>CM076465.1:8410100-9610100 GCA_038419695.1 Scomberomorus guttatus | reverse complement strand
TATGATTTTAATGCTGTAGCACTTTGAGCTTCACTGTGAATGGAAGGTGCAGTAGAAATTAAATGCATTATTATTATTATATAAACTTGCAACTGAATAGGAACGTTATTCATATATTGGTTATCTAGTGAATTTCATTCTGCATCTAAAGGCTCTGGACTTCTTATTTCAATCAAATAAAGTCAAAAGACTAACTGTACGGTGAGGTGATGTTAAACTGTGGAGACAGTTGCAGATATATAGTTCACAGGGTCCAAATTAATTTCCTCCACTCTAGATGATGGTCTACGTTCCTGACCTACATTTGAAAACAGATGATTTGTCTTCATCTAGAGGAGAAACGAGGCAGCACAGGGAGCCGTGGTAAAAAACAGGCCTGCCTTTCCCTGACCCTCCACGGCAGAAGGTTTGGCTGCTACCTCACAAATATCTTATCACCAATAAGATAAAGGAGGTGCCATTTAAGTCTATATTATACCCTTTAAGACATTTTCTTAAAAGATTCAATAATGATATTGTGTTCATTTTGCTCTGCACACACTGGAACTGTGCCTAATTTATTTTGGCATTGTTACCACACTAAAAGACTATGCCAAGAGGTTTCAAAGTTCATTCATGGTTGATTTTGCTTTATTGTATAAACATGTTCTGTTTGTTTTTTTAAGTTCCAACAGAAAGAACAAGAAACACGCTTACAGCATCAATCGTAGTATCATTTTAGCTAGGTTTCATATTCGTAAATGTAAGTTTGCCAACAAAAAAACTCTCTTCTCAGTTTTTCATAAAGAATGTGAGCAGTACTAACAGACCATCAAATCTTGCACTAATAAGAAGGCTGTAAAAACTGTTAATGAGTGTCAATAGACATATATGTCAAGGGTTAAGGGGTAAATGAACTATATAATGAAAGAAGAAGAAAAATAATAATAATTTTAAAAAAGTTCAGCAGTTCAGACAACTATACAATTTACACATATTAAGGGTTTTTAAGGTTTTGGGGGTTGTAGAGTTCTAAATAGTTTGTATGTATTATTGTACTTTATTTATAAAAAATTTAAACAAAGGTTTTCTGTTATGAAATTTTTGCTATGATTTATAATAGGCCTACTGTTTTTGTTCTGCACTGCAGGTGTCATGCAAACAGCACATCTTTGTATAGTAATGAAAACTGAACAGAAATGTTACAATGAATATATTGGGCAAATTGTTTCCAAAAAATAACAGTATAAGGACAAGTGGATGGTTGTTTCAATATCAAGTCCACAGAAAGAGCAATTAATATCAATGTCATTTCTTATTTTCTGCCGGATAGCATCAATGGAGAAGTTTGAAACAGATATCTCGAGGTTTGTCATGTTTATGTTTGTGCCACCAACTTTTTTTTGTTGCAAACTTTATCTAGAACACATTCAAATATACAAACATTGCAGACAAGTGCTCAACACAATAATGTATAAAGAAACAAGAAATAGATAAATAATAATAATAATTTATTAATAATAATAATTAATTTAACAGATTGAGTGGGAATAAATAAACAGCTTTAATATGAAATTAAGATGGAAAAACAAATAAACTAAAAACAACCATAGTTTCTTTTAAGAGTTCACTGTACAATTGTATTACTTTTTTATTGTTTATACGTTCAAGAGACTTAATATATTCTTTAAATTCATGTAAAAATTAGTGAAATTAGGGTTGTTTTTTTGTTATTTTGCACTTATGTATATGAAATTTACCATATAGAATCAATAAGTTTACCATGAATGTTTGTGCCACCAACTGAAACTATTTGCAGCATCCAGATGGCGTCATCAGCCAGCGCCTTTATTTACTTCTGGTCCAGTTAGCTCAGAGTTAGCCGCCTGTGGTTAGCCGCCTGCTGCAATGGAGGTAAACAGGGACGAAGCGGAGCGCTGCATCGACATTGCAACTGCGGCGTTAACCAACGAGCAGCCGGAGAAGGCGCAGAGGTTCCTGGAGAAGGCCCAGAGGCTGTTCCCGACAGAGAAGGCGAAGGGTAAGCTAGATAAAAGATGGCCTAGCCGAGGTCAGCAGCATCACCTGCAGCATCACCTGCATCCCAGATGAGCTCTGCAGCGCATGTAGCCGCGGCCTGTGATAGCAGACAAGCAAGCAGGCTCAGTTACTTTAATCACATTGGTCATGTTGTCATTTCAAGACAAGAATAACAGCAAACCACTCCTGCTGTGGCTACTAAATATTCTGTTTTTCTGCTCAGCCTAAAACAGATGTGTTTTAAAGGTGTCGGTGATGCAGTTATCAGCTAAGCCTAGAAGTCAGTGACCATCACGGACAAGTATTCAGAGCTTTTACTTAAAGTAGAAATACTGTCGTCTAAAAATACTCCCTTTATAAGTAAAAGTCCAGAATTCAAAATGTTACTTAAAAAAGTACTGAAGTATTATCAACAAAATGTACTTTAAGTATCAAAAGTACTCATTGTGCAGGCTGGCTTCTTTTAGAGTGTTATATTATTATATTATATTGTTTGTTTATATTACTAACAAATACATGTAAGAGCATTGCAACCTTTCACCTTAAGTGCATAACAGATTTTAAAACAGAAAAGAAAAGAACAGACAACCTAAAGGCTTCACTTTTGCTCTATTTTAGCTACTTTATTCTAAATTAAACATAATAAACATTGCTGTAAATGTGAGTTAGTCAAGAGGCTATTTTTCATTTGTAGTCTCTGGACAGATGTTACATAGTCACCCTAAAAACAATATAAGATTTTAAAATTAGTTATTTAGATAATTTATATGCATGCAGAGTAATAATAAAAAGAGATATTAATATTATTAAAAAATATCATAAAGTACATTATACTACATTGTCAGGTACCAATTAAAACATGCGCCAGACACACAATACAAGACATGCAAAGCAATGAAATGGGGAGTATTAATGTTGATAGAAGTATAGACTGAATAAGACAACATTGTGCTGAATTATTAGACAGTAACTGAAACATGCAAAGCAGACGCACAGATATAAAAGGACATACAGTACATAAAATAACCAGACCATGAAGTAACAGTGGCTAATATTTTGACTAAAATACATGAACAATTAAGGTATTTCATCACATTAATGCATAAATCATATAAAATCCAATATTACTCTTACCACTGCCTTCAGCTGTGCCTCTTTATCACCCTTGTCGAATGCTTGCTTGAATATGTTGTGATGATGGCAACACTGTTATTGTTTGTTCTCATAGTACTGTTGGACCTAATAGCAAAGAATGGATTTACATCCAGACAAGGTGGTCACTCTGACTTCAGCGGGGTCTCAGGGCCTCGACAGCGACAGACCACCAGTGAGGACACCAAACCTGAAGAAAAGCCTTCAGACACCTCAAAATCCTACAGCGCAGATCAGCTGGATGCTGTGAGGAGGTATTTAAGGCTGATAATCATCTAAATTTGTGTATTCTTTGGGTTTATTGATGTACCACGACATATCACCAGACATTGAGAACCGTGTGCTCTCTGCACAGGATAAAACAATGTAAAGACTTCTATGAAATTCTCGGGGTACAGAAAGACGCCTCTGAGGACGAACTCAAAAGATCTTATAGAAAACTTGCTCTGAAATTCCATCCGGACAAGAATCATGCCCCAGGTGCAACAGAGGCATTTAAAGGTAATCTGCATCAATTTATCATAGGCTATAATTATGGGTATATAGTATGACAAAGATTTCTCAATTTACACTTTTACCCCTTCTTCATGATGCTCAAACATAACATGACTTCATAATTTGTCATTTCCAACAGCTATCGGGAATGCGTACGCCGTTCTGAGTAACGCCAACAAAAGAAGACAGTATGATCAGTGTGGAGAGGAGAGGAGACATCCTTCAAGGCATGGACCAGACGATGGCAGCTTTGAGCCTGATATCTCACCTGAAGACCTCTTTAATATGTTCTTTGGAGGAGGTTACCCATCAAGTAAGTTTCACTCTTCTTTCTCTTTTTATGCTAAACTTATGAGATGCAGTATTTTCATTGTAATACCGGTTATGATATTTCTACAAAAGTGTTACCTGCATGTGGTTTAATGTAGGCAATGCCAATGTGTACACCAATGGGAGGATGCGTTACCAAAGGCCAGAGAGAAGAGAGCGGCAGCGAGATGTAAGTGTGATGCTATTATTAGAGCTCCTGCACACTGCAGATTTGCAAATAATGTACTCTGCTATGTTAACCAGCAGGGGGAGACATTGAGTCATCTTTGCATTCAGCTGCATTCAGTGTCTTTCAAAGCAAAGAAGCTTTGTCTGGTGAATATGTTTTGAATAAGCTGAATGGCGAATGTTTTTGTTTTTTTGCAGGGAGGCCTTGCTCTCTTCGTGCAGGTCATGCCCATCCTCATCCTGGTTATCGTGTCAGCCCTCAGTCAGATAATGGTGAACAGCCCCCCCTACAGCCTCAGCTTCAGGCCGTGAGTGTGATCCCCGTTCTGAACGCCTGCCTAAGAAGGATGTAAAAATAACACGGCTAACTGTTGTTTTGCAAATTTGCAAGGGACTGCGAATTAAAGATTATCTTCACGTTACATAACCCGCCAGCACAATCTAGCTCAGGTTTATTTCATAATTGTTGTTATATTTTCATGCTATTCTTGTCACTGATTTATAGATTAAGCAACCCAAAAATATGTTTTCTCTCATAATATTTGCAGTTATATTGCTCCCTGAGGCAGATCCATTGTTTTGGCCTTTTCAGTTTGTTGTTTGATTTTAAAAAAGAGCAGTTTAATGCTGCCTCTCTTAGTTCTAAATCATCACAGACCTCCTCTGTGTTTGTAAGGATTGCTGGCTCCATGTGTCTGGTCTCTCTCTCTCTCTCTCTCTCTCCATGTTGTCTGCCTTTTGTGTTTTTAGAAACACTTCTGCAGTTTCTGGCCTTGTCTGTGAGCCATTATCAGTCACGATGAGTCATTTTAACAGAGACAGACGGTGCCAGATCTGTCATCCTTGTGCTGCATTCAGTCATATGATATCTCTCTCACACTTTGTCCTATCGTCCAACAGGTCAGCAGGCTACACGCAGAAGAGGCTGACTGAGACCCTGAAGGTGCCATATTATGTGGGGGAGCAGTTCCCCAAAGAGTTCACTGGAGTGAATCTGAAGAATTTGGAGCGGACGGTGGAGGATGATTATATTTCCAACCTTCGCAACAATTGCTGGAAGGAGAAACAACAAAGTATGTTTGCCAGGGAGACAAATTATCCTTATTGACCATTTGTTATGTCATTATCAGTTCTGGGAAAAGAGTTAAAACATATTCTGATGTCTATACGCCCTCATATATATTTCAGAGAGTATTTCTGTTGTTTCTTGCAGAGGAAGGCATGCTGTACAGAGCTCGCTATTTTGGAGACACCGATCTGTACCAAAGAGCGCAGCGAGCTCGCACACCGAGCTGCGTCAAGCTGTCCGAGATCACAGCTTCATTACATGGTTGAGGCTGCTTTCATAATTAAAAAGCAAGTTCTGCAGACTAAGAACATGTTCTTGTTTCATATGAAAAGATCTACCTGCATGTTTAGTTTAATTTCATAAATTAAAGTTTTCTCTTTTTTTCCTCATCTCCAGGTGTTCAGAATCACCACAAAAGAATATTGGCTGTAAATAGATGAGCTTTAACAATCTGAAGACGACTCAACAAGCAACACAAACAAACCAGCACCGACCTACATGGAAATATGGGAAACTGAAATTGACCACATACATATTTGAAAAAAAAATCTGTGGCATTAGTATGTGGGAATGAATAATCTAATGTTAATATATTGTTTTAAAATAGAAGAGCCATTTTAAATAGCTTGTCCTCTTGACAAGATATGGGTTTCGATAACCTCCAAGCCCCAGTTTTGACTGGGAGCCATGAAGGTCACTTCATGGTTTTTGCACGAATGCAGTATGAAACCAGAAAAGTAGTAAGGATAGATAATAGTTGTACGGATGTTATTCATGTAGCAGTTGATTAGATACCACAGTGAACGCTTCCTCTTTTTTTTTTTTTTAAATGCTGTCAAATCGAATTGAGAGATACTTTGTGGTTTGACTTCAATTGCACATTCTAACCTTCTGAAACTATGCAGGAATAATGTGAATATACACTCATGTCTAGAGCTTGTCAGACACTTGAACACCTGAGATTTGTCTTCTTTGCTGTGTGTGTGTATGAAAATATTTATGAAATGTCCCATTTCACTTTGCCTCCTTTTAACTGTATTAAGGGTAGAATTGTAATACTGTAACTTGATGGCTCTTCACAACAAATGCCAAGGGAATGAGAGACGTGCCTACCCACAAAGTGGGACTTAAACAAGTTCTAGTTTTGTGTAATGTCTCTGTTGGGAAAAAGCAATTTTTTGTCACACTTTTAAGTTATAGTATGCTATTTATTGTTAAATTATTTGTATTATTTATTTAAAAATGGATTATCCGACTAGGAAAACGGTACAGATTTTGTTCACTTTTTCCACCATGTTTTTACTCCCAGGTGAAAATAAATATGGATGCTTAAATGTGTTGGAAGTGACTCATTGCTCAGAGCAGAACAAAATGTGGAGACAAAAGCTCAGTCAGCACATTCGGCACGTAAAATTTGCCGGCTGGCCTGGCTGGCTGAGAGTGGGAACTGGAAACATGGCTGGGTGCACGTTCACATTTTTGGGGGACGTGCAGCATGTGCCCTACAGGAACTGCAGCGTCACATCCTTTCACCGCAAATGTACTCAGCTGTTTTCAGCAGCTGTTGCGTCAATGCTTTCTCATTTTGACTTGCCAGGTTTTGGTTTGGTAAATTCCATACTTTTTCTTCAGAGTTGAATCTTCGCTCGTAGCCGAGTGTGACGAGCATGTCGAGCATTGATTTGTTTCACTAAATGGCTGCACATTATTCTTCACTCCAACAGGTATCTTAGTATAGATTGTCAAATAGGCATATGAAAGGATAGGTTCACAATGTTTCAACTCTGTCCTAAAATAAAAGTCAGCTGCCCAAATGAACACTGACATGTTTTTCTTGCTGTAATCATTCCTCCTGTTTATACTGGTCATTAAGAGATCCCTTCATATTTTCAGTGTAAGCAATAGAGGACAAAATCCACAGCCCTCCTTCCATGCAAAAATGTATTTTAAAAGTTTGCTTTAAACTAATATTTATTCTGCAGCAGAGCAGGAAAACACTGTCCATCAAGACACAAAGAGGGAATCTTTTTAACTAAAAAGACTGGAAGATATCCAGTGTTACCCCATATTATCAGATAAACTTTAAAACACATTTTTGAGCTAAACAAGGCTTGTGGATTTTGTCCCCAATCACTTCCATTGTAAGTGCATTTGGAAGGGATCTTCTAATGATCAGTAAGAAAAGGAGGCATGATTACAGTGAGCAAAACCTGTTTCCATGTTCATACCTGACTTGTTTTAAGACAGACTTTGTGAAAATTTGTGAACCTATACTACTTATACTCATTTTGATTATGTCTACACTTTCCCAGATTTGCAGAGGAACCCTAAACTTGGATGTAAACTGGTTTCATGGAAGAAGAAAAAAAGCAACAGAAAACAGACTTGTTAAAAAAATAATTTATTTGCAATCATGAGAGTACAAAAAACAGTGCAATGTTATGAATATTTGAATATCAAATAAATAAAGTTGAAAGCAGGACAGGTCCACACAGATACAAGATCAAGTTACATTTGACTTCTTGCACATAACTGCACAAGGCAAGCACTGGTAGGCCTTTGCTCTTGAATTCAAGCAGTCACTAAGGTCCCTAGCGGTTCGCTTGGTGCACAATTCAATTAACTGCCATGTATTAAAAAGAAAGAATACAATGGTCTTCAATGACTATAACCATATAGCTAGCTGCCATTTTATGGTTTCAATAGAAACTGAGGTACGCACTTTAAATGCTTGCAAAATGCCTATTTACCAGATATAGCATGATGGTTACACATTTGAAAATCAATGTCAGTGAAGAGCAAGCATCACCTGCTCCACGTACCATAAACTGTGGCTCCCTTACAGTGGGAGCAATAGGCTACATCATGACTAAGTCCATCCGTACACTTCAGAAGGCATCATATACATGTAGTTATAGTAATAAGGCCCTTCTGTGAGCTCAACTGGAAATTTTAAAAATGCAAACAATAAAATGTTGACGGTCCCTTGTTGCAAGCCTGTTTGCATTTCTCAACATTCCTCAATGAGCAGTTCTTCAGAGCAATACAGTTTCTTTTTGATCACGCGAAAACCAGTGCTAAGTTTAATAGCTTGTCTCACTACTGGAGTGGAGGGAGACTTTGTGCTAAAAAGTCCTTGGATTTTAGGCCACAGCCCGTCAGACTCGAGCCGCAGCACCAGAGTCAGCTGAAAGGTGGGGACAAGGTAGGGGTCCACAGATAGCTGTCCCATGCTCTCACAGATGGCCCCTTGCTCCACGCAAAGGTCGATGAGAGCCCCTCTTAAACCGCAGGGCTCACTAGCTGCCAGGTGGAGGAGCTCCTGGCCGATGTGCTCCAGGAGTTTCTCGGGGATGAGCAGTTTGGTACATCGTAAGGCGCAGTCTGAGTCTTTGGCTTCTCTCAGGCTTCGTGCAATAAGCTCCACTACTTCTTTCAGTATGGTCTCCTCCATTGGGTCGTAAAACAGGTCTTCATTAGAGGGAGACAGGTCACCGGAGACATCTGACACTGTTGAAGAAACACAATGGGTCAGAGCTGGAACCACGCATTAAAGAAGAAAATCCAATTCACCTCTATAAAAGGATTAGACGTGTTTGCACAGTTGTTTACCTGAGTCTGAGAGGTCACTCCTGCTGCCATTGTTGGACACGGACTCAATGCTGCTGCTGTTGGCAGATGTGCTGAAATCAGTCAATCTTTGCACCAGTTTGCCCCACGACAACCTCCTGGGACTGCTGTCCACTGGGGATGGAGGTGAGCTACCAGTATCAATGGGTGCAGAAAGAGCAGGCATGTTTGTCCTCTTTGCAGTAGTCAAGTCGATCATCTGCTTCTGTGGTCAGCTGTTTGTGAGGAAACAAAACAACAGATAAACACTCAAATTCAGGATAAAACACGGTAATAAACGGTTAAAATAAACATAAAAATAACAAGCATTTTAAGCATAGCTTATTGGGGAATGTATGAACAGGATAACTTTGCAGAAAGAACATCTTTGTTTGAAGGTAGCTAACCTAGCAGCTGTTAAACTGTTCGTAATAGCTGTTCAAGCAAGCAAAAATATCACTTGTAACATAATACTCACAGCTTATTAGAAAGGGAAAGTGTTGAAGTCCGTTTCCGATGTTAAAGACGGTTATTTGAATGGTTATTGTCTGCAAAAAAAAAAACAACTGTGTGGAAACTTCTTCCCCCGACGTTTCCTCTTTCACCCACCAGCTGCCAAGCTCTGCGGTGTACCCTGCAACAATGTTTATATAGGGGCTGTTAGGCCACGCCCACTCCTCTCCAGCCGGCCAATCAAAAAGAGAGGCACGCCATCGGAGCTGTATCTTGCCTGGTAACATGCCAGCAGAGAAGAAAGACAAACAGGAGAGGGAGGAGGAAGAGGAGGAGGAGGGGGGGTTGGTGGTGGTGGTGATGAATAGCAGATCCTAGTGTTATGGAAATGTACAGGGACTTGCCTGGGCTTGCAAGTATCATATTGTATTTCTTTTGTTTAATGTCCCCCCCCCCCCCCCCATAAGCATTAATATAAACGTCTCTGCTGTATATGCATCCACAGTACTGACAGTGTTGAGGAAAGTCAATGCATGCAAGGCTCAGCTGGTTTAGTGTTGCAATGCACATTACGTCACCTGTTTTGCTCAAGCATTACATCAGGGTTTTTCATCTGCCACACAGCGATGCAAACAACACATACCCAGCTGCATTATTGAACACTGGCTACATCATGCAGTTCTAATAAAAATGTTTTATATTCATGACTATGTGTAACACATGTTTACTATATTTGCCCTTAAATGGTATGACAATGAAAAAATGCAAAGCAATAGGGATGGTTCAGGTAACAGACTATTTAATTATCTCTTTTAGTAAAGCTATAATAATTGATTAGTTGATTTACAGGGATATAATCGCCGGCTATTTTTTTAAGAAAACATGCTAAAATTCTCTGGCTCCAGCTTCTAAAATGTGTTTTTCTGCTTTCTTTAGTCCTCTGTGATTGTAAACTGAATATCTTTGGGTTGTTGATTGCTGGTTGGGATAAAACAAGAAATATACAGTTGCATCTTGGGCTTTGGAAAAGAGTCATCGACATTTTTCACCATTTCCTGACATTTTATAGACCAAAACAACTAATCGATTAACTAGTAATGAAAATAATCTTTGCAGCCTTTTATTACTGTCACATAATGCTACTAAACCTGTTCTGCTGCTGCTATCAAAGTGTTTTTAAAGCATAAAACAAATGAGAATCAAATAAAAAAAAACTGATTTAAAAATGTGTTAGTGACTTATGGTATGCCTGATGGATAAAAACAAAGAAGCAAATTGCAACAAAACTGTAGAGCAAAGGTGAAACCACTGCTGGCTGTGACATGACTGTTCTGTGAATGGCACACTCAGTGTTTACTGAAAGAAGAGTTTTGGAGAGCAGCCAGACATATGCTGTTCCACCACATGTGAGTGGGCGTGGAAGTACTGTACTTTATTGCAGAGAGGAACTGAAAGATGTAAACACGTGCAGGCACAGTATGTTCTCGGGGGGGGGGGGGGGGGGGGATGTTATGAATTAAGAGACAGCAGAAAGTTTTGATTGAGGGAAAAAAAAAAAAGTTCCCTTTTTATATACTAATACTGGAGAGGAAAACAGAAAACACTTTCAAACCCTGAAGAATTATGAGCAAATAACTTGTGAAGAGAATTCCTTGAAAGTGTTTACAATGTGCTGTAAAACAAACTTTTGAACTCTCAAAAGGGAAATTTAAGCTCCGGCTAGAGGTGTGTCTTATGAGGTCCAGGGCCGTCCTTAGTTATACTCAGAACAGTACATTCTGTACGGTCACACCCCTCATTTGTATGAAAACACCAAGAACTGCATGTTTTCATCCCTGTCAACACAGCGGAAAGTGTCACGGGCCAATTATAACAATGAGTTTCAGACTTCAGCTCAGTCAACAACAGGACTATATAACCCAACTATATAACATCAAGCAAACAAACAGCAACTGACCCAAAGAATGTCCAAGTATGACTTTATTTAGAGGCTCTCTTTGTTTTGCTCCGAGTGCTGTTAGAGCGAGCAGCGATGAGGTCTCGCAGAGGGAGGAGGAGAGACCGAGCCGGCAGCAGGTTTTCAGATTTATGAGTTACAGTGCAGCCGTGTGCAAACACAAAGCCTCATTTTAAGGGATTTATTGTGTTACCAAAGATATAATTTGCTTTAACACTGAGGCTAAGAGCAGATTGGACTGGCAAAACATCTTTATTAGCCTAAACCAGTTGAAAAATCTATTACAAAATTTAGTTATAAGTATGATAGGAATTTTGTTGTTTACTTAAACATGTCAAATACAAGTTGTTTTAAAAAAAAAAAGTAAAACATTCTCATACAATAGTAACATATAGTGATAAAATAAATCTCACATTCAGTATCTCCAGATAATATTTCACACTTAAGATATAGAATAAAATGATAAAGAAGGTATATAATTTATGAACTGAAATAAACCATTTCCCTTCCCTTTTCTTTCTTTTTGGCTGATTTATTAACCAAAGGCATCTGAATCTTTTTATTTAAGACGGTGTAAATCCCAGTAGCTGTTCGATTGGTTTGTACCGCCACTCATCTGCTTCCAGCTCTTCCACCAAGCTTGCGAGTTTCTCCATTCGAGACACTTGTTGATCTGAAAGAATACGCAGTAATTACTTCATCAGGGTACCAGTCTTTTCCACGGACTAACCAAAACAAACGCATTTTGCATATACAGTTACTGGCTTACCGTGTTTAACCTGTTTCAGTGTCGAGGCAACTTGGTAGCTGAATACAGACTCGCATAAAAATCTGTCGGAGCCGTCTAAAAAGAGACACGCAAAAGTAAAGAAGTTAAATGTTGGTGAAGATGAATGAAGCCATGATATTCAACGAGCTAATAGAAAATGTGGCGCTTTTAAGTTAAGACTATTCAGAGTTTTGAGTGTAAATACTAATGAGACAAAAACAAGAAAACAAACAGGAGACCTGCAGCATCACTGCAGTCCCAATCATCACTTTGTTAGCTGTTTTTTAACCTCAGGCTACTCTGTGCTTTTATACACAAGCCAAACTAACCACATTAGTGTGTTTTGAGCTAAACAGGCAACAGTGTAGGAGTAAAGAGCCAGATGGCCTTTTGCTCCTAAAACAAATCCTGTGGAGGTAATGAAGAGTTATATGAAGCCAGAGGTTGGCCCACTGCCTGGCTTCTGGCTAACAGCTGGCTTTGGGTAAAGCCCCAAATTGTTAAATACCAAAGAAAAAGACTTTACCAGGGTTTAATTCAGACACATGTGCAAAGTGGAAATTTGATAGTGGTAAGCGGGCATTCAGTTAGAGGTGAAATGATTAGTTAATGAATCTATCAGCAAAAATAAAAAAACAGAAAAATAATCCACAACTGTTTTGAGTCATTTTTAAAACTAAAATGACACACATTGTATAGTTTCAGCTTGTAAATTGTGAGTATTTGCTGCTTTTCTTTGTTTTATGTGACAGTAAACTGAGTATTTTTAGGTTGATGGTCGGAAAAATAAGCAATTTTCATCATCATCATAATCATCATAATCATAATCATTACCTTACCTTTTTATGACTTTTTATAGACTAAAAGAGTGGGAAAATAACTAATAATGAAAATAATCATTAGTTGCAGCTCTAATTTAGCTTTAACCAAAAGAGGTTTACCACAAGCCTTGCGATGTTACTTTATCTGCAATCTGTGTGACTTAAGTAATTCTCAATTTTAGATTAGAGACTTGTGCACTGAGGAAAACTCAAGCATCTGTCTTTCTAAAAGATAAACACAAGCCTAAACAGATACCGCTGTTATGAAAACATACCCAGCTTCCTCAAAGTACATCACATCTAGCTGCCATCTTTGTATGGTTGACCAACTTGGAAAACGGGTTAAACATTGTGATTGTCTGTCACTCATCTCAACTGTGCAGCTGATGGCTTTTTTTTGTTTCGGCTGGATGGAAGAGGCTTTGAGGAATCTGGAAATGTCTTCAAAACAGCTGCAAGAGTTGTCAACCTTTTTTACAAGTTTAGCTTGTATGTATCATTCAGAAAAAAAACAGATGTTCAGCTCTGTGACTTCAATGTAACCTTCAATGCACAAGCCTCAACTTGATGATAACACAAGGAGCACAAACCTCAGGGCCTAACTTGTCTGGCCCAGTGCTTTCTCAACGTGAACGACCCAAAAGCAAAGTACAGTACAATATATTGAAAATCAGTGGTGGAACAAGTACTCAGATCCTTTACTTAAGTAAAAGTACAAACACAGCAATGTAAAAATACTTATTTTGTCCTCCTGACTGATATATTATTATATATGACATCATTAAATTATTAATACTGAAGCATCAGTGCGTGAGCAGCATGTTACTGTTGTAGCTGCTGGAGGTGGAGCTAGTTTGAACTACTTTATATACATTTAGCTATTTTAGTCCAGTGGTTCCCAACTTAGGGGTCGGGCCCCTCCAAAGGGTCAGTAGATAAATCTGAGGGGTCGTGAGATGATTAATGGGAGAGGAAAGAAGAAAAAACAAAGTTCTGATACACAAATCTGTTTTCAGTTTTTGGAATTTTTCTCTAATCTTTGATTTTTGGTGAAATATCGGATCATTTGAATATTTATTGAAATGAAACCATGTGAGAAGTTTAGAGGGAAAAATCACTACTTGTTGGAGCTGTTAACAACTCATAAACTCTTGTTAGGGTTTTTTTTGTAAAATCTCGATCAGGAAAGTAACTAAATAAATGTAGTGGAGTAAAAAGCACAATATTTCCCTCTGAAATGTAGTGGAGTGGAAGTATAAAGTAGTATAAAATGGAAATAGTCAAGTAAAGTACAAGTACCTCAAAATTGTACTTAAGTACAGTACTTGAATAAATGTATTTAGTTACTTTCCTCCACTGTTGCAAATACTGCACATAGTTTGTTACTCTCACATCCCCTGCCCAGCTTGGAGGAGAGAGATAGTAATAGACAGACGCCTTTAGCTGTATTATCTTACCTTCCATCATTTCACCTGCGCCTTTAGGATATGTGTACAGGACTTTTCTAGGAGGGATGAGCTCTGAAGCACTGAATCCAGAGCCGGTGACTGAGCTGCCGCTCACACCTCCCGCAGAAGAGGACGAGGAAGACGCTGCCATTGCTTTAGCAAACTTTAAAACACACATAAAAATCACATGAACTGTCGTCACCACGACTACCAATCTGTGAAACCTGTGTCTAGTGTAAATTTGGGTAAACAAGCTTAAGTTACAACGTTAACCTTATGCTACATTCAGATAACATGCTATCAGCTAGTAGGTGCTAACAAGAAAACCCACCTATCCATATTACGCTAATTTACACAATAACCATCCGCCATTAATGTTACTAGCCACAAAATGGCATTAACTGTTCCATTTTCTAGCAATATGACTTACCGTCAATGTCCAGCTAATTTTATAACGACTTTGTATCCGCGCAGTTGATGTTGTTGTTTGTTTAGCAACCTTACCACTAGTTTACGACAAAGGCAACGTTTTACGTTTGAAGCAACGACATTTCAACACAGATCTTACAACCATGGGGATGGCTTGCCCCGATTCTCACTCACGGTGTGGTCGTTCAATTCCGTTTGTAGATCTTCAAAAAACGTTACAACTGCCCCTGTGTGCCGTAAAACGGGCATATGTGAACGTCAACTAACTAGTTGTCTAGCTTGCTAAGTAGTGTTTAAAAGGATATATAAGATAAATTACACATTTTTTCTTGTAGCTAAGCTGCTAGCGAGCTATCTAGATATTTATTTAGCGTTATCTTGTTAGGCTAGCTAAGGTTTAGTCGGCGTTATTACATTATGGACGTTTTGCGACCACAACTTATCAATATAAATGGAAGAATATATCGAAGGAACATCATTAAAGAAGAACATTATGAGGAGGAGGAAGATTTCTCCTACATGGGACCACCAGGTAAGATGAGACCTGTCAGTATAGTCTATTTACTTGGAGCATAAGACAGTGCTGTCAGGCTGTAGCCACAACTTCTAAGGAAGAAACAAACTGATGATATGTTTGTTTATTTGTGGTTGACCATGTTTAGAGAGCGAAGAGCTTGCAGCAGATGAAAGCTGTGATACCCACCTGATTGAACAGACTGATAAAGGATTTCGCTGTGCCATTGATGTCCCAAGTGTTCTGTACAAGTGAGTTATCTTCAAAAACGCACATATTATGATTGTTCTGTATCTTCCTCAACTTGACAAGCACAAGAGTTTTTGTTTCTGAGCAACATAATGTGTGTCTTTTGTTCTCTGTGTTTGCTTGTTCGTTCTACAGATACATCATTGGGAAAAAAGGAGAAACACGCAGACGCCTGGAGTCTGACACCAGGACATCTATTAACATCCCAAAACAAGGCGTGGAAGGACAGATTGGTGAGGATTAAAAGCAAATCATCATACTGGATCAGAGATCTTTCTGAAACAAAAGATTTTCTCTCAACTTTCTCCCTCCTTCTGACAGTTATCACAGGTTCCCACAAAGCTGCGGTCTCGTCTGCAGTCACACGAGTTGAGGTCCTCATTGACAGTTTCCGGAGAAAGCAGCCTTTCACGCATTTCCTGTCCATTCCTCTTAATGACCCCAAAATTCAAGAGGGATTCCTGAGGTTTAAAGATGACGTCTTGCAGCAGTGTTCACAGGTGCAGAAAGGGCAGTAGCAGCCATGTGTTGTTTGAGATCTGCTCATTAAACCATTAATTAATACTAATTCTCAAATTAAATTCACACCTGATGTGTAGGACCATGGAGTTGAGGGAAGCATCTTTCAGAGCCCTGCAAAGCTCCACCTGACAATCGGCACCCTGGCTCTGTTAAATGACATGGAAGTGAGAAAAGCATGTGAGCACCTGCAGGACTGTCAAAACGTCATCAGGTAGAGGCCAAACAAGGTTATTATATCATACTAAGATCTTAACTGTGTGACTGAAAACAGTTATTATTTGAGATAAAAACAAGACCTTATAGAAATAAAAATAAAAATCTTCATTACCCTGCTGTTTAAGGAAAGTATTCAGCCTTTTTCAAATTAAAGTATATATTAGTGACCATTTTTGTTACATATCAGTAGTAGCAAATGGACTCTGGGCTGAGGATCACATACAGGCTGTGGATTTTGGAAAGTATTGAAAGATGGACTATCACACGGTTGGTTTTGGTCTGTTCATGGGATTTATTTACAATAAGAGTAATAGAGATTATCACCAGCCTTATCCTTCAGTAACTAATGAATGTATGTCATTGTAGTTTTTTAGATTTAGATTAAACGAGGTAACGTAGATTAGAAAAGATGACACTTAATTGTCATATTCCACTGAAATTTGCCTTGCGCCACAAGCCAACTCTGTTTCATATACAGAAGAAAAAATACATACATTTCAGTACAGTGCATGCTGTTTTATTGCTTCACAGTCAGTGTCACAGTGTCACATAAAAATTAACTCTAAAGGCAACCCTGCACTATAAACCCGCTGTCAGTGTTGCATCATTGAGATTCGCCTTGTGCTGTCTTCCATCAGGGACATCACAGAAGGAAAACCTCTGCCTTTGGAGGTGACAGGTATAGAGTACATGAATGATGACCCAGCCATGGTGGACGTCTTGTATGCCAAAGTCAATGCAAAAGACGGAACTGACAAGTAAGTGGGACAGTGACAAATCCTTCACTTTAAACACTCTTTAAAGTTTACTGCGACTTCATCCTGCTTGATGTTCTGCTTTTCAGTATATATTAACATAGGCTTTTCACCATTTCATCTGCTCTTCAGGTTGCAGGTGATTGCGGACCGGCTGGTAGAGCACTTTGTGTCGACAGGGCTGATGGTCAGAGAGTGGGACAGAGTCAAGCTGCACGGCACTGTGATGAACACGCTGTTCAGAAAGGACACCACAGGTAAAGACATTACATACAGGCTCAGCAGCAGCTTGTGTAAAAACAAAGTTATTGACCTGCTGGGATCACACTGGTAGCTGCTGCTGCCCTGACCCTATTTGCCAATGTCCCCTTATTATCTTTTGGCTTGGACTGGAGCTGGAGTGACGACAAAACTGAGTCTTTAACAGCTCCAACAACAAATTCCTAAAGAGAGGCATCAGGCAACTAGCTCTCTGTTTGGCCACAGCTCTGGTTATGTGCACCAAGCTGTGTGTTTTCCAAGTACTCTGACAATGGCTTCATTCATTTTGGCCTGGATCAAGTCCAGCCCCTGTTCTCAAATTTGTACTGGGCTGACCAACAACACAGCACAAGGGAGCAGCCGTGTCACTGCTGACCATGTTTACCAGCATGTGGACAGCTCCTATTAAAATTCAGTGTTTTTTTTTTTTTTTCACCCTTCTTAGTTTCTGTTGGCTTCATGAAACTGTATGATCTGAATTTCACAAACTAAATGACCTTGATTCTCACCTTACTGTTGCCCACTAAGGCAGGCAGTAAACATGTTTATTTCATCAGGAGATAACATATCTGTATTTTTTTTTGTTCTGTGTGACATTGTTCGGCTTGTCTTTTGCGCTGTTTTTCCAGCTGAAGACACGGGCGGCCCAGGGAGACAAACCCTAAACGAAAGAGAAGCTTTTGATGCCAGGAACATATTAAAGGTTAGACGAAATCTACCTTTGCCTGCCACTTTAAATACTACTAAATTACAAAACACCCAGGCTCCCTGACAGCTGTTAATACTAGATGACAAATACACCTGATGCTTGCTTTTTTATTGTGGTTTTGCTGGATTCCAGATGAAAAACCTGACATTTTTACATAAATATTGGGCCCACTTCAAAATGTACCTGTATGTACCTGTTTTAATATTTTTGGTTAAATCAGGAAAACAACCTATAATTTAAAATACTTTTAGTGAAATAAGAAATTACAATGAGGCACCTGCAGCATATTACACCATACGACAAATGATGGCATTATATGTTTAACTTTGGTTGACATTTCCACTGCATTTGGAGTCTCATTAGGATATAAGAGCTTGCCAATTAATAGGTCTTATTTAGGTGGAACAGCACAGAAGCAGGCAAAGAGCATAATCAGGCTAATTTTGGGGCTGATCCACTCCCGCTGACTAAATGATCCCCAATTAGCTGTGGTGTGAGATATGTAATTAAATATTTACCTGCTTCTACTTAGGAGCCAGTCATGGTCACCCGATTTCAAATCACAAACGTGTTTAATATTCATGACTATCCCTGTTTTTGTGATCTGTTTTGGCTAAAATTGTCTGCGTTGGCCTTTTTCACAGCAGACATTTTGACTCTTTATAGTAGGAATAGCACAGGTGTCACAAATGACACTAACAATGGCTCCGTTCTGTTCAAGCCATGACAGCGAGCCAGCGTGAACAATACCAGGACCCTGAGACTGAAGCGGCTAAATTGAATTTCAGACATCATTAATTTAATTATTTACACCTGTGCTTTTCCTGCTGTGACACGTCAATATGCAATCTGTGAAAAAGGCCTATTGTGTGCGTTATTATGTGTTTATATGTCATTATTGAATTAGAGAGTTCTCTCAAAGGTGTCTAGTGTCTGACAGACATTATATTACATAGAAATTACATTTTGATGTTAACGGACATACAGTCCGGGTATCAGTTGTAAGTTAAATGTGTAGTGCAGGTGCCTAATCCATTATTTCCAATTAAATAAGAAGGCAGATGCATATTCCTTAATATTCCTTTAAAATGTACTCTTAATTTTATCCACAATGCTTCTGTAAGATTTCAACATCTAACCTAAGAACAAGATTACAACCTAGCTCAAAGAGGAGAGTTTTGATTGATTTTTAAGAAATGCCTGTCAGAGCCAGGCTATAAAATCTTCCATGTGTTGTTCCTGTTCCTTTGTGAATAACAGCAGAAATGTGGCACCAAATTGACACTGCAGATAAAAAAATAAAAAAAAAAAGCTCTGAAATTCAACTCCCTCTCCTCTCTGGTACATATTCAGTCTGTGTTTGAATAACAAAATCTTTGATTTCCTTTTTTTTCTGAGAATGAAACAAGGGTGCCTAGCAAATGCTCAGTCGCCTGTAACCATGGTAACACCATGTTTGTGAGCTACGGCTTATCTTCTTTTCCCCGTACAGTTTAACAAGTAGGGCCAACTTTAATCACAGTACTGACTTTTTTAAATCATTTAATGTTTAGATGACTTTATTATTGGAATGGATGTTATTCTAACTAAGCTAAAAATGATGATAAAGTTGTATGTTTCATTATTTTAAGACGTTTTTGCTGTTTTCATTACAGACATTTGGTGCTTTTCGTTTTGGAGAGTTTGAGCTGAATACTGTCTTGCTGTCTCAGAGATATTCGACAGACTGCACAGGCTACTACACCTCTGCTGGAAGCATCAACTTCTCTTAAGGTACTACTGCATATTCTGGAAAATTAGAGAAAAATAAATATTTTTCCATCCTAGCAGACCATAGCTGCAGTCATGATGATTTTGTCCAGTAGGTGGCAGCATCGTTTTTCTTTTTTTTAATTGCAAATAACTACTCATACGCCCGTATCTGAGCTAAATTCTTTGTTTTTAAAACCCCCTGGGAACAGTTTATGTGGAAAAATAAAATGATCAGAGTGCAGAATGATTGAAATTTCAGACTAAGGCTCATTCAAAAGATGAAACATGCATGCAAATCCATTCTGAAATGTCTTAGGCGGTGATTTTGTACTCTAGTCTCCAGACAATTGGTTGTCTTTAGGGAACCTGAGTCAACAACATCAAAGTTAATGACACAAAATACATTGTAATATAGCTGGCAATCAAAAGAAAACATGAAACCAGGCTAGAACTCCCATCAAAAACCTCACCGTGTACCCTTAAATACTTTTGTCTCAATTATGAAAATGGAATGAGTTTAGCTTTTTAAGTTTGGGAACTTGTCGTTCACTATGGAAAGATTTTGCTTTGGATGGAAGTCGCTGTATTACTTTGTAGTCCTGTTAGAGCAGAGTAAGAGGTGGACTCATGCTTTAGGAGAGTCTTGGGTCAAGTTAAGGGCAGGGTTAGAGTTGCATTGCCTGTAGAGATGCAATAAATATATAATAAGTGACATTTTGTTTGATCCAAAATACATCCAAAGACGTCAAAAAAGAAACATAGTCATTCCTGTGAGGTGATTAGCTGGTACATTTCATAAATGTTCAGGCCGGGCGTACAGGAAGTAAGTGTTCCTGGCATGTTGTGAATTATTTAGGGAGTCTTCCTGCACTGTCTTACCTGCATGATAGCTGGAATAGCTGATCAAAATAGTCTCGCCATACCTCAGCTTCCGATTCTTGCTGCTCTATTTTGAGACTCTCAGACATTCACAAAGAGATTGTGTGACTAAATATTTCATGAGTGAGCAAGTATATAATAATAATAGTTAAAAAAAAAAACAAATCGTCTTCATTCATAGCTGTTGAAACATTCTGGTTGAGTTTTGCACTAATCTGTTCTCATCCAGACACCACTGGAGGTAGAAACCAAGTATTACCCGTTTCCTTTTCATCTCACTGCCTCATGAATGTGTTAATACGTCACTGACATGATCTATTACACCAGTCTGGGTTTTTTCCATCTCTTTTATCCGCCTCCTTCCCACACGGACCGCAACCTTGTTCCCACTCCCCGTCTGTCGAGTGTGTCAGCAAATACAGACATCGTACACAGAGCTTGGCCACTTGCTCTCCCCGTCAGAGCTTTTTTTTTTTTTTTTCAGCCCTCCCCTCAGCTGGTGATGCTCTCTGCTTGGCATGCAGGAGGGCGATCGCAGAGTGGCCAAAAGTTACACTGATGGAAACTGAGGGCGCTTTTTGTTTGTCAGCTCTGCCATCCCGTCCTGTCCACGTTCCCATCTCAGCAGTGGCGTGATTCCACCACCCCCCACCACCCCCCCTCCACCCACCCCCCGCTCCTGGAGTATTGTCAACAGACGCCATTAGACAGGAACATGCAAATTTTGTCACCGGACAACAGCCACCCAGCCGAGCCAACCACGCATTGACTGTGGCAAAAAAATGTATCTTTTCAGACCCGGGAAAGGGCCTAATTATCCACTCCCTGTCTCCCGAGAGCACGCTTGTTAGTGGGTCAGAAGTACACATCCTGTGCAACGCCACTCTCAGGTAACAGATACAGTGAGGACTCTGGGAATTGCCAATAGTGTTGCTCATAAGCACACAGAGAAAAAGAGAGAGAGAAGTTAATTAAATTCATTGAGACTGTGCATCCTTGTTTCTGTTGGCAGGGACATAATTAAGGATGCGTTGGGCAGATGTCCTCAGTAATGATGGTACTGAAAACACATGAAGGAACATACGTCATCCACAGGCAGACTCAGAAACTGAAGACAGATTTAATTTGTCAGGAGATTTCAGTAGATGTTCAGACTACATGTTTATTCAAATATGTGGGTGTTATTTTTGTTCGATTAACTGAACAATTCGTCCATAAAATTTCAGAAAATGGTGACAAGTGTCTGTCACAGTTTCCCAGAGCCCAAGGTGACATCTTTTAAATCCCTTTTTTTTGTCTGAACAACAGTCCAAAACCCAAATATATTCAGTATATAATGGCATATGTAACATTCTCACATTTGAGAAGCTGGAACTAGCTAATGTTCGGCATTTATAGTTGATAAATGACATAAATGATGATGTTTCTTTTCAGTTAAACACTGGATATGATGCATTTTTGTCATTCTGGTACATATTTGTTTGATTTCCGCAGATCTACATGATGTAAGATAAAAGGATTTGGACTCACTCCTGAAAAAATCATGTAGCGATGCACGTCTGTGGGGTGAGCTTGCTTACGCGCTGCCCGACATACATATTTTTTTTCCCCGTCCACGCTACATCTCTCACCCTAATGAGTTAGCTCTGCGCTTCCTGCTGTGGGAGCATCCAACCTGACCCTTGAGATTTTCGAGACTTACATGTGTTTCTTTCAATAAGCCTGATAAATGAGACCCGGGTGTCAGTTTGTGTTTCCACAGACCTATTTCCTCAGTGGATCTGCTTCCTTATTTCTGAAGATCTAACAGGACACGAGAGCTCAGTTTTAATTAAAATGTTAAACAGTTTAGTTGTCTTTGCAAGCGTGTGCATGTGTGTGCGCACGCGCTTGTTTGCATGCACTGATGAGTCAAATGGGCTGTATGTTTAGACAGCTGGTTCACTACACCGCTGCAAAACAAGCTTTTGCAGTGTAAAACCAAATGATTAGAACTTATTTTCCAATCCATTTACTTTTTTATTCTCTGTGTTAAAAAGTGTGGAAAGAAACCGCTTTGATTTCAAAAGAAGTGAAAGCAAAGCAATCACTTAGATGAGCCCACAACACTCCAAAAACTTGCATTGAACCCTTCATTAACGAGAATTCATGCCGTGTTTTGTAACCGAAGTCTTGTGTTATCTCGACCAAGTATTGTTTAGGCCTCTATCCAATTTGCATATTTAATTTCATGCCAGTTTTTCGAAGTAGCCTTTTTTTTATGCAAAGGCTGTTTGAAATAGGTCTTACTTGATCAATGTCAAAGTTTTTTTAGCACATTTTGGGTTTTGATATTCAGAACCTCGCTGTGCAATTTTTCATAGCGTAATTAGAAATTAAGCTTTCATTCAGGAGGGCCCACGTTAACATCTGCTGGAGGAGGGAAAAAAGATGATGTTTGACAGACGTAACCTTTTAATGCAGTAGATATGTTTGATCTGCATGCTCGGAGTAACTAAGAACACACATGAAATTGATAATTTCTAATTACTTTATAAGGTCACGCTAAGGTCACAAATGTTGTTCGGGTTCATTTAGCAGAGCGACGCATTGAATATTTTAAATCAAATCCAATTAACCGATAGACGGGAAAAGGGTGAACTTGACAGCAAGGAAGCACGAAGATGGCATTTCAGCAGGTGGCTTCATACTCCTGGTGTCGTGTTTTTTACCTTAACAAGCTTGAATCTTAAGATTGTTTTAAGAAGGCCTTTTGATTGATCAAACACATCTTACCGCGAGCAGCCAGAAAGGGGCTCTATAAATGATCCTGCTAGACAAAGCCGACGAAACTTTCAAATTGGATATCGTTAGCAGTGAAATATGACAGCGCGCCTTGCTTGGATTGTTCTCTTATGTTGAATATGACTCTCCGGTTGAATGTCACTGCTGTTTGAATTTTCACACTAATCACTCTGTCACTAATGGGCATGAGCGGCCTTGACGGACAGCCAAGGCTAGAGTATTTGAAATGTCTAATCTGTGTCTCCAGCGAGTCGGCAGGTGATCCCTGCAGCAGCTCTTTATCATTCAGAGTGCTGAGTCTGGAGGCTGCATGCAGCTGTCTGTGTCTGTTTACTGCTGGAGGCATTCACACAGAGAGGAGCCGAGTGTGTTTGAACAGCAGGTAGTGATTCAGAGCTGCTGTTGATTTTATGTACACTTTGCGCAATAAGAGTTTAAAATAGGGCTGCGGCTAATTATTGTTTTTATTATGGATTCATCTCTTTTATCATTTTTGTGCCAAGGTGAAGTCTTCAAATTGCTTGTCAGTCCAAAACCACAAAATATCCAATGTACAATGATATAAAACAGAGAAAATCAGCTAATAAAATGTGCAGTTTGACACTAGAAGGCTGTTTTCACCTTCATTGGCTGAAGGGGGAAAGTTTCTCTGTGCTCACCTTAAATCTGAGTTTAAGACCTACAAACATGATTTGTGTCATCACAACTAATTTAGAGACAATCGTCGTACAATATGGAATCTACACAAGTGTGATGTAGTAAATTCTGGATTATAATGAGGTAATTGTTGACATTTCTTTTGTGGAAAAAAAAACTGACACAAATTACTAAAATTACCTTTTTGCTACGTGGGTGCAGCAGAACAAGCTGTAAACACAATATTGATATATTATCAACTAACAAATAAAGTTGTTAATTGCCTATTTACACATCCAGCACACACAGAGCAACAGAAGCTATATTTGGAGTCGTGTTTCTGGCTACCTGACGAATCTAATTCTAATATTCACTCTCCTTTTCTGTGTCTGTTTTGTTGCTAAATGCTTCTCTGTGTTCATCAGCTAGCCGCTAACTTTGTCTTTTTGCCGTTTGGTGCCGGGAAGGTTGTGTACAGTGGTTGTATCAGAGCTTTTTTGAGGAAACAGCTGCCTGTTTACTAAAAAAAACAGAACCAAAACTGCAAAGTTGTGGGCCATAAAACCAAAAAAAATGAACTGAAGGAAGCTAAAACACTCCACAGAACTGAGGCGAACCGCATAGTCAGGTGATAATTATCTGTGGGTTTGTCACTATAAACTAAAATGATGATAATCTATCCATTTTTTTCTTGTTTTTGTTTGTTTGTTGATTAATTGTCGCCCACACTATGATCCACCCAGGTTTAATATGCAGAAGTCGAGATTCACTGCTGTTAAACTGTCTTTGTATCAAAAGCTATAAACTGTTAAACAAATCCTCCTCTTGACTTCAAGTGTTTTATCCGTCCTCTCCAAAGTGTAGCAGTGTGAAATCCCTTAATACATACACTTAATGCTGTTTCTTGTTGGTGGATTGCAGAGTGAGACTGATGGGGATTTGTCATTTATAGTAGTTGGTATAAGCTTGATAATACAGACTTAAAAATAAATCATCTGCCAAGACCGAGCATGTCTAGAGTTCAGAATATTAGCTAGCTTCTCTCTATTGTGTACATTTAATTGAAAAAAGGTGCTGCACTCTCTTCGTTCCCTGCTGCAGCTGCCCGCAGTGCAAAACAGCAGCTACAGTATTTGCCAGGCAAACTGCTGTCAGACTGCTCTCAACCAACTTGGCACTTTTAATAGCGGCGTGACCCAGTTTGAATCCAATTGAATTAAATCTATACACATTTATAGCAGCTCCATTTAATCTCACTTGAGATTACTTATTAAATGCCTCCCAATGTGGTTTATTCTCTCCTCAACTTTCAAAAGAACGTCTTCTGATGGTTCTCCTATCCAGGAACTTGCTTTCAGGCTACTTTTTTTTTTTTTTTTTCCCCATGTTCACTTTACAACGACTGAGCACCTATCAGAGGCAGCAACTGCTTCACAAGTAAGCATCAGTACTGGCTGCTGTAGACGAAATACAGGAGCAAAATGTGTTTATTTAATGTGTTTTATTATATCCTACTAGTTTATGATTTTATATCATGACCAAATAAGTGAAAATGTAAAATATATAAGCCGTCTTTTAATGTTTTCTGTTCCTGTGTGGACATTATCATATAAACTGTACTGTCAGTGGACATTGGACAATCAATTAATCGTTTCAGGCATTTATCAAGCAAAAATGCCAAACATTCACATTTACAGCTTTTTACATTTGAGTATTTGCTGCTTTATTTTTGGTTTATATCATTGTGAATATGTTGATCAGGCAAATTAAGCAGTTTTGATCCACCTCCCTCGGGCTCTGGGAAATCGTGAAAGGCATTTTTCTCTATTTTCTGACATTTTATAGACTATATAATGTATCAATTAATTAAAGAAAAAGGAAACAGATTAATCATTGATGAAAACAATCATTAGTTGTAATCCTAGGTTGCTTTAAAGTGCAAATGATGATCACTGATTATGTGTTGCAGGTCATTGATGAGCATGGCAGCATGCAGGATGAAAAGTGTGGCAGTGTGGCCGGCTGATGAAGAAACTCTCTGATGACAGTAAAACACTCCTTCAGATTTGGACAAGTTGAACATGAATGGACTTAACAACAAAGTGCCAATAGCACCTTTACTGAATGTTTTGCTGAATTAAAACAGAAAAAAAAAAGACATTTTGTTTGCGTTGTTTTTCCTCTTGGTGCTGTAGTAAAGTAAATACATGTGTACAGCAGCCATCCTTACACTGTTACAGTTAATTGTTGTACCAGGAATTCCTGAAGCGATGCTCAAAGAGTTGTCATATGAGGATATGTACAGCCCCGATAAACAGCAACACTCGTGTAAGTCAAGAAAAGGGATGTGCTGTGTTTACATTTGAAGACGGCAAACATTTACAGATAAGCAACAATTCAAATTTTGCTGCACAGTCTTGTTTGCAGTTATTCAAATGAAGCTTTTCTCCCCTCAACTCCTTTTGTGTAACCTTATTGCGCTTGGTGAACAGGGTAGATAAGTTTTATCAACATCTGCCTAGAGAGGAACATCAGTTAATCCTTTTTACAATTAAAGGCACTCGTCCACAGCGTGACTCCGATATGCAGAAGGAGATGTTAAACATGCTGCGGAGCTGCTTCTGTGCTGAAAATGTAAGAGGCTACGCATCACGTTTGTTTCTTGGATGTGTGTGAGTGTACAAGTTTTGGTCAAATACACTCAAACGTTATTCCTGAAGCAATCCTTTCAGGGCTGTTCGGGCTTGATAAGGACATAAAAATACAAAAATGAAAGTCAACTCAAGCATTAAAGCCACCTGGAGAGGACATTTAAATTTTTTTTTTTTTACGATTTTTATCCTGTTTAAGAGGATCTGTCTCGTGAAACCTTAATCTAAGCTCACAAAGATAGCTCAAATTCAAACTGAGTTATGTTGCTATGGTAACTCATGCTGCAGACTAAACCTGCAGCAGCTTATTTTCCTTCAGGTATCAAAACTATGGAAAAGCCATCTCCTGACCAATCAACTGTAAGGAAAAAAGCATTTTTTGTAGGATCCTAGTAGGATAAAAGCTTCCGCACACTTCTCGCTTGCTGCTCATGTATTTATGTCATTTTGTTCTATATACAACCTTCATCTGGTATATGAATAAGCATGACAACAGTTATATATACATACGGCAGGAAGTGTAAATTGTTCGTCCCCTTGACACACGTGTCACATTCACATGTGCTAAGATTTTTTTCACTTTAAGACCTGAAACTTTCATTTCATATCTCTGGATAAATAAGTGTTCTGCACAGTAAAATCCTTGCATCCTTTTTAGCACTCAACAACAACATCACATGACTCCTAGCCACAAAAGGGCTGTCGAAGCCTCGTGGGAACATAAAGAGCTGCAGTTGAATGCTGACAAGATAATCTGAGGCATTGAAATGTGACGAAATTTCGATCACATCGAAGGCGAGAGCCCCTAAACTGGCGTTAGAGGTTGTTGTCCACGACTGTCATCAAGATGGAGAGGCACAAATGGTCATTCAGTAATCTGAAAAAAAGATCACTGCTGAAATTAAACTGATGGAGACATTGCCATTTGACAATTCAATCAGATTAATGAAGCAAGAACATACTAGAGAATCTTTTTTCCCCGCCTGTACCTTACAGTATGTTCTGTAAGTATGAAACTGGTTTGCTGTGATTACTAGCTTGGATTCCTTCAAGGCTCCTGCTCACAGTGCTGCTGCTTGTGATATTGACGGAGCAGGAGAGAGGCAGTTACAAGCTCATACAAGACCCCTCTGCAATTAGAAAGATCCTTTGAGTCTTCTGATCCCTAAAACCTACCATCTGAATCATGTTTTCCACTTGCTGTTGCTCTTCTTGCACATGTACGATTCCCTCAGGAGACTTCCCCTGCTACGGTCCAGAGAGAGCCGCCCAAATAACATCTCAGCCCTCAAACAATCTTTAAAAGCTAATGGTGCAAAGCAGAACACACTCTTTAAATGCTTCTGAGCGACTCTGTTCAGCTGTGTGGCCATTAATCTGCAGCACATTCATCCTGATCATGACATGACTGATGACGACCTCTTGATTAACACATCATGTCCAGCGCATCGTGCTGTTGACGTGCACAGCTGGCTGACGCTGCGGGACATTTCTCCTGCCGCCCTTGCTTCCCAATTCTGGAGCTCTGCACACTCAGGAAAGCCTGCATCTGCCACATCAACTCTTTTGATGCCAGTGTCAGAGTAAGTTAGGGCAAGCTAAGCAGCATCACAGGAATGTGATCCTGCCCCCTGGCTACTCAGCCGTGGCCAATATTGGTAACCTTAAACTCAAATGACTCTCAGCTGAGCACTGGATTATGTTTATCTTCATGGGGATGAAATAGAGAGCAGAGGGAGAGAGGGCACAGAGAGTTTAGGCAGCAACAGGAATAACGTGGGCAGACTTAAAATGATGTGCAGGTACAGCAAAACTGTAGGTCAGAGTTTGTTAAAGGAAAAAGTAGCAGCTAAAACATATTGTGCGAATACATTTCTAGAGTTTTCTATTGCCATGTAGAGAAATTGAGTCTTCTATTTGGAGAAAAGTGAAGAAGAAATTGTTACTTTGGTGATAATGTATCACCTTTTTCATGTATTTTAGCAGCCAATGTAGACATAAAAGAAATCCCAGACAGCTAAATTGATTTGATTATTGTTATATACAAAAGGCTAACCTTTTTGGAAATATTGGCTTTTCAAAGATGTTCCTACCCTTGCAGAAATTGACCTACACTCTGTATGAAAATGTCAAAACATTCATCAAGATACTGTGTGGCAACCAGCAGCTGTATGTGTATATATATATATATATATATATATATATATATATATATATGTGTGTGTGCATCCAGTATCTGCTGTTTGCACTATATGTGTCTGTGATATATCCACATATGTTTATAGGTGTCTCTCTTGGATCCTGTGTCTTCTCTCAACCTTGAAATAATATTTACAATGACTTGAGGCAAGTGTTATGACCCGACACTTGATTAACCAACTGGACAAAACGGGCAACTGTCCCAGGAAGGTCCAGACTTGTTCTGTGTCAGCTGGTTTGTGTTAATTTAATTGAATGTTGTTTGAGAACAGGCACTGCGAAAAAAACTCAATGCACGATAAGGCCCCTTAAGGTGGGTCTTAAAGGCCTTGTTTTACAGAGTCAAAATCCAGTTTTGTTTGTACTTAATTTAGCTTGATCCTATATTAATTTGCGTTTAATCAAATTACCACAGAGTTAATAGGCGCCTAGCAGCTCATCTGGCTGTGTTGTGACCTATATGGTGGTAGAAGAGTATGGAAACAGGGTCTTATATTTTGTATTATATTTTGTTTTACAGTATTTCATTTTGCTTTGCTTTATTTGCTGAAATACACAATGACATAGTCAACACAAAAAAAGATAATGGCGCCCAGTCGTAACTGCAGCAGACCTTTCCGGACAGGACTATTGGTTTTTAAAGGCCCTGGGGGCTGTCACGTGTCAGTTCTGGTTCTGTCTTTGTACTCGGATTGACCTCAATAAAGTCTTTTAAATGCAACAGAACCTCAAATAAAAAGATTGCATCAAAATTAAGGGTTGGATTTAATTATTTCACTCTACACAATGTGTGTGACAGTGCTTGTACAAAGTACTGCAACAGTCAGGGAGAGAATACTGTATGTACTGCTGTTAAACTTTAAAACTACTTTAGAGAGGATTTAGGGAGAATGCTGGGTTTGCATTTTAATACTGAATTAGCACAAGATAAAACAGTGCCCTAAATAATTAATGTAAAAAAAGTAGCTCATTAATGAAGTTTAGACCACAGAGCCATGATAAATGTTTGCTCCAGGTATATCTCATAGAGATTCAGGTTCATCAGACACCTTATTGACACCTCTGATCTGAGTCATTGTCTCCCAGTTCTGCTAATGAACAAATTATGGGTGAAATTGAGCACATTTTAATCTAAATTGAAACTCATTTGCCCTCAGGCCCCTCAGGAGTCTTTCATTGACCCTTAGCAGTCTGTGAAGCCCAGTTTTTTTAGCTAAGCTGCTTGCAATTTTCTCCGCATTTCTTCCGACTTAATTGTTTAATTGAGTCACCAGTTTCACTGTCTGCTTCCAGCTCAATTCAGAGAGACTTTATTGGCATAAAAATTAGACAAGCATTGGCCTTCTGCCAAAAACTATTAAGAACAATGAATAAAATCTGATTGATCATCAGTACAACAATAAACATCTGTTCCACTTGTATGACTCATTTGCAGTGTGACTATCGGGGAGTGTGCGTGTGTAGTGTACGCGTTTTTGTTACCTTGTGGGGACAAACTGGTATAAACACTGACCTTATTGGGACCAGTAGTCCTCATGGGCACCAAAGTCTTTTCCTAATGCGGCAAAATGTCATTTCTGAGGTCCTGGTTAAGGTTATGGGTATAGTGTGAATTGAGGTTAGGTTAAGGTTAGGGTTAGGCTGTGCAAAATGAATGGAGTCATTACAATGTCCTAACAAGGATAGTTGCGCAAACGTGTGTGTGTATGTTTTAAACAAGAAAAAAACTGATTAAAAACACTGAAATAATGAAACCAAGTAAGCAGAAATAAATGATTAGTGCAGGATCTAATTTCTCCTTTAACTGTCCCTCCCTCTCTCTCTCTCTCTCTCTCTCTCTCTCTCTCTCTGTCTCAAATTTAAAATCCAATTCAAATATTCTTTATTGGCATGAATGTAACAACAACAATATTGCCAAAGAATCAAGACTCAATGAAACAAAATAACATTAACATAACATTAGTATTTATATATATCTGTATATTTATGTATTGTATATCTATGTATTTATGTATATATATACAGTATGTGTGTGTGTGTGTGTGTGTGCTTCAGGTTGTGGCACGTTGATACATATTGGGCAGAAAGATATACCCTGTCTCCTTCTCCTATGTATATTTTTAATTTTGAGAAGTCATTTAGCGCTATGAAATCTGAAATTTTAGAGTTGAACTGGTCCCTCTCTCTGTTTCTCCTCTCTCCTCCTCTCCTCTCCTTTCTCTCCTCCTCTCTCTCCCCTCCTCTATCTCTCTCTCTCTCTCTCTCTCTCATTTCCATTCAGTCTGTTGAAGCAGCAGCAGCAGCAGCAGCAGCAGCAGCACTTGTATGTAGATCCTTGGCTTAGAGGACAGCAGCAGGATACATCCCAGTCCCGAACTGCCTGAGCAACATGGTCGCTGTGAGAGTCGTCGCCTGCCTGTGCCTGCTGGTGGGCTTCTCCCTCCAGGTGGACGTGAAAAGTGGGAAAGAAGCAGGGAAAGCCGGGAATTTCATGGAAGATGAGCAATGGCTGTCAACCATCTCCCAGTACAGCCGTAAGATCAAGCACTGGAATCGCTTCAGAGACGTGAGTGGTGTATTTAGTGTAATTAGACCAGCGTGTTGTATCTTCTATCTCGTCCGTGCTGTGCTGGTGTTTGAGATGCTGCCTGTGGAGGCAACGCGGGTTGTCTTCTCAGGTGATTTTGCGCACAGTTAACTGTCGCTCTGAAGTGCACATATACACGCAATATTAGCAGTTTGTGCAACAGAAATACTTAAAAAGAGGAGGTTTAACATAGTATGTTTAAAAATTGGAATGCCCTTTTTGCGTTTTCTCTGCATTTCACACATTGACTGCCCTCAAATTGACTTGACATGCCAAACAGGCTACTATTTTGTAATATTATGGTTGAATTGACTCTTTAAATCTACATGCATACGAGAGTGAATGAAATACAACTCAAAGGAAATCCATGACATTAGCTCCAAGTCTCAAAAGCCATTTTCAAGCTCCTTCTGAGAAACTGTGATATTCCGAACAGTGTCTGTATTCCCTGATCAATACCCACTGATCTGCCATATTGCACATAAAATGTAGGCTCACAGTTAGGAGGCTTCCAGTGCTTTCAGATAATAAAAAAAAAAAAGCCGCACAGCAAGACATCAGTTGCTTGTTCTCTAAATCACAAATATCAAGTAGCCTATGAGAGTAAAACAGTTCTTGTTCTCATGTGGATCTGTTGTCCAGGCTGATTTCTAGGCTGTAAATGGACAGATTTGTTTATTCTGTTCAGCCATGCCAGGAGAACCATTCACTAGAGATAAAAGAATTGATCGTATTATAGAAAAATTCATCTCTTACCAACCTAAATTTACTCATATTTACTCATATTTTCAATAAATAAATGAAATCTTTAAACTGAGAATGACATCTAACCAATCAGCCCCACAGTCCAGTCTATGGGTGGGTGATATGGGTAATATCCTCTGTAACAATACAGCTTGATAGCAATATAAACTGAGAAACATTTTATAGATACAATAACCTGTTGGGAATGTCAGTTTTTAATCCACTGAATTAAATACTTCTCAAGTCAAGGTTGTGTAAAATCCTGTAAATCCAATGTTTTCATAAAGAAGTCCTTCTCATTAATTTGCAACACAGTCAGCATTCGATTTAGTATCAGTATAGTGAAGGATCACAGCTCTTACCTGGTGTCTCTAAACCAGCAAAATCTGCATTTCCAACTGTTTCGCTGAGTAAAATAATGTCTTTTGAAGGCTCCTGCATACTGCCTTCTACATGCTGAGGAAGGCATTGGCCAACGTGTTTGTTCTTGATCACCAAGGAATAAAGATACAGCAAACATGAACCTCAAAAGACAATATTTTACAAAGCAGTTAACCTCTATTTTATATCGTCATATCATCTATACCACCTCAGTCCAGTCTAGGGCTGCAACTAACAATTATTTCCATCATCATTCAGTTTTTGGATTAATCAGTTAGTTGTTTGGTCTATAAAATGTCCCAAAATGGTGAAAAATGTTGATCACTGTTTCCCAGAGCCCAAGGTAATGTCCTCAAATGCCTTCTTTTGTCCTGACCAACAGTCTATAACCCAACGATATTCAGTTTACTGTCATAGAAGACTAAATTTTTAAAAATGAACAGCTGGAAAAACATTTTGGAACATTTTTTCTTTAAAAAATGACGATTATCAAAATAGTTGGCGATGAATTTTCTGCTCATTAATCGACTAATTATTGCAGCTCTAGTCCAGTCCAAAAGTCTAAAATCTTCAACTCATCATACCCTAAATAATCAGGGCAAACATCAGGAAATATCAATCACTGATACATTGTAAATTTCCAGCTTATTAGGTTAAACTAAAGCAGTCTAACACAACAGTGCTGCCTTCATTTGGGTAATAATGTTCAGTTTTAGTTGAAATTGCTTTAAAGAGACGTTGATTCAACTTTGTGATAATTTTGGATGCTGTGGTTTATGGTGTTGCTGAATTGTATTGCACTATACTGAGAGGTGTTTCTTATATTTAGTGTGGTACATACAGTAGGATTGATAGATTTTATATCATCCAGCCTCTATTTTCACTCTCCTGTCATGATCCAAAAAAACAAACAACCAGGGAATAACATGGGTGATTGGGGGGTTGTAGTGAGCATGGTTAGGGGTTGGGAGACTGTGACGCTGGGTGTGCCGCACCGGTAAAGTGATGACGGCTCCCTGGTGCCAAAAGACAGAATACATGGCATGAATCAGGTTGCTAGAGATCTCTGAGGAGGAGTCGGTTAGCAACGGCTCAGATCCAAGCCTCTACCTTGACAACCGGACAGTTGTTTGATCTTGTTGCTGAGAAATATCACCTCCGACAGATAGTCTTATCAATGATAGCCAGAGAAAAGCTGTAATACCTTTGACAATGCTTGGTGACTTGCAGGAATGTGTCTTAGAGCCCTGGACCCTCAGGGAACAAGAAAGCCCAGTTAGAGAATGTATACTTGAAATGCAAATTTGTGCAGTCATGCAAATTTGAATATTGTCTTTGCTGGTGTTTGGATTGGTTTGGCTAAACTGTCTGATTGGATCAGTGCTTGGCTTGAATGTTTGAGATTTCCTGAGGTTGGGTATTAGATGTGTCTTCAATGTATTTATATTTAGTTGCATCCGGAATCTCAATGTGACAAATGCAAAATGTTGTGAGGAAACCATAACATCATTGTGTGATTAAAACAAACCCAGAAATAATAATAAAAATGTTATTGCGCAACACAGCGATGGACAATATCCTGGTTTTTGGTGAGGATAAAAAAGACCACAACCACAACCTCAGAGCTGTAATGCAAACCATTAAAGCTTCAGGACTGAAACTGAACAAGGACAAATGCTGTCACTAATGAGGTTTACAAGGTGGTGGTAATTCTTGGGGCCCCACATTTGATCTAGTGCAACAAAATATGTAGCAGGATTACAGTTTATACTCTACAAGGATACTACATGTATATACATTGTCAGTTAAGGTTGAAACAAATCAAACGATCAATTAATCAGCTACAAAACGTTAGAAAAATGTGAAAAATGTACATACATCTCAGCCAATAAATCTCCCAGACAACCTCAATTTTCTTGTTTTGAATGATCATCAGTCCAAAACACAACCCAGTCTAAATCCAATTTACAATGATATATTTACTTAATAAGTTACTGATAAGATTAATTGATAATTGATAATTTTCTGTCAATTGACTACTCGATTAATCAATAAATTGTTTCACCACTAGTGTCAGTAAAAGGTTTTCACCCTCCTATACTTTTTGCTTGATTTATTGTTGTACCTCTTTGTCTCTCAGTGGATTAATTAAGCTTTTCTGCAGCTGATCATTAGAGAAAGACTCTTAAATGTCAAAGGGAAAACAAATCTGTTGATCAGTTTCATTAAAGCTTAATTAATCTGCTGTAATTCAAATTTGTAAAACCATAAAAGATGGAAAAAGTCACAGTTGGGGGGGGGATACTTTTTATAACCACTGTGTGTGTGTGTGTGTGTGTGTGTGTGTGTGTGTGTGTGTGTGTGTGTGTGTGTGTGTGCGTTTGTGTGGGTGTGTGTAGTAAATGTGGGTAGTGGTATGTGGTAAAGACTTCCTCAAAGTTTTGCAATGGCATGCTGTGATGTGATTTAACTGGCTTAAATAGACTCCCATTCAAAAAGAGTCAACTTCTCTCATGAAATACTAAATCAATCAATTTTTTCAACGAGTCATTATGGTCTCAATCTCTAAATTCGGGCCCTCTAATAAATGTGCTGGTGGTCATTTTGGAAATTATTGCTCTGTTATTAATATATAAAGACAAATAGTAGCTTTGATGTCTGCCATGTGGGCGTTGATTGACAGCTGTGATTGACTGTTCGCTCCCCAGCTCTGGGACTCGCACTGAGTCAGACTATTGTCGCAATATTTCGGGAAGTTTAATATTACTTGATAACGATACCTGCAGTGTTAGTTAGCTAATGTTAGCACAAGTCTGCACCGCTCGGTGTTCCTGGTAAGTTAGCGTTAGCTTTGGTCCAAGGTAGCGGGATGTGTTTCCAGAGCGTGAAAGGAAACAGATGCTAAGCCCTACAGCATTGCCACAACGTGACGTATCCCTTGGCCTGTTCTGCCCCAAGTGGAAGAAGAACTGAAACGGATGCAGTCGTTAGGCATCATTGAGGAGATGAAAGAAGCCACTGACTGGTGTGCTCCCATGGTGCCTGTGATTAAAAAGGAATAAGAAACCCAGAATCTGTGTGGACCTAACTAAGCTCAACAAAGCTGTGAAACAGGAGGTTTATTCTACCCACACTGGAGGACATTGCACCAAAGCTCTCTGGCACAAACGTTTTCTCCACTGTTGATGCCTTGAGTGGATTTTGGCAAAAACCACTCGATGCCAGCAGCAGGAAGCTCACACCTTCCTTTACACCAGTGAGCTGTTTCTGTTTTCCGAGGCTTCCTTTCAGCATTACATATGCCCAGGAAATATTTCAGCAAAAGATGATCACCCTTTTGAGAGATCATGCAGGCACTGTGGTGGTGATGGACAATATCCTGGTTTTCGGCGAGGATGAAAAACACCACAACCACAACCTCAGAGCAGTAATGCAAACCATTAAAGCTTCAGGACTGAAACTGAACAAGGACAAGTGTCAGTTTGGGAAATCTGAAATCCAGTATTTTGGACACATCATTGGGAAAGATGGTATCAAACCCAACACTGAAAAAGTCAAACATATCCCAGAACTGCCCAAGTTCCTCCCTGACCTTTCATCTATCATGTACCCCATTAACAGCCTATTAAAAAACAATGCTGTGTGGATTTGGGGAGAGGCACAAGTATTTAAACAACTGAAAGCCATGTTGACCACCAGTGTTGGCATATTGATGATGCAACCAAGCCAACAGTGGTTAGTGCAGATGCAAGTGGCTGCGGTCCGGGAGGTGTTCTGTATCAGGAGTAAGGAGATGGACTCCGGCCATTTGCCTTTTGCTCACAAACACTGACTGAGATGGAGCAACCATATTCTGCTTGCAAACAGACCATAAACCGCTTCTCCCTCTGATAAATGTACATGACCTTAACAAAGCTCCTGTGAGATGCCAGCAGTTGTTAATGCGTCTGATGAAGTTCAATGGGGCAGCGGTGTATCTGACACAGAACACAATTTTAATGCCTATGCACAGGTGGTGATATCAACAAGACCAAAAACAGGTGACAGATTGGATGTTATCAGAGAGGCTACTAGCCAGGATGCTGACCATCAGACAGTTTCTCAATACACCAACATAGACTGGCCTGTAGAGCTATCACAAATACCACACACTCTGCACAAATTCCAGTCACCAGAGCTCACCTATCAGAAGTTGAGGGACTCCTTCTGTATGACGATAGGATTGTCATTCCCCTCTCACTGCAGGAGAATGTACTCTCTCAGATACATGAAGGTCATCAGGGCCTCACTAAGTGTCATAGGAGGGCCAACATGTCTGTTTGGTAGCCAGGGATTGGACGAGACATCACTGAGATGGTAAAAACGTAAGAGGAACTATTCAAAGGAGAGAGCCATTGCTTACCGCACCACACCAGAAAATTGCAGCAGACATTGGTGAACAAGATGGTAAAAAATACCTCGTAGTGGTGGATTACTATTCACATGACATTGAGACTGCACACCTGCCCACCATGAGCAGTCAACAAGTCATTTCTCGCTTGAAAAGCATGTTTGTCAGGTGGGGGATCCCATTAGAGCTGGTAACTGACAACAGTAGCCAGTTCTCCTCAGCAGAATTTAGACAATTCAATGCATACAACTTTGCACGTACAACGTCCAGTCCTCACTATCCATAGGCCAATGGGGCAGCCAAAAGGAGTGTTGCCACAGCTAAACGAATCCTGCACCAGCCAGATCCTCAACTGGCTCTGATGAGCTACCGAGTCATCCCAGTCACTGCAACAGGTCTTACCCAACTGATGATTGGTCGACAGATTAGGACAACAGTCCCCATTCTACCTAAGCAGCTACATCCCGGTCCTATTGACTGCAAGAATGTCAGGCTTAAGGACCAGCAGACCAAAACTGCCTACCGCTTCTTTTCAGACATCACTCAGCACGACCTTTACCTGCACTACAGCCAGGTCAGTGTGCCAACGTCAAACTGGATGGAGAAAAAAGCTGGAAAACAAATGCAAAAGTCATCACCAAGGCACCAGAGCCCGGATCCTATTATGTGCAGTGAGAACTGGGCATGGTTGCCTGCAGGAACAGGAGACATATCCAGGAAGTGCCAGAGCCGTCAGTGCAAGTTGCAGCAACAACAGACTAGTGACCTAAGCTAAGACTCTCCTTGTGACACGGGCTCCCCGCCTATATCTCCTGGTGCCCCTGTCACTCAAGTTCCCGCAGTACCCCTCAGCCCAAGGTCTACTTCAAAGAGGGCCTTGGCAGGGAGATCAGTTAAAACTCCTATCAGGTCTCCAATGTCGTATACATATGGCACATTAAGGACATTTTGTTACAGTTACATGCCATTCAAAAATAAAAAAGAAGATGTGAAATGTATTTGTAAAACAGTATCCAATATGTGTTTGTGTTAAAATATTGCAATGACCAGCAATTAACATTTTGTTGTGCACTTTACTTTATGCTAGAAGCTGCATTGAAATATTTGGCATTTACTGTCACAGAAAACCAAAAAAACAGAAAATATTCACACTTGAGAAGCTGGAGTCAGATCATTTTTTCTTATAAAATGACTCAAATGATGAATCGATTATCAAAATAGTTGGTGATTAATTTAATGGTTGACAACTAATTGATTAATCGACTCATCCTTGCAGCTCTAGAATAGTCATGTTTTCATGAAATATGTTGACATGTCTTCAGTTATGTTTGTTTGTTTCCAAGATGTGACATGAGCACGTGGCTTCTTAACACACTCTAATCAGCGGTGAGGAAGATTATTATGAATATTATTATTATTATTATTATTATTGAATCAAATAGACTACTAAAGCACTAAGGTTTTGAGAAGTGCACTTCTATTTGTTACATTGTCAATGTGTTTTGCAATTTGATAACTGGTTTTTCAGTTTCATTTTCTGAATGGGCCATTTGTTTATTTATTTATGGAATTGTTTGACATTTTGGAAAATGCGGTTATTTGTTTTCTTGACAAGAGCAAGATATCAAGATAGATACCTTTTTCATGTCTGTATGCTAAATATGAAGCTCAAGGCAGCAGGAGATTAGCCTAGCTTAGCATAAAGACAGGAAGCCGGGGAAAACAGCTAGCATGGCTCTGTCCAAAGTTCAAAAATACTCTTATTAACACCTATAAAGCTCACTAATTAAATCTGTCACTAAACAGAAATATAAAAATGATAAATTGTGGTTTTATGGGTAACTATTTCTTGGTGACTAGCTGTCAGGTGACGGTTGAGACTGATGACTGAGCAGCTAACCGCCTCCGCGCTAAAGCTACATACAGTATTTGGTGCATGAGAGTGTCGATCTTGTCATCTAACTCTCGACAAGAAAACAATTTAACGTATTTCTAAAAATGTTTAATGTGTGAAATATGATTTTGTTTTGTAGTTCTGGGCTTCTTGTTTTTACATTTTTAGCTATTTTATTTTAGCATTTAGCTCAAATTTGAGAGGAGGCGCATAACATGATCATGAGTGGTTAGTGGTTGTAGATTTGGTTCATCATCAATCAGAATGGTGTTGGTGGGAGTTTACTGGCATAGATTGTGAAAGGATTGTGCCTTTGCTTAGTCCTGTCTCTCCATGTGAATCTACAGGCTCCTCATCAAAAACTCTAAGTGAATGTTAAACCACTGCACATGAAGGAATGTGATACAGCCAGGGAGACAGACAGCAGAGCTGGCTCAGTTCTGCTCAGATAGGATAGATAGGATAGGATAGGACTCTGATGTACCGGGTAGGGAGATGCACCATCTGAAATGTGAAGAGGTCATATTTGTTTACTAGCTGTCTTGGCAAACAGGTGGTGAGAAAACAGCACGCAGGAAAATTCATACTGCATCTAAGCAAAACATGAAAAAAATAAAATCACTACGTGGGCTTCATAAACACAGTGATGCCAGCTTGATTGATGTGACTGGTGTTTAAATTGGACTAGTGCACATATGATTATCCAGCACAGATACATAATGAGAAAATGTTGAAAGGAAGAACAATAAGACCAACAGCTGCAGTGGCATGAGGTGTCAGGATAATCCACAGCAGGTTACAGGGTGTTATACAAGCTCCATTATGACTGGCATCAATGTCAAGACATTAAATCTCCTGATGAAGATTCCCCCGTATTCATGTTTGCACAGAATTCACCCACACAAAGCTGGCTGCACAATCCACAAATTAAGCTCGGCGGTAATTAATTAGCTGATTGCGTCTTCCTGAATCTGCTCATCACTTTAAAAATCTCTTTCACTACTTAATACATCTGCTATTTTTCATCCTAACACAAGTTCCACTTTGCATTCTGGTGTGTTCGGGTGGATCCGCTCAGTGGGAGCTCGGGCCACCGCTCATGTGAACAATACTGTGCTGTTCATTCATGGCCAGATTAGATTCTCCCATCTCGCTCTCTGAGCAGTGCAAAGAGGGAACTCATTAAGGAGCTGTACAGCCTTTCAGCCACAGAGGGCTGTTTAAGGTTTGCACCTGCTCTACTGCCAGCTACATTTTTAATGAGGGAAAATTGCTGCATCTTTTTCAGGTAAATGGCTTCCTCGGCTCCTTTGCTTGTTAAGATTAGCAAAGATTGAGTCAAAAAATACAAGTGATCATTAGCCCTATCGGTGCATACGAACAAATTAATTTGATTTAAGACAGTGATAAATGCAATAATTAGATAACAATGAGCAGTTCTTTAAATATCACCCAAGCCTCTCAGTGTGCTTAAATCTACATCCTCAATATTCATGAAGGAATATACTGTATGTGGAGAAAGGGAGCAAGAGAAAATATATATACTGTACATGTATAAGCTTTAGGGCTGCAACTAATAATTCTTCATTCATTATTAATCTATTGATTATTTTCTTTATTTTAAAAACTAAGTAAACTAGTTAAGAGTCTACAGCCATGCTAGCAGCTCTGTGAGGATGCACAGTGGTGCTTTGAGCTAAATGCTAACATCTGCATGCTAAACATGCTCACAGTGACAATGCTAGCATACTGATGCTAAGCAGGTATGATGTTTATCATTGTCATTAGTGCATTAGCATGCTAAAATTGCTAATTAGGACTAAACACAAAGTACAACTGAGGCTGATAGGACTGTACTAGTTTTTCAGGTATATGGTAATAAAACAAAGTATAATTAAAAATTTGACCTGATAATGGAATTAAAATAAAAGTTAGGGAATCACCAAAATAAGTAGGATTCATCCTATATGGGGACTATGAGTGTCCTTACACAAATGTAACCTTAATCCATCCAATAGTTGTTGAGATATGTGAGTGGTGGACAGACTGACTGACTCATCCCTAGAGCCACGTCGCTAGCGCGGCTAAAAACAGTCCACAAGCCAAAGATATTCAATTCACAGTAATGAGAAACTGAAAAAAAAGAAGAAAATCATTTGAGAAGTTGGAATCAGAGAATTTTTTGACATGACTTAAATGATTTATGAACTGTCAACATTCTTGATGATTAATTTATGTTATTTGACTTATCAACAAATCATTTCATCACTCAAGCACATTTTACCCACAGTGACGTATATGCAAGTATACATGGCAGTGCTTAGGCCACATAAAGACAGCAAAGGATGGATTAACTAATCAATCTTTTCTCTGCTCTAATAAGCAACCTGGTGCTTCATCCATCTATGGACCAGATAGAGTCATTATTTATCCATGCTACTGTGAATGAGATGTTGGCGATGGCCCGGTCACTGATCCTACATCAAAACAGCTCCTCTGTGAGAGCTCTTTGATAAATGCAGGACCAGGGTTCACTCTGTTTTTCTTCAGATGAAGAGCAAACATGATGCTGTTGCATCCTAAGTGACACTGAGCTCCTTTACTTAGCTCAAAGACACACTGCCAGCTGTGGGTTTTTCTGCTCCTGTCATCAACCTCTGCCATTTATTAGCCTCCCACAGGATTTATGCTCCAGTGCTAACAGCCAGTGTAATTACGAATATGAAAAATTAGAGTAAGAGGACAGTATGCAATTGTAGAAAATATGATAATGAGGCCTATTTCCAATTAAAAGTGAATGGCAGTGCGGGGGTTGAAAATTAAGATGGGAGAAACCATAACAGTTAAACGAGCTAATAGTTATCTGTATTTCCTCTGCTTTCTGAATCTGAAGATCAGCCTATCAAACCAACTATCTGTGGAATTCTGCTCGTTGCACACTAATGAGATCAAAATGGCAGAAGCAGTGGAAAGAGATGCTTTCTTGTCTTTTTGTCATTACTGTGCATGTCTTTTGCTGGAGGTGAATGTCGGGGGGGGGGGATTTGTTGCGAGTGTTTGGACTGGGCAGATACGATTCACAGTAGAAACAGAGAAGAAAGGAGATCCTGTTGGCTTCCCAACACAAGCGTGGGTGGCTCTTAATTGAGTGGAGAGGCTGTTTTGTGTTGTTGCTCCTGTGGAAAAGCTCTTCTCGCCAGATAGCAATTTATGCTTTGCAAAAAAAAAAAAAAAAGAAACAGTGAGAGAAGCTCAACGGCTGCCTTGAACAGCAGGAAAGCTTTCTCATAAGCAAAGCCATGTTCCACAGCCCACAGATTGTCCAAATATACAAAATCTTGATCCCTTTTTCACCGTGACTGAGTACGAGGAAGCAACTTGTTGTGATAGCACAGTACATGTAGATTAATGTGTTTCATAATGGAGCCTGGCTGCACCTACTACATCAGTGTATTAACACATGCACCAGCAGCAGACGGCCTGAATTCTATCTTTTTTAGCCGTTAACTTCTCAGCGAGTTGCTGAAATGTCGGGCTGAATAATTAGCCTCACCAAGGTTCTTCTTCTGGCTCTATTGTTCATGCATTATTTATAGTGGCATCTGCCTGAGAGTTGTCTCTGTACTGGTGAAGCTCCTCTATGCCTTGCTGCAGACAGAGCGATTTTATGCTGCCACTCTCTTTGTCTGTCTTCAGTCATGGCTGGCACGGTGGCACACCCAAGACTGAAGTGATGATTCAGCTTTTTAACAAACAGACTGAACTATATCATTGCTTACTATGAGTCAGTAATAGAAACTGATGGAACATTGGCTTTATTGTTCATTGTTTACAGGAGGATGTGGTTGCAAAGCTTCCCGTGGTTCATGAATACACAAACATAACATTAGACAAGAAACAAAAAATATAGACACTAACAGCTGTATATAACTACATAAAAGTAAAAGAACTAAAAAGCAAGACTGAGAGTGTACAGCTTTACTTACTACAGTGGTGCTTTGAGCTCAATGCTAACATCAGCTTGCTAACATGCTCACAGTGACAATGCTAACATGCCGAAGTTTGGCAGGGATAGGTTCACCATCTTAGTTTAGCACGTTAGCATGTTAACATTTGCTAATTAGCACCAAACACAAAGTACAGCTGAGGATGATGGGAGTGTAATCAGTTCTGTAGGTATTTGGTCATAATCCAAAGTATTGGACAAATTAACATCTAATACTGACTGGATTGCACTGCAATCCAAATGATAGTTGTTAAAACACTTGACTAAAAACCACAAATTTCAACCTGCTGCTGGTGCTAGAGGAAAAGTCAGGAGATCATCAAAATCAGTAGACTTCTTCTTCAGGGCACCTCACATGATTGTACAAACCTTCCTGACAATCGATCCAACAGTTACTGAGATATTTTTGTTTGGGCCAAAGTAGCGGACTGAATGATGATATTACCATCCCTACAGCAAACACTGCTAGCCTGGCTAAAAGGCAGCAAGACAAATAAAAAAATGCAGGAAAAATGAAAGGAAAAAAATAAGACTTTATTTTATATTTACAAAAGTAAAATTCATACTGGTTATATTTGTAAAATACAGTAATTGATTTGAGTGGAAACAGGTTTATCTCTGAAGAGGCTCTTGGCATTCCTAATAAGATTTAGTATATCTTTAAAATGCATTTCACTTACAATTTGAAACTCCTTATTTTTGTGATATATTTGATGTGAGTGGGTAAGACGTTCCAATCTGGAGAGGCTCTGTATAGAAATAATTTTAGGTTTGGGAAGAGATAATTGACCTTTTTTCCTTGCAAGATTAAGATTCACTAAAGCTAGCTCTTCCCTCAGAAATATATTTTACAGGTAGGTAAAATAAAATATCACATGCATGATTACAGACATATGATAAGAAATCCAATTGTATTTATTACCACCTGGAAATTCATACGCCACTTGAATGCAATGACATCCCTATCTGTTAATCTGCAATGACCTTTATTGTTATCACGCACAGACACGAGGCAGAAACCTCAGTTTACCCTTCACTGGGTAAATAGGCTTCACCTGCTGAAATCACTCTCCAGTAAGGGTATAGTCATGGGACCTGTTATTTCAGTGGAAAATATATATATATATATATATATATATATATATATTCCGGTCTGCTTTAGGTGTCTTTATGTTTTTGATGGATGCGTGTTTGAGGCCACCATTATTGTTATGAATCGCAGAGGACCAAGCTGCACTAAACACGTGGTCTGAGCAAACACAGCCATATCGCTTATGTTCAGTAATAATAGGTGTAATAATGCAAGGTGCCCAGGTTCAACCTGGCATTGATAGATTCTTTGCTTTAGGCCACAAATCGCTCACTGTTGAAACAGCAGGGCAAGTACTGTACAATTAGGCCAGGCAGCTACACAAAAACTTTAAGGACATGCTCTTGCCTGGGGAGAATCAGCCTCTCCTGTATGTTAGATTTTCACATTGGACGAGACGGGTGTCTGGCCGTGTTGAGCTCAACTGTCCCAGAGCTGCATATGGAGGAGCAGGGAGAGCTGAGCCTCCTCTCAGTATTAACTGTCAGAGGAAGAGAGAGGTGTCAAGGACATGCTTGGAAGGGACTGCGATCTTGTCTGTGTTCAAGCTGTATTTAGTATGTGTGGCATGTGGTGGATATATTTGTTTGTGTGTGTGTGTGTGTGTGTGTGTGTGTGTGTGGGAGAGAGAAACAGAGACTATTAATTTGTCGGGTTGGCAGGGTAATGGATACACACTACAAAGTCATATTGAAATGACCTTAAGCAAATCGTATAGCAGGGGATAGGGTGCAGAGCTAAAGCGCTAATAGCTTTTTTTTCTCAGTTGAAAGAATCCGACAGAATCTCATTTATGTGTGATGTAGTCCTTCCTCAAGCCATAACGTGACATCTCAATGTGGCGCCCTGTTTTACTGTAATATCCCGCTGCCACTGCAGGAGATTAGCATTATCAGCAGCCACAACAACCCAATTTGTTCTCATTGCCATGGCAGACAGGGGGAATTAAACGTAATCAGCCAGCTAGCATATTTAACTTAGCTACCCCTGTGAGCTGTGTCATGCAGATCCCTGTGGCATTTCAACTGGGATGGTTATCATCATTATCTTCTCTTTACCATGCTGCTGGTTTCTAAACTCGTATGTGTGACAGTTGTAAAGGGGCTCTGTAGCTTCAATGGACTTGGCATTGGAGCGTGATTAATCTAAACAGCAGGCATAGCTGTTAAAAATTTGAAAACGGCGAATAAAATAAACGCAGATAGTAAAACAATATTGTAATCATAATTTTTGGAGGTTTTGCTGAACACACATGCTGACAGTGCTCTACAGCACGCTCAAATGGTTGCACAGCTGCTCAATACAACCAAAGTGTTCACATAAGTTTTTGGCTGCATTTGTTGGGTACAATTTTCAGCTGCAGATTGATACACATTTGGTCTTTCAGTGAGTATTTACGGCAGCAGGACAAAGTATGTTAGCCTTGTTCCAGACCTCCTACATCTCTGATTTGTTCATCAAATAGGTTTTGGTGTTGTACTCATTGATGGTTGGATGTTTTCATCGGGCGACAAGACAACTGACCAATCAGAGCTTTGTACGTGTGATTGTGTGTGTTGAAGTCATTGTCCAATATAGCTATACCCATGAAATATAGCCACAGAAAAATGGCCACAAAAACGGTGACAAAGGCGGATGAAATGGTTGTGCAGTTTGTTGTAAGCTGACTTACAGAGGTAACACCTCTTAAAGGAAAAGTTCAACATTCTTGGAAATACACGTATTTGTTTTTTGCTGAGTTAGATGAGCAGATTAATTTGATATCACTGTCCTGTAGCTTCTAAATATGAAGCTAGCAGTTATCCTGAAAAACATTAACTGAAAATTTGGTGGGCTGGACAGATTTATCACTCGCTTCTGGTTGGTTAGGGCAAACAACGCACCCTCTCATTTGTTAAATCAACAAGAATAAATGAATGAAGTGAAACAAAATGCAATTCAATGTGATTTTAGCTGAATGTGGGATTGAAGATTAAAGAAATTGCAGTGCCCATGTTTATCGTATTAAAGGAACATGTCAACTAGTGTAAAATTGATGTATTTTCGAACAGTTTTTGGGCTATAATGGAGGTCTATGGCACAGAGGAATCAGCCATTGGCTGCACAGACATTACTTGGTTTTGGTCTTTTCATGGGATTTGTTGATAGTAAAAATACAGAATATCTCCATCCTTATCCTTTAAGAGATTTGTGTCTCTCGCTTAGGATCAAGTGGGACTCATTTTTTTAAAAAAAGGGAAGTATTACTCACTCACCTTTCTCCACTACACTTTGCATAATCTTTTATGTAACAAGAAAATATGAATACACAATTTTGAAAAAAGGGGGTTTAATACACCATGGACTTTGGAATAAAGAAAGCATTTCAAGCAAGCAGAGACTGACACTTAAACACTGACAACATGATGTAAAGAAATATTTGTCCACATGAATACCGTTGCCCCCCCCCGATTACGGTTACAGTTTTTTTTAGGATCTACCACTTCTTCTTTGACTACCGATAATTGGGATAATTACAAGTCAACACTCAAAATTATCTTACAATAGTCACTAGGTAACAATCAGTACAAAGAACAAGTCCAAACAATGACATTAAAATGAGTAAAACTGTAAAATCGATCAGTTTGGATTTTTATTCCTTGCCGTGTTTTTACAGATTTCCATAAATTAAATTAAGATTTAGAAAAAGAGGCAGACTTGAATCTGGCTGTCATATGTTTGCTGAATCTTTAAAAAAATCCAAATCAATCAGAACTCTGTGATAACCAATTCGTGAAGATAGCTTGTATTTTAAGTAGTGAAAACCCTGCTGGTCTTGTTTTTCTCAGGGGACACAAAATCAGTTTGTTAGAGTCTATTGGAGTGGAATTTATTTTCTTAGCAACCACCACATTCAATATTGATTTAAGTTTCCTGGATTAGAAGAGTATGCCAACACCAAACAAGATTTAAGCTCATTTATCTATGTATGTATGCTGATAACTTTTTGTGTTTGCAGATCAATACTGATGAGTCTAGTTACTACAAAGTGAAAATAGAACACAGGCAGCAGGTGCTTTCTGCGGAGCCACATGCTTCAGCTTGTCTTATTATGGCTTTTTTTCCCCTGCTAATATTGTATGCAGGAGCAGCGTGGCTCAGCACAGTAAAGACGGCCCTGCATAAGCTGCGAGTTCCCTGGGGCATCTGTGTGGAGCTCGACCTGAAGGCTCGCCTCTTCTCTTTCTGCTTCTTTGTTTTGCAAATGGGGGAGGGAGCGATAAGATGCTGCAGAGTCTCCGCCGTTCCAGGGTTCTGCTTGGCTCAGCAGCGGGGTCCAACAGAATCCATTTTTCTGCAACGCCGTCCTCCTCCTCTCCAATTACTGCACCTCTCAGAGCATGCAATGCCTTGATTCAACGGTGGAGTCTGCTACAGCGAAGCGAGCCGGGGCCACTGTTTGATGTGTCACTTCATCAGTGGTTTTGAGACCACAGCTAAAGGGCTCCTGAGAATGGAAGCGGTTAATTTTTGTGATGCAACTTCTTGAAATTAGGTCTTATTAGCCAATGGCTGCGGCTCAGAAGAAAAGCCTGTTGAAGGTGTTAATGTTTACAGTCCTGTCTCTGGTTGGAAAGAGCATCTTTTATGTTAAGTACACATAAACCAGCCTGTGACTTGATACAAAGTGTTGTGGCCAGTTAGTTAAATCTTCTGCATTCTTAGGCAAGAGCTAAGCTAAATTCCCCGGTCAGCCTGATTATTTCTGCATTTCAGCACAGTGCAAATGTTTCAGATGGATGCACGCTTGACAGTCCACTACTTCGGGGCTCAGGAAGAGGGACATGCCCTTCAGTGTGCAGAGATGGCTGCAGATTGTGCTCCGACCTGTACTGCATTGCAGGCAGGCGTCTTACCTTGTGAAACAACATGCGTCCTTCGCCTGCGGGCCCCCGAGCACTCCGGCTCAAATGATCAATTTGATCCAGCTCTGTGTTGTTGGGCTGCGACTTAATCCCATAATACTCCGGTGTTTTGTTGCAATCAAGACACCCCCATTTTTCTCCGTGGGTTGCTTATTTTGTCTTTGGAGTGTGATGAAAAATCTCATGCGCCTTTCATGTACACAGTATGTTATCACCTTTAAAAGCCTATAATACAATCATAGTTCATGGCAGCGTCTGTCAGAGCAAATATGGTGTTGAAATCTTAGACTTGTCACGGTTTAATAGGAGAAGGAAGGACTCAAGGAATGGTTTCTTTCTACAGGCATAGCCACCACATGGGTTGGTATGTGATATCAAAGGAAATGTGAAAATGTGTCCTTAGCTGTTTCTGTGTGATTTCTGCCTCATGTTCAAGTAAAATTACAATGTTTTGCCACTCTAAAGCCAGTGGGTGCAGACCGAAAGACACACAGCCTCATTTTGGAACACTCTAATGCATTTCTAAGTGGTTCAATCTGTGGTGGGTCCGCGCCATTAGTGTCTCTCCCATCTCTCTGTCGTTTTCAAAGACGGCGGGGTACAAACTGAGGGAGACATTGCCTCCACCACTCAGGCCCCAGCATGCTGAATCGGAGTGCCATAATGTCATGGCAAAGGCAAGATGCACTCCCACTGCTCCCTGGTAACTACAGAGACATGGAGAGTGGAATGTAGATTCACGACAGCCTCCGCCTGTGTGCCCTTTTGCGGCGATTTAAAGTAGGCAGGGAGACGTAGCTAATTCGGCTACATTAATCAGGCAAAGCACATTACTGTGTAATGATGAGCTGACAGTGTCCTGCCAGTCAGAGAGTCAGACACACCTCGGTAAACTGATAGGATGACACGGCCCCGGCCCAGAGCTGAGCATTCAGCTGAGAAACGCCTCTCTCAGGTTTCCATTCATTAGAGACATGACCTGGATCACAAGTCCATCCATCAGGCGGTGTTTATCCAGTCACTGCCAGAGTAAATGACTTCATGAAGCTGGATAAATGACAACTGGAGGAAATGCAAAATGTCCAGATCATCATTTAGCCTCTAACTCATATCCTGCTGCTTAAGTGATATCTTCACTGCAAATATCATCTCCAGAATATCAATAAGGAGTATTGTGGAGGATGAAGCAAACAGTTACTGCGCTGAGAGGGAGGGACCTCTTGATATATGAGTATGTGTGACTTCAGAATGTATTTCTGACGTAGAGAAATCATATGGATCCAAAATCAAAGTACACATAGTGATAGATAAACATGCTGATTGCGATTTTAGAGAAGACATCCTGTCTAAGAATATTAGGGCTTTGCAAAAGGACGAGTTATGGCCATTTAAATGTATCATGCTGCCGTTTTGCCACCTAAAAGCCAAATGCCATCAGTTTTTGCAGGATCAAATCAAATCTAAATTTGGTTGCATTAGCATGATTGGTTTAAAGCAGTTGTTTATGTTAAATAGGCCATAAAAGTAGGAAGCCAATTTTTGGAAAATGGCTTGTAATGTCTGTTTATTTTATTGGGTTCATCCAAATGTGTTAAGACGTTTGGATTGGATGAAATTGACACATATCTTGTTTGTTTAATCCATACAAAAACCAAACTGTAGAATCAGTGGCTTGTGGTTTTACTTGGGGTTATGTGCATGAGTATTTCTTGGCCCGGTGCAGTGACCTCCTGGAGTTTTGTCGTCACCGCGAGGTGGAGGTTGTATTGAATGAGCAGTCTTTATGCTAAGCTAAACTAATCGCTTCCTGGCTCCAGCTTCATATCTCACGCACAGACACGAGAAAGGTTATTGATCTACTCATCTAATGTCAAACTATTCCTTTAAGATATCTTGATAAATAAACAAACATACAGGACTGAAAACATAACCTCCTTGGTGGAATTTATTTTAAGTCAGGATGACCTGTACATTAGAGCCTGTTTGGATACAGTATCTCTAGATAAGAATCAGTCAAGAAAAAAATATGATGTTTCTGAATTAGATTAGGAAATATGATGTTCTGTGGTCAGAGAGGAGCTTATCTGGATGAGATAACTGATCATTATCTGATATATAATACTTGTGTGTAGATGGAGGTGTTGTGGTCTGTAAAACGTCCTGTCCTTTTAAGAATTTCTTGACACCCACCCTTGTTTGATTCCAGATGTCTCCACCATTTCCAGCACATTCTCTACAGCAGACAAGTGTTGAAGGTGCGTAAGTGTGTGCTGAAGTTTGGCTTTGCGTGTGTCCTTTAGAGCCCAGACTGCACCGACCCTGTCACATTACAGGGACAGATGAGCTGCAGTGATGGAGCAAGCAAGCGGGCTGAACGCACGTGATGGATCATTGCAGCAGGGCGAGGAGATGCAGATTTTCGCTGTGACATTTCTTTTACAGCGCGAGCATTTCTCTGAGGAGCTAAAAGTGAGGTCGTGCTCCGGCAGCTCTCAGCTCGAACACTCGGAGCCCACAAGCTTCTCTTTGACAATTCTGCTGTGCAGTTCTTTGAATCATCTCTTTGGAAACAAAAACATGAATACTCCCTTTATTTTTAGATTATTACATAGTTTGTATTAGAGGTGTCAAGGATTTAGGGCGTCGCCTGTTAATTGCACTTGACCTCTAACACTTAAGCTGTGGATAAACATGGGTAAATATTACTGATGACTTAACACCACTCAGATACCAATTGCACAACACTGAGTATCTGCGGATAGATATTAATCCACTACTTATTTTTTCTTCTTCTACATAGATGTTTATGAATGATAATCTCTACTTTTCTGAAGATAGCTATCTAAAAACATGACGCCTACATTTTACTTAAATCTCACATATGAATGTACATAACATGAACATGTAAAGCTATCAGACACACGTTTGAACTCCAAACGTCAGCTATAAAAGTGTTTCTCAAGGAAATCTCTAAACTTGCTTGGACTGACATTGGACCACCAATTCAGAGAGGAAACGTCGGTTCGGCAGTGTGTAACAAGGGTTTGTGGTAAGATGTTTTCAAAGATGGAAAGTGGTTGGTCATCGATTAAAATAAGTTGCGTTTTTCTCAGCTTGTCAGCTACGGTTGCTGTCTGGAGGGAGTGTCTCACTTTTCACTGTTTCTAACAATGTGTCTTGACACTTTTCTTCTCAATACTTGTTGCTTTGTCATATTCCTTTTCACAATGCTTCTGCACGGTTGCAGTGTTCCTGTTCTAATTCTGTCCATGAAAACGCTCATATTGCAAAAGTTTGAAGTCTGCCATTTGGCTGTTTTCCTCTTTTAGTGTAAACTATGATAACGACATCCTGGAGCTCTCACTATAGTGGCTGCTGCTGTTATCACATGACGTGTTGCTGTACAAGTTTCTGACTGTGACTTTTTTTTCAGACAATTTACACCTGAACGTAGCCTTACCAGTGGGTAACCTTAGCGAGCTAGCTAAGAAGACACAACATGAAAACTTTGGCGTTACCCGGAGTCACATTTCTCCTCTTTGGTGGCGGCTAACCTCACCTCCGGCTAGCTCACAAGCACAGTGGAGCAATTTATTCGCAGAGAAACAAACACGCAGTTAACCGCTTTAAGACTAAAAGGTTTAGCTTACCTGTGTGGTTGTCATGCTGAGCTGGGATGTGTATGAACATTTTGGTCCGTGATCAGGACGGGTGTGTGCAGCGGGGGGGTGATGTAAGGGTCAGCCGGTTCAGGGTTATCAGTGGTATTTATGTCACCAGCAGACGGGGGCTCGGTGGAGGTGAGATAGACGTTAACTCAGAGGAGCGCAGTCAGGCTTGTGGCCAAGCGCTGTCAGCCTAATACCGGCGAGTGGTCCAGGAGGAGCAGTCGCAGCATCTGGATAGTCAAGCTCCATTAGCCTCCCGGCTCTGTTTTACACCGGCTGCATTACAGCCTTGTTGACAAATGGCAGAAGCGGTAGTGTGTGTGATATGAATCACATAACTCAGGGGACCTCCACCATGAATATATACCTCCTTGCTCCCTGATCTTTCCCCTCCTCTCTCCCTCCCTCTTGTCTGGGCTTGCTGCATACTGTAGCAGCAGCCTGGCTGGGATTCAGTGGGACAGCATTAGCTCTCAACCTTGGTGAAGGACTAAATGCAGCCTTAGCCTGGTGTCCTTGCTGTCACACTGCTGCTGGGAGAAGATAAGCACTCCTGCCTTTAGGACCTGCTGTGGGGCTCCCATCAGTCCCTGCAGCACTGTGAGCTGGGTAATTGCAGAAGCGCTGCGAATAATTAATTAAGTAATCGTTACATCTGACGTGCGACATGCTAAGGCAGTCGTGTCTTTGATGATGAGGGCGGCCGTTTTGTGGGATTTTATGATACTCCACATTTTTTCCAGTATTTGCAAAAGCACATTGTGAGATTTGAGGTTGGCTTAGCAATAATTTCTCTCTATACTGCACCATCACCCTGAAAGTTCAGTGTTACAGCTATAACCTTTAAAATGCCGTGTAAAGTTGCAGATCTGAAAAGAAAAAGGCTATTTTATTCAGCGGTGGTGGTGTTTACATTTCATATGACCTGTTTAAAGGTTTTTTTCTCCCTCTCATATAACTCCAGCCGATTTGGAAGATTTCTAAGATAGCAAACAGTGATATTGCCTCTCGTATATGTAGCACCAGGACATTTTCACTGCCACAGAGAAAATATTTACCTCTAAGAAACAGTCTCCGAGGTGAAATCTAAAGTCCCGCTGCACCTCGGTCATAAATACTTGCCTCAGTCTTTTAAAGCCTTCTGCTGGCTTTTTGGCTCATCCTTGTGCCACTTGTAAATTGTTCATAGTTATATATTAAGATGCTGTCACAGCACTGTTAAGTAGACAGGTATGACTGTGTGTATGTGTGTGTGTGCGTACCAGGTATTCCTCACGTTGTGGAGACATAAATCTGTTTACACAGTCATGTTGTGGGAACTCACCTCCCTTATGGGGACAAAAATCAAGTCCCCTTAAAGATTTTAAATAATAAATTCTAGGGTGAAGACTTGGTTTAAAGATGAGCTAAACTCAGGGTTAGGTTAAGGTTAAGGTAAGGGTCAGGGTTAGGCAAGTAGTGGTTATGGTTAAGGGTTAGGGTAAGTCTCCAGGAAATTAATGTCAGTCAATGTAATGTTCTCTGAAGTGATGGAAACACGACTGTGTGTATGTGTGTGTACCAGGTGCTGTGTGTGTGTGAGAGAATTAGGTTTATTTACTGGGTTGAGTTGCTGAAATCAGTGGTGTAATGTAATGAAGGAGTAATACTTTGTAGTATTTTTGGGAGTATCTGTAGTTTACTTGAGTTTTTATATTTCTGTCAACTTTCACTTTTATTTCACTCCGATACATTTCCCCTAAGCGTCTTTGTTACTTTGTTACTACAAAAAAAAAATTGGAAGAAATTTGGTAGCCTAATGATGTTGGAACACAGACTGCAAGCAAACAGGTTTGGTGAATAACTGGTCCTAGCCTGCAAGTTAGATCATTGGTTAATTACGTTAATGGGCAAACAAGCGTTCTCGAAAGCACATCTTCAAAAGCGCCATATGTTTTGTTAAACTCTCTTGAGTTTTGCTTTGAATTAATTCCGTCAAAATTCAGTGGTTCAATCAATCAGTCAGTCAATCAATCAATCAATCTTTATTTGTCATATCTGTAATCACAGTGAAATGTAATCCTGCCCGCTCTTTCAATTTGTGCAACAAGAAAGAAAAACTGGAATTTGTTCTTTAAATTCTTGAAGTTGTGAAGACCTCGTTTTTTTTAAGTGTAATGTAAGCTCCATTTTTAAGGTGCTCTTCATGCTTAAGAATAAAGAATAAATAATTCTCAAATGTATATAATGTATAATAATTCTCAAAATGCTGACTGCAGGTGACTTTAACTTCTACCAAAGTCATTTTGTGGTAAGATATCTGTACTTTTACTCAAGTGTGGCTTTCTGGTACTTCATCCACTACAAGCTGAAATAAACCATGCAGTGCTATATTTCTCCCAAACACACCGGAGCATTGAATGATGAAACACACAGGGAGAGGCTGCGGTGGGTATTGATGTGTAATGCCCTTGGATCGAAGCCTAGACGGTGAAATGGAATGAAAGGAAAGCAGTCACTCCCCTGTTAACTCAAGGTTGTACTTTACAGGAGCTATATCTGTCTGTGTTGTCAATGCTATGCTTAGTAAATGTGCACTATGTGTCTGCTGCAACTATAAAAAACATCTAAATCACATCTGCCTGTTGACTTTGAAGATTCCCACCAATTTGCCTGTATATTCCCAAGGCCGACGCGGTATGTCATGGCTTATCCACAACTTCCGAGTTGGCAGGAGGCTGGCGTTTGGCAGTCGCTTGTAAACACAGCCAGAGAATGAGCCCTTAGTGATCGGGACCCCTGCCAGCTTACAGAAGTGGCAGCTGATCATCCTCGGTTAATAGGCGCTCATAATCCTCTGTGAATGTCTTATGTTGTCCCCCGAGAGGAGCGAGACTAAGGCATGTATTTGCAATCAGAGTGCATTAAGGGCTGACAGTTTAACTGCTGCCATAACTGTAATAAACCAACCCACTGTTTGCATGCTGAATGGAAGGAAAATGAAAACTGCAAAGTGTTATTTTATCTCTAACAATGGCTCTCTCTTTCTCTCTCCCACACTGCTGCTTGTCATTGCTACAGGAAGTCGAGGTTAGTGGCTCTTTTGTAAATGTGCACAAAGCATTTTCTGTCTCTCTTTTGACATCTCTTTTAGGCTGTAGGTGTCACCTGCCCTGTGAGTAAGAGCTCATCTTGGCTAGAGCGCAAAATCATCATCCGCTGTAGTGGATATTTGCCTTTGACTACAACTCAAAGGTGAAAAACACTGCAAAAAAACTAAAGAACATTAGAAGCAACAACATTTAAAACATAAATAACATCAAATCTGCATGTACAGCTACATGCATACTGCTTCCTAGAAGAGAAGTAGAAGTATCGCCAATAATGAAAGAAAACAAACACAACTGTAAATCTTATGTGGTATGAATCATAAATGGATATGTGTTCTTTTTCATTTCAATCCAGAAAAGCGAAAGTGTAAACACAAAAACTACCTCTTTAACTCCGTACCCTGTGCACAGTATTTAAGATGCCTTCGGCTATACTCTTTCAGCTTGACTTGAGAGCTCAGTCTTCGTGTCCCCAGAGCCGAATAAGACCAAGCTAAACTGAACGGACCTGATCCTCAGGGTCCTCTCTGGGCCTCGTGCCGAGTAGTAACGGCTTTATAGTTGATCCTCTCTGTCCTGACACAGAGAGAAATGGGTCAGAATGGATACAGCAGGGGGACGCTGAATTTTTATTATCGTTCCAGCGCAACACCGCCAGGGACACAATCTAAAAAAACAGAGTTAGTTTGCAAATATTCCCTCTGCAACAGTGCAGGGGCTAAAATAGTCCAAGGCTTTTGATAAGATGCATTTAAGCTCTTGCCTTGGCTGATTACTTGATGTTAGAAGCTACATCTACAACAGCTACTGTCAGTAGTGAATAAATAATAAATAAATAATAATGGTGTTTATACAGACCTTTTCAAACAAATAGCTGTCCTTGATAAGAGTGATGCAAAGATGTTATTGTTGGGTTTCACGGTTCACTCTTGGCCTTGGAAAAAAGAAGTTTTTCAGATCTGAAGTTCAGGTTTATTCAGTCACTTGTTCTGGAGCTTTTGACTGTATCACATGGTCTTCATCAGTGCCACACAACTCTTTGTGATTCTGATGATTCCAGCTGCTGATGAAGGCCGTGTAAAACGGCCAATAGTTCCAGAGCAAGCGAGTAAGTGGACTTTGAGATAAGATTGTTTTGTCAGGAATATAATTATTGTTTTAACATCATCAACTTTTTCACAAGCTGAGAAAAACTGCCCTGTTTGCAGTTTTGTGACCATTAATTTTTCTGATATTCTGATGGGTTTTTAAATCGTTTATTTTGCTGAAGATACAGAAGAATTTTCTCATCCCAAAAAACGCTTAATTGTAAACCTCCAAATTCGGAAAGACATGGTTTTCATTGGACAATCATTGGCCAAGCGGCAATACATTACAATAAAATGAGTTTGTAATTTTAAAAATGAAGTGCTTAATGGATAAATAAAACTAAACTAAACTAACAAAAACCCAAACTTTTCAAAAGTGATTTTTAAGAAGAGTCATTCAGCCTGATATTCTCACACTGAGTATGGGGGCCTTCAGAGCCAAAGTCACCTTCAGAACAAATCCTTTATGGGGGAAACAGCCGGGAGAGTCCAGCCTGATTATCTCAAGCTGCTCTCTGACTCATACAATGACAGCAGGTCTGAAATGTAGCTGTGCACGAGACAAAGCAGTTAAAGGTTAAGATCTGTCCTTAAATTAACTTTTTGTTTGTTTTTTTATTGGTAAATTAGAACTATTTAATTCTCAGGAGAAGAAATGAATTATCTGTGTCTGAAAAATCTATGGAAGGTCAAAAACAAGGCAACTATTTTTTGTGTGTGTGCTGTTTAAAACTTAATTTTGAAACAAAGATAAGATGGTATTTTATTGATCCCCACAGAGGGGAAATTAGGTGTTACAGCAGCACAAGAAACAGCCAGATAAAGATATAAAAGTACGAAAAACAGGTAGAACTACAACAGAAATAAAATTTCTATGCGGATGCAAAAAAAGTCATCAATATATTGATTTATTTAACCAAAGAAGGGCAGTATTTGACTAAACATGTATGTTATTCTGATTGAAACTTTTTTATTCAATCACCACTTGAAGTCATTTAAAATTTTATTGAAGTATAATTGAATGTCATCAGCAAAAGAGTAAAATTTAATAGTAAAGGTCGATGAATGACATGCTTGAGTGGCAGCTATCTCCCTTTTTGACATTTATTCATTATTTTGTGGCTGTGTGGGCACTTAAATGAAAAGTAAATTTTTATTTTCACTTTTATTATGTAATTTAGAATAAATAAAGATTGATCCATCAAACTGACAGTACGTGCAGTGAACAAAAATTCTCCCAGAATTTAATGGAACCAAAATAAACAGAATTTAATTTAACCTTGGATTTTTTAAAAAATCTCAAAGTCTTATGTGTTATGATAATTTGCTTTTTGCACAATTGCTACCATCTCTTCATCATCGGAGCTGAGTGCATTTGAATTGCTAAAATCACATCCAGATTTCAACTGTCATTCATGATGTGAAGCAAAGTTTCCACATCATTTTGCATGATTGTTATGTTCCTTCATTATTTATGCTCCTCTGAATTCTCATTAAGCACGAGTGCAAGAGCATGCTTCCTTCACTGTGTTGCCTAACATGAATTATTAAATCCATTAATGCAAATATGTTTTCTTTCCAGGATGACTACCTCAAAAACATGGAGGAGAACACGGGTTCTGATGAAAGTAAGTCAGAAAAAAAAAGAAAAGATTTTCTGTGGTACTCACACGTGTGGAGGACATTTTAAGATAGATGTGTGGCTTCTTGTGAAGTTTTGTGTGTTTTCCACTTACAGCCTGAGTGCATGGTACTGTACGATATATGCAGAGACAGCTTAATATTTAAATGGATTTATTTAAACAGCCTGTTCCACTGTAAAGGAGAAAAAAAAGCAACTGCAGTTCAGACTCTACCAGCATAATCAATGCTAAGTGCTGTCCGCCTTTATAAATCTGCTGTAGACAATGAAATAGCACGGCGCACATTATCGAAGTGCCGGCTTCTTTTAATTGCAGCAGTTGTCTGAGGTCATCCAGCCTGTGGTGAGCACCGGTCCAGGGTGTCAGAGCTTGTGGAGGGTGAGGACGCAGTTGTGATTCAGGAAAGGAAAGACTGAGCCTTCGGTCGGATCCATTAGTTTGAAAAGCCTGCTATAATTGCCTTTGTTGCTGAGGGCTCAACTCGAAACTCCCACCAGGCTCCATTTACCTCCATTGGGTCTGTTCCCAGCTGGAAAAAAAATCTTACATTTAGAAAATCAGCTGTGGAGGAGGAATGGAGACTGAACATAGAGAACAGTTATGCGTTATTTCAGTCAAACGGTCTTTTTGTATTGAACAGAAATGAAACTAGATGTAATTAGAAAGTACTTAGAGAGTGCATACCTCTGCATAAGTTGCACTTCCAATAATTACCCAAATCTGAAAAAAAGAGTAGTATTGAGCCAAGCTTTTGAAAAATTCATCAGCCGTGCTGTCTTTCCAGAGACAGTGTCCTGGTTACGCTAGTTTTCTGTATTTTTTTTTACATTTGGTCACAAATATATAGCTGCTGGTGATGTGAAATCTGAATGGTGTAACCTCAGAAGCTGAGGTTTAAAACTAAGCTGTGGTTTAACCTAAACACAATCCCTGTCATATACAATTAACTGTCACTAATGGTCCATCTTAAATCTCAGTCTCTGAGATTTAAGATGGACCTGTGCAGCTTTAATCTATAATAATTGAATGTTGTATACTCAAAAATGATCATAGAATATATATAATCATAATTATTTTTGTAGAAATTAATGAAATAATAGGTCCTCTAGAAAAACCAATTTCCCATTTTACCTTTTCCTGAGGGAACTTAGAAACCTGATTGTACGTCAGTATAGGTAACTGGTGTGTCATGTTGCCATTAATTACCTGTGCTGGGCAGATTTTCAGATAACTCCATAGTACATCTGGTTCAGCTGCAGTTCAACCTGTGCATGTTTAATCGTAGAAACACTGATCCTAGCATGCAGCTGTTGGCTGAACCCCTAGAAGTACCTGCTTGAGCTGAACTGCTGATGCTAACGCTTCTTTGGTGGAGGTAGTGAAGTGAAATATGAATCATTTTACAGGTCAGGCTATAAAGTATGTTTCATGCATAGTGCAGCCAATTTAGCAGGCCCTTAGGGTTACCAGTGTGCTCCTGCTGTGAGGTGAGTGTGGGAGGTCGGGTGTAGCACCACACCCACACTGCCTCACTTAAAAGACATTGAAGACTTGACTCAAAGGAGAAAGATGTAAGAACAAGCAGTTCCAGACGTTATCCCAGTCATCTGTTCTTACAACAGGGGGAATAACTAATGTAATCTCAAGAAAACGCCTTGCTTGCTATAGTGTGGGCGATGTTCATTTGAATACCATTGATTTCATCCCCGTCCCAGCTCCCACTGGGACTAATTCTGCAGACCTAATTGATCAGGGTCCTCTTCATTGCAAATTCAACGAGACAGCAGAAACTCCAGCAAGGTGTACCTGCAAGCCCCCGGATACAACAAAAGACCTAACAAGAGACTTCAAACACCGCCGGTGCTTTTTTTAAGTGAGCTGATTAAGACGTCAGCTCAGCCCTGCAGAGTCTGCTCTGTGGTCATTTCAAAACAATAAGGTGCCCACTGCTCAAACTTAATAGAGGAGATGTCATATTTGACCCTGAGAATAAAAAATATTGTACTAATTGGATAAAAATAAAAAACAACTGAGCTTCCATTTGCACAAAGACTTAGGGAAATTATTCAAATAATGTGTTATAAAAAAAGAATTAGAGCTGAACGTGTCTTGCATCTTTACTAATTATAAGTAAATAATTCCATAGCTCCAGTGAATTTAAATAAAAGCTGCAGGCTGCTTTAACTCAGTGTGCACTCTGACAATTTAACTGTAAAGCAAATGGTTGAAGGCTTTTGATGGAGGATCCTGTCCAGCTGCAAGGCTTCATGCTCAGTAGAGAATTCAGAACTCAGATGAGAGTACAGACTGCAGCTCGCAGATGAAAAAGCAGCCGCGTTCTGATATGTTTTTGATCACGGCGTAATAATAATAATCTCTGAGAAATTGGACGCTGCCTCAGTGCAGTCATATTGCCTTGGTTGACATGATTATGGAGGGATTTAAAACCCATAATGGCCTCTGCACATAGTGGTCCTGCACTGAATTCTCAAAGCATCAATATGTAAACAACAACCAGGAGAGCAGGCATGCTGGGTAACACACTTGATCTTTACTGCAAATTAAATCTTGTGTTTGGATTTCACTTCCAGTATGTAGGTGTTGGATAAGGACACTGTATGGAGGTTTTTAAGCTGTTGCTTGGAGGCAGACTTGAAGGTGCTCGTAAATATTGTACATGAGAGCAGTGAGAGAGCTGCACATCACCGTCTAAAACTATACTGCAAAAAAAAGCTGTGTTTCTATGGGGACAAACGGTATAGCAAGTTTGTGTGTCAGTTAGCAGGATTTAAAAAAAATATCAGATATGGTAAGGTTTAATCATTTTTAGGTTTTGGCTCATATCTCCTCATATCTCCTCAAGGTATTAGTATCAGAGAAGGACATTTTTTGGAAATATGCTTATTTGGTTTATTGCCCAGAATCAGATGAGTTTATCAATACTTCTCTCATGTACGCTAAATATGAAGTTAGGAAGCTATTAGCTTAGTTTAGCATAATGACTGGAGGCAAAGGAAACAGATAGCCAGGCTTTGCCCAAAGGTAGAAAAAGGACAAGACGGTAACGCTTTATTTGACAGGCCACTTAAAGTACTTTGTTATATTTGGGTTCATACGTCGTTGTTAATTTGCGAAGATTCTTAATAAATTTACAATTCTTTAAATGACAGAAAATACTTAGTTTTCAGTATGTGGTTTTCTGTCAAACGTTATATTAGCATATTAGATGTTTTAAATAATTTCCTAAAAGTAGCTGCTGTGTAACTGTTAATTCCAGCATGTAACTCCCCATAAAATGTTGTAACATTTTGAATTCTGTGCAGTTTAAACAAATGAGATGTATTTATTTGATTTTTTTTTTCCTTTAGACAGAGCCAGGCTAGCTATTTCATCCTGCTTTCAGTCTTTACGCTAAGCTATTTTAGCTACTTTCATATTTAGGTGGAAGATATGAGAGTGGTGTCAATCTTCTCATCTAACTCTAAGAAAGCAAAAAAGCGAAAAAATGTATTTCCCGAAAAATATGGAACTATTTCTTTAACAACATTCATTCATTTTGGTCATTTTGAACCAAAAGTGAAACTGTTTTTCACGACTCCTACAAATTTTATCCACTCTTTATTACATTTGGTATAACATATTTAGATCGTCTTTTGCTATTCCAGTTTTTCTAGAAATACTCTCAAAAAGTTATGGTCACCATCAGCTGATCATAAAAATGTTCTACTATTCAACTAACATATAAAGAGGTGTGGAGAGGAGGTGTGTGCTTTCTGAATGCTGTCTAGTTTTATTTTATTCTTCCTCATATATGCACGGCTCACTGCTCGGCTCACTGCATGGCTCACTGCACCTCTTGTAGCTGTGGTTTCTGTGTGAGTGAACGGCAGGTAGTGACTGCTCAGTGGCCAAAAAATAATAAAACGGTACAGAACGAAGAAGGGAATTACACCATACAAAAAACATAGGCTTTGGTTCCCTGCACCCATAAAAGTTTATGGTCCTTGACTTGAACCTGCATTAACGAAATGAAATATTAAACCTCATACTCTGATAGCAACCACCAACAAAATATACAGTGACAGTCTCTGTAATATAAACCTGAAGAAAGCCAGAGAAAAAACCTGAATGATGAGTTTCACTGAAGATAACTGTGATCCATTGAGGCAGACTGAGATGCCTTCACTTATTTTATTGATGAGAAATAGTCAAAATGATATGTATGGTGACAGTTAATGTGTTCAATCGAAAAAAGGAGCATAGACAAATTGTTCAGCCGCCGGGGTTAAATCATGACAGAGCAGAATACCTGTTGGAACAGATGAAGGGAATAAAAGTCAAGTGGTCACAAAATCTTATGGAATGACTGTTTCGAGTTTATGAGCTATCAGCAATGCCAGAATCCAGCTATCTGTCTTTGAGATTCTCTGCTGAGCCTAAATACTGCATTTTGTATTTTTATGAGTTTCTACCCCAGTGAGAAGTGTAAGATAAACTGATTTGTAATTCAATTAAGATGGCATTATGCCAGTTTTATCTCACTGATTTTAATGTCTTTTGCTTCTGACTATTTACCAGTTGTTGCCTTTGATGTGGGTCAAACATTTCTGGGAGCTGCTGGCTTATTTTTATACCAATACAGCTGAAGTCCTGGTTTACTTCAGGGTTAGTGTCTGATTTATGAACCTCTGTTGCTCAATGTACTTTACACACAGCAGAGGGTTTCTTTTTTTCTGTCCTGCTGTGAAGACAAAACATGAGATTTTTTTTTTGTTTATATTGTAAGTCATACATTTTATTAGAAGAATAAACCCCTTGAGATGAACCATCTTGTTTTCAAGGGGGTCCTTAACACAAATATACAGAAAATACAGTACATAAAGCAAAACAACACAAATATACTCACACATACACAGACAAAAGCTCTCCCAGGCCTAGCCACTCCCACACCCTCTGATTCCCCCAAAAATGCCAAAATACATACAGTAAATGTACACATACCCTTCCAAAGCTAGAGCAAGAGCAGGGCGTTTGAAGATAAGTAAAAAGAGATGCCTTAAAGAAATGAAAGGAGGTAACAGTGAGCTGGGCAGGTTGTTCCAATCAGATGGAGCTTTAAATTTAAAGGCACATTGCCTTATTTTTAAAAAAATTCTAGGAACAAAGAAAAAAGGATACTCAGGATGCCTCAGACTATACGATGACCTATATGGAATGAAGAATTATTTTAAGTAAGAAGGATAGTTAAAGAAAATGCATTTAAAAATAAATTGCAACCAGTGAAAATGTCATTTGAATTTAGGTGTTAACCAATTTAGTGACTCATACACATACCATCTAAGAAATTAATCAACCAATTATTGGTTAAATGCAAAGAATTAGGTCTAATGCCAAACATACTATAAGACTTCTTCTTATTCAGTAGAAATTTGTTAAAAGAAAACCATTTTTGAGCAGCATCAAAATCAGACTGTAATGTACATTGGATATTGTGAGATGTCAGGCTTGGAAGCGTAAATCACAGTATCATCTGCATATAATTGAATATGACTATTATACAGATTTGTGGGGGATCATTAATAAAAACGGAGAACAGCAATGGCCCTAGAGATGAACCTTGAGGTACACCTTTTTCCATAATCATAAAATCTGACCGACTGCCCGTGGTGAAGATATGAATTGAACCAAAGTAAAGAATGTTTTGAAGGAGCAATAGCATAAAGTTTGTCAAGGAGGAGGCAGTGAACCCTGAATACAACTAGAAAGAACTCATACATCCACCAAGGCTGAACAATCCTCTGAATTTATTATTGTAATAATAGAAAATGTTTTAAAATCAATATGAGAAAATTCTTGCAATAACAGTGAAAAAAATAAAGTTTTGACTTCCCCTATTGTTTGCATAGAGAACTGTATGTGGCCAAATCAGGGAGTAACATAAGGAGATGCCTTTGCTATCCTTAAAGATAAACCACCAGGACCAAAGACATAATCTCTTTAATAGCATTGTGTGACAAAAAGGCTGGGGGAACGCAAGCTAGCTTGGAAGTGGAGCAGGACTCTGACTCTTTATGGTCTCCTCTAGTTTAGTCTCTTACTTGGTTTTATCATAGTACAAAAAGCACCACAGGCACACAGCCTCCTATCAGTGTTTTTGTATTCCCTCAGAGTTGTCTTGTGATCCACACATTCCACAAAAATCCACTGTTCCCTTATATTTTCCTCCTGTAGCATCAAAGTATCACCTAGTCGCAAGATTTGCAGGGATCTGGCTGGCAGCCACCTCGTTTGTTGACCGTGTTCACTACAAAGCAGCTGCTCAAAGCTGACTCAGGATTTCACAGCTTCAATTTCTCTCAGCGACCACCGCTTGCTACTCACTCTTAAATTTAAAAAATTGAGCCTGTGAGTTTTCAGAGGCCTCTCCGACAAGGCGGTAAATGGACTGGGACAGTGTGACATCCAGTTTCTGATGGCATTGACCACAGGCTGAAGAAGGTGGAGGACACAGTGCTATTTCCATCTCAGTCTATCAGTGGAAAAAAGGTTGGCATTGAACCATTCAATTCACTGACGATGGAGAGAAATACGGGGGGGGGGGCATGGGAGACAAAGATGGAGTGTCTGTGTTTGTGTTTGAGAGAGAAAAGGCATGCCGGGGAGCGACAGTGATAAGTTGACATGGGGGAAGTGAGATGTGACAAGCCGAGAGAAAGAGATGCTCAATCAGTGCTGTCAGGTTTTCTTGCAATCAGAGACAGCCGTTGGAGACTGCCAGCAGTGCTACGATGGGCTGCCTCGCCAATGACAACTAGGCGTCCATGTTTTCAGCAGTGCTGACTATAAAATCAATGGACTGATTTGTGCACACAGCTAGAATATTTTTCATCACACATTTCATGATTTTTATTGCATACGTCTGTGTAAAAGATCATTTTAAACGATGTAAATATACAGAACTTGATTATACAGCACATAAAATAGCTGCTTTGCTCCTTTTTTTCCCTTTTTTTTTTTGGCAATACATGCTATCAATCTGTTGAACACATGCTCCGTGTCAAAAGACAAATAAAAAACAGCCAGAAGCTCTGTTATTTTTTTCTCATGGAGGTGGTAAAAATAGAGAATTAAAGCAAAACACCTCAGCTGTGATTGACACCTCTGGATTTTCACTGTTCTTGTTTTCTGTTTGCAGCCGTGGACACCACCAAGGACCCGTGCCAGAATGTGAAGTGCAGCCGCCATAAGGTGTGCGTCGCTCAGGGCTACCAGAGGGCCATGTGTGTCAATCGCAAGAAACTGGAGCACAGGTAGGCGGAGTTTCGGTCCTGACTTGCTTTCTGTTTGCGAGGCACGTTAGCCCTGTTTAGAAGATTCTTACTTTAACAGGACAGACATTTCTGTGACGCTGGTGTCAACAGCCATTAGCTGTGTGCCAGTTAAAAGCTTTTCAGTGTCTGGTTGGAGAGCTATTGATTAAACTCAGTAACGGGGCCAAAGAGTGTCATGAGCCAGGAGTGATATCATTTCAGCTGCAACACTCATGCTGAGCAATGACTAATTAACTGTGTGGATGGAAGGTGGTAAAACCCAACAGAGATCGTCCTTATACATGATTACACTTGAAATCATAACAGCCATGCTACAGTCACACACAGAAGGAAGAGATGCAAGTGAAATGGAAAACGCTGAATGTTAAGGGTACATATCTCATGATTAATTAATGCATAGCTAATACATGACTCAGCATCGTCTAATGCATGATGTTTCATGAACTCCTGTGACTCAGTATTAATTAATAATGAAGCCACTATTACTCAGTTTAATTACTTTAAAATTACATGGATCATCAGTTTGTGAACTCATACATATATGTAGTTAAACCAGACTAAAATTAAAATGTGATCAAATTAGCTGAAAAGTGAAAAAAAGTGGACATTTGTTCTCAGCTAAGTGCATTTGATAAATCTTTTTTCAAAAGAGAAATAGCACCAGATTCTTATGTTTGCGCACAACATAAAGTAGGAAACTGGCTGAAGAGGCTTTGATCAGCCTCCTCGGCTACTGATGTTTGCCCCAAACTCTGCTTTTGGACTTTCATTCACACATATAGTGTATTTACAATCTGACCAAAGTTAAGGGTTTGGTCAAATCGAGGCTTACGCTGTGTTCCCATCATATAATACAAGCACATGAGAAGGAAAAACCACTCGTCTTAGACTTCTATTTGAGATATGGAGAATTTTGAACAGCCGTGTTATCGCCCACTTGGAAAGAAGACCTGCACAAGTGTCAACAAACCGGTGCCAAAATGTCTGCAAATCATCACTGTGGTTCAAGTAAATAAACTATGATTCAAATAAAATTTCTCTTACTGCCTTTGATACTGTTGATCATGATATTTTAATTAAGAGACTTCAAGATTCAGTTGGTCTAACAGGTCTAACTGGTTTTCCTCCACAATGGTCAGTTCTTGAACCTTTGCTTTTTAATTTCTATGTGCTCCCACTTGGCAACATTATAAAGAAACATAGTATATTATATCATTCATATGTGCATCATACACAACTGTTCTGTCTTCTAAAGAAGCATAATATCAACTACTGGATGTCAAAAAATGCTTACAGCTAAATTAAGACAAGACTGAGATACTTGGTTCAAAAAACAGAAACAGGAAATTTATGCACACCTAGAGTCACTTTCTCCAGAGCACAGTGAGCAAGTTATTTTGGAGTCTCTTACCTTTGAAAGTCACGTCAGTAACTAAACAGGACAACTTTTTATCTTTTGAAAAACATCAAAAGTTAGGAATTAAATCTCAAGGTGACTCTAAGAAGCTGCTTCATGCATTCATCTCAACCAGGTTAGATTACTGCAAACAAACAATAAGAAGACTCCAGCTCATTCAGTCCTCACATGGTACACGCAAAAATGAATACATTGCTCAAATGGTTTAAAGGATAAGGCTGGTGATTTTCTATATTTTTCTCATTGTCAACAAATCTCATGTGCAGAGCCAAACCAACAATCCTGATCCTACTAAGTATTGTGTGTGAATCCAAAGCCTGATATATTGTGTTCCTCTGTGCCGTAGACACACAAAAACACATCACTGAGCTGCGCTGCTGCACTGGGTGACATGTTTCTTGGCCCTGAAGGCAATGGCTACGGTAGTTTCTTTAGAAACGGCTCCAAAGAGTAATAACAACGATCACATTTTCAGTCTCAGGAGAGAAGTTCCTTGTGTGGCAGACGCCACTGTGCACGGTTCTGTTTACAGAGCTTCGCTAGCTTGTTGTGCATATCACAACCTCTTGACTTTGTACTGACGTTCTTTGACAAATATCTAATGTAGCACATGTAGCAATGCAGAAAAAATATACAGAATCACCAGCTTTATCCTTTAACTCTGGTTCTTGGTGAGCACAGAAACATCAGAAACAATCCTCCTTAGGCAGATTAATGTGAAAACAGTCTTCTGCACAGCTCAAACATCCAAATGAAGGAACAATAAGCAAAACACATTTTTGAGCGGAAGGGGACTTTAATATTATCTCACATCACTTGTTGCTGTACGTACTTTAATGTGAAGCTCATTGAGTCTACCTTTAATGAAATGTGCTATGTAAATAAAATGGCCTTGCCTTGCCTTACTTGCCTACTAAAGGTCAAGTAAGGCAAGGCCGACTTGTTGAAAATGATACTTCACTCAACCTCCTATGCTGATAATGAGGCAGCTTTTAAAAACGTGGTACAGACTAATCAGAGGAAGTGGAAGCAGAGGAGGGAGGAGAGCGGGAAGAAACCATGACAACAGCATACAGTTAACTATTTTGGCTATTTAATACAGTGTAACACAGGGGTTTATGTCCATGTTACATATGCTCCTCCCTTCACAAACGCTTTTTAGTTTTCTCTGGTAAACCTCACTGAAAAACATTTATCTATTCCCTCACCCATTCATTCCACTTTGACTGAAAAACAAATGAGCAGGGTTGTAGTCTGAAAAGAATTAATGGAGTGAATTATTATGACGTGCAAAGTCTATCTGCAGCGACAGGCATTTATCTTTTTCAATAAAGTGCTTCATTTACAGTCACTCCAGAGATGAGAGAGACTGTGCCGAATAATGGGTAATAAGCACGGCCGCAACCACACTAAACCATCCTGGCATCATTATGTAGAAGCCTCAGAAGTCGTACTGCAGAGCCTAATGCTTGTGCTCACTGAACATGAAGTCAATCACCATGCGAGAGAAAAGCAAGCACGGAGAATTTTATGAAGCAGTGCATCCACATATTAGCAGGCAGATTATAGCTTTCTGGTAATGGTGATTGGAATTGTCCTGTTTTGTTGCACAGATTTACAGAAGAGTGATATAAATGATACAGAGCTATAATAAAAACATCTTGTTAGACAGGATTTGTAGCTCTGTGTTTGACCTTTTTGGGCCAGTTTGCTCAAATTACAAAACATATTTTCTCACACTGGTTTATAGCCATGCAGATAGTTTTGGTTTTATTCACTCATGATGTTAGATATCTGCTTCCTCCCCAAATAGTGTGTCCCATTATATTACACTACATTCATGTTGCACTTTCATCCAAAGCGACTTACATTAAGTGCATTTAAACTTGATAGGAACAAGAGCAAGCTGTCACCAAAACTTGGAAGTGCATCTCGCAAACTAAAAGCATGTTCAGTGCTACAGTGCAAGTGCTTAGGTTTGGCTGTAAGGAATGAGACATAAATAAGTCGGGGTGTTGAAATGTTGTCTGAAAAGGTGAGATTTCAGCCAGCAGCAGAAAATGTGCGGTGACTCTGCTGTCCTGGTTTCAGTAAGCGGTTCATTCCACCGTCATGAGGTGCAAACAGGCATTTAGCTTTTACTCTGGGTAAGACCTCTCTGTCAACAGTTTTCACAAGAACTACTTTCCACCAAAGAAATAGTTCCTATGAGTACTGTTGACAGTGTGTAGCATGTCATTTTTCAATGTTGTGAGCGCCACAAAAAATTCCACTCACCTCCATTGTATTGGGCTGGCAACAGACATCTCAGAGAGAGATATCTCAAACCGTGAGGAAATGAAAGTATCTGCATGGCTAGATACTACTAGAGGTAGCAGTGAGTGAGAAAATGTTTTTCTAACTCTTTTTTTTTTTTTTTTTTTTATATTCAGAGTCAAACAGTCAGGGCAGCTGGAGGCCCATGACAGCAGCTGCAAGCCTTGTCCTGTGGCTGCCTCCTCACCTGTATGTGGCTCTGATGGACACAACTATGCCTCTGAGGTAAAAGAAAAACATTCCACACCAGCATCTCTCTTTGAAAGCATTCGTTCTACTTTGAACCTAGATAAAACTTCTTTTGCTTTATGACTGGATCCTGCCACCATAAAAACCCTGAGAAGAAATGGAAAACTGCCCTCGTCATCGTTTTAAATAATGAGAGGAGTCCAGTCAAGTGCTGTTTCCTGCTGCGCTGACATATATGTGGGCATCACAGTTCATCGCTGAGGACAAGTGCACCGGCTTGACGTGGCCGTATGATTAATGAGTGACGTTGTTTTGAGCTGCATCACCGTACACCGGCCGCTGCCAGGACTCGTTATTGATTTATGTATAGTTTTTAATTTTGACCTTGCATGAGAAGACAGCGGAAAATGACAGCTCATTCTTGCTGCCTTTCTCTAAGTGCAGTGTCTCATCTGAATGAGCAATCTCTTCTTCCTGCGGTCACCCCCATAAATATTTTAACTGCATCCCTGCCTCTCTCTCTCTGTCTCTCTCTCTTCCTCCTTACAGTGTAAGCTGGAGCAGCAGGCCTGCCTCGCAGGCAAAGAACTGAGTGTAATGTGCACTGGATTTTGCCCCTGTGCCACAGCCTCCATTACAGTCACAAATACTGACGCAAAACGTGGCAAGTGCCTTTTTCTCACCTTAATTTTGGGATTCACACCTTCCTTTCTGCATGACTGTCATCCCTTTTATGAGTCAAGGTTTCCAAAAAAAAAAAGAAAAAAGTTACACTGCAGTTAGGACTCCAATTTTCTCACAGAACCTATCAACGCAGTGCTGAACATTTGGGATCAATACTCACCAATTTCAGAGATTACTGCTACCCAAATATCCCCCATGTGGTTAAACCGCTCTTTCAATCATGTAGTAATTAATTATTTAGAGTGTACACTATCTATCATTGCAGCCAAACAGTATTGATTGTGCAGGCTCTCGGGCACGTGAAAATGCCAATTGATCAAAGGGATGAAATGTTATTCCTACTTTTCATCTGTAGCGTGGAATAAGTGCTTAGCCTGGAACTGAAAGTGGATTTCTATTGGATGACAGCAATTTGCTGTAGTAGAGTTAATTGCAAAATAAAGTTTTCTTTGATTACTACATCATACACTTATAAATCACAGTATGAAAACCCAACGGTGCACCTCAGCAGCTTTACAGCGAGGGAAACCTGTGCCTTTCATTCTGCTCACTGTACATCAATAAGAGCAATATGAAGCAGCGCTGAGCCCCTGCCTGCCTTTTAGGAAGGTGAGTCAGATTGCTGTTAAGTGTCTGCCAGGGCTTTTTGAATGCCGGGATTCCCTTTTTACTCCCTCAGAGAGCTGCACCGGCCAGGACCTGGCAGACCTGGGCGACCGGCTGAGAGACTGGTTCCAACTCCTTCATGGAAACGCGAAGCAGAATAACTCTGGCAAGCTCGGATCTGGCACCGCTTCAGGTTCGAAACTCACAAAGCGGCTTTATTCTCCGCTGCCTTCGTACTTACAACTCAATTGTCCCTGCAAAGAAACGTAGTGCAAACGGAAAATACATTAAAAGTGAAAAAGAAAGAAACTAAAGTACCTTACAAATTATTTCCTGACAGCGCTAGACAAGAGCCTGGTAGCCAGCTGCAAGGACTCCATCGGCTGGATGTTTTCAAAGCTGGACACCAACACTGACCTGTATCTGGACCAAGCTGAGCTGGCTGCTATTAACCTGGACAAGTACGAGGTCTGCATCCGGCCCTTCTTCAACTCCTGCGATAGCTACAAAGATGGGAAGGTCTCGACGGCTGAATGGTGCCTCTGCTTCTGGAGAGAAAGTGAGTGAGGGTAGAGCAGCATCGAGAGCTGAGAGAGTCTATTTTGAGACTAATTCTGAATGAGTGAAATAATATCAAGATTACATTGACGTCATTTTATGCCACTCTTCTAGGACAGAGCCAGGCTAGCTGTTTCCCCCTGCTTCCAGTCTTTATGCTAAGCTAATCAATAAAAAATGGAGGATTATATGGTGGTTCTTTTCCCATTAGACTCCATTAGACTATACAACCTTGAATTGCTAGAATTCTCCATTCATCCACTTTCCATCACTTATCCAAGTCCAATATATATAGAATGTTCCCAGATAATGATTAGCAGTTCTTCCGCTCTGTTGAGAACAATCTGGGTAAGAAATCCTGTAACTGACTCATCTGACAGTTTGCCAGAATCTCTTTCTGATCAAATGGAAAGTTCTTCTCCATGGCCTCCCTAACCAGAACTCTGCCCACACCTAGTTTTTCATTACACATACACAGAAAACACAGTCATTACCTGATTTGAGCGAAACACCAAAAACCTTTTGGCCACAACTGCACAATGAACCCCAACCAGGATGTGGGGAAAGTTGAAAAAGACCACCCTCGGCTTTGACCTGTGGTGTTCTGGTACCGGGTACATTCATGGACTACCTTGTACTCAAACATGATGTTGGTTATGGACAATCAATGAGTAGCACAGAGATCAAATACCAGAGCAAGTAGTCACCCCCCTCCAGGTGTCTCCCAGGAGAGGTGGTGCCCTCTGTAGGACCTCTGCACACCCTAAACTAGTGCTTTACATTGTTTTTATGATCTTACATCTTTTTGCTGTAGATGTTTAATTGAATATTGAAATATAGGTTAAGATCTGGCTTGATTTGATTATTTGACACTGAGAATATACTCTCTCTTTTGAAGAACAAAATGAAAACCTTGTGCCATTTGTTCAGTGCATAGAAACCGAAGGCAGATAAATTACATGGTGGCACAGAGAATTTCCATAACTAGGAATTCCTCAGTTAGTTAAGAGAAATGTCAGATCATGGAATTAATCTAAAAGTACCTGGTACCTTGTACATTCATTTGAAAATGAAGCTTACTTTTAAAGCTTTATTCCTGACATTCATGTGTAGTTAAGGTGTTGTAAAATGTAAAATGATCTGGTGTCTCTGTGGATGTCTTGCACATTTGCACTATTTGACCTTTACTAAACAAATACAGGATTTTCCTGGCAGTGACCTCATTTGCACGCTGATTATCCCATTGATCAGACATTTAACCTGCATGCAATAGATTACACCGACTGCCTAATCAATTTTTCATTACTTGCTGGTGATATGTATAAACTACCTCACACTAAGCCATTAAATAATAATGGCATCATGATAATAATTTGGATACATACTGTAGAAATGATTACAAACTCTTAAGTGTAACATTTTTTCCCTTTTGTGACTTCACAATGAAGTCTAGAGAACTGAAAATGCCCTGTGAATTCATCTTGTTGGACATATTTCTGTGACAATCTACAAATACTGGGGAAGGTTTATCGCCTTGGGGGTCAAGATAAAGTGTCTTTCTCTTCTTTGTTTGTATATCTATCTCTTCTAGAGATTCAGCTCGTTTCCTTGTCATTCTCAGACTACATCCATATGTTCTTTCACCTGAGCTCTTGACAATCGATCAGGCCCTGTAGGAATGAAATATAAGATTTAAACAAATCAATACGGGCAAAAAAAAAGTGTAATTATGAAGAGCATTGATTGAGATAAAGTTTGGGGAGCGCAGTTTTAAAGTACTGCCTGTCATCACTTTTCTTGTTTGATTCGTCACAGAGCCGCCGTGCCTCGCCGAGCTGGAGAGGATCCAAGTGCAGGAGGTGGCCAAGAAGAAGCCTGGTAAATACATTTGTCATAACACAACTTTAGAATTCAAAATTCGACTGAAGGTCGTTTTTTATTCACCTACACTTGACACACGTAAAATGCAGAAACATGTTTCGAGCAGGAAACTACCACTGCCTCACTTCAGATCCTTTCAAAGCCACACCATGCCACGTCAGCCATGAGCTGCACTTTCTCTGTGGCGTGTGCCCCCGCTCTCGCTCCAGGTCTCTGGGTGTAATTATGTTACAAGGCGCCTAGAGCAGCAGGCGAGAATCTGGAGGAGGCTCATTAAAGAGATCACAAGCACACAGCTAGGATTAGGCCCTAATCAGGCTGGGGGGGATTAAGGGGCAGCGCTGGCTTTGGGAAAGAGCAAGGCTAACGTGTCCGTTTGGCTCCCTGAGAAACCCCACGCTATCTACCCAGTGTGCTCAACACGCTAGTTTTCTCTCATCAGCTCCAAACCCAGAGATATGTTTTTCCATGTTCTTGAAGCCCACTTGTCTCATTCCTGGTGTTTTCTCTAGTTTTCACGGGGGGGTGGGGATGGGGAGGTTTTGTTGCTTGTTAGGGAACTTCGCTTTGCAATGAATGCTAAGTTGCAGCCGGGTTTGACAGGAGTGTCCTGAGGGAGGCTGGAACAGTGGAGCGCTGTCACCGAGGCTGTCACTACATTTTTACATGCCACTCTCACAGCATAAAAAAACACACTACGCCAACATTACTGTGTGAAATCACATCCACCGGCATATGCATGGTTGTGTAAAGCAAACAAGGCAAGCTCTCTGTCTCTGTGGTATACTCTGCCAGAAAGCTGCCTCTCTATCATGACTGATGGTCTTATCACAGGTTCACTAAGGCGTGCTGGCATTCTCGTTTATGTCGCACTCATCTCAGGCATCAGCATGAGTCGGCTATTTGTGCTGAGGGTATAAATATTTAACAACTAGATATGTGTATGTGTTTGTGCGCAGGGATGTACATTCCCAGCTGCGATGAGGACGGCTACTACAGGAAAGTGCAGTGTGACCAGAGCCGAGGCGAGTGCTGGTGCGTCGACCAGCATGGCGGAGAGATGATGGGCACCAGAATCCATGGCAACCCTGACTGCGGTAAGATATTTCTCGCACTGTGCACCGCAAGAAAATCTCACTCTTATGAGGTCATATTTGTCTGTAATTGAGTCCTTGAAGTTGTATTTTTTCATGAGAGGGAAAAAAATCTGCCAGTGTTTTATGTGTTTTGAAAGCAACTTGTTTCATGTATTTTTTAAAATCAAGGTAACATTTTTCGTCATCTTAGTGCACTGACCGGCCTTATTCTTTCTTATTTCAAAATACAGACACTGATATCTAGAAACTTCTTTAAAGTTCCACTCCGCTTTTTTCTTCTTGTTCCTACAATTGAATGTTTGAGCTTCACTGTGCAGAATGATGTATGTGCAGAGTTTGACACACATTCATCTGCTGAATGTGGAAAGTTTCTCTGTGCTCATTAAAAGCCTACAAGCATGATTTGTGACATCACAACTACTGTAGTTTGGAAGCCAATCTTGGTCCAATATTCAACTTACACAAGTGTGATGTGGGAGCTTGAAGCCTGCAGTGCACAAACACTGAGAATGGACTTTTAAAGCATGAGACATCTTGTTAAACAGTTAAAGTTTTGAAATGAACAGTATTTGCACATATATATAGATTCTGGAATTTTTAATGAAGGAGAAAGAGTAGATGTCATTTTAAGGATTTTAAACAAGGTAATTACACTGTTTTTGTGGAAAAACACGTCAGACACATATTATTGTTCCAAGCAGTTCCAAGAGTATTTTTATGTCTTAATATATGTCTCGGGGATCTTTAAACAAGCTATTATGGGAAACTGGTTGTAATATTCTTACTTCATTTGCAGGTTTTTCCACTTGTTTAAAGACAGTTTTAAAGGTTTTTAGGGCTCAGATATAGACAGAAATGATTTTAGAAGACTGATGGATTGAGATAAACCAATGGTTATTTTCATTATCAATTAAGATAAGATAAGATGAAACTTTATTTTTTACAAAAAGAGCACAACATACAAATGTCTATATAAATAAATAATGTACACAAAAACAAATAAAAAACAAATACAACAAACAAACTCTTTCTTAATTGTTCTTTTGAGTAATCAATTAATTGCTTAGTCTATAAAATGTCCAAAAATAGTGAAATAGCTCAACAGAAGTTCTCTAGAGCCCAAGATGCCATTTTTCATATTGCTTTTTTTGTCTGACCAATGATAATGACTGAATAATAAATAAAATTTAAAGATAATGAACCAACAGTGATGTGAAACAATAAGAAAAGCAGCAAAACTTCACGTTTGAGAAGCTGGAAACAATTAATGATTGGCACATTGCTTGATAAAGCAATTAATTATCAAACCTGTCTTTAATTAATTTTCTGTCTATGGACTTCAATTAAAAATAATTCCTTGTGTATTTATCCTTTCCCAGATGAAGTGGCGGGTTATTCTGGAGATTTTGGGAGCGGAGTGGGCTGGGAGGATGAAGAGGAGAAGGAGGCAGAGGACAACGGGGAGGAGGCAGAAGAGGAGGAAGAAGAGGAGGGCGAGGCAGACGATGGGGGATACATCTGGTAGAACTGTCTGACCCCGCGCGGAGAGCCGAGTCACAGCTGCTGGCCTGAAAATCTACAGGGATGGCTCTCTCCTAACAGCAAAGGATTTTGGGATCAGGCTGGGGAGGCATGGAATTGTGTATCATCCTGGTGGGATATGGTGCTGGGCAGGTCCGGTGATGAGACGATGACCAGTTTTTGTCTTAGATATGTGTAATTGCTTCATTCTCGTCTCTGTTTTTTGAGCAACAGAGCTTTTGTTTTGCCGTCCTGAAAAGCAGGACCCACTGACTACTGCGCCATAGGTAGCTAAAGTCCATCAGAATTCCTATCTTGTCTGACCGCCATCTATGCATATAGAGATTACTGGTAATTTTGTATTGTGAAAAAATTGCTTGAGTATTAGAGCTGCCGTCCCACTGGAATGACTAGAGATCCGAATTTAAAGGAATAGTTTGACATTTTGGGAGAAACGCTTATTCACTTTCTTGCCGAGACTCTCAGCAAGATAGCAAATAAGCGTAATTCCCAAAATGTTGAACTATTTCTTTAAAGCAGTTCAGTGCAATGTGGTTAATTATTTCAAAACTGATTCTGTATATAAATCCAGTGTAAATGATCTTTTCAAGCTACCTTTATGATAAAGGTGTACCACGGCTCCTAGCAGTTTTTAAGTCTTACAAAGATAGAAATGACTATACAGGACCTCCGGTTTGATTACTTTTATTGAAAACTTGTAGAATGTACTTTAATGACCCCAAACTGCACCTACAGTAGAAACCACTAGTCGTTCCCCTCTGCTAACTCTGAATTCATGTCAAAGAATGTGCCACAACTATGTTTTATTGAGTTTGCAACTTGAAAAAAACTGTATTTTGTGTTTATATATAAAAAAAAAAAGATGTGTGCATTACTTGAAGTTCTGTGTGTATACTTGAAATCACATTGTAATTTTTTTTCTATGAGAATATTGTTGCCATGTCTTCATTCATGCTATTGGTAGACCAGACATTTGGTTGTTTTTAGTATTGCATGTTAGTAAATAAGAATGTACTTCTAGGCTGAGCACTTTACTAATAAAGGCACTGGAGCCAAGCTGTATGCCACCTTCGATCTTTTCCAACTATTTCAGGGATAAAAATTATCATCTAGGGAGAAATTAGGTTGAATCTGTGGCTACTGTGCCACCAAGTCACACTCCATCTTCCACTAGATTTAATGATGAGTATTTTTGCAATGATCCTGCTGGATAATTAAAGGAACACTGTGCTGAGGTGCCTGTGGGGAAGTAAAATGAATTTGTAAGATAATGGCAGGTTGTTTTTACTCTCTGTGGGAAGCAGTGCTCAGCTTGTTACCTCAGCTGATCCATATTTTCAAATTTAGGTTGAGAGCTAAAATGAACATAAATGAGCTGACCCTGTTTTCAGTACGTGGACTGTGCTGCTTGTAAAACATAAGCTAGGCATGTAAATATGGATATTTTTGGAACACAGAATTACTTTTCATGACCTTTGGGTCCCCCACCTGGTGTGTGAAGCACTGATTACTGAAGGTTGTTACAGCTAAGGCCCATTACAGCCGCCGTCACACCTGATTGTGTTTAACAAGGCGTTAACTAAATACAATTTCATCATCATCCGCAATCATGGAACTTCAGTAGAATAAAAACAAGCCGCAGAGTCTCCTCTCAGTTGGGTCTCTTACAAGCAAATGGGGATGATTGCTGGGATATTTTGGTACTCAGCTGACACCTCATGCTAGTAGAACAAATTACAGCAGCAGTTGGCTGCCAAATGGCATACCACAGTGACCACAATGTATAAAACAGCACTGTCAGACAGCATATGGATGATAAAATCTGCAATTTGACTGAAGAAAATATCATTCTGAATGGATCTGTAGCAGTCGAATCCTTTACTCAAGTAAAATTAGCAATACTACAAGGTCCTGGATTAAAATTCCTACTTAAATTAGTGTTGAATCACTGCATTCACATCCACCTTGTACCTGTTATAGCATCAGGACAAAATACACCCAGAATTGAAAAATACAAGGTTTTTTATCTGTCAGATCAGATGAAAGATTACATGCTCCTCTACACTTTAAATAAATAATAACTCTACAGATAAAGCCTAAAATGCACCGTGTCATCGAGCTAAAACAAGAAGTATCCCCAGAAAGGTCGACAGTCTAGAGATATAAGATTCTACCCAACAACAGCCATATTTTACCAGCCATTAATGAGATAAATGTAGTGGAGTAAAAGGTACAATATTTAACTCTGAAATGTAGTGGAAGAAAAATAAAATATCTACCAAAATGGAGACAGTGAAGTAAATTAGGACCTAAAAACTGTATTTTACATATATAAATACTTGATACTAAACTTAGTTTATATGGCCCTTTGCGCTCTGATTTAAAATTTAAACACAGCAAGGGATGTTTACAATGGAACTATAATACGTTAGTAGAATAGAAATATAATATTTTATCGTAGGATTTAAAAATGGACACTTTGCATGTCTGAGATCTTCATGCTGGGGGTTCCACATGCTGAGAGGTCTGGACAACAACAGATCTCAGGCTGCGATCATACAGTAGACATAGCTTTAAAAACCAGCAGTAAGATTAAGATATTCTGTAAAACTGAGGGTGAAGGGCAGCAAAGAATGGCTAATCTGGTCCCTTCTCTTGGAGTGTGTTAAAAGCCTGGCAGTAATGCTCTGAGCTGCGATTGGCTGATATTACAATATGGCATATTACAATGGGGCCTGGAGATAAAAGCATTTTATCATCATTGTCTGAGAATAAAATCTCAGTGATGATATCTAATTGAACAAAACATGATTGCGCTACTTGAGTTACTACTTGAGCATCTACTGACAGGCCTGAATCAAAAAATACTTCAAGATGGCATCACATTTGTTGATAGATAGGCTACACATAAGATACAGTGCTGCTTATAGAAGTATTCACCACACTGGACCTTCTATGTTTTTATCACATTAAATGAGAGTGGGTTTTTCATAGCTAATGTCAAGTGAAAACAGATTGATATACAAAATAATTGATGCAAAGTTTCTGTGTAACCGCTATAATTTTCCTCCGATTCTACTCAATTTTGAGTTTGCTTTACACATCCAGCACTTATCACAGAGAGAAAACATAATGAAGAAGTCTGTAACACAAAGGTTTGTTTATTATTTTTGTGTTTGCAGATGATCTGCTCCAAATAAACATAGAATAATATGGGACCCAGGATAGAGCCTTGGGGCACTACTAGAAGAGGAGGCTTCTCCAACCCACGACAGAAAACCCTAAGTACTGCCTGCTCTTCATTTTTGACCTCTGGATTGTCTGACAGCCGGTTTATCTTGGGATAACTCTCCTCTCAGTGTCATTCACACTTGATTTTTTCCTGTCAGGCCCAAAGCGTGTAACAGATGCTGAGCAAAAGATCTGATGTGACAAGCCTTGAATAATGTACAGGCTCAAAGTGCCACCTTAGTACAGTTTCTGTAAAGTCATAGAGGAAGAACAAGCTTGCTCCCTAAAACTTATATGCTTCACTAGTTCTGTCTGAACAAGGAATATGATCATACTACTATTGTGGTTAAAAACAAAAACACATGCCCAGTTGAGTCTAAAAAAGGCTGGTTTTATTACAGCATTTGAACCAAGGACCCTCCCTCATATTTCTGTGTGGATGTTGTCATCCGAGTTGAAACTATTTTGCTGTAAATACTCATTCAAGTTGCTCATATGAATACAGTCTGTTATATATAACTTATTATAAATAACTCCAGTGGTTTATGGTGTCAGCGAAAGGGCAGTTACTGTACAAACATTTACATCTGTATTATACATAATTTACAGGAGTTCAGCGGCCCGTGCAGAACACTGTTCGAAAAAAAGCTGTTTGTTTACATGCATAATATACTACAGTAAACACTCAAGACTCCCTGTACAAAATCTGTTTCATATATATCTATATATCTCAGTCACAAATAGCCCTGCATATATTAATCAACAGAATATTCAAAATATGACCCTGTAAACATGGGATGTAGGAAAAACTAAATGGAATACAATGATCACATGTTTCTGTTCCCCATTTTCTGTTTCACAGTTTCTCATAATGAGGATATATTGTACATATACATGCATCGACTCAAAACATATGATGCATTAATTGGTGCAAGTGCACTCTCATATCTTTACAGATAGTCAAAAAGTACATTACCTGCAGCACCTGCACAGGTTACATGCTGATTACATGCCGATTTATAAAGATCAGGCTCTAGAATAAACCAAAAAATTTGATTAACTATTCATTTTATGCTCCTATTTTAAATATTGCTGCTTTAAAGTGAACAGATTTCAATGAACAGACTCAGAACTATGTATATTCTTTCCTACTCTGAAATGCAGTGAGTGAGATTGTCTCTGCTACATACACTTGGTTATTCTACTTTACTGCTTCCTGACATTTTAAGGGCAATGCATTATTGCTGCCTTCATGGTGTAGTAAAGCATGGACAGCCATTGAAAGTAATACAGCTTCTGTATTAACATTTTATCTTTGAGTTCTGTACTGAACATCACAATGTCAAACACAATGAAGACATCTTTAACTTGTTTCAGTCCATACTAACATCTTCAAATTAGCTGCCTTCAGTGCAACATGTAACATCACTTTAGGTCAACACACACAGGAAATGATGTAGTCTTTGTAACAAAAATAAACCAACCAATTACATCAAGACACTGAAAGTGAGCAGCACATTATTCACAGCACACTCATCAGTGAGCTGTGCAGTTTGACTCAGTTTATTCCATCATTTATGGGATGTGCTGTCTTTTGCCCTTTTTTGGCTTCTCAAGGAGATTTGACGATATTTTAGCTCTTTTGTTGAAGTCCAAATCTCTCTCCCTGCTAATCCCAAAGTCATTAACGTACATCTTTGGCTATATGCTTTGAAGGCAGAGACTGCGTATCATCAGATTAAATGAACTAAAATGAATCTTCTAGAGGTTTTTTTTTCTTTTGTGAGGAGTTATTTGTCTCATTAATCTTTTTAAAGTGTAAACTCAACCAATCTGATGTCAGACAAGCATTAAACTACCCACCACAATCACAATGAATCCTTAATTTTCCATCACTCACTCACTAATAAATTCCAACTCAAGCAGTTGATCTATTCCATAATAATAAATGCAACATTGATGTGCACATATCTACATTTTTGCATAATGTATGGCTGCTCATGTATTGTAATCAGGTATGATGTAACTATGCATATAACCCTATAGACATGCCATGCACTTAAGACATCTCAGTTAACTCTCACATTAATAAAACACGTAGGACAGTTCACCATGAACCACTTTTAAAAGTTTGCATAGAAACCCTCACTAAATGCTTTAAGTATTAAAAAGGATATGATCTTAATTATATGATAGGAAATTTTGGGCTGTCATGCTTGACGAAAATGTGTTGAGAAAATCCCTTCTGGTGAGGGTTGAGTCCTGCATGTCAGTCGATGTACTGTGATAGCCATCTGAAACCTTCCCCGTAGCCTTGTTTTTTCAAAACGCTGCACATGAAAATCTCCAGCGGTCGGGTGTTCAGCTCCTTCAGAGAGACATTGCCCTGTCGATTACAATAAGGGTAAATGAGGACAACAGGAGTCAGTATTCATAATTTAAGAAAACAGTCATCAGAGAGAGAATATTATTTCGGACTCGCCCACCTTTCCAGTAACCTGTCCGTCAAGAGCAAAAGCTCCTCTCAGTCCACCTTCACTGATGGCCTCAGGACGGTCAATTTTATTCCCCAACACCAACACCGGTACATTCACTATGGTTTCATCTGCTAGGAGAGCCTAAAAACAGAAGAGCAGCACAATCAGCGGCAATTTACCGTTACCAGACACGTGTGGAAACAGCTTGTAACAGCGATGTTATTAATCTTACATCAAGCTCAGTCTTGGATTCTGTGAGTCTGTCGTGATCTGCACAGTCTACAAGAAAGACGACTCCATTCACAGCTGGCAGGTAGTTCTTCCAAACTCTTCGAGCTATCAGCACAAGAAAAACAGTGAATAAGCTGTCCTGTAGTGATTCAATATGATAGTCAGTGCCTTTCTCAGCTTGCAATGCAGCAGTTTTAACTAGGAACTGGTGATAATTCAATATTAGCACACAACAACACAATTTTCATATTGAGGTATGATGGTGTTTTCAATTACTAATTACTCTACAGAGTTCACCTTTACAATAAGATTTAGCATACAATGATAGTTATTCAAAATATCTCATCCATCTTTCTCTATTAGGGCAGTATTTTACTTTTTCATATATGTCTTCTTAAGCACTGGGACCACCTCTGTATGCAGTTACTTTCTGCCTTTAAATTTCCATTCAAATGTGCTCAATAATTTAAACTCAGTATGTTACAGTTTTAGTCCATGCAGGCGATACAGTGACACCGTTTGGCAGACACAAGAACTGTTGGTCAACTTGCTTCCATATGTGTCTGACATATATACACAGTTTATGGTGTCTGATGACAGTAGAAATTGCTGATAGTGAAGACAACATGGAGCAAGTTGAAGAAAGATCAGTAATATTCTGCTTTTCAACTGACAATTGAAAGTGACATGTCTGCTATTTCCAGTGTTAAGCCTGTCCGCCCTGCAATTTTTGTTCTTTATCACAGAACACATGAAAGCGAGTCAACCTAATAATGTATGACATCTACAATGTAGTGTTGAAATAGCCCAATGACAACCTACAGGTTAAATACTACGCTGAATTTTAAACAACCTGCTATGTCCCGCATTACAATGATGTGGCAGCAAAAAAAAACAACAACAAAAAAAACAGTGACGCCTACTTACTTCTGTAATGTATTATTTTTGGCAAAAATTGGAGAGAGATCTCACCTTGTACGTGTCCTCCCAGATCAAATGTAGTAAATGTCATGCCGCCAATTGACAGCTCTTCAGAAGCTGTGAGAAAACAAAAATGATGATGAAAGTCCTTTTTATGCGAATGATTTTTTGGCCTGCACAGTGACAACAGCAGGATCTAGGAATCACGGGGTAACTCATGATACAAATTTATCACAATTTGGCCACAATTTGCAAGAAAGTCATCACAATAAATAATTATATCAATGTAACTGATGAGGAACTCCAAATTAGCAATTTTTTTTTAAATGCAGGAATGATTTATACTGTAATTTTTTTTCACTGCATTATGGGGAGCTTTCAGTTTTAGAGATCTTTACAACAAATTAATATAAAACAGCGTGCAACAGAGTGCATAGAGACTTCAGCCTTAATACAGAATACTGACAAAAACATGAACATATGTGCCATTATCTATGTGTCTGACCTGCCAGAAAAGAGAGCGGTACTGTAACACAAGAAAAAGTGGTAAACTATGAACTATAATCTAATTAAAGCTGACCCATCCATGTTCAAACACTTCTCCTCCTTACTTGGATGCAGTGTGGGTACATGTTGGCCAAGTCGGTCATCTTTCAACATGTGCAGTAGTGTTGTTTTACCGGCGTTGTCCAGGCCCAGGAAAACCAGCTTCCCCGTCTTTTTGTACAGACCTGGAGGGAAGATATCACAAATGGTCAGAAATCATCCACAACTGGGGTGCCCCAGTTGCCTAGGGTTTAGGGGGCTTGCTGTGAACTATGATGTCCCTGGTTTGTACCCATCTCTATCGCTCCGCCCATTTGCTGTCATTTCTCTATTGTCAAATTTCTAATGAAGGTATAAAATGACCCAAAAAATACTTTTAAAAAGGAAGGAGGAGAAAGGAGTAAGCAATGAGGGACAAAATCCACAGTCCTTGTTCCGTGTAGAAATATATTCCAAAGTTTATCTGAGGCTTAATATGAGACTTCAGTATCCTAAATTAATCAAGTGGGGATTTTCCAAAGTTCTGGCCGTTTCAGTGCAAAATTTCTAACCTGATGCACCAGATGGTTTGTTACACAGAACCGTCTGAGAAGTCGTCCTTGGAAACTGTTTGGAAAAGGGCAGGCACTTTCAAAAAATACTTGGCAGGTGGTTAGATGAACCATCTGTCTATCACGTTGTGAGGCAGCTGGAATCGGGAGATCATGCTGATCGGTCCGAACCACTGGTGGTTTGGACACAAGCACATAACTTGAAGCCTGACGAGATGGATTCTCGCGTGATCTTGCGAATCCAGCTGCCTCACGAGGTAACAAAATTCCCTCTTTGTGTTGCTAAAGACAGTGTTTCTTTGCTGAACTATGGTGCAGGGATAGTAAAGCAGGAATTTGTACTAAAGACTGTAACTTTGGAAGATACTCACTTGAGTGGTCATCACTGCTGAAGCCTCATATTAAATTCAGATAAACTTTGGAATATATTTTTGCACAGAATGACGACTGAGGATTTTGTCCCCCATCACTTACATTGAAAGCGCATTAGGAAGGCGATTCTTCAAAACCAGTTTTAATGTTCATATGGGTACCTGACTATTGTTTTACGACAGACTTGAAAATCTGTGAACCTATCTTCCTTAAGTTTTAAGACACACATATGACAGTGCTTACCTAAGAACTGTAGAACGCTACTAAACCCCCTGTAGATCCAGTCAAATAAAAATGACATCTTGACCGTCTTTGCCTGAAACAGAAAAATCATCACATTAGTATTACAGAATACTGCTCTGAGCAACCAGAAAAAATGAAAATGCCTGTCACTAACTTTGTGATTTTTCATTTTTGAAGGCATAGTTTGTGGTGACGTTTATTGTAATGCATTATATATATGCATAAGGTGTTACATATATTATATATGTGTGTATATTTGCTCCTCTACTTAAATAAGGTCATGTACCACAGACTTGGCTCAACACATTGTAATCCAGTAGTATATTAGTAGTTTGTACAAAAATTTGATAAGCTATTACTGCATGACATGACGTCATACAGGTGTGTTTTTTTTTTAGTATCCTGGTCTACAGATATGACATAACATAGTGTAGCAGGTGGCTAACGGTAACGTTACCTTTAAGCAAAATGTGATGTTCACCTCGAGTAGCAACCTTAGCATCTCCTAACACCTGTATTCATTATCAGCTGTGATGATAAAATCCATCTGAAAGGACGCAACAGGTGATGACTAATTAACTAATCAGCTAGCTTTAACGATGACATTATTTTTTTTAATAGCGCTCCTTTCAGCTGTTAATCGTTAAATTGTAAGATGGCTATTACAATTATCAACAGTGTAGGTTAATGCTTCAACCATCACACACACTGCAACATATCTGAGTCATGTTTTGGTTACTATTTGGCTGGTTTCAGTGCGGTTCGTGTGCTTTTTAAACCGACATAACGGCAGCTAATGCTGTGTAGCTGGCTAACTAGCATTAGCATGTCAGCTAAACCTCTGGCACTTTCTCCTGCGTTATTTGGGCCACGACAACGTGTCTGTGCGCAAAATCATTTTTGCGAGATGTCAACGGCACATAATATAGTTATATTGTGTTGTTACATCAAAAAATGTACAACTTAGCTAGCTGACTTACCCTTCGGCACTGACCAGCAGCAGCCCAGCACTTGATAGTATCGGTGGTCTCCTTGGAAACAGTCAATCAGAGGTCCTCCACGTCTTCTTCTTCTACAACTATGCACTCGGTATCCAGATTGTGACGTTAGCGCCCTCCTCTTGAGGTTTGGCTGAGGAGAGATAGTTCCTCCTGTAAGGTGCTCCAGAAATAAGAGCTGTTTTATCAGGTTGAGCCTCCAGTGGAATAAATGCGAGGTAGCCATTACTGTGCAGGACAGAAATATACTCCAGCAGCTGTTTTTAAATGGGCTGCTGCTCACTATGAAGTCAACCGGTGCACAGCATGGATTATAGTATCCCACATTTAGATAAGTCTCTTGCATTTACATTGTTTTAATAGTTAAGAGAACATCTCAAGACTGGCTTTTTGTTTAGACATTTTATAAATTAAGAATTTGCCAAATACATACATACAAGGTTGGATTACCAACTGGGCAAACTGCTCAAAGGTCCCAAAGCCCCTGGTTTACTACATATCATCTGGGTCTACATGATCTGATTAATTGCACATTTGTTATACATTTGCCACACTGAAGTCCTATATGAACTCTGCCATTTTGTGGTCCTGGTGTTGAAGAGGGACTCTGTGTCTAAGTCTTTGAAGACTTTAACAGTTTTAGTTTATATTGAGCTTTTCTGTTGTGAAGTTGTGTTTCATCAAACTGCACAAAGAAAACTGAGGGCAAGGTAGTATTATTCCGATCATAGGAGAACTATAAGGCTGCAACTAACTATTATTTTCTTTAATAATTCATTGGTTGTCCAGTGTATAAAATGTCAGAAGATATAGAAAAATGACGATCATTATTCCCTAAAGCCCAAGTTAACAGATTCAGATGACTTGAATATTGTCAAACATTATTTTAATATGATACTGATTGTTCCATATATATATACAAAAATTAAGAAATAAATTAAATAGGCTAGCTCAATCAAATATTTGAGAAATATCTACCAAAATTGTGCTTACAAATTCAAAGCTCATTTTATCAACATTTTTTAATTGTTATTCCACTTCATAGAATAAACTATATTACTTTTTAAGCACACAACAAAAATTATGATATTCTCTCAGCACATTATAATTCATCATATATATTTTTTCTATCCTATACATGCATAAGAACACCTATTGACTCCTGTACCCATAGTGTCTAACTACACAGTAAAAGCCAATGGTGCTTATTGAAGCATACTGTGTAATTACAGCCTGCAGAAGCATCCCACAGGCTTCATCCAATTACAGCCAAGGATGTTAATAGCCTGTCATTTGTACTTTTAAGTAGCTATTACATTTCAGGAACATTAAATACATCATTTATTAGAATTGCGATAGGCTAGAGTGCTATATGTTGTATGTACACATGAATTATTGGATGGAGGACTGTGCTGAAACCGGTGTATGTGCCGCTTTTCAAAGATTACAGGCAGAACAGGATTTCTTTTCATGTTTTTTTTTCCACCATTGGGACACCATATAAATCTGTAAGTTCAGGTCTATGGGGTAATACTGTCAATTAAGTCAATACAACACATACGACTGTGGGATTTTGTGTGGTTTATTGTAGTGTTCTGACAAGCATGAAATAGGTTAACATCCAGTCACATGAATGATGAAACAGAATAAAAATGCTTTCACACGGTTTGAAGTTTACCACAATCAAACAATGAGCAGTTTTGACACCCAAGTGTGAACAAAGAAACATGTAAAATGTGACATAAAGTGTACATCCAATCTGTCCAGTTCATGTGCTGCTTAGATGTGGTGAAATCAGCTGAAAGAAGAAAGAAGTGAAGGAAGAAATGGTTTTCTGCCCAGTATCTTCTTCTCACTTCTCATAGTAGAACCATTTGTCAACTGAAAAAAGATCAAGCAGATTGTCATAAAGTGTCAACAAAATTCTTAGTAAATGGAATTTTGTTGTTAACTTAATAAAACAAAGAAATGCACTTTCTCTCTCTCTCTCTCTCTCTCTCTCTTCCTTTCTCTCTCATACACACACACACACACACACACACACACCTGAACTTGGAATGGGATCTTCAGCTCCAAAAGCAGATGCCTGTAAAGAGTTAATGAAATCATTAAATGGTGTTACTTTTGCATAACAAATGCACTTTGAAGGCGTAAAGCTAAGATATTTTGACCTCATTAAGAGCTGTGAGAAAGCATGTTGTATCTTGGAGGTCTGTTTTTTTTTTGTTTTGTTTTTTTGGTGAAAGTCATGAGACGCTGGTCTCCGTTTGAACTAAAAACCCACACCCTTATGCTGCCAAGTGAATCAGTTTGAGTGAAGCGAAAGAAACGGCCTTTGGCATTTTCTCTGTCTTCAGTCACTAATGATCCTTTCCGTTTTTTCTGAAGGCTATGCATCATGCTGCTATGTTTATCATCTCTATTCTTTTCTTTCTTTCTTCTTTTTTTTTTGTATCACTTCGGTGTATACATCAGAGTAGGAAGGGATAGGTTGCCAGGCCACTAAACATGAATTTTAAAACTGAAAAAGAACTTACAGAATTAACCACAACCTGGGCGTCCCCAGCTGAGGTGCAGAACGGACTGTCGGAGACACTGGTGTTCATGCTGACACAAGAAAGGAACAAAACAAAGGAAACAATATCAGCTTATATTAAAACAATATTCTGACCCTATAATATATTCCTAGACAGTGTGGAGCTTGTATGTATCACAATGCAAGATGGGATTAGAGGTTTAGGGTCCTTATAGCAACAGGAAAGTGGTTCTTAAACTGGGCTGTTTTGGTGGATAAAGACCTGTAGCACCTCCCAGAGGGCAGAGATTGAAATAGATAGTGAGCAGAGTTGGAATGGGTCAGATATTATTTTACCTGAGCCTCTGACTATGCGTTTGTTGTACAGCGTTTTCAATTGATGGGAGGAGAGAGCCGATGATTTATTGAGTGTTTAACGCACCCAGAAAACTGTCAAGAAAGATCTAGAAAGGAATTTATTAAGTTATCACTAATTTATCAGCAGCCTGAGTGTCTTTAGTTTTCCACTCTTACTCACCAGCTTGTTGAAGTTTTCTGGGCGAGAAGATATTTTACAGTCCATTAATCAAGCAGCTGTATGTTCTATTATTTAATAGGATTACGGTTCAGTTGATTCTCACTCTCTTGTCAAGTGTTCGGTCCACATTCACACAGCGATAGATGCTTATCTTCAGGATGTGAATGCAGGAAATATCACTAATAGCGCTAGTCACATACACCGTTATCTAGGCTTTGCATAATGGAATTAAGAGGATGAACTTCTCACCAATTTAGCTCGCCAGCGTTGGTCTTCTGAGAGATCAGCGCCTTCCAAAACTCGTGAGTGCTTTTCACTGTTTCAATGGCAAAGTCCTAGAAAACATAACACATTTTCCTCATTTTGATCCGCCAAAAAACATCAATATATATTTATAATAATAAGGTAGATATACAAGTGCTGTAAGAACATTTTCTGTCCTTTTCCCTCTTAAAATGTTTACATTCATATAAATTTTTAATTTGTCAGTTGCTTTTTGATAGAACAGATGAGCTAAAAATAGAAAGTCCTGATTGAAGATACACACCCCTTTCCACTATCTATCACTTGTTTTAAGTTTGGGTATGAAAATACCTCAGTATGTATAAAATTTTCAAAACAACAACAACAACAAAAACAGGCTCACCCTGTCCTTGAACTCTCCATCAAAAGCAAACTGGTTTTCAGGTTTCCCGTCTGGGACTTTGTATCTTTTGAACCAGTCGACAGTTGCCTCCAGGTATCCAGGCTTGAGTCTTCTAACATCATCAATATCTGCAGAAATCAACAACAAAGCAGATCAGCATAAACTGAAATGTAACTAATGGAATAATGTCTGGCAGTGCATTGCATGTTACTCCTACTGTTAAAGTCGCCGGCTTCAGGGTCCTCAGTATTGATCACAATGACCTTCCAGTCTGTTTCACCCTCATCTATCAGAGCCAGAGTTCCCAACACCTTGACTTTGATTATTTCTCCTCGAGAGCACACCTGAGAAATGATAACAGTGGACTTTTGAAAAAGCAGCAAACACTTGAATTCATGTCTCCAGTTATCTCAGTTCGACTTGTTTACGTACTTTATTTCCTATGTCACATATATCAATGGGATCATTGTCTCCACAGCATCCTGTGTCGCTGTCCTTGTGGTTGGGGTCTTCCCACGTCTGTCAAAAAAAGGAAGAGCACGTCTTTGATGGAGCAGAGACATTGGTGGGTTTCCTGTCGTTTGAATGTGGTCTGAGAAGGACTTACCTGTGGAATAGCTCCATAATTCCAGATATAACCTTTGTGGGGAAACACATTCGCTACATAACGAAGATTCCCCTTTTTTACATCTTGCTTCAGTGGGTTGAGGGGATCTTTGGTGGCAATCTGGAAAAACATACAGACAAAACACAAAGATATAAACAGAAGGAACTGATACCTGATTCCTTAAACTAAGATATGTAAAAACAAAAACCAGAAAAATGGAAATAATGTCCATATTTTCATAAAATAATAACATTTCAGCTCAAACATATTTTATAGTCTTACGATTATTGTATAGTGTAATGATAAAATATCATGAAGCATCATTGTGTAACATACTTACATGCACTTTAACAAATGCAGACAAATATAAACTATGTCAGTGGCAAAAGTAAGAATATGGATCTCTACACCTACACATTATTTATACATTTATGAGCTGAGTATTAGGACATAATATGCGATTAAATCATTAATAGCTTGCAAAAATATGTATGTATACCTCCATCTTTGCATTTGTCCATCTTGGAACCTCCACAACGGCATGAAAAATATTCTGCAAGATGATCATAAAAACAGCTTTGTTACTCTGAGGATGAATTTCTATGAAATTACCTCACTAAGACCTACATAATAGTGATTATAGACTGAAAGACAGGCCAAAGCTTTACGCAAGCTCCACACTTGAAAGAATATCCAGCATACTGTATGTGCTCAAACAATTGGACATCCATTTATGAGGGATAGTGTTCCTAGAAAAGTGAGTGAGCCAAAGATAAATGACTTATTGCCAATGTAACACTAAAAAATGGACAGGAGCAGTACATTTTTGTACTGAAAACTATTTTTCACATATACTGTATAATCCATAACAGGCACAAAATGGGCTCCCCTAAGACCAATTGTGAACCTTTTTTTTGCACCATAAAGGCAAAATGTAGTTTCTGACATGCAGTTTTACGGTGCCAATTTCAGCCTAAACTAAAGGTTTATAGTCACTTAAAGTACAGTAGCACACAGATTGAGGCCCACGGGTGGTGCTATGGAAAAAGCACCTGTCCACCACTACAACACCACAACTTGCACTAGTGCTGGAGACTGATTGGTCTGTCTACATGCTACTAAAGCCAAAACAGCAAGGACAGCAGGGTGGGGGGGATTAGAAGGGAAAATGCAACAAAGAAAAGAAACGAAAGAAAGGGTTGCATAGATTCTCTCAATATTGTGACACAGTTTGCTCATTTGTAGCTATAAATTAGAGGTATATAAAAACTGACAAGCAAGAAAAGGTATTTTAATGTACTTGAATATAGTAAAGCCCCAACAACAAGCTTTTGTACTCCAAAAGGAACAAATACTGCTTTACTTGTTTAACAGAAGGTGTAATAATCTGCAGCATTAACAGTCACACATGATGCTCACCTCTGCCTCATTTGCGTAGATCGGTATGTCATGGAATGGAGAGATGTATTTGCCCTCAGAGTTTTCTGTGAAAAGGAATAATGCATTTTAAAGGTCACGAGCAAAAATGAAGAGTCACAACTACCAGGAGCTGAAAAGTGTGAGATCATACACAGTTTTTAAGTACATCATCATGTACAAAAGCTGTTTCAACAGGCTAATGCAGCAACTGTGCATAATCCAGGAAGGATTCTAACAAGTTCGCTCAGAGAGCTGTGCTTACTGAAAAACACCCTGTACTCCTGGGTGTTCGGCCTGCCCCTTTCCTCGATGGTAAAGCTCATGTCTGTCTGGTGTGCAACTCTCCCACTGACGTCTGTGTGAACTAATTCAGGAGGGCTAACTGACAGGCGGCCACTGAGACAGAGGAACAGACATGCGCACTGCTTAAGCCGAGGTTACCTGACAACTGCCTGCATGTGACAGCAAGTCTTCTGTACGAAGCATTGTAAAGGCCAGATGACACCATGCTGGCTTCTGCGTGTCACTTCCTCTATGGTAGCTAAATTCTAATCACATCAAATATTGGCATGTGTAGCTAAGAAGTGAGTAAAGAAACAACTGAGAGAAGCAGAATTTCTCAGAATCACAATCACCAGCTAATCCTTCCTTATTGCCACTTTCCCCACAGCTGCCACATGGCATGGATATGAAGTTTCTACTGTCTTTGCGTGTTCAGTGATTTGTTTTCCATTTCCCTCTTGTAAGCTGTGGCTCCCGAGACCTCCTTTCAGACAAAAACAGATGGAGCTGGTGTTAGCTGTAAACCAATTAACAGGTAGGATTAGGTTGTGTACTCATGTTGACTTCTTGCCTCTGGAGTTTCACTGTAGCCATTTGATAACATACTTATGGGCCTATTTTTAGAAACAATATGTATAAAAATATCATCTTCTTTAATTAAATCCATCCCTTTTAGAAACAGGTAGCATGATATATTGACAATAATGGTTGGCATGTTATGGTGCCATGTCTGTTTTATGCAAAAGCGTTTTGTTTTTTATCAGGTTTTTTTTTGTCAAAGTAAGTTTGAAGGAGATAATATTGCACTGATTGAAATACATTTCATTGATGATATAATGTAGCTAATACAGAAGCTAATTTACACCATTATTTGCACCAAAAGGCTACAAATAAATGCAAAAGTATGCAAAATAAAAAAAATATAAGCACCTTAGCTTCAACTTCTGTGTGGAAGTAACACATTTAAATAAGTGACAAAATCACCATATTGCAGGAAGTCTGCACAAATTGCTAATCACGTTCAGGTGTGGGAACTGTATTGTTAATTAAAACACGTCACATTTACCAAGGTACAAGGTACTGGCTACTCAGAGAAATGGTACCATATTTAGTGTAATTTGGACAATCTAGTTTTACAGAAATGCTACAAAATAAACTGTAGTTTTACTTTGCTATATAGATGATGAAAGCACAGTGATTCAGAGGGCAGCAAGATGCACAATGCAAGGTCACAGCCTGGGCAGCAGAGGAGTCACGTGACGCTGTAAGCCTGCAGTCTTGCTAAATATTTCTCTTGGCCAAGAGACATTCTCCTTTAGCTGACTTGAAGATGTTGTAAGAGCCTGGCATAGTACGGTAGAATAACACCAATTACACCACCCTCGTATAAAATAGGATTTTTTAAAAAAGTCTTTTACACAGAAGAGCGATACAAAATGATCTGGTGAATTATTGAATGCCCCATATATCATATCCTTGTGTTTATATGCCACGAAGTCTCAACAGTGAGCGCAAACATCAGCTTTAGGTAATCCAGCCTGAACAGTGTTGCTATTTAAAGAATTCTCAAAAAGCCTGAGCAAAATACTTTGAATTGTTGTCCTGTGGACTAGTCTCTGTCATCTGCACCCTCTATATGACAGACGGAGGGTTTAAAAGCTTGATCTTTGTCTACGCTGCTATGTGTGCTTCCTCTATCACCTACTAAATCAAGCCTCTGCTTTGCCTCCAACTCACAACTGGTAACCAAATAGAACGGATTTTGCTTTCTTTTATGAGTGTGAGCCCAACCATAGATCCCTGTGCAGAAGGCTGAGAGTGAACTACAGGAGAACATACTGTTTTAATAGTGTTTAAACCAGCATTTTAGCTCCATATCTACATACAGTACTGTGTAAATGTAAGTAATGCAGTTTCTCTTCCTGTTCATTGACCAAATATAACTGAGATCTATATCGCAGCCATCTTCTTCTAATCTATAATGAAAATAATCTTTAGTTGCAGCCCTAAATCAAACTGTTTTACAGAAACTTGCTTTGGTGCACACCTCTATGAGACATAATGTGTCTTTGGTGCCAGAAATGGATGTGACAACCGGTGAATAATAATGACATGAGACTGTGTAGGTGACAGTATCATTTTTAAATTGAAAAAAAACTTTATACTATCAAAGTAATAAATAAGTCATTACAAATATCCGTTTAAAAAAAAACATGTCAAATGGTGTATAAAGGTGAATTGATTTCTTGTCCAAAGATGCATCACATCCAACTAAACTTCAGCTCTTTGTAATTCATACAGAGAGGACAAAGTAGGAGCCACAGGGTGTGGTCACCAGCTGTAGGACGCCATCTTTAGATGCTTCTGTTTTCTTGATTGTTGTACAACATTGTGCTATCTTCAAGTATTAACTATTCTCATCTTTCAGGCACACAAACGTATCCAGTGGAAGTAGTTCAAGGCACACAGCATGCAGTCTATAGGTGGTGAAATATTGTTTAGGGCATTAGGACTCCTTTGTAGACAAAATGTCAAATTTGAGGGGAGATTTCAGAGCACACTGGGTGCCTGTGTTCAAAGGGTTTGACTTCATGTTCAGCCACTTCAGTGCAGGCATGGCAGACAGCTTCTCCACTGGTATTTCTGTGGGTTAAAATATAACAGACTCATGAAAAGCTCAAACCAGTTCATATAAGACACATACAGCATGCATTCACATATCATTATTACCGGTGATGCTATTTCCCTCCAGGTTAATCCTCTCCAGCGTTGCTATTTCAGTAAGCTTATCAGGAAAGATGGAGATGTTGTTATTAGCCAGATTGATGCTGATCAAATGCTGCATTTCTTCCACGGAGTCAGGCAGTTTGGTGAGAACATTGCCTTGCAGGTCCAGTTCTGCAAAGTATTTCAAGACACAAGTAAGTTGAGGGGTTACTTGTCTGTTCCTCTGTCACAGCATGAAGACATTCTGTCAACATTTGTGAGGGGAACAGCTTACAACAACATGGAAATTAGCACACAATCTTTTCTTGAAGATTGAGCCCATGAATCAAATAACTTCAGTGTATTATCAACTACCTCTCAGCTGAGTGAAGGTTGAAAAGAACTTGCTGGAAATGGCCTTCATCTCATTGTCAGCCAGCGTGATAAGACGGATGTTTTGTGAAACATTCCTCAGGACCTTGAATACACCTTCTGGGAATGAAATGAGCTTGCAATTCGACAGGTCTGCAAGAAGAAGAAGAAGAACATGATTATGAGATTATCAAGCATTAACACAGCAGGGAAATGTTGAATATAAAAACAAACACTTGGTGGATTTCTGTTACAGTTACTTGAGCAAACAAATTTAAGCCTCTGTCACCACCTGCTGGTAAAATCTGAAATAGCATCAACCAGGATATTGAATCAGTGCTATTCATTCACATGCTGAGAAACTGTTGAAAGAGAGAACGAGAGAGACAGAAATGTATGACGGGAGTCTTACCCAAAGTATCTTTCTCCTCCTCTACGGTCGCATTGATCCTTCGGGCCACATTTGCGACTGCCTCCGCCATTTTTTCTGCTGTAACTGTTCCTACAGGAGGTCATGCAACATTACACTTAGATGTATGACAAGACAAATAACAATCACAGCAACTAATATTATTACAAATGTATAGTGTCATGCAGTTAACACACTCACTACAGAGAGTGAATATTAAATTGGTGCTGTCTGTGCTCTTGGGGCTTTGGTTATATTATCCACATAGACAATAAAAAATTTATTGAATGTCCTTTATCGTTGGTTATGTCCACCTAGCAGTAGGACAGGATGGTAATCAAGTCTGTCTTAAAACAACAGTCAGGTGTCCATATGAACAGTGAAAGAGGTTTTCCTCGCTGTAATCATTCCTCCTGTTCATACTGACTATTAAAAGATCCCCTTCAAATGTGCTTTCAAAGTAAGTGATGGGAGCCAAAATCCACACAGTCATTTTGTGCATTTAAAAGTTTATCTGAAGCTTATGTGAGGCTTCAACAGTCTGAGTTAGTCATATCAAGTGGATATCTGCCACATTTACAGTCTTTTTAGCATCAAATTCCCTCTGTGTTTCCTCGGAGCTGCAGTGGAAGTATAGCAACAAAAAGAGGGACTTTGGCACTAAACAGACGGTAATGTTGAAAGATATCTACTTGATTTGACTAATTTGGATGACTGAATGGATTTTTGCACAAAAGGAGGCTTGTGTTTAAGTGCATTATCAAGGGATCTTCTAATGATACAGTAGAAGTAGTACAGTAGCAATAAAACAATGCAGAAATTTACCCAATTACAAGCCTTCATTCAAATTTTTAAGGTTTTCAAATAAAAAGACAAAACACATTTATGCAGTAATGTATGCTGGACTCAAGTATCACAAGTAAAAGTACTAAAGTACTCATTTTGAGGAATTACTTGTACAACTGGAGATAATGAAATAATGACAACTCATTCTCAACAATAAATAACTCGTACCCAATGAAATAATCTATATGTTGTTAATAATGAGTAATGGAAATCCCAGAAATGTTTTTTTTATGCTTTCATGTAAGTTAGATTACATAGTTGTACTCTGTTATACTCTAATACAAGCTAGTTTCCTGAAATCTACTGACAAATCTGAATCTGCTAGTCATTATAGAAATGTAATAAGTAGAAAAGTCTAAATTTAAACCAACAGGAGACTGGTTAATGACTATATTATTTGCTTTTGACCTGCAGCAAGGAAGGACCACATTTCCTTCCTCTAAAATGCCCAAAGAGGTGTAAGTTAGTATAAAATAGGCCTACCACAATCATATACAAGTACAAATGCAGCCTACTGAGCTATAGTTAACGCTAAATAGCCATTATTTAACTAAAACCACGCCAAGAAGCCACTTACCCAAACTAGAAGCTACTGTTACAGGACTTGGCAGCTGCCAGCGTTAGCTAACGTTAGCTACACACACACAGTCAAATTTGGTGTGTGTATTTTTAGCCCCGGAGAGGGCAATTCGCCTGAAAGTTGCCCTTCTCATTACAAAAGTAAGACCTATTAAAAACACCCCATAGCAACACTTTGTGGAACTCGTTGCTACTTAGCGACAGTAAGGCATGGGCTATACACGCTAGGCTAACTGTTGCTAGCAAACAGCTGATTCACGAGTGTCAAGCCTGCGCTGGCAAGTCGCAGACGATGTAGCGCAACAAAATAAGTCAAATAAGCAGTAAAAAAGTAATAACTGCACATATTAAGTAGTAATACTTACTCATTACTTAAGCAGTCAGTTTCAGTTTGTCAACATTGGGTGTCTACATGTACTTTCCGTTGTGTATTGAGGCCTTAAATATGAAGAAAACATGCATACTTTTTTGGATATTCTTCTCTACTTTAAGCAGTATCTCTAAATATATTTTGAATTATAATTATTAAATACTTTTTTTTAACCTATATTGACATGAGGAAGCTAAATGTTGCCTTACCTTCCAGTCCTGGTCAACTAACTCACTGTTTGACCACTGTCATGGTTATGACTGCAGTGAATTCCTGGTTAGTCAGTGTATTTTTCAAAGGATTTGAATACAATGAGCTCTCCAGCTTTAGAAGAATAGTTTAGCATTGTTACAACTAGCTGCCACTTTGCAGTATTTGCTAGATATTCCTCCGCTCTGCAATGCTTTATTTTGAATTAGTGAACATGAGGGGAATTTGGCTAGGACTCAGTGTGCTGATGGCTGAAACAGTGAAACCAGAAGAGTCCACCTCTTCTGGTGTGTCAGTTCTTTTGTATCACACAGTAGTAGTTAACTTTGCCAATTATTTGAGTCATATGTTTGCAAGCGTAGGATATTGTTGTATGACAGCATAAACCAAATCATACCACACAAGAACGCTCTGCTATTAGGCTGGGTATTATGTGAAATGTTTCTATTTTAGTGCCAATACAATACCTGAGTTTCACTACTTTTCATTTAAAAAAGGAAACCAAACACTCAAATATTAAGTGTAGTCTAAACACAAGTAGCTGTTCTGCAGCAAGAACTCTGCCTAAATAAAATAGCCTAAAACTGGTAAAAATTGATTTAAATCGGGAAAAATCTGATCAGTGAACAAGATGACAAATCTGAGCAGTCAATTAAAGCAAGCTTTCTGTACTTTGATTGTACAGTTTTCGATACTTAGAGCTATGTACATAAATCAGTAGGTACCAAAAAAGTATTGAGTAGCATGGGGGTCAGATAAGCTTGGATGGTACTCATGCATAGGCCTTGTATAAGTACAAGTAATATAAAACATTAAACAAAATACATAATCCATTTGCGAATTGTACATAAATACATTTTTTTAATATTTACAATACATATACATTAATTTACAGTTACACAAATGGTAGAGTACAATAAAAACAGTGCTGGAATATTCAACAACATTGCCATTTCATGCTTACATGAATGAAATCGATAAATTAAGGGGAATAAACTTGTACATTTGATGGTGAAAACTGCACACAGCTGGAGCGCTGGATGTTATTGTCGAGTTTGTATTTCAGCACATCTTCAAATAACAATGTTCTCCTTACAAATCCTATCTCTGCACACAGATCAGCTACAATCTCACAGTGCACAGCGACAAATATCAAAGAGCTTTCTTTTTTTTTTCCATCTGGCTAAGTGTATTCATTTGTTTTTCAGAAACTGGTTCCCTCCGTGCAGCGTTTTTGTGCTGTTTTGCAGCAACACAGGCCACTTGGAGGTGGTTATAGCTCTCACTGACAGCCGCACTCATCCACAATCATGTCTTCATGATGTTGAAGGAGCATTTCTCCATTCTCATAGTACAACATGCTTAATGGGCTCATTTTGGTGGGGGCACAGCAGGGCGATGCCACTCTGTCAGGGTGGTAATGTTTCAGTAAACTCTGGAAAAAGAAAAGACAAAACAGAGGATTTTGTTAGATTGCAGTAGAATAACAGATAATTCCAGTCTCAAAGTACAATTTCTCTGTAAATAAAGCCAATAATGTTCCGGGTGTATATCTTTCATTTGTTTTGTGTTTTTGTTTGTTTTTTTGTATTGAGATTCTTTCCTAGGTCAGCAGGGTGTCAACACAAACAACACAAATTGATGTGAATGAATGGAGTGCACAATTATTTTTAAATTAAACTGAAATGATCAGTTATATTCCCTGTAATACAATCATTTGTACATAATTATGTGTGTAATGTCTGCTGTAGACCATTGAGGTTGACTTTAAATTCATAAGTGGGACACTATTTTGGATCTATAGGCACCAAAACAAGTCGAACAGTTTCAGGTTGTGTGCATCACTCTTGCAAATATCTCAACACTACTTCTGAAACACCATCCTCCACTACACGTATAAGCAGGCTGCGTCACTTACCTGCATATAAGCATGATTCGTTGGATTTAGGTCTTCTCCCAGAGGACCAGGGCAGGACCCTTCACAGCGGTAGGCGTTATATCTTTTAGGAAAGATGATCCAGGACCCCCAGCCAATTTGATTAAAGTCTACATGCAGGTCGACTCTGCGACAGAGAGGTTTTTCACTCCCTCTTCTGGACACGTGTGGGCTTCTCGCTGTTTGCTCTCTCTGACCCCTTTTGCTCCTGCGCCTCTTTGGCCAGTGGGTCTTTTTGATTTCAGCAGGGGACAAGAACTTGGATTGTTCAGCTGTATGGAGTAAGCTTGCTTTGGCCTTTGAGTTTTCATCAGAGCCAGTCTGTGAGAAGACAACCAACAAGGCCCGGTCACTCACGTCCTGCTCCCTCCTCGAGCTCGGTGCATGGATAGGCTGATCAGGAAGCGACAGGCCTCTCTTTGTCTTCACCGATTTCCTTCTTCTCGACACTCTCTTGTGTCGGATTCTTGCCGTCGATCTCTCTCCAAGCCAGCTCAAGAGAGGACTTGTCATGTTGAACACTTTCCAGCTCTGCGATGAAGTGACCAGTGATGATTCGGTGAGAAGCCCCACCAGCTGCTGTTCTTGGCAGCTCTTGTGCGTATGGCACATCTGGCCGTGCTGGTGATAGACCTCCACAGAGATGTTGGAAGCACTCGATGTCCGAGGAAGCCTGATTCTCAGCTCTGCTGCCTGGATCTGTTTGTCAGCCAGCAGGGCGTGGAGGTCAAAGGTCGCCACCCAGTGTCTATGTCTGTACACCAAACCTAATATAGCGAAAAGAAAAACATTTTCATGATATTTAGCAAGCTGTCAAACAGGGGTAAACAATGTGTCAGCTTATCAGTATTATATGTCAAGATCTGTATAAAACTCATGACTGATATGTGATGCTGATGTGATGACGCATTAATGTGCCAGGCAGAAAAAAATCCACCTGTTGTAGAAAAAAACAGCCAACATGTTTGAAAATGTACCAAATACATATTGTTTAAGTTGAGGTCATTTGAGCTCATCTCCCTCAGTGATGTAATACTTATATATATATATATATATTAAATAAAGATATTTAATATATATTTAAAAATGACCAATACCATTATAGAATATTTTATCTTTCTCATCTACATGGTGATATTGCAGTGAAACAAAAATATTGCATTGGCTGAAATGGAACCACCAAATTTCAGTCAACAAATATCAAGAAAATGTTAATATTGTGCATCTCTACTCCAGAAGTAATACATCTATTTTATTATCATATATAAAATATGGCATCACTGGAATATGTCTATAATATATACACGTTTTTGGGGTGATTTTGTTTTGCAAAGTAAAGCCTAAGGGCAAAAAAAAGGGGCAACATATATATATTTTGACAACCATTAATATAAATGTATGATTGATGCTTGTAATGATGGAAAAAATGAATCCAGTCAGATTTGTTACAGTGCAGGACAACTGGGCTGCACCCACAGCTGTGAATGGGGGCAATTGTGATTCATCGAACAGGTGTGGTTCAAATTAATCTAAAGGATTAAAGCATGTTAAACATTTAACATCTGCATTGGCCTATTTAGCTCGACTGTTGATCAAAACGTGCAAAACCACCCTCGCTATTAATCCACTCAAACCAGACACCGGGCCGAAACCAATCATTTAACACATCTCTGCTTCTTCTGGCTTCTGCATATCCTCAGTCAAACAAATAGGTAATAACTCTAACACCTAGCAGCGATGTGAAATTGGGTTCAGCAGCAGGGAGGGCTGTCCTCTGTTGGCTGCTTGTGCCACCATTAAATCCCGAGCTCTAATCTAATCAAGCCAAGTGTGAAAAAGAACTAAGGGAAGTTGTTGATTTGACTTGACAAGAGATTTGTATAGGGGGATGTCTGGCGAGATATCTAATCAACATCACCTATTTAAGAAAAAGGGAGGTTTGCTGTGAGAATTAGACAGAAATCCGGCCTTTTCACACGCTGATCCTGCGTGGTTATTCACCCCTTGAGCGGGATGTGGATTGAAACCCTCTGAGGTCGTCTGGCACGCAGCTTTGACAGGACAACACTTGAGCCCCAAAAAAAAAAAAACCTAACATTTCAGAGAGGCTTTAAATTGTAGAGGAGATGTGACTCTGAGCAGAGCAACAACATCTTAAAGAACATAAACACTTTTCTCCCTGACCTTTACATCTGCCATCATCTCAATCATAATCCCAGCATTTTTTGGAGAATAATAAACCAAAATCCTTACTTTTAGCCACCACACTCTTCACGGTGTCTGCTTGCTTTGCGGCATCTTGCTCCATAATATCCGCAGGTCTGGAAAAATTGGACTTGAAATTCCTGTAGAGGTGCACCATATAGGTTGGCAGGTGATACCCGGTTGATCTGTCCATCAGGGAAAAACGATGCAGCGACCTCTTATAAACTCCATCTCTGGCTTTATGAATCCCCTGAGCCAGCAGCACCAGCAGAGATGTGTGCAGCGCAACACTCAGAGCTCCCAATGAGCGCATGTTTTAGGCCGGTTAATGACAAATTCCTCTACTGGGAGATTAGGGGTGTCTTATATACCCTCACCCACCCCCTTTCATGTTTAACAAGTAGCTGAGAACATTAAAGGAAATTGACATGCGTCCTCAAGACGTGTTACCTGACAGCTCATCATTCATTCAGTTGGTAATGAGGCGCCTGGGTGCGTGTTTACAAGGAGCGCAACTTTTTGTTTGCGCCATGTTCTTTGGGCTTCTGCAGCCTGATTCCCCATCCGTGGACTAATTGTTTCAGCTATTTGGCTTACACTAATTGTTAGGCTTTCCCATAGTGTAATGTAGTCTACTAAATGCCGTCTGAAATGGACAATAGGGAGACCCATTGGGCTGCTGTGCTTATTAGACAGACTAATGAAACACTACAAGCATTATTAACATAAAGCACATAGACAACATTCACTATTATCAGCATTATAAATCATATCTAGTATAATATATCCCTTCTTATGACCTTGTCGTATGCATTTTTAAACTTGTGTATATATAATATTGATTTAAGGGGTCTATAGTTCACACAAGGGTATTAAGATAAAAGATAAAAATGCCTCCCACAAAATAATATAAGGTCAGTGAAAACTTAATATTGACCTTGGACACACTAAATATTAGAATTAAACATAATTAAACAGGAAACAGTCACCTTATCGCCCTTCATCATATTATAATTTCTTGAGGTTCATTTAATATTTATACAGATTATAGGACTGTAGCATGTCTGTGGTCAATAAATATTTAGTGACTTTACCTTACTTTTTATAGTGTTTTGGATTTTTATATTATATTCCAGTAATATTAATGTTCCCATAAGCTTTAAGTGATTGATAATTTGCATAATAAAATAAACAAGATTACTGTATTTTTCCAAGTGGATATATAAGATGTAGAACATCATTAACTTACACCCCACACTATGTCATGAAGCTCAATAATGAATATTTTAAGTTAATAACCTAATATTGTGATCACAGACTTGCAGAGAGCATCCGAGGTGGACTGCAAGGCTGCGCATGCGCTGTCTGTCTGTATTCGCATGGCGAAATCCTTTTCCTCGTAAATTTCCCGAGAAAGGACAAAAAAAAATCAATGGATGTTTTTGCAGGGGTTTAAACAGAAAGCGGTGCACCTCGGCTACATCCCGTTCACCGGACAAACCGAGCTCTGAAAACATGTTTACCTCACAGATTGACGCTTTTTCACCTACCGTGTGCTGAAATGGTGAGTAGCTTTAAAGTTTACGGCTCTTGTTGCACGAGCCACGGCAGCCTGAAAGTTAACATCCATGCCCTTTTGGATGCAAAGAGTCTCGCAGTTTCTGAATACCTTCATTAATTAACGATGCATTGTAATGATCTATAGCAGAGCAGTCTGACAATACTGAAACAGTTAAGGATGTTTTGATGATGCAAAGAGAGTGTGTGTGTGTATGTGTGTATGTGTGTGTGTGGATAATGGGGCATACATGTGCTTGGCACCCCCAACTCTCCATGCCTGCACTGTTTTGTGCACTGCATGGAGTCAATGATATGGTCGCAGGCGGTGATGAAAAACAAAAAAGTTGGGTGAGCTATGACCTTTAGTTGATGCTCATCATTAGGCAAACACACAGAGACAAGCACATTTTCAGAAAATGATCATTTATGCTTTATTTTCCTTAAAAAAAAACATATCCATACAACACATTTGCATCTTCTGTGATCTGTAGCCTGCAGCCATAAACACTTGTGTGCCTGAAAAGTTATTCACACGATGTAAATGACTGTAATCAGATTGTGCTACATGATTTAAGTCACAGTTTTTTGAGATGTAGTAGCTCTCAGAAAATAGAAAAAGACTGCTATATTATGCAGTATACAAAATGCATTTAAGCGAATAATGGTACAAATTTGTGGAAGTCTATTTTGGGTAGTTTTCCTGTTTTTTTCAAGAACTTCCTTATTTCATAACAGCTCATAAAAGTCCTCACTAGTTTCCTTTGTGAAGAACACTGTAAGATGTGGTTGAAAGGTCTCAAAAGCTTGTAAGTGGACCTTTGAGCTTAGATTATTTTCTCACACGTACCCAAAGGTCAAGAATTAACCAATGCTGGATATTATGTAGTATGTTGTCATCTGCTCATTTTGAATGCAAAACAAATATATTTCCGGCCAAGTTTTGTGCACTTGGAATCACTGAAGTATGTCACTGAATATCATCAGTCAGTGCAAAAGTATTTTCTCATAGTCTAGAATACCCATATTCATATTCAACACTTATAAAACGTACCAGGACATGTTCATTCCTGCCATTAGATGTAATACAAAGTATAACATAGAGCAGTAAGACAAAGCACATGGTGCCCTTTGATGTATTGTAGTCCCGGCTTTTGTTTGATTTAGCCCGTCCAGCTGGGATCAGTCTCCTCTGTTCATATCACTTTTCCTCACAACCTGGGGGAAGACAGAAACTGGCTCTTGACAACTGAGAGCGCAGATCACACCGTGAACGTCACAATTAATCAATCGTGAGAGCACGAAACTCCTCGATGAATGGACAGCTGGATCATAAACTGATTGAGCTGTTTATTCTCGGGTTATCTTGAACAGAATCTTTACTCCTCCCAGGCTCAACTATTTTCTATTGTGAAATGTTGTCAGAGTCCTTGCTTTATTATAATGTATTTATGGGCGATAGGGGATATTGATAAACTCAAAACATGGGTCCTATTAAGGTTTGGAGATTCTTTGAGCAAGTTGAACCCCCACTCAACACCCAGGGGTGTTTTAGGTTGGTTAATGACAAATTCCTCTACTGGGAGATTAGGGGTGTCTTATATACCCTCACCCACCCCCTTTCATGTTTAACAAGTAGCTGAGAACATTAAAGGAAATTGACATTCAATTCAATTCAATTCAAAGGGGCTTTATTGGCATGGGAAACAGACGTTTACATTGGCAAAACAAGTGGGAAATAAAAACAACAAAAACATAAATGTAGATAAACAGAAGAATTGTGATTTTGCTGTTTATATAAATGGTCAGTGCAGGAATACACAGGTGATTGACAGTCTTCATGGTGGCTGTATCCCATTGGACGCCCTTTTCCGGTCACAACAGCTCACAAGTCTTGCTACTGTGTTTGCACATTGCTGTAATTCGCCCAAGTTTTTTTTTCTTATTAGCCATGTTTTCAAAGTCTTTTTGTGTGGTTGTAATCCATGGGTAGTGTATGTATCTGGTGTCTTGATACAGCTGGCAGGTGGTTAAAAAGTGCAGCTGTGTTTCCACCTCCTGCTGTGTGCAGTGGGTGCACAGTCTGACTTCTCTGCGGAGTCAGGTCTGCCTGTGGCGGCCTCTCTCCGCGGCGAGGCTGTGCTCACTGAGTCTGTACGTGGTCAAGGATTTCCTTACTTTTGGATCAGTCACAGTGGTCAGATAATCTGCCCCTGAGTGTTCTCTGCACAGGGCCAAAAAGCATTCCAGTTTGCTCTGGTTTTTGGTTGGTTCTTTCCAATGTGTGAAATAGTTTTCTTTTTGTTTTCTTATAATTTGGTTTTGTCTAATGGGGTTTCTGTCTGGGGGCTCTGCTTGTGTTTGTGAACAGAGTCCCAGAACCAGCTGGCTGAGGGGGCTTTGTTATGGAGCGTGTCAGGGTCAATTTCTTTCAGGTGATTATAAAATTTAAAAGCTCTCTTTTGAATTTTTATAATTAGTGGGTATCGTCCTAATTCTCCTCTGCATGCATTATTTGGAGTTTTCCGTTGGATGCAGAGAATGGATTTGCAGAAATCTGCATGCAGAGTCTCAATCTAGTGTTTGTCCCTTTTTGTAAAATCTTGGTTGGCAAGGGTACCCCAGACCTCGCAACCATAAAGGGAAATAGGTTCTATATAACGGAGTCCAATATTTTAAGCCAGATCTGAATTGGGATGTCCAACTTGATGTTGCTTTTGATGGCGTAAAAAGCCCTTCTTGCCTTGTCTCTCAGGTCGGTATCTAGAAAGAATTTATATTTGTGGTTTTGGAGGCTGGGTCTTTTTCGGAATATCATAAGTAGGCATTTAACTTCTGTGTCTGTTAGGCTGATGCCAGGCGCTGCAGACTGTTCTAGTCCCCTCGCCAGTTCATTTATTTAAATGTTGACGAGGGTTGGACTTAAGCTGCATCCTTGTCTGACCCCCCGGCTTTGGGGAAAGAAGTCTATGCATTTTTTGCCATTTTTTTACATTGAGTTCATGTTGTCATAGGTTTTTTTTCTCCAACGCCCATTTCTAACAGTTTATACAGCAGACCCTCATGCCAAATTGAATCAAAGGCTTTTTTGAAATCAACAAAGCAGAAGAATAATTTGCTTTGTGTTTGTTTATTTGGTTGTCAGATAGGGTGCTGAGGGCGAGGATATGGTCTGTTGTATGATAATTTGGTAAAGAGCCAGTTTGGGATTTTCTCAGGACATTATTTTCAGGAGTTGTAGGAGTCTGTGGTTTATGATCATACAGAGGATTTTCCCGAGGTTGCTGTTGACGCAGATCCCACGGAAGTTATTGGGGTCAAATTTGTCTCCACTTTTGAGGAGCGGCGTTATCAGTCCTGGTTCCAAATATTGGGCAAGATCCCCAATATCCTGTGATCCCCTGTATTTGCCAATAATGTTACCAATTTGTGGAAAACTTTGTTTTGGGTAGTTTTACTATTTTTTTGAGCACTTCCTTATTTCATAAAAGTCCTCTCACTAGTTTCCTCTGTGAGGAACACTGTAAGATGTGGTTGAAAGCTCTCAAAAGCTAGTAAGTGGACCTTTGAACTTACATACATACAGTTCCCAAAGGTCAAGAATTAACTTCCATAGTCAAAAATACATTGTTGGATATGTAGTATGTTGTCATCAGCTCATTTTGAATGCAAAAGAAATCAATATTTTCTCATAGTCTAAAATGCCCATATTCATTATCAACACTTATAAAACCTACCAGGACATGTTCATTCCTGCCATTAGATGTCATAGAAATAATAACATAGAGCAGTAAGACAAAGCACATGATGCCCTTTGATGTATTGTAGTCCCGGCTTTTGTTTGATTTAGCCCGTCCAGCTGGGATCAGTCTCCTCTGTTCATATCACTTTTCCTCACAACCTGGGGGAAGACAGAAACTGGCTCTTGACAACTGAGAGCGCAGATCACACCGTGAACATCATAATCAATCAATCGTGAGAGCACGAAACTCCTCGATGAATGGACAGCTGGATCATAAACTGATTGAGCTATTTATTCTCGGGTTATCTTGAACAGAATCTTTACTCCTCCCAGGCTTAACTTAAAAAGTTGCTAATTTTCTGAAATGTTGTCAGAGTCATTGCTTTATTATAAAGTATTTATGGGCGATAGGGGATATTGATAAACTCAGAACATGGGTCTTATTAAGGTTTGGGGTTTCTTTGAGGAAGTTGAACCCCCACTCAACACCCAGGGGTGCTTTAGAAAATATAAGGAATAGCTTTTGAAAGTGTGATTGTTATGAACACCTGTTTGGAGTTGAAACAGTTGTTATGAGGTAATGAACGTGTGTTCCATAGAGGTTTTGTGTACACGCCTGAGTGCAGTGGATATATTTTACCACAAGGTGTCATATTTGAACTCAACTGAATATGTCCCCCAAAACTTGTTCCTTTGGCTTCTTTCAATTCATTTCACTATTATGCTCATACTACTTGTGGGAGCTGAACTCTGTGTCAGGTGAAATATTTTCCTTTATTATCTTGTCCTTTCCTGTTGCTGTTAGAAGGCTTTTAGCAAATGGGCTTTTCAGGGGTAAGACAGACACCAGGCCAGAGAAAGGATTTGGCCCAGACAGGTGATATTAGCCGTGCGGCCCTCTTCACATTTGGGACATTTAGCAGAGAGGATGTTTCTCTAAATCTGTCACAGGACATATCCTCGTCATGCTCTTTTTTTTTCGGACCTGTGCTCTATTTTATCGCCATAAAATGGAAGGAAATAAAGGACTTGAGAGTGACTTCAGTGACTTCACTTCTTCATTTCATTTAACTGACTTCTTCCAGACCACATCTTGCCTGTTACTTGATTTCGATCTTACAAAATCACACGGGAAAACAAAATCATGTTTATGATTTGCTCACCGCACTGATTCATTCATGGGCTGAGGCTTGATGGGAGGGTGTTGTTTCACATGCACGGCGCTGCAAGAACATCAGAGTCTTGGCCTGCGCTGCTGCAGGAAGGAAGGAACAGGTGTGGCAGCAGCAGATTTTACATCCATATCTCGAAACCACTCGCCACTTGTGCAAATAAGCTTAATTAGGACATTATGTGGTGTGACACACTGTTGATTACACATAGTTTTACAAGAAAATATTCTCACAGGCAGCAGCTTAGAAGATAAACCCGAGTTTCATTGTTTTGTTCTCTTCTTTTAGCTGTAAAAGTGTCAGATTTGTGTATGTTTGGCAGAATTAGTGATTTTTTTTGTTGTGTAAGTTTATGCCTGTATGCAAGGTATAACATCACTGGACACTGTTGGCTTTGTTCTTGCTTCATACAGCCTACAGGATGAAATGAGACACTCAGGACGCGATGAGTTGGTCTGACCTCGGGGTTACAACCACAAGAGGTAGAGCACACAGCCCTTTGCAGCTGAAGCTTAAATCTAAGTATTTACCCAGCTGTAAGCCTGTTTGTCTTCAACATGGTATGTGTTAACCGCTAATGAATGGAGTAATTAGAGCATCGTAGTGAATTAGGCTTACGTGATGTCATCTGTATGCAGTTGTTACCCTCTTACTGATCGTCAGCCTACTGGCAGGTCAACATTACACTGTGTCAGCGAGGGCTGCGGCTGATTGTAAGAAGTTTGATAACTGAAGGTTTAATTTATATGTTTGAGACAGTTGTTAAAAGGTCTGCCATGTGTGGGAGGTATTGTGCTGCCAGGAGGCTCTGATAGCGATTGGATAGTGAACTGAATGATGAGTAAGCCTCTCTGGGTCCGCCTCCACATCCTCTTTACACATCCCCACACACACACAAACACACAAATCCTGGCATGTGCGCCCAGCCTTGCACCTCATGCACAGGGGCTGCATACAAAAAAGTAACAAAAAGCCAACAAGGGAGTACGCCGTCACCCAACTAAGCCTCACACGGAGAGCTGTGAACCCCCCCCCCCCACCCACCGCCCCCCCACTCTTCACCCCTGCCTTCTCCCTTCTCCTGCTGAGTGCCTGTCTGGGATCCGTCCTCACTGAAGGACACGTTCATTGACTCGCTTTATAAGGACGCGTTGATGATGCGAGACGCGTGATCAGCGGGCAGGGACAGATTGCCTCACAGATCGCAGAGAGATGCCAGCGAGCATGTCTGACTGAGACCGGTGCCTCTGCCTGCTGGAGAACTGTCATTTTTTTTTAAATCCGCTATTTTTTTTTTGGGGGGGGGTTTGTTTTTCATTGTATTCCTTAAAGACTCGAGCACCTCTCGGATGGTGGACTGCGCCGCTGAATGTCAGGTACAGTTGTGATACTTTACGTTCTCTATGTTATGATACTCGACTCCTCCTGCAGGCTTGCGGTCGCTATCGGTACGTCTCTAAAGACCGTGATAGTAGAGATATGCATTTGTTTAACACAACCTGTCATGTTTGGTATTCACATAGCTAAATGGATTACATTCTTCATGGCATGTGATGCCTAGGCTCTCCTCTGAAGTGTTTATCAGCTCTCTTTCTTTCACCAGAGGACCAGCGCCTGTTTGATTCAGGCATCCCTCGCCAACTTAGAGACTGCTGCAGCTAAATCAGGATTTGTTTACACATACACAAGTTCAGACCACTTCAGTCTGAGAGGCAAGCAAAACTAAACTATGTTAACAAATGTAAAAATCTGCCCGTGCAGAAGTTCCTGAAGGCGTTGACAAATGAAAATGCTGTCAGTTGGCCTGGCGGTGCTGACAGAATATTGTGGTCAGACGCTTGGGTTGAGAAAAAATGAAAGCCACATTACTGCAGCCTTGAAATCATAGGGGGATAAAATTGCCATCTTGAAATGAAATAAATTACAGGCAGGGGCTTTAAAAATAGATTTGCACACCCTTTTTAGCAGCTCAATGTCAAACAGTGATGAAAGCAAGAATGTAGAAGGCTAAAGGTTATTCACATGATTTATGTCATATTCATCGCAGTCGCGTAGTTTGTTTTTTTGCACTCATTACGTCCTAGTTGATTTGCTGCTTTTACTAGAAAAAAAAATGCCATTCAGTCAGTTGTTTTCCAGTCATTTTGTGTATTTTGTCTGTTAATCTGGACCATCTTTGTTGCAGCGCACAACGCTATTTCGGGCAGCTTGATCAGATTTGGAAATTGCATCCTTGAACAATGCATCGCATGGCTTCCTTTTTGCCACAGCCTCTTTCTAAACAGGCTGTTAGTGATTTTATTTTGGACAAAAGCAAACATCAGAAGTGTATGCTGACACAAATTCACAATGAGATCTTTGGAACACTTTTTAGGGGGAAACAAAAAATTTTGTGCAGAGGAAGCACTGAGCTCATTTCCGCACAGCACTGATATTTAGCTCAGGAACTAGCAATGTCCTGTGGAGTCACGCCTGTATGTAACCCTTAACCTCATTGGTGAAATATGTGTACAGCTGCAGGGAGGAAGTTTCAGAGAGTACAACTTAGCATTTCCTGTAAAGGTGTGCTTACACTTCCTCTGCCTGAGGGTGTGTGTGTGTGTGACTGTGTTGTATTCATTGGTTCCTCTGATGAGTGAGAGATGTTTTGTCATTGTTGTAAATAAGACTGGGATTAGATTTCTCCAAATCTCATAAGAAGTCAGATTTTTCATGCTCAAAATCAACAAAAAGTAGCAACGAATTTGGTGCTGCTTTAGAAATGACAAACTGAGTGCATCATGCAACCGCAGCTGATGTTATATTCAAATCGTTCTGTTGTTTTATTTGGCTTTGTGAAGCCAAAGAGGCTTTCAGACTTCACATTATCAGACTAAATGAGTGGTCTTCTTGGCGCCCAGAAATCCCCAGGATCCTTGACTAAAATGAGTAACGTCACCAATGTTAAATATGCAAATTTCTCCAAATTTGGTCTTTTTCTGTGGCCCTAGCTGCCACGCCTAAAGGCTCTCTTCCCGGCCGCGATAAGGGAAATCGTGTTGAAAGATCTCCCGAGCGTTACAAAGTGATACCCATCCCTCTTGAACTCCTGCATCTCTTGTGAATGAAGAGTGCTCTGCATCCTTCCTCGGGCCACCAACAGATGCATCCTGCAGCTGCGCGCTCCTTCCTGTCTGCACTCGGACCCTTTTGTCTGAAGACGTTGCTACAGCAAAGTTGGGACACCGGTTGAATTTAAATGGGGCAGCCCTGAATGGAGCAATGCTGGTAGACTGGCAGGAGGCTCCAGTTTCCATGGTCTTACTGTGCCATCAGTGAATTTGAATATTAGGGTCTTTAGCAAACTTTGGCCGGCTGTTTACGGTCTTGGTGGCGGTGTCATAAACAGACAGATAAGGGTGAACTCAGCATCATCTATATTTTCTTTGGTTGTTTAATTTGACAGGAATAGTTGTGGTGAATCCTGCCCCACATTGTTAGAGGAAATCCGAGTTTGTGTTGTGATTTTATTGGCCTCATGAGCAGTTCGACCCTACTCCGGCTGACATGTGGGATAAACAGCCTCTCTGATGAGTTGCCTTGATTGGTTCTCCAGGAGGATGTTTATGACTGAGGGCTATTTCTACTCAGGCCTCCGCCCCGGCTGCCCGCCCGCTAGACCAGGCCTTGCCATGCTGAAATCAGTGTGGCTGTCGCGCTGAGCGTGTAGCAGGGACTTCCGTGTGAATGCGTGTCTGCACCATGGTCTTGCAGCAGAGGTGACAGCCTGTAAGGTAAGAGAGAGGAGAGGAGAGGAGAGGTTTCTGATGTGCCAGTTTCACAGAGCAAGCAGCAGTATGTGCTGTTGTATCAGAAATGTCACATTTCCTTTTGGAGGCCTGTAAGCGTCTGCCAGGAAATGTCAGTTAGCCTCATTTTACAAATAACGACACCACATGGGATAAGGTAGAGGAAGTTCTAGTGTGTGGAAGAGGATAATGAAAGAATCTGTTGTCAGTGTTTTATGGCCTTCGACTGAGCCGCATAGGAACATGCATATTATCATGCATGACTGTGGTGGTGGGTAAAGGAAACCTACTGATTAAATGTCCTTAAAGTGACAGAGAATAAAAAGGGTTTGCTACGTAAATGCCCTTTACTGTGAGGAATGCTCGGACTGTAAGCTGTGCTTTCAGCCCAAATAGGAAGCCAAGTAGACGCAGAAGACTTTTTTATATCTTATGTGTATCATTTTTTACCTACTGTAGACTAAACTTTGTTTCACTCGTGCGGATGACATGACACTAGGGATGCAACTGTTTATGTCCTTGCGTCATTGAGAAACAGAATGACAATAATTAGTTGTTTAGTGAAAAACAACCATTATAAGTTGTCTTACAATTGCTTTTTTTATGTTTGATGAGCAGAAAAAACCCCAAAATATTAAATTTTCAGCTTTATAAAACAGAGAAAACACATCCTCACATTTGAGAAGCTTGAAAAGTAGCGGATGACTCAAACAATCGATTATTAAATTGTTGTAGATCTATTTTCTGTTGATTGAGTTATCATTCCTGCATGTTCCTTTGTACCGCTTGCCGTACAGTACAAGAGTCAACTGTGTCGTCTTTGTGCGCTGCCTGTCCCTGTGAAAGGCAGCTGAACTTTAGCCATCTGGCTGCCAGATGTACCACTACTTCCCCCGGTCCCCTCCGTAGAGACTTGAGTCTCCTGCAAGAATCTACTCTCTAACATCAGACAGGAGATAGGAACGAGAGCAAGGAGGACGCTGCCTGAGAGCTTGAACTCCAGAAGTTTTTGCCCAGTGCCAAGCGACTGGGCACTTGGAGCTTTGGCAAGGGGTGTTTCCCACCGACTGGAGGGGGTTGGTGGGCGAAGGGATTCAAAAGAGGAAGATTTCTTTTTGGATGTGATGCCAAGTTCTCACACTCCTTTGGAACCATGGCGGACAACAAGCAGCACAGAAAGGGGTCTGGGAGTACAAATCGCTCCTCATCTCATGCGTAAGATGTCGGATTTTAGTGGTTTTTTGCAGTGTTGGAGGGTTTTTTTGTTGTTTTTGTGGTAGTCAAAAAATCATGGCAACGGAGATGCTTTTTGTATGTGGTGAGGACTCTAAATAGATTTGGGCAGCGGGAGCACAGTATTCTTGAAAATCTAGCTTCCTTTTATGGAACTTGGGTAGAGGTTCTGCCTCTTTTTACTCTTCATCCCTACTTAACTAAAATCATACAATTATTCAAGCTGTAGAAACATTTTAGACTTTTGTTTCTGTGTTTAGCCATACCACAAGACAAAGTAAAAAGCAAATCAATGTGTTGTGATCTTACCTGTTTGTTTTTGCGAGAAGAGAATCTCTCTACTGAATCAAAAAGGTCTCTCTGTACAAGGTTGACCTGCCCACTCAGCTCCAGACGCAACAAAGAGGAGAGTAGCGGTGACTCACCCGGCACTTCTCTCTCCACAGAGCCTCTGTGCAGAATGAGAGCCCACTCTTTTTCGAAGCTGGAGATCACACAGAGGTGCTTTGAGCTCAGGCCGCAGCAGACAGCCCTGCCAAACCCCTCAGCTGTGTCACATCAAGTAGATTTTGATGTTGGATTGATTCTGTACTCTTGCTCTGCGCAGCACCGGTGTTACAGTATGTGTGCGTGTTTATCTGTAAATTTTGTATTGGGCGACACACTGTGCTTCTCTGTGTGCTGTTTTAAGGTTTTATGCGTGTTCCTGTGTGTGTGTGTGTGTGTGTATTTGTCGAGTCTTTCTGTGTTTGTGTACTCTGGGGGATGGCTAGTTCCTGACCATCTACATGTTACAAGTGATGCTCAGGAGCAGTGTTGTTTCTGACACTGACTGCTTGTCGGAAGACGAGTTTGTTTATCCGCCGAGCTCGGTGCAAAGCTCACTGTTTATTCAGAGGGGAGGAGGTTTTGCTTGGAACCTGTGGCTGGCTTGTGTGGGGGGATTCAGTGCTCCATATCAGGCTGTATGATTAAAATATAAATACCGTCACACTCAGCTGCAATCCCCTGCCGACGTGATTATATCGTAGAGATATGAAATTAATGGTGTAAATTTGAGTGCTGAGTAAACCTAAAACGGGGATTTCACAGATAACTCTTGCATGTCTCTCAAAAAGAGTCACTAACTGCTCTTGTTAACGGTTTTTCTATTTATTACATTAACCTTTAATGACAGAGACAAAACAGGTTCAATATGTACTTTTTTCATGAAATAAATAAATAGTAGCGAAAGCTGTTTGACATTATTTCAAGTGTAAATAACTTATATTTGCAGTTTTTGGATTTAGCAGCTGCACAAAATAACAAATATGATGAAATCACTACAAAGTCGACATTTAAAGGAATAACTCCACATTTTGGGACATAATTTTGAGAAGATCGATACAGCTCTTATATTTGTCCATTAAATGTGAGGCTACAACCAGCAGCCGATTAGCTTACTTTAGCTTAGCTTAACAATAAGCCTGGAAACAGGGGGAAATAGCTAGCTATACTCTGTCCAAAGGTAACAAAGTCTGCCTACCAGCACCTCTAAAGCTCACTAATTAACACGTAATATCTTGTTTGTTTAATTCGTACAAAAACTGAAGTGTAAAAACAGTGTTTCCAGTCTATAAGCTAAGCTAATCAGCGCCTGCCTGTAGCTTCAGATGTAGCATACATATATGAAAGTGGTATTGATCTCATCTAAGTCAAGAAAGCAAACAAACGTAATCCCAAAATGTTTAATTATTCCTTTAAAACGCTCCAAAATTTGTTAAAATGTGAACATTTAAAAAATCTGTTATCTTACTTGATGATTCATTTATAAGTGTTACTTATAAAATATCAGTGACTTATGAATACTGTTTTCAATCACTTCACAATGTAAGTGTGAGACACTCTCCCCAAATATCCTGTATGTGTTGCCAGTGTGTGCAAGCTTTTATTTAGGTGTGTGTGTGTGTGTTTGCTTCCTGTTTCTGAGTCCGCTGCGATGTCATTCACAGCTGCTTGTGGAGCATGGGTACAACTGCCAGTGCCGCACCACAGCCTGTTTCCGTAGCATCGCCACTTGAAAGCGTCCATGGCAACGGGATGGCCGACAGCAGGCAGTCTCTTAGCATGAGCCCCTTTCAGACAGTCAACATCCACAACAACAAGGCCAAGTCCATTATCACCAACAAAGTCGCACCTGTCGTCATCACGTAAGTCCCTCCCCGAATCCGCGTTCTCACAATTGGGTGTTAATCCTCTTTGATCACTGCGGTGACATCCCCAGCCGAATTGTTTGCCCCCATTATCATCTCATTTGTCAATCCGGGCCTGGCAAATAGTAGCTGATAATTGGATTGACCTCTCTTTACCATCCAGACCTACTGTTGTGTTTTGTGTTGCAGGTATAATTGCAGACAGGAATTCCAGATTCACGATGACATCCTCAAGACCAACTACAAAGTCGGCCGGATATCAGACGCCATGCCCGAGCACTACCTGGTGCAGGTAAGGACGACGTGCAGGCCCACCCTTTTAGCTGCAAGAGGGCACTGCACTTTCGCGGAAAGACATGGAATCATGTCACCTGTCTTTATGTCTGCTCTTTTCGCATTCACATGTCCAAATTGCAGAGTGGCGTAGGAACATTGTCATGCGCCTTTTTTATGATCTGGGGCAGCTATTGAAACGGGGATGTTGTCGCCCTCCTATCAGGGCTTTGATCTGCTCTGTCACCTCTGCTGTGACTGTTCAGGCATGCGGTGTTTTGTTGGTGGTAACCCACAGCTTCTGTTTACATTTGTCAGCAATTTCACCAAAGACTGTGGCCATTTGAACAAAGCTTTTTATTTAGTCTCTTTGCGATTTATCAAAAACAGACTCAGGCCGGTGTTGTTGCATCAGAAATATTAGGAAGCCAGCTTTAAGTCTTTAACTCCAACTCTGTCTGTGATCTGTCATTTTGAATGCGAGTGTAGCTGATCAAAAAAATCCAGGTGTTTAGGGCTGTAACTGACGTTCATTTTCATTATCGATTAATTGATTAGTCGTTTGGTCTATAAAACGTCAGAAAATGGCGAAAAATGTCAGTTTTCCAAAGCTGAAGATGTAACCTAAAATGTCTTGTTTTGTCCCAAGAAGCAATTAATTTTCTGCTGATAAACGAATGTGTTATCAGTGATTTGATTGATAATTAAAGTGCAGCAGTGTTGTAATTATTATTCACCTCCATGAGGTGAATAATAATTCACATCACCATTTTTTTGTATAGTTGTTCATGTATGTCCAATAATTTGACCAATATTGACAGACTCAGCTCTACTTAAGCTCAGTATAAGGGATCTTGGTGAGAAGGAGGTGACAGAGCAGGGATTTAACCTGTTGAGACAACAGAGTACCAGACTGTCTATTGCATTCATGAATAAGTTTATTTGGCAACAGCAAGAGGAGGATAAGGAAAAGATGTAGGCATTATCCAAATGTTTTGGTGTTTTGGTGTTTCCGTGTTTCCGTGCGGGTGAAGAACTGAAAATGTAAATAAAAGAACAGAAACTAAAAACTGACCTTTAGTGTTGACAGGACCTATTTTCTCTACAGAATTCACGTGAGGGGAAGCTGGGGAAATGTTTTAACATATGTCAGGGTCACGTTCTCAGATAAATTCATCCTTGCATTGCTTTCCAGGGGGAGTACTTCATGGTCCAGGATGTGTACAGCAAGGCAGACGTCCTTAATACCACAGGCAGCTACGGTGCGCCCAACTTCCGCCAAGTCAAGGGATCCTACCCGCTGTATGGGATGGGTCAGCCGAGCCTGAACGGCTTCAAACAGGTTCTCCAGAGGCTCCAGGCGCAAGGACACGAGGTCACTGTCATGTTCTCTCTACACATGTTTGGATCAATACACACAAGCTCACATAAGTTGACTGTTAGATTTTATTTCCCTGCGTTGCTGCCTGTGTAGCTCGGCCCGGCCTCTTTCTAGCCATGTTGTCAGTAAATATTTGAGGAGTCAAGTGCTCAGTCGAGGCTGTGGCTGAATTGTAGAACTGAGCAAACAGAAAGTTGCGGTCATGTGTACCAGTGGAAAATGAATCTCTCTGCTTACAGCAGCTAGAAACTGACCGTAATTGAAAAGAAATTGACAAAATTATACATCAGCCCTCTCTAAATTCCTTACTCATGCACTGTATGTTATATGACGACAGATTGTTTCCAGTTGCTCTTGGAAGTGGTGTAGTTGGTAGAGGCAGCCAGCAACCATTTACTTTAAAACCCTATTATTTGATTGCTATCTTGCTGTGTTTTTGTAGGAGGTTATATTCTTCTGTGTAAGAGAGGAGCCGGTGGTTTTCCTGCACAAGGATGACAACTTTGTGCCGTACACCCCCAGGAGGAAGGAAAACCTACATGAGAACCTCCACAGCCTGGAAAAAGAGGAGCTGGTGGAGAGCCTCGAGCTCACCATCAGGAAGGAGGTGATGAACATGCAGTTACTCAGCACGTACCATGTGTATTTTAGCACAAAACAGTGCATAGAGGAATTAAAATCCCCCCCCCCCCGGTCTTCCTTCCTTCACAGCTCCACGACTTCGCCAAGCTCAACGAAAACGTATTCTACGTCTACAACGACATTGAGTACTTCAAAGACGAGCCACAGAAGATCACTATCAAGTGTGAGGAGGACATCCATGTGACTGAAGAGGTCTATAAGAGGCCCATGTTCACCATGCCTGCCTACAGGTTGTTTACATTGTTCCTTTATTGGCCCTAGCTCCTCCGCTCTACCGGCAGTTAAGACAGCAACGACGTGTGGCCGCCTGTTGCAGAATATGCAGGGCAGGTTATAAATAGTGGCGCTTGTCTGTGCAAAGGCTGGTTGCCCTGCTTTTTTTTTTTTTTTTTTTTTTGTAAAGGGGGTGTAAAAGCTAAAGACTGCAGCATCCTGTTTGCAATCAGATCAGTGGAGTCAGCTTTATTAAAATGTCATGAGCTGCTCGCGACGTTCCCAGGGCATCATAATATATTACTCCCCTGAGGGTGTTTCTGAAGCCTTTTCTCTGGCTGAAGTTTTGTAGTCAAAAGAAAGCAGCAGGATGTTTTATTACTGATAGTTTGAGATTCCAGGTGGTTTATTTTTAAGGGGAACATCAGTGAGATCATTAGTGAGATCATAGATTATTAGTGATCAAGCAGCAGCCTCCCATGATCTCTCCCATCGTCCCTTGCGGATTGTTGGAGCAGGCGAAGTTTGTATCGGAGACTCACAAGATTAGTAAACACAACATGAGAGAGCTCAGCTGTCGCGTCTCACTTTATGTGCAGTGTGATGTGGCCTACATAAAGGCGATATTGACACAACACAGCCTCGGGTTCACTGTCGGTAACAACAGTCTTGTTGTATTGCAGGTACTACAGATTACCACTGCCGATGGAGGGAGCACCTTTAGAAGAAGACTTTGACGCATTTGTTAACATTCTCAGGGTAAGCTCATGTAAAAATGCCAATCATGGTGCAAGTCCACCCATCAAACTGTCCTTTTTTGGTATGTTTTTTTTTGTCAGTGGGATTATAATTTATGCAGTTGTCACATTTACTGTGATTTTTGTTTTGGTGTGCCATTAAAGTAATTCATGGCTGGAAAATTATAGAGCATCTGGACTTTGTCACTGAGGTAGAGAGAAGGTCAAAGTAGCTTTTTTTTTTTTTTTAATCTACATGTAGCCTTTTGACTGTGCTATATATCACCAATAAGAGTAATAGTTATAAAAAAACGCAGAAAACCTGCACTCTGTACTCACTTTATGTCCGCTCTTTGGTCATCCGCTCTGTCTGGTTTCCGTCTTGCCCTTCACTCACACAGGATGTTCTTTTCTTCTTGTTTTTCCCTTTTTTGGACTGACTTGCAGCAGCCGGTCCAGTTCCCTGTGGTTGGAAAGTGGCTCCTTTTTTTTTTTTTTTTTCAAGCAGTGTGTGGACCAGAGCTTTACTGAGTCCCTCCATACTCTTTTCTTTTTGTCATTCTCACTTAGAGCATTGTCCTTCTATTGTCTTACTCGAGAGATCCTTCCTTCCTTCATATTTGCCAGTGCAATTATACCTTCCAGGATGTTCCCTCACCTCCCATTTCTGTGGTTTAAACAGGCTTTAAAAACACAGTTTCCTCATCTCAACGCAGATATTTCTAAAATAATAAACATAATGACTAAGTGACCACTGATTTGGTGATTTGCAGGTAGAAAGACGTATACAGTAGGTCTCTTTATTTTTAACCTATTTAGTTCAGTTTTAACATATCTTTTGACCTTTAAATCACCAAAACAACACTCACTAGAGAACATTTACATCTTTTGCACTGCTATCATGATAAAAACATGTCATTACCACCTTAATTATATAGCAGTGTTCACCTCTGATGTGTGCTTTACAGTCTCCTCTGTGTGTGCTTGTTCTTCCAGGAGAGCCCCAGCTTGTCTCTGGGACACGATGCGTCGCGGCCGCTGCCTGCTCTGCTCTTCAGCTGCCAGGTGGGCGTTGGCCGCACCAACCTTGCCATGATCCTGGGCACACTGGTCATGAATCGCCTGAAGGGTGACTCACAGCCGCCACCTCAGTAAGAACTCAGCACCAAACACATCTGGAAAACTGAGAGAAAAGCGTCACATGAAAACATCATTACACGTTTAATCATACAGTCTCAAGATGTAGCTTTGAAATTTTTTTTTTGATTTCTCATTTATCCTTTTCTTTGCAGAGTTGAGGAGGCAGCAGCTTCAGAGCCCAAACCACTGTTCCAGGTCATCCAGTCTCTGATCAACAAGCTGCCTAATGGACAGCAGGTCATGGAAGAGGTAGATATTTATCGCAACCTTAATATATATTGTTTAAAACAAGTGAAAATGGTTTTATATTTCATTCTAATGGACCAAAAAATGTAAATATAACAAGTTGATTATGTCTTTTCTTAATCTGACAGGTTGACCAGGCTATTACTCTGTGTTCAGAAATGCACAACATAAAAGAAGCAATATATGAGAACAAGAGTAAGCTGGAAGGGATTGGAGAAGATTATCAAATTCAGGTTGGTGATATTCTTTATTTTGGCCGTGACGTAGCAGCACCTCGTGACGTAAATGGCTCCTGATTTCTGCCGCTGAAGTTATGTTCCGCTAAATAGTGCAGCAGTGACACGGCAATCAAAGTATGATGATGACACATCAAAAAAGTCCTTATCAACGGCCTTCAAGAGCTCATGGAGGACTTGAGTAACAGATAAAGAGCTGAATTTATGGCATAATCTGTCTGTCAGGAAATCAGTGGGATCTTAAATGTGTGGTTAGTTGAAGTGTGTCACAATTTGAAGGGATATTAAAGCTTTCGTTCGTCTTTTAGGGAAGCAGTACCAAAGACTACTTTCTCAACAGAACGAAGCAGAGCTTGGAGCGCTACTTCTACTTGATTGTATTTAACGCATACCTTCATGAACAGGTAAAAGTTTCTTTGCCGAGCGAACATTCATCAGAAATAGATTGCGAGCCATGAAAAATAATCTTGAGTTGTAACTCTGTGTTGCATCTTGCAGTATCCTCTTGCCTTTGTGTCCAACTTCAGCCAGTGGATGTGCTACCACACGTGGCTGTACAGGTTACTGGCCTGCATGGACCTGTCAGAGCTGTCGGCCCCGTCTGAGCTGGTCACCAGAGGAGCCCGCGTCCTGGCAAGTTTTTCCTTTTTTCTCATGAGCCACTAGAATTTCGATTGCATCTGTGTCTGATATTTGAAACCAAAACCACATTGGTGGTTATTATTAGTGTCATGCTGCATACAAATACATTCTTATAAAAGGTCAATGTTGCATGCAAATGCCTCTGCTGTTTTTTTTTTGATATGAATCTTTTCTCTTTTCTCACGCAATCATCTGTATCCTCAAATACAAGTATGTTATATGTTATGAGTAACTGCATGTGCCCGCACAGGTCGCTGATGAGTACTTGGCTCCTGACGTGCTCAGCACAGTGAAGGAGATGAAGGCGGCCAACTTCAGACGAGTGCCCAAGATGCCCGTTTATGGGATGGCTCAGCCGACATCAGAGGTGCAACACGTTCCCTCACACTGTCATCAGATGAATGCAGAAGCATGTATTTACTCTGTCAGTGAGAGAGTGATGAATCACATAAGTCTTAACCATAATTTTAAAGGATTGAGTTGAAATTAAAACCTCTCTGGTGATGTTTTATGGACTACAATTTCCATTTAGAGAGGAACTACTTGTACTTATGTGTCTCTAAGAAGTTGTTTGTAACCAAGTGCAGAAGCGGGAATGTTTATTTTTTTCTACATGTAAACAAATTCAGGACTTTTTTCGTGTTATCACAGAAATTTGTATGTCAATTTTATATTCATCATCAATTTGCACACAATCCTGAATATTCATGAGAATACAAATAGACTGAGGAATGACTCATGATGATTTCGCGGAGACTCGCTTGCCCACCACAGGATGCTGGAGCCAGACTTCCAGCTCCTTGCCGTCTAATTGTAAACTCGCTGTGTGCAGGCTACTGGAGCTGTGCTGGCCCATCTGACGGATGAAAAGAGGAAGCACAGCCACGTGTTGTGGGTCAACCTGCAGGAGGAGCTGGTGTTAGAAGGGAATGGCCAGATTTTCATGCCAAGGGAGCCCTCGTGCTTGGATCAGCATGTTTCTATCCCATTATCAGACCCTCAGCAAATAGAGGTAAAGTTATTGGTGTTTAGTCTTAAGATATTTTAGGGCTGTTACCATAAAATAAATGACCAAAAGTGACTAGTTTTCCAACTACAAGCTTTAGAGTTGCTCTAGCTTTAAGTGTTTTGAAGTGAAAGGGCGTTCATGTCCCCTCTGGCCTGCAGAAACTGGAGATGTCTCTGAAGGAGGAGATCTTGAAAGCCCAGAAGTGGCTGGAGGTGACGCTGGAGCAGGAGAAACAGATGAAGATGTTTAAAAGCTGCCTGACGATCCAGGAGATCTTCAACCAGCACAAAAGCTCCCACCAGGGCCTCGTCTACAAACGCATCCCTCTGCCGGACTGCAGCGCGCCCATGGAGGAGGTAATGATATGTCTTCAGTAATACATGCAGGCATGAAGTGCAGAGGCGTAATGCAGAGGGTTGAAAATGAGTGAGCACAGCGCTCCCTCTAGTGGTTAGGACCGTTACTGTCTTAGTGAGCGTTTCAGTGTTTGGCATTCAACCACCACCCACATTTATCATCCTCTTAATCTTTGTTGCTTAAGACACTATTTTTGCTGATTCACTGTTATTTTTTTGTACATTTCTTTCTGAAATTCTGTCAAAATTCATGTAAAAATGTGAAAGTACAGTTATTGGTCCTTTTTAAAGCAATTGAATTACCATTTTTAACTAATTTCATTTAATATGTATATTTGTTCACATGAAATTATGTGTAAAAGAGAAGAGATATTGTGGTAGAGTTTGTGTGTGTGTGTATTTGTACATGAACTTGGCGTGTGTGTTTTTTGTCCTCAGGATTTTGATAAGCTGTTGGAGGCCATGAAGAGTGCCTTGGCCGAGGACTCCCACTCAGCCTTCGTTTTCAACTGCTCCAACGGCAAAGGCAGGACCACGACCGGCATGGTCGTCGCTGTTCTTACTCTCTGGCACTTTAACGTAAGACACCGCCTGGAAAGGCCTTAAATATCTGAATGCCATTGACTGAAAAATGATCAAATGTGGCCACCGCGTAACATAAAAAGTGGTGTTTTCCACTTGCAGGGTTTCCCAGAATTTGCCGATGATGAGATTGTGAGTGTTCCTGATGCCAAGTACACAAAAGGAGAATTTGAGGTGTGTACACTTTAAAAATCTACTTTCTCTTACTTGTAAAGATTTAGTAACACTTAATATAGTCTTTTTTCAGCTGAATCATGTGTAGAGTCAGTCCCGGCACCAGAGGAAAGTAACTGGCCAGACATTTGGTTTTTATGGGCAGGACATGTTAAGTCAAGCATGATTCTGTTTTAATTTAATGTGTTTGATTTAACGTTTTGATCGTTAACAGGTGTTTCGATTTAACTAGTGACCGTGACATCAGTGTGGATATTGCAACAAGATTCAACGTTTCATCTCAAGCAAGCTATTTAAAAAGATTTCAGAACAATAAGTGAGAAAATGTGAACGCTTCTTGTTAGCAACACCATTCAATTTACATAATGAAATACAAAAAGGACCAGACCAATATATATACTGTGTTGAACATATGATAATTTAAGACTTTAGGAGGACACCTACATGATCTGTTCATGTTTTCAACCACAACAACCACAGCACATTCCCCTGAAAGTCACCAGATAACACGGTCACAGCATGCTAACCTCAGCTAGCCGCTTTAACTTCCCGCTCTGGTGTCACACTCCGATATAAACTCTGAACTACAGTAAGTGCCGCAAACTGAGGTTTAGCGGGTTCAGTAAGCTTTTTTAGAAACAGAAAGAGATGATAGAAAGATTAAAACAAGAGTGAAATTAAAAGTGTAAATGCGAAACTGTTGCTGATAACAAAACAAACACCACCTCCAGTTTCTGCTCAGGAGCAGCAGAGATACTAAACATGAGGTGACATCTCACTTCGCTCTAAATCCGGACACCACAAACGGATAAAAAAAACATACAAACGAGGCAGGAGTTTTTTTTTCATCCCTGTGAATTGTATTTTATCTTTTTCCTGAGCCTTGCGGGTCCTTTCACATCGTTGGGCCCGTGCATTAAAACAGCATTAATGCTGATTTCTCCTAGGAGGGCCAAATTCCTGGATGGGTGGGCCTGGCCCCCCCAGGGCCTGCCCATAACGCTGGACTGTGTAGATTGTACATAATTTAAAGTAAAGCACATAATTAAGTGCAGATTACAGAAAAAAAATATTCAGGAAACTTGACACAAGATCAGTTAACAACTATTTAGTCATTATGAAAAGGGTGACTGATTAGATTTCCTTGTCAGTGCCTTTCAATCTCAGGGTCACTTCCTATCACAGTTTTTAACAGTACATATTGGTGTTATGAGATATGATCTTTGTCCGCCTCTCTTCAGCATATTTAAAAAAAAAAACAGCGTGGGTGTGGAGATTGAAGCAGATTCTAATCTTCATCATGATTAGTTTTGGGTTTTTATTTTGATGTGTGGAAAAACTCAAAGACACAGCAAGTCTGCATTTTGTCGCCGTAGTCAAAAGTAGTAAGAGAAGGGTTGCTTGACAGTTGCATGCTAAGCTAACATCATCACTGAAGTTAATCACAACAGTGGTACAGTATGAACAGCAACACACAATTGATACTATTAAGGATCAATCAAATAAATATGTATATATGTCTCAAAACTATAGAGCTTCTCTCTGTGCCACATTCTCTTTATTTTCTTGTTTGTAAGTAGTAATGTTGTGTTTTTTTATTAGGTGTTGAGTTAGTATTGCTGTTGTGTTGTTGCATTGCATTCTCCACAAGTCACTTCACAATCAAAGAGCACAGCCATAACTATAGCCTTCAAAACCTTTTCTCTGTTGGTTAAGCTTTACATTCTGTAGGTGGCACTTGATCCTTTTATTTGTTCAACTATGATAGCTGCTGCTGCTCTTGTTTACTTCCTACTAACCTTTTGTGCACAATTCTTCTTCTGCTTAGAACAGCAACTTTTAAAGATGCAATCCGCTCGGTAAATGCGAGTCAGTAAAGGCAGAATTTTTAGTAGGACGGCTATTATAAAGTTTATTTTTGACATCGGCTACACCCAGATTTGTACAACCTCTTTAATGAATCACATCGCCTGTTCCTCAAAACAAACAATGCATGCTATAAAATTTTATGTCAAAGGGGAACAGTGCAGCCTTTTTTTTTTAGTTTTCTAACCTCTAACTCTGCACCTGTGATTGAAAGCTTTGGCCAAACAAAGCCAAAAGCCAGAGCTTTTCTCCTCTGGTCTGAATAGTGGCTGTGAATTGGAGCCGCTTGGTGTTTTCTTGATTCAGAGTTGTGACAATGAGTCGTTGGTTGGAACCTGCTGGCCGTGTCCTCCGCACTGTAAACATGGCCACACAGAAAGAGGCCACGCTCTGCAGGCACACAATGCTGCATGCCAATCACAACAGCGCAGCCAGCGGAGTTTCTGGGATACACAGAGCGGTCACCACGGAAACCTTGTCTGCCTCCAATTCAGCCTCTGAAGGATGTGTGATGTTGCCATCCCCATTGCTTTGTCTGCCCAAAAAAAAAAAAAAAAAAAAAAGGTGTTGCCATGGCTGTGAGGTCCAAAGCATTACATGACAGAGGAACTGGTGTGGTGTTAGATAATCCTCTCCTGATGTGATATAGAAACTGGTAGAGTGAGGTGCCCAGGTGTACACAGCATCTTAAGAAAATATAATGTCCTCAATAGTCCTGTGAAGATTTCCTTTAAAAAAAAAGAGCTGAACAACTTGAGCTTAATATCCTTAAATAAATAGTTTTTTATCCTCATGTATATCAGAAGTTCCAATGAATTCTTTAAATTTTATTTTCCATTACTTAAATGTCTTAAGATGCTCAATCTGTAATGTTTGACCCTGATAATTATACAGGTCTACTTTATTTCTTTCAATAAGCCGTTTAAAGAACCAGAAAACATGAATGACTTAGAAAACAATGCAAATAAGCAACTACATATGTACCCAGATATAATGAGTGGGTACTTACCAACTAAAGCAACTTTTTTTTCCATTTTTTTCTTATAATTTGTACCTAATTGCACTACACTTTCTGTAACAAATAACCTTTCAATACCTGCAAATTACATAGAACATTTCGAGGAAACTAAAATAAAGCGTCACTGAGATTTTCAGTAGAATGCACAATAGGTAAGAAATAATAGCACATTAAGAGAAGTCCTAAAGAGAAACATGTAGTCGTTTTATGCAACCTGGCACAGATTGTTTCTTTTTTTTTCCCCCTAGGGACACTATTCAGACCAGGCTGCATGCTGATGCTGCTGGTCTCACACACAGGCTGAATGAGAAAATAGGGTTTTGCCTGCAGGCCTGTTCTGTTCTCTGATCCCGCTCTTTGCCTTTCCTGCTCTGTGCCTCCTGTTTCTTGTTATTATTATCGGTGATATCATTAGTATCTGAAATGAGTGAAGTGAACCAGCTGTAGAGGGGCCACCGACAAGGGTTAGTAAACCAAGTTGCAGCTGACCTCCACGCAGTGTTTGTGGTTTTACATCATACAGACGTGCTGATGGAAACATTCCCCATCAAGCTGGGTCAACAACACTGTAAATGAACAGGCTGACACACACTTGCACCAATATTTCAATTAGGTCAGAACTGACAGGCAGCGCTCTTCTTATCAGTTTGTCTGCCTCAGCTGACAAGAACCATTATCAACAGGCCTCCCATGGTGGACAGTTTGCCTGGTTGTTTTTATCAGTTTTGATATAATTTGTATGAAGGAGGATTAAAAAGACAAAAAATATTATAAAAGATGAGTTCAAAAGTTTTGACTTTGGAAAGAGTAGTTGAAACAAAAACCTCACCATGGGGAAGGTTGTATGATTAAAGTCGAAAGCTGCAGAACAGCTTGTGATGCTCATTTTGTCAACCATTTAAAAAGAGTTGTAAAAGATTAAAACTGTAGCTTCAGTACATTTCCATCCACTTGTTTTAATGAGCATTTTGGGGAAAAAAAGTGAGTTTATATGCCAGAAATGTGAAAAAAGACAAAAGTTTTTATACATTTTTTTGAGTAAATGATGTCGTGGGCCTGCTTCTGCAGAATCTGCATCTTGCTGCCACCCACTGTTCCCGCTCTCTATTCCACCCACGCTCCAAACACAGGAGGTGCTCTCAGTAAATAAAATAAAGTCATCGCGGCAGGTGTAACAGAGATTGTGGTGTTTTTGCAGTTTTTGTCACAGCTTTTTTATGGAAACATAACGAGCACGTGTTGTCTCCGGTGTCCAGGTCGTGATGCAGCTGGTGCGTCTGCTCCCCGACGGCCACCGGATGAAGAGGGAGGTGGACATGGCCCTGGACTCCGTCAGTGAGACCATGACCCCCATGCACTATCATCTGAGAGAGATCATCATCTGCACGTACAGACAGGTACACATCTTGCCGGCGTATTCGTTAACCAATCCCTAAGATACAGGAAATCCAATTAATTTTAAATAAAACTGGTGGACCTTGAAAGTAGGGATGTTTTGGCCTTCGTCAGTGGGCTGATGCTTTATTTTTAGGATTAAGGTTATGATTAGGTTAAGGTTGGGGTTAGGTATGTAGTTCTGATGTTTGAGATTAGAATTAAGTCTAGGAAATGCATTGTGGGTCCTCACAAGCATAGAAACACAAATTTACCCATTAAGTGGAAAGTCACAGTCCAGATGAGTATTCTTAACTTGTGTTGACTACATATTGCAAATTAAGGACGGACACCTGTGTGTTCAAAAGCAAAAAAAATCATCACACATTCCTCTGAACTTCCTGGATGCTGCCTGAACAACAAACAACAAATACTGAATACTTATGAGTCCGTCTTTCTCATGCTGAGAGACAGCAACATGGCTTTTTGGTGCACTTCCACATGAGCCCCGTAGATGGCGTCAAGAACTTGTTTTAATGTTTTTTTTTTTTTTTTACAGCCACAGCTTAGATCCCAGAGACAGGAGTGAGAGGGATCCACTGCTCTGTAAGCAGGAGCTGCACAGCGTGGAAACATTACTGTGGTGCAACATAAGTTATCTCTAAAACTCAGTGGAATCCGTTCTGGTTTAAATGGAAAATAGTGAGAGGGGAAAAAGGGTAGGAAAAGAAATGATGACTTGTGGGATTTTGATGCTTGAACTCTGTATGCTGTTTATGGTCCAAGCTGTATTAAATAGCATATCGGTGTCGGGTTGTTTTGTTTGCTACATGCATGGGGTGCACCATATTTCAGAATCACCAGCATCTCATGTCAAGTCCACTGAGTAATGATTTTATTATTGATTTACTAAAAGCAGCCTAACCGCAAGGATGAAATGCAGATAAGAAGAAGCAGATGAGGTAGCAAAATATTTTGGATCTTTGAATTGTGAAAGAAAAGCATGGACACAGACTCCAGCTCTGAAAGATGTTCTTCGTTTGTCGGACATTCTGTGTAATAAACAAGGCTGAAATTGGACAAAAGTAGTCTGTCGTGGGGGTTTTCGAGACCTGTCCGGACAGGGTCTCCTAATGCTGTGTCCTCTGCAGGACCAAGGCTCTGTTTTAGCCATTTGTAATGCAGACTGTAATCATTGCGCCTCTGTGCACCGTCAGCCGTTCTCAGAAAGCTGGAGGCACCCGGTCCTGTCTCCAACGTATCAATGGGCCTCATTGTCCTATGAACTCTGTCTTTCGCCTATATTCTCTCTCTCCGCCTGTCACTCTCTGATGCCAGGCTCCAGGAAAGGGCTCGCTATCAGCTCTCAGAGATATTTGTGTTTTAAATATTGTGAGGTAAACTCGCACTGACCTCACGTTTTCCCAGAGTTTAAAGAATAATTCCAGTTTGTTTCAGCTTGGCTCTTAGTTATAGCCGTCATTCCTATCGCTGTTATTCATTTTGTACTCACCAGGTTGATTGATGATATCTGGGAATGCAGCTATATCGCTAAAAAGAGGTCAGATAGGGCATGAAACATGAGCAGTCAGAGAATCATATATAACCTCCTGATAAGCCAATTTTAAGACGGATTTATGGTCAGCGCTAGGGGTTAATGTGTGTCCTGCTGTAGATACTCCGGGTGTTTTTTTTTTTTAATAGTTCAGCGCCAGATCTCTCCTGCTGATATGACCACCACAGCATTCGTCACATGTACAGTTTTGTAGATGATCAGGCCTGTCGTGCTTTAAATAATTCCCCTGTTTACATGGTTTCATTCACTGTGATAGGGGGGTTGAAGGTTTGCATAGGAGATCCTCGCTGTTTGTTACTGAAAAGGAGAAGATAAGTGAGCTTATCATTTTTCAACTTCATGTTTTTTTCACTCACACATTGACAAGTCCATTCTGTACTTGATCTACACACCTTTCCTGGGAGTCACTGTGTTTCCAGATCTGAGCGCTTACTTTGGTGAGTAAAATGTCACATTAACTGATAGAAATGGTAGCCAGAACTACAAAAATCAGACCCAAGTTGAAATTAAGCTGCTTTGTCCTTTAACCTTGGCCTTGCAGACCTCAGGTTGGCACTGTGTTCCCCTTTCAGCCTTTCCCCTCTTGCCTGAACCAGCAGGCCAGGTGATAAACAGTGCCAGATGTTGCTAGAACCCGGCAGGCAGCAGCAGCAGACGAGAGAGAGGGGAGAAAAGGGGGTAAGAAGAGGGAAAAAATTTCACCCCCACTCTCTCTCTCTTCTCTCACTCTCTCTCTCCTCTCTCTTGTAGCCCTTCCCCTCCTCACCCCTCCAAAGCACCCTCCTCCACTTTGACAGTGGTTGGAAAATGTGTCTTTGATAGAGAAAAAAAATATATTTACACTGGGACCCGAACCGTCCGCCAGCTCCCAGAGGGGCCAGGGAAAAGGGGGAAGGGAGGGGGTGGGGCGGGTGAGGTTTTTGGGGGGCGAGTGTGTGTCTGTGTGTGTGTGTGTGTGGGGGGGGGGGGTCTTCTTGAAGGGCCTGTAAATCCCTGCTGCCGACCAGGCGTGACCCCACGTTGCAGATGCATCCTCCAACGTCGGGGCCAATGCAGACGAGAGGCTGCTTCCTCTCCTCCTCTACCTCCTCCTCCTCCTCCTCCTCTGTCTCCTGCGCAGGAATCAGCTGCAGGGGCCTTTCTTTCCATTGTCGAGCCAGTTTGAGGTAGAAAATCGCCTCAAGCAATCTGCGCTCACTACAGTTTACTTCCTCCGTCTCCTGCACAGGAATCAGCTGCAGGGGCCTTTCTTTCCATTGTTGAGCCAGCTTGAGGTAGAAAATCGCCTTGAGCGATCTGTGCCCGCTACAGTTTACTTTGATATGGTCCTCTTTTCATTGTGGAGCTTTGTTGTGTTAACAGGTGTGTTATCTTTAGTAGAGATGGGCAGGGAATCTGATAATGCAAAATGTCAAAACATATTCTGAACACATACACCAACATCTTCACAATCTCCTAATTTCCATCTCTGTCTTCCCACCGTTGCAGCCTTCTCTTGTCTTATCTCTTATCATTTCCACAAACAATCATATTTCTCTGTTTGTCCAGTATGTTGAGTGAGTTCTAGCATTTTAGACCACCAAGCTTGGGGATTGCATTGCCTTGTCAGATTCATCCTGTCCAAGCAGCTTACAGAGACTTCTCACTGCACGTACAGAAATGTGATCACTGGAGATCGCTGTCTTCTACCCAGTCCATCAAGAAGCTGTTAAAGCAAAGCGAGCAGAGTTGGAGAAATGGAGATTGTCAAATCTGACAAATCTCAGAAATCCAACTCCTGGTCGTTTTTGTTGGGCGAGAGTTGCAGTGCCTTTCCCCTATCACCTTTTTTTTTTTTTTTTTTTTTCAAAAGTGGAATGCTTTTTCACCCAGGTGGTGAGAAAACTGAAACGCATGGATTGAGAGTGAATGAGTGCAAATCATGCTGTGTGTGTCCAAAGAAAGGCCCTCATGGTTTGGACGGGGCAATGGAAAAATATTTTCAGAAAGGGGAGAATGCTGTGAGCGGGTTTTTTCTGAGGAAAGGTAGTGGACGTCTTTAGGAAAGAAGAAGTGAGAGGGACTGGGGCCTAATGCTCAAAAGTTGGCAGAGATTGAGGGGACAGCCCGATTTTTTTTTTTTTTTTTTTGCTTTGAGATGGCTTATGACTTAATAATGGCTTGAGGTGAAATACTACATTTTCTAGACTATATTGTTATTATTATTGGAAAAAAAAATTCTGGATTTATGGTCGTCAATATTTCTCTTATAATTATGTTGTCAATTTTGTATATAATAATTTTGAAGAACAGTTTGATTACGATAAGTAATTTGTTGGTCACGTGATGAATCATACAATTAATTTTATATAAGGAAGCAGCCTCAGATACCATCCTATTGAAGGAGAGATAGCTGAAAATGTTCGGTAAATAAAGCATGGTGCGCTGTAGAAGAGTTGTGCGATATGAAAGAAGAGCAAGGGATTAGAAATAAAGAATGGAAAGAGGGAGAAAAGTCGGCGAGGTGAGAAAGTAAGAAGCAGTCACACTGTAAGGTTGACGAACCACTCGGTCCACTTGTGGAACTAGTATTTTGCAGTTTTGCGCTTTAATCTCGGCTATCTCTAATACTCCTTTGGCTCAAGGGTCTTTGTGTTAACAGTTTTCATCTCAATTAGGATGACCACTTGACATAAGTGGGCCAATTACAAGGTGGAGCTGGTGACGGCCAAAGGAAATATTGGCAGGAAAATGAGCCCACCTGAGCCAGAGGCAAGTTCTTCTTCTCGCCTGAGGTGTGCGTTGACTTGCAGCTCCTGAAAAGAGCCTCTTATTTAGACCCAGCGCTGGGTGGGAGAGGGAAAAGTGGTAGAGCCAGACGTTGTTGTTTTTATTCATAATTTCCAGCCTCTCACAAGCCAATAGCAGTATTTGCTGCGGCTGTCTACAAAATGACTTATTTTGACCAAATTCCATTTGAGCAGGTGCAACCAGCTGAGGTATTTGGACATGGATAACACCTTCTCCCCATGCATAATTAGGCCAGAAAGTAAAAAGTTGTGATGAGGTTGTATGTATATATTTGTGTGGCAGTACACGTAGAGGTAAATAAAGCGGCTCCTGGGACTTTCCAGAGAGGTTTTGTGGGCTATGGGGGGTTATACGCAGCTGCTACTAGTCAGTTGCTATTCAGGAGCTATTAGGGGAGTTTCCACTGCTGTAAATCACTGCAAATGATACTCTAATACATCTAGTTAGTGTTTATAGTGCTCACTGATGTCTAACATGACACGATCCATTAGAAGGCTGCTGCATTCACATTGATGCTGCTGATATATTTCTGGGGTTGAGGAGTTATGTGTCTTCTTTAGTAACTGTTAAAGGTTCTATCTGTAGAATTGTGAATCAATTTATTAATCGTTTTTTATTGGCAGTGAGTGAATGGGATGTAACGTAACTTAAAAAATGAGACCTTCCTCGACTTTTTCGGTTGTCTGTAACAGCTGATTTCTATGTGAGGGACCCCGGGACCCCAAAGGATGTTTTGCACGCTCCCGAGTGCCTTGCCTCTCTCCCGTTAACGGCAACAAACGGCCAACATAATGACAATGGGGGGTTCACTGACTGGGAGTGAGAGATGCTTTGCAGAAACACAGTGCAAAAGACAGCGTTAGAGATGTTTTATGTAATGATGAGAAGCGTAAGCGAGGAAAAAGACATCACCTGCAATAGTCTTGCGCTGCGAGCGAGCACGAGCAACAGGATGTCAGCTGCAGCTCACTTAACGGCCACCGGTGTCACTAATGAGAAGAAATTTCTGATTCCTACATAAAGAACCTTTAAGATACAATAAAAGGGGTGTATGCAAGAATTGGTGCATGCAAAAATGCACTTGTATCCTTAAGCATTGGGGAAGGAAAAACTACATTTGACAGCTCAGAGTTGACTGAATGCTGACTAAATTATCTGATTCAATGTTTCCTACTCTGTCAGTGAGCCAATCACACTCCCTTTAAATTATGATTTAGGGGTATTTATAGTCATAAGGGCTGTGTATGCAGGTTTTTGTTCCAGCCGTATACCATGCCAGGTCATTTCACAGATTAGTTCCTCTTCTTTGGCTGAAGATGTGCTAATCAGTGAAATCACCTGGTGCTCCACGTCGTCGGAACCAACACACGCAAATAAACTCGGTTTTCATGGCAAATGATTCAAAACCCCGAATTATAATCATTTTCAGACCGCTTATTATTCTAACTTCTGCTACCACCATGGCCATGTTCAAAGTTTAATTGCTTAGTCACTTTATACTGCATAGCTCCACTTCAGCTTTTTGCTGCACTGTGATTCACACTCGATGCCAGCAGGATCTGCAGCAGCTGAACTGAAGTGATTTAAAATGTTATTTCCAACAGAATAACACTCTACAATCAGAACTGCATTAATGTGGTTTCTGATTTTCCCTTTTGGTGATTTAGTCATAGCCCTCAACCTGTATAAAACACACGTCTTATATAAAATATGAAGTATATGTTTTAGAGGTTAACAATAAGTAAAACATTACCCTCGTTGATATAAATGGTGTGAAAACAAAAACTTGACATTATAACTTTCATGAAAGTAGGATTTATTGTAGAGCTGCTGTATTAGAAAGCATTAGTTTGGTATTAAATGTACGTGAAAGGGTTCATAGACATAATATATACAAACATGGAATATTCATATACAAATTATATAACTTACCAACATGTACAGTGTATGGGATATACAACATCTTGGTTTGTTTCATATGAGTAATTCCTTTCAGCTGTAATGATGAGTGAATTTCAGTCGCCTAGTTTCACATCCAGCATCCCACTTGATTTCTTGTTCTCTAGTCCCTGAGAAAAATATGTCTTTGTATGATCAGATGTTTTATTTTTCTCACCAGCCACCTGTTTACTTCAGCTGCCGTTTCACACTGCGCAGGTAGTGTTGTGGGAGCTGTGTGAGTTCTGGGAGCAGCTGCCCTTAGTTTTACATGCAGCTAACAAAAACAGTGGGCTGAAAGCAGTTGAAGGCTGCAGGGAGTTATTATCAGAAGTGTTGCCTACTACAGCGTCAATGAGCATGAGCTAATTAGCAGCCTTTTAAGCATACTTTATAAACATGTGCAGGTCAGCCTCTTAATAGCAAGACCATGAAACTGTTGATATCAGAAATAACACAGTCTTCCTCTTACAAATGAAAAGCTCCAAAGGCAATAAACGCTTGGTAAGCTCAGTTGGATTGACTCAGAGGTTTTGCAGCAATAGTTTTACTTTGATGGTAACTCCCGACATTACTGGAGTCAATATGCTGACTTGACTCTTTTCTACTATTACACTAAGTTTTAGCATTTACCATTATCCCCTAATGACACGTCTGACCAAAGTGGCTGCTGTTCAGAAAAAAGTCACATAGTCTACTTAAGAAATAACACAAATTGAAAAAGGAAATCACAAAAGTCTGCAAGAAACATACTGCACAGATCTTTTAGTCTTTCTTAATTGGCATATTATGGTATTGCATCATTACGTTGTTCTTTTATTTGACCTCTAACAGACTAATCTGTGTTTTAATTTGCCTTTATGATCCTGCAGTAACTGCCAAGGCCTCCGCAGTTATTACAGATCAAGCTCTCATGCTCTGACTCACTTTCTACATGCTGACCACTTTAGAAGTCGTTTGCCTTCTAGTCTATCCCCTTTTACCCTGAATAACTGAACTGCCCTGGCCTGCCCTTTGCCCTGACCTCCCTCATGTCCCCCACCCCCTTTTCAACCACTGGCCCCAGGACAGCGTTTCAGACTTCGCCGGGCACTGCACAGAAGGGTTGCTATTCCCTCCCCCCACACACTAAACCTGTCATTGCCCCAGGCCCACAGACCAGGAATAACTACCTCCAAAACCATGCATGACTGTTTAAGCATGCCCCCAGTAGCTGTGGTCATGGTATCTGACAGATCTTGCTAAGCCCCAAATCATTTCACCAGGAAAAGGTCTACCTTTTTTTGTCTAAGCTTTCACACCAGCTAACTACTGGCAGTGAACAAATACCTACAGGAACACAACCCCAATGGTGAAGTGACTTAAATGCCAACCATGTGGGATATGCAGTAAGTCGTGACTGGGTTGAGTTGCTCCAGGAATTGCACTTTCACAATGCCCCAATGTGGAAGCCATGTTTCATATGTGAGGACAGTTGAGCAACAGATGAATCCTGTGTTAACGATGCTATAACTACTCCCAAAGTGCCAACAGCTCACACAGTCAGCAAGGAACATTCAGACCTGCCTTTTCAAATGGCTTTTTTTGTTCCCATATAGACTGCTCACAGCAAGACGCAATGTGTTTTCTTTCTGCATTCTTTTATTCTTGGAAGTAATCATTATAATCACAGATTTGACGCATATAAGCACCTAAATGCTGATGAAAATGCATTTTACATAAGCAATTTGTGCACCTAAAATAGGTGCATGAACACAGTCTATGGATTGGCAGCAAAAGCTGCTCAGATTAAACAAAATAGAATAAAGGTCTATGGCTGGGCCAGCAGCCTCATGATATAATTATCGTTACACAGAAAACAAAAATATTTTTTGCCTCATTAGTCGCGGCTGTGGCTCAGGAGGTCGTCCACTAATCGGAATATTGGCGGTTCGATTCCTGGCTCCTCCAGTCCGCATGTCGAAGTGTCCTTACTGAACCCCAAATTGCTCCTGATGGCTGTGCCATCATTGTGTGAATGTGTGTGAATGATTATATTTCCTCTGATGGGCAGGTTGGGACATTGTATGGTAGCCCCTGTACCTTTTCAGCGTATGAATGTGTGTGAATGGGTGAATTGACTCGTAGTGTTAAAAGCACTTTGAGTGGTCGGAAGACTAGAAAGTGGCTGTACAAGTACAGTCTATTTACCATTTACCATTTAGTCATATCATGGGTCTTAAAGTAGCAAATTTTTTGTTTAGGGGTAGTGCCAGACTGGGCTCAGACCTCTGAATCGCTGCCCACATTTCCTTTTTCAGTGATTCAAATAGATCCAGTATTGGGCTTGTTGATGGCTTTCTCCCCAATCACAACTTTGAAGGCGGAATTAATATTCTGTGCCACAGCCAGGAAAATGCAGACAGAAAATTTGCCATCATTGACCCGGCTGTACAGGTTGTTATAAATCATTAACAGAAATAACTCTTAAATTGGTATATTTCTTTCGTTGTTACTTTAAATTATCTGCTTTTAACAAACACCAACGGTAAAATGACGTTGACGGTGCCAATATATTGATCACCACTGGGGAAAAATAATATTTTTTTCCCCAAATAGAAAATGGTGAACTTAAACACAATGTCAGATTGACTAATTAAGCGAAAACAAAGTGGCAATTGTCAGGCTAGTGTCAGACAAAAGGCCATGTGGTTGCTTAAAGTGTCTATCATCAATATAGCTTTACATTCACAGCTTGTACCCACTGCCCCAAATGGTCAAAAAATAAGTTACTGCAGGTTTAAATATTAACAAGATTGTTTTGCCATACTAGCTAACACTGCAACACTGTATATGGTAGCTTGGCCTTGCTAATGCTACTTTGTGTTTTGTTAGCTTATCTTGGTCCACCAGTCTCTCTGTTTTCCCTCTTAGCTGATCTGAACAAACTAGCAAGCCTAATTAATCATACCATCTTTACTGTTGTAAGCTGCCCCCAAAGTATTTATCCTCTGTACAGTGAAAGTTTTAGCATGTCAGACTCAGCTTGTTAATCTCGGCGCTAACTTTAAACTAGCATGTTAGCATATTAAAGCACTGTACCTATGGTTATGATGTTAAGATGCATGTTTTCCGTTTAGCTTGTAATAATTACAGTGATACCTTGGTAGCAAGTTAATGTTTATGTAACATTAGCAAATTTTCCCCTCTCGTCCCTGTATGTTTATGAAGTACATTCATAAAGCCCCCTGGGATACACCCAAATTTTTCAAATTTTTCAACTCATGCAGATGTGAATTTGCATTAATTTGTGCTGCCCAGGGTGAATTTGCTTGTGCTTGCATCTTTGCATTGACTTTGTATGTAATCACGCCGCATCTAAAATTCGCTTTGCATTCTGTCTAAACACACAGTTCGACAAATGGAAATTTTGTCCTGTTGGTGGCGCAAGGTGGAATAACCAAATTCTTTAGGACTTTTTCAGTGGGATCCATGAATATCTGGCAATCCATCCATAGTTAGTTAAAAGTGTTCGACCACGCTGTACTGTACTGTACTGTACTGTACTGTGGTGGACAAACATGTTCTTCACAGCAGCTTTATGGCTTCTTCATAAGAAAAAAATCAACCATCAATACATTTGCTTTCTATTAACCAACAGCATCAATACAAAATGTAATTTGTGGCCAAGAGTACAAATTTGATTAGAGGAACTCTAAGAGTGGGTTTTAAATGTCTGATTAGTTGTAGCTTGCAGACATACCATTTTAATGCATGCAAGATATTTTGAAAGCTCAATAAATGATTGATTCACAGTGGGAGTCTCCATGTGCTCTGTTTCCAGGCATGTGCACGTACAGAATGTACCATAATGCGTGTGGTTAATGTGGGCAGATATTCCAGTCTCTGTGTAGGCTAAGTTGATGAGCCCTGTCTCCTCCTGCGGCTTTTGTAATCTCTGCTCAACAGACTTTATGTATTTTTGCTTGTAGTCATTGCACAATACATTCCTTCATTAGTTCTCCGTGTTTTGTTTATCCTATCCTTAGATCCTATTTGTTTTATTGTTGGTTAGAGCTGATAGATATTCCGTTTAAATGCTAAAGAAAGGTTAAATCTATATTCTGATAGAGACCATAATCCACAAGACTTTGCTTGTGATGTCATGACAAAGTATTTGAACTGATTTAACCACAAATTACATTTTCACATTCATTTTTAAACTGTTGGATGCAAGATGGTCAGATTGGTTGATGGCAAATCTGCATATATACAGTATGTGGATTGACACAGCTTGCCCCTAAAATCCACCTCAACCTCAACTTCATGATTTAATCAGTGTAGTGTGGCTGAGCAACTGGAAAAAGACAGACAGAGGATTGGAATCTGTAGAAACCATTAACATAAAGGCATCTCCGTCCCTTCCTCTCACTGGCTGCTACATGGCTTCTCTGTTCCTTTTTAAAAGGAGAGTTTTGGGCACCATCTTGATCCATAAAGATCAGTTCTGCAGCTTGAAGCCAGATGATGTATAACTTTGATTGCTTAGCTACTGGCCAACCTGGCAGGCGGCAGACAGACTGGGTGGGTGGATGGTCGGGTTTTCAGAAAAATGGGAGTGCATGTGAAAAAAAACATACACGTGCTGGGTGGGTGCATGCAACCTGGAGAAATATTTAAGTATGTATGATGTAAGAAGTATGTTGAAAGTATACTTCTCTCAGTTTTATGCATTGCAGCATCTGGGGGATCAGCACACTAGGAAAAAGGTTTTAATAGTACTAGTAATATTTATAATAGTAATACGATGCAGATTTCTAATCAAAGTTAGAAAGCTACAACACTTAAACAGCAGCTAAATTTTAGTTTTATAGAAGTATACTGAACAAAAAGGAAGAGTGATGTTATGAGCAATCACTTGTAAAAAGAAGATGGGAGTATTTGCCAAGAGAGCAAAAACCTCAATGATGCAAGTCTATAATAAACACTGGGACACACCATTATTTATTAGATGATGGTAAACAATGTTTTGCCGTTTCTGGGAAACACAATACAAATAATGGCCAGTAGAAAGAATTAACTAACTGCTTCAAAAGCAAAATACTAAAGATGAGGCAATTTGAAGTTACATTAAAGGCATGAGCATTTTTTAAAAGATATTTCTCCCCTTCGTTAGCTGTGTGTAGGCGCTAAGGTGCGTTTTGATCTGTCTGAAGACTACTGGGTTTTAATAAAAATAGTTGGTGGTAATGAATGTTATTACCCAGATGTAAGTGAGGTCAAAGGTGCACATTATTATGTGGCAGCCACCAGAACGTGTTCAGAACAGGAATGGAAAATAATTAGATTTTCATGTCAGGCTATATTTGCACATAGAGAAAATGTATTAAGTCATTTCAGGACAGAAATTAATCATTTCTGTGTAATCTGTGCACACAAACAATTAATTCAGTATTAACTGCTAATTTGTGTGAATAAATTATCAAATGTTTTATGTAAAAGTTGCCTGGATCTGTAATATTTTGAGTGTAGTTTGTATGTTACCACTTTCATGTTATCGTCATATTACCATCATAAATTGCTAAATGCCAAATTTTAGCAGGTTAAGCTCCAGTAGCAGCTTAACATGCAACTAAAGATGCTAATTATAGCCTTGTTAGCATGATAACATGAACACGCATGTTACTTATTCACACTTTTGAGCATTCATCTCAAACCACAGCTTAGTCTAAGTGCTGCTGAGTCCAAGTAAGGCTTAAACTGATGAAAGTTTAGCGAAGTTTGACGACATAGATCTGTCTGAGATGTCCTAAAATGGGAATTGTACAAATGATTAACTTTTCTGAGTCATGTAGTGATGTGTTGGTGCCAGAAGATGAGTGACATGTGAAATCCATTTAATGTGTACAGCACGTGTGTGTCTGGGCGTGTGTCCATGTGAGACAGGGGTGGACAGAGAGGAAAAAACAGTAAAGTTTTATCTTGAAGCATCCCTTATTTCTGTTTGACACTGTCCCATTATCGTTCAGTTGAAATGGCAACCAAAAGTCGGAGTTGGACGGAGAGTATATCCAGAAATTGCAGTTGGACCCTGGTTTTGGTCCACTTAATGAACCTACCTGAAAATCAGTGTGTGTACTTGACTTTGAGTTGTCTGTACATTGAGTCAAGGAGCCATGTGTAGGCTGCCTGTCCACTCTAGACAGGTTGGGGTTTGGTTTAGGATTTGGGTGGGAGGTGTTCTGCAGGATCTGATGAATGGCTGCTTGTGCTAACCTGGGTGGGAAGGGCCAATATGGATTGGCCTCTTTACCTCGGCAACCCCATCAGCTGGTAATTGGCACCATATGTCAGGCAGACAGACCTTTCCATAATGTGCACTTCTCAGTTCAGACCTCACCCACATGAGCCCACAGAAAGGTTGACCCTCAGCGCTTGTCTGCCACCATTCAAGGTTTAGACTGTGGTGCTCCCTCCAGAAGCTCTATGATACATTTCTTTACAGACGAGCCATCCTTGATACATTTTTAAAAAATGCCAGCCTAGTAGTGGTTTTACATCATTAGAACCACAGAAATTTTTTTTAATAGTTAATGTTGAGGCACACTTGGAGGCTTATAGTTTTTTTTTCTTTTACCAATGATCACTGAAAAGTACGCAGAATTTTTGAAACTGAGCAGACTGATAAAACAATTTCACCCAGATTTTATGTCTCTATCTGACTACAGTAAAAAACACAGCACAGAATATCTTCTAAAGGTGAAGAGAAAAAAGAGAAGGAAACTCAAATATTAATGCACCAGTGTCACTCTGAGTACAAACATCAAGACCAGTTAAAATCCAGTTTCTGTAGGTGGCAGTTGTCTGTATTCATAGTGTAGGAAATATAACCAGAATTGCCTGCTTTGCAAAAAGACAAATTAGTACAAACTACTGTAGCTTTTTGTTTTAATACTAGTTGGAAACTTGTGAAAATATTTTTGGATTTCTTCAATGGCTTTGGCGGATTAGCCAAAGTTGTTCCTATTTGTTGTTTACTTGTGTAGTACACTTTTGTTTCTCTTCTCATCTGCTTACCAAAAGCAACGAGAAATCCCTCTTTTCCCAGCTGCCTTTTCCACTTATTTAATATGCTCACTCAGCTGAACAGCCACCAGTAAAGAGTAGATTAGTGCCAACGGCACTGAACACACCGCAAAGACAAGGGCAATGGATGGACACAGACAACAAACAACACCCTAACAACAGTCCTACAAAGGCTGATGGCAGACAGTTGACTTGGTGTTTAAAACACAGCTTCAGAGAGATTCACAGCAAGAGATGGACAGATATTGCGAGTGCTCTCAGACACCCTGATAATTGATAAATCAATAACACAAGCTAGCCTGTTTGTATGAATGCTGAGCACACGTTATTGTTGCCTCGTCTTTGACTGCATTCAGTTACAACAGGACAAGATTTTCAGATCAACTGCGAAGGACCTGCAACTGCTCAACATGCTGCATACCAATGTAGCATCTTTTCATACCAAACCTAATGACATGCAGTATCCCTGTTTGCACAAGACGTGGGCAGCATTTCACATATGTGGGTGGTGTTTATCTTTAATACACGTACACTTTATCCGGGGATTGTTCTGAGACTGGTCCAAGTTGTTTGCATAAAAAAGACAGAGAATGAGACAGTTGCCTGGGGAAGTATTAAATCACTCAGAAACAGATACCAAGGGTATTTATTTTGTTTCTACATAGTGCAATTATTTTTGGATAATGTAAATAAAATACAATTTGTTTCATGGAAAGCGATTGTTATAGGGAACTAAAGCTGTGATTGCCTGCAGCACTTTTACCTTCAAAAAGGATAAGGGAGACAGAATAGAGCTTAAATCTAATGTAGTTCACATCAGCCCTTCATACAAGTCTGATTAGTTCAATGTTGATATGACTCTCAAACAAATGGAGGGATTATTTTAATGTACCACTAAATCCACTTATAAAACTATCACTGAATAAAATTGAAAACCTGAACACGGCTCTTAAACTATTTACCATTTTAAAAAGCATCTTATCCCAGATGTCGACTGCATGCTCCATTGCAGTTCCAATGTCAGCTGGAAGTGGAACATCCTTCCAATTTCCAATATTGTTGAGTTGTTTTGCCAACGATTTTCTTGCTTTACAAGCATATGGAATACAGGCTTGTGGCTCATTTAGATATAGACATACAGTAGATGCTCTGTGGCTGTATTTGGCTCAATATAAAGGGAAAATGTTATGCTTTTTGTGATTTTCTCTCATTTTTAAACTGTTATAATGCCAGATGTCTATGTTAAACATGGTCAAATTTCAAAAAGTTTCCATTTTGAGTAAAGAATCAGACAAAGACGTGAAATTCTACTACTGCTGTTTGTTTTTGTAGCCTCCTGAGCTGCTGGAAGTGTGCCGGGACGCAGCTTCCAGGAGCCAACCAATCAGAACAGAGTGGGCTCATTGGGAGGGCGGTCTTAAAGAGACAGGAACTAAATCAGCCTGTTTCAGACAGAGGCTGAACTGAGGGGCTGCATAAACGACCAGTATAAGTTAGTATAAGAAGTTTTTTTTTAACTGTAAACCATGCAAAGATATACTAGTGGAGCCCCAGAATATGAATATGGAAAATTTGGAATATGGAAATGTGCATGATACAGCCCCTTTAATTATTGTACAACCCCATTATGTCTTGTATCTGTCGTATAAATGAGAAAAACTAGTTTCGCTGTATATGTGTCCAGGCAGTAACAAATTAAATGCATCATTAAATATAAATTGCAGGTGAGTTATCAGTAAATGTGGGCATTTGAATATACTCACAAGTGAATTTCACGCTTTATAGATGCGAAGTTGCTCTGGGAAAAAATAGACCCGGGGCCACGAGTGAGACGCTCACATGCCTGGTGGACATGGGCTAAAAATGGCAGCAGACATGACGGAACGATCTGAAACTTGATACATACACAATTTTTAATTTATATTCAAGTATAGTTTTGTGTCTCTGTGTATGTTTGTACATTGTCTTTCTTTATACAATTAATTTGTGGGTTCTAATGTCAGACCCTGAACACTTCTGTTAATACGTGCTGTAAATGGCTCAATGTATTGATGAGTAATTTCCTGAAAAGGTTGGTTTAATGACATTGGCATTGGATATGTATGTGTAGGTCTGAAAAACAACTTATCAGAAGCTGAGAAAACGTTACTAATCTGTAGTACTTGTATTGAGGAGCTGTCAATAAGAGGTTTCCAGTTGCACATTTAACAGAAAGGTGTCTCTGCTCTCATGAGTCTTTGTGCAGCGATAACATACTCCACTTCTTTTTAAACTTTTCTCTCACTTTCACATTGTCCTCATTTGGAGCACTGCTCAGCCAACCAGCATTCCTGGACTCTCTCAACAATGGTATGTGGTCTGTATTTGGCCAGCAGAGCTGAGGACATACATTATCACACCTCAGCAGCTGGCTTAAAATATGGCTTTCAGCCCTGATAGCAAATGAGGATTGACCAGTCACTTCCTTTGTTCTGAAAGACCAGGCAAAATGACAGGATGCTGCAGTTTCCACTTTTTTTCCTCTCTTCCTTTTTTATCGATTTAGTAGAAACTTTTCTTATCTTTTAAAAAAAAATTGTATTAAATTGTTCAGCCTGTTGAATCAGACAGAATTATTGTTTTCATCTCAGTACAGCAAGTAAGAAATAGTTTTCATAACATGTTCAAGACCTTTTAGCTTGTTGAAATAAAGTAGAGAAGTGGATATGATTATCAGCACAGCGCAGGATTCTCCTAGAAGCGTAAAAATGTAATCTCTGTAAATACAAAGCGTTCAAGGCTGTCTCCTTTACATGGAATGGAAGAAATTTACTCTTTCTTCACCACATCTTCCCCAACAATGTTTTCTGAAGGAATTTCTGAGGGTGCACGAAAGGCCGCCCAACCACACATATGGCTCAGTTGATGTAGACAGACAGATGGCAGACACAGACTTAGGGCCTTGCTGATTGTAGAGGTGTGAATTATGTAATCTGAGTGCATGTGTGTGTGTGTGTGTGTGTGTGTGTGTGTGCGCTATGAGTATTTGGCCGTGGCTTGTGCACGGATAGCTGCCAGGCTTTGGCACTGTGGAGTTTCAGGATAAGAAATGAAATGCTGAAAGCCCCCTGGGGGTGCAGGGCGCACAGGGTAATCGGGTTCAACAGGATTCACCTGCTCTCCCACTGTAGTCCGTGTTAACTTAGAAAGATTAGGAAAAAGTGAGGTGCATGTGTGCTTTCTTTGTTCATCTGTGTCCTCGGACAGTTGATAGACAACAGACAGCACATCGTTTCTTTGCCTAGGTGTGGTTTCTCCTCCGCTCAGTGGCAGATGCTTGGATAGCTCAGATCCAACCACGGCTGTTTGGGAACGGACAGGAAACCCCACTCATTCCCCCTCTCTCTCTCTGTTGCGTCATTCAGCTCTGGAATGATCGTATTATGGTGTGCTGTGCACTTTTCAAATTACCCTGAGTGCTAGCCCACCTACTTGGTAAACTTTAATTATTCTCTGTGAAACCCCAGAATGTGAGCTGATAAGATTTTTACCATGTATTAACCATCAAAAGCAAAGACCACAAGCAGTCAAAATGCTCATTATGATGCAGACAACAATCTGCCGGGAGAAAGTGTCTGCTGACAGTTCATTGAGCTATACTACACCTCGTCCCTGCTTGTTACTTTCTCTTAACCCCAATCGACATGTTATCCAATCCAGCACACACCTCACATTCCACCACACAGACACAGCTGGATGGCAGACCTTGCCACTTGATGCCTGGAAGTGCTTGAGGCTCTAAGCAATCAGAAAAAGAAGAGGGGGAAAAAAAAAGATGGGAGGGGGAAAAAAAGGGAAAACATCTTGACACCAACTTTACACTGCCAGTGTTGTCACAGCCTGTAATTGAAGAGCAACCCAATTACAAACTTTGTGAGAAGTGGCATGACTAGTGCTAATGTAGAGCTACTTCATTGCAAAGTTTGGCTTTGCTTGGTCTGACATTTTGTAAGATTTTTTTTTAATCATCTTGTGTCCAAAATTGACTTTTTCCTCTGCCTCCTTTAGACATTGAATTAGTACTGTGAGAGTACCATTATCTTGTCTCTTGAATACCAATTGAGGGAATTATAGGAAAATCTCATAGTTAGGATAATTGCACTGTTCCAGTGTTTCTGACCACAGGGTTTTGCCATGAAATAGTAAATTATTTAGTAATTATCATAAAAATAACCATGTAACTACAGTGTTTATTGATAAAGTGGAGTTTAAGGGTCTTTGGAAGCACAGGGGGTAAACAACCATTATGAATACTAGGGTGTACTGTGGGTGACAACTTTGATGGTTTGCTAACTCCTTCTTCCAAATGTGAAAACTGCCATCTGCCAAAGGGTTTCTTTGGCAGATACAAAGGGAAAGGAGATGACAGAATGTGATGGGAGAGGATGGTCAGCCATATCACACACAGCTTGACGTTGTCTAGACACAAGCACTTTACTTTACATCGCTGTGATAACTGTGATCACCTACGATGTTTAAATCACAAGGTATTGGAAGGTCTTTTTAAGGCTGAGGCAGTGGGCGGTAGAAGGTAGAAAAGAACATGTAATCCATCATAACATGTGATTTCAACAAGTGACACTGTTGAAGCTTATATTTTCCTACACTTAGCTGCGTTCATATTACCCCATATAAACCTGCTTCAAGCAAAAACATTTATGCTAACACAAAATCTAATTACTGGTCAAATGTTAAATACAACTCTGCAGCTTTATGCAGCAGACATTAAATCTAATGTTAAACTCTAAGCAGCTATTTCTGACAAGAAAGAATATATCTACCTGCCCCAAAAAATGTAAGAGTAAAAGCAAAAGAGAGGCTGGTGAAGAAAGTAAAATATCTAGCAAAAGTGGATAGAAACCAGACCGGTGCTACAATATTATACTGTAAATACTACATATTTATCAGATGGGAAGAAACATAAATCCAAATGAATTCCCTAATGTGATGTTGAGGTGAAAGTATGTAAAAAATGCTCCCTGAAAGTCAAAACCCAGGGCTTTAGCCCGCTCTCAATGCTTCTTTTGCAATGTTACCTCTACTTCCTCCTCGTGGTGACATCAGATTGCTCGCACATACCCACAAACGTTTGTCCGTTCCATAGCCTTTGTTGCTAAGGTTGTTCCGTGGGTTTGTTCGCATGAAAATGTTAATGTATTTGAGAAGTTTCTATTTCGAGTAAAGAGCAAGGAAAAGAAATGAAATCCGACTCCTGCTGTTTGCTTACATTGGCTCCCTAGCGGCCGGATTTCGGCCAAGATGCAGCTTCTTAAAGCTGGCCAATCAGAACAGAGTGGACTCATTACCTTATAAGGTGATGACACTTAAAGGGGGCATATCAGGCACATTTCCACGTCTATATTTATATTCTGGGGCTCTACTGGAATGTCTTTGATTGATTTACAGTTAAAAATATTTATTTATCTTATACTGGCCCTTTTTGCAGCCCCTCAGTTCAGCCTCTGTCTGAAACAGGCCGTTTTAGCTCCTGTCTCTTAAGTTGTTGGACCAGTTTGTATGTTAGTGCATTAGCAGGATCAACACATTTCAGTGAAATTTGCACTATTCACTATTGAACATCAATGATTTTTCTGTGAATTGCTGCACTTAACCTGAATGGAGCAAATGTGGCACCTCTCTCTCTCGATTGTCTGTCGTTGTTTTAATGCTGGTCCACACGCTAACAACATTTTCTAGAGTAAGATTATGAAAAAGGTATGCTCCTGACTACAGTTGTTGCTGTATGAAACTGTGTTGTGCCCGCTAAGAGCTTTGTTTACCTCTTTTCTTAGATCAAAAGTGGTAAGACGGAGAAGGAGTGTCAGCAGCTGCTGCTGAGGAGCCTGCAGTACCTGGAGCGCTACATTTACCTCATCCTCTTTAACACATACCTGCATCTAGAGAAGAAAAACTCTTGGCAGCGCTCCTTCACTGTCTGGATGGAACAGGTACATGTCTCACCTTGATATTTCTACATGTGAATTTGAATTCCTTTCAAATGAAAATACAAATATAAACAAGATGGGATGTGATTTATAGCGAGGAGTCAACCACAAGAGAAAATCAGACCGCATCTTCTATTAAACCACTTAATGACTTTGCTTGTTTCACAATTAGAATTCCATCAGATGGAAATGTCAGGTAAATGCAATGTCAAGTTAATGCTGCTGGTAATGAGTCTTTCCTTGCATTGTCCTTGGAAAAGGCAAGGTCAGCAGTGCCATCTGCATGTTGGATCTGTGCTCTATTGCCTTCAGGCACTAGAGGAGGGTGATAAGGTGCGCTGGTGGCCTTCTAATTTGCACTTGCTGCTACTTGCTGGTTATCTCAGGTTCGTTATAATCGTGGCGAGGAAACAAATCTTTTACCCAACATGCTACGTGTCACTAGCTTGGCGGATGAAAAATGGAAAGATAAGGTGAAGGAGAGTTTTTCTTTCTCTATACCTTTGCTCAGTTTGCGCACATTGTGAACTGGTTACCCGAGTTGCATTTGGATTTACCTCCAGGAATTTACAAGCTGGTTCTGGTTGTATTGTGGCCTGGTTCTTCACACACTGAACTTCATAATGTCTCGGGTCTGTGTTTTTGTTGGTACATTAATCGTTTGGCCAGCTGTGTCCCTACAGTAAAGTCGAGAATTTATGTGCATTCCAAACAAATGAGTAGTGTGTAAGTGGTACCCAACACACACACGCACACACACACACTGCAATTAAAATGTATGTTGCATACATGGTGCTAAAAAATAAGCAGTTTGGCAGGTTGACAAACACATTTCAGTGTGGTAAAGAGTGAATTTTAAATGTAAAAACATAGCCGCAAGTGGCAATTGGCTTTTTAAGCTCAACAGAAGGAAGCAGCTCAATCAGCCAGAATTAAAGCCACGAGCAAAAACGGTCGGGTTTCAGGCTTGACAAAGGCGAGCAAAATCACTTCAGCTAGTTTAATTCTGCTTAAAGAAGGAGTAAGACCAAGAACATGCTTGTTTCATTATTACAATGCTTGCAGCATTTCAATAATTGTGCACTCAAAGTTCCACCATCCGCCCCCCCTTCATCTGATTTGAACAAAACTTGGTGTTTATGTTCAGGAGTTAGTGCAGAATGTCTCTAGTGAGTTTAATCAGGATTGCTCAAAGGCATCTTGAATTATGAGCAAATATGTGATAGGCCACGCCCACTTGCACCGATCAATACGGCACTACAGATTTTGGTTAATACTTGCCCCCAGAGCATTCACACCAATTTTGGTGAAATTCTGTTCAGCGGGTTTGCAGATACACATTTGTGGCGCCCTCTATGGGTCGGGCTCAAAATGCTTTGGTAGACCTGTTTCCAATCACAGACTGATGTTTTGTACCAAGATTTATGATGATTGGACAAATGGGTAATGAGTTATGGCCAATATTTGCTAAGCGTCGCCCTTTGCAAAGATATTTTGGTTGATGGCGGCCATGTTTTTTCCATTTATAATGGAAATGTGTATCTCAGTCCCCCAAGGCTGTACACCAAATTTGTTGTTGATTGAGTAAAAATCCAAAAAGTAGATTTCACATTACTGTTTTTCACATTATGCAAATTAGCAAAAAATCCATCATGGCGGACTTTTATGGTCCAAGAGGCTTTTTCGTAGAGCACATTGAGCTGGACTTGTGGGTAAAACTTCAAGTCAATCAAACTCAAACTTATGGTGTGAGGGGCATGGCCTTTTTCCAAAATTGCATTTTTGGGCCTTAATTACGACCCCACCATCTGGCCGATTGGGCTCATATTTCTTGGGAAACACATGCACATCATTTGCAGTTATTGGGCCAAGTTTCATGGTTTTAGCTCATTCCAGCTCACGGCAATTTGAGCCGTGGCAGAAGACAACAAATAATAATAATAAACCGGCACAAACACAGAAGGGTTCTAACCCATTTGGGGTTTGAACCCTAATAAATACCATGAATCTGCATCATATGGTTTCATTAAAATTTCTATGCATTTGGTATTAATTAAAAGTTGTTAGATGTCTTGTTGTTGTCCCTGCTTTCGCATGGAGGCTCCGCAAAACCTCTTACATCTGACAGATCAAGCATCATCAGCAGTTTTACAGTATGTTTTTTCTTTTGGCTGAATGTGGAGTTTTGTATATGTGTGTCAAAAACTGACTGGTAAAAGCAATCATACAGGCCTTGGTCATGATTTGAACTTGTGCCTGCAACATCGCAGCCATTTTCTTCATTCTTGTTTGCGAGCAGACGGCCTGGAGACACACGGCCAAGAACCTGGAATGTTTGAAAATCGCTGAATGAAAATCTCTTACTTCTTTGTCCTTATTGAGGTGGAATAAACTCAAAGAAAAAACGTGAAATTCCAAAATAGACTGGAACAATTGCTGTGAAAACAATTGTCACAGAAATATGTGCGGTCAATCGGGGCATATTCTTCCTGTTATGAATAGCAAATATATGTGGTGCATCAGAGTGACTCTAATGGCCCAGTTATGCCATGAGAAAATACAAGCGTGCACACATGGGACAAGAACACTCTGCTGTAAAGCAGGCAACAGAACATACTGGCCATCAAAACATAATATCAAAATGTCATTCTCTGGATATTTCAGTATTTTATCATCTAGGCAGCTTGTTTCTTTCTTCCTTTCTACTAAAACTGCCTTCCGGTGAATAAAAACTCCTCCTAACATCAGCCTGGTCTGGTAACAGTATGGGGACACTTCTCCTGATGGCGGTGCCATAGCAACTGAAAAGTCATTAAAAATCAGCCGTTTGAGTATGGAAAATGTATTAACACGCTCTTCCATAGTTTGCTTTTAAATTTCACAAAACATCTGCATAACATTGTTAAACCTGAAACAGTAATTCTTCTTTTTGATTTGATTATTAACTCGAAGAACCTCTGACTGTAAAGGCAACTTAGTACATTTTCCTTCTTTCCGTACTATTGTATACAAATCATGCACTCAATTGCTTTTTAACAAGCAAGAACCTCCCTGACCTTTTTCAAAAACTTTGATCAAAACACAATGAAGGAAGGGGAGATTTTTAGGCCGCCTGAAAGCAGCTTATAAAAGAAGTTTCCTTGATAGAAATTTTAGTCGAGATGTACTGAAAGTAACTTATTCTGCGCTAACTTGTTTTTATTGTGCTTGTGCTGCCCTTTTAAAACAGAACAAGCCCTTTTAAAACAGGCACATTTTGCTGTATAGCTGGAACTGCAGGAAATTCCAACCCATAACTTCTGAGCTTCTTTGATAAACACAAGGTTCCTCTTCATTCACTCATTCACTCAAACCTTTATTTACACAAGGTAGGCCATTGAGTGCGAGCTCCCTTTTTACGAGGACGCCCTGATTACAATACAAATATAAAATATAAGAAACAATAAACATAATCGGCAAATATAAAAAGCAAATATGTATATAATATGTATATAAGACACATGTATTCACACTGTGTCAGCTAAAAGAGATTTAAAATGATTAAAAGAGCTTATATAGTACAATAATTAGTCTTATTGTACTAACTGTTATAACTTCTCTTACAGTATGAAGACATATTTTATATGAACTGTTTCTATGTCAGCCTTCACTTACGGATGCCTGCAGGAGGAGTTATAATTGTAAACTACATTCATAAACACTTCGATTTGTTGACAGCTACATTGGGGAGTTGCCCCCAAATTTGAATTTATTGTGGCTGGAGCAGTGTTAACACCTCACAGGGGTCTTGTGATGCACTTTCATTTCTCAATTTCTGGCAACTCTCCCTGCATCCCCCAAAACACCTGCGGCCGTGTCTGAGCAGAACGACAAAAATGACCCAGCATGTCCTTTAGATGTGCAGTCTGCTGTCACCTCCCTGGCCACTGAGAAGGTCTGGAGGGAATTAGGTAACCAGAATAATATAGAACAGCCATCCATCAAGTGCATGGAGAAGGTCATTCAGATGGCACCAGAATCTATCAAATGAGTTCTTTTCCGCAGTGGAACAAACAGAAATAAAAAGTCTTCCTAGTTTCCACTACAGCATTTAAAGCACTGGGTTACCTGAAGAGCCGCAGCTCAAAGTTCAGTCGTACTTTTTAAGCGTGCTGCTGGAGACTCGTGGCACATGAATAAGTGACTTTCTCTACTGCCTGAATGGAAGTTTAATTAACGGCTAACTAGACTGGTGACAGAGGCTCAGCCTTGATTACATACTGTAGCTGATGACTCCTCCGACAAAACCCTCAGAGCCTTCGGAAGGAATCACATCTCCATCATCAGCCGTGGAGTGCAGTGTAAACGTGCTGAAAATCTGGAGGTGGTCAATCACTGCAGGCTGAAACTCCTGTGAATAACTCATCAAATTCAAATTACTGTCCTGGAGCTGCTACATGAATTAAATTCAATTTCCTTCATGACGGGACACCTGGCAGCATAATCATCTTGACTGTGATCTTTCCCCACCCGTCGCTATTAACTAACTGCACCTAAAGTTAGATCATCAATCATCATCAATCATTTCTTACTGTACACTTTTTCTAGGTCTCTGTCTCTCTGCTGTTTACATTTTCATGCTGCATACATCTACAGTACAGTATGTGGGTGACAGTGAGGCAGAAGTGTGAAACAGGGAGTTAAAGACATTGACAAAAGTCTCTGGTTCGATTCAAACCAAGTGCAGGTTTCTGTATGAACCGTAACCAAAGCGCACACTGCTGAAATGTCAACGACATGCGGTAATACCTATTCTCCTCTGTGTTTATCTTTTTGTTCTTTCCAGCAGCAGCGACCAGCAGCGGTTTTGACTGAATAGAAAGAATCAACTTGTCACAGCACTAGACACTGTTTGATTGACAGGGGATCTTTACGAAGATCATTGCAAAAACTCAATGGCGCAAACACATCAGAGCACTGTTGAGCACAAAAGAGGCTGCCAAACATACCATTAAATTAAATTGGATTACTTCTTACGGGCAAAATGGCCCCCCAGTTGCACTGTACCTACAAAAGTTAGAAATGGATTTGAACAGGCTCTCTTAGGTAAGCCGGTTGCTCTGGCAACCAGTCTCTTTGGCATTAGGGTTAGGATTAGGTGTCATCTGAAAGCACTCTTTATTCCGATTGATTTCTCAACCCATAAGAGACTTACAGAAAGAACAAAGATGATGTCAGCTGTGATGGGCTTTCTTACACCCAAAATCTTGTCTAAACTCATGTTTTCTTTTGTTCTGTATGTTTGATTGCTGCACATTTTGCTGTTCACTCTGTCTATATTGTTTCCTTCGCATCCTTTGCGTTCACTGGATTACGTGGAATTGAGCATGCAGGGATCTGAATCTCACACAGATCATTCCAGCACTATTCTCAAAATGAATGATTCCTGACGAGAAAGCTGCTGGCCTGTAGCAAAATCGTTAGTACAAGAGAATTTAAATAAGGTCAGTTCACAGAATGCTCCTCCAAAAATAGCTTGCGTCATGGCCTGACCTCACCGTTCCAAAGCTAGATAAAAATAAAAACCTAAAGACTTTCAAACACAATTTTTTAAGAACATTTAATCAAAAAGTGTGTTGTTTAAAAAAAAAAAAAATACTCACACAAATACACAAATATCGTGCGGGGAAGTCTTGTGACACACTGGAAATGTTTTTCTCCCACTACTGTTAGTATTGTGATGCGTTTAGTGGCCCAGTTGCAGCACAATCTGGCGCCCGTCCAACCGATCTGACCCAACCAACCCGAAGGCACAATCATTAGCCTATCACCAGTGACCGTGGCAGGATCGTTAATGACAAACTGCGATGCCAGAGGCGGTGGTCAGGGGGTCCTCACCATCACTGGTCATGCATCCAAAGCCACAGTTACACAACCTGCCAGATCTGAGTGGTACAGTCTGTTCTGCATCCTGCACTGAGCGTATACATGTGTGTGTGCATGGACTACTTTTAAAATCTGGACATCTAAAAGCAGGAGCACAGTGTTCCCAGTCATACAGGGCAGCAGCATGTGCCAGCTGATATGGAGTCTCTGATCTGTTTGGTCTTGTTGCTTCTGTTCAGGCGGGTTGTTAGAGCATAGAAAAGGATGCTAATTGCCACATAAAGCTATATATATATATATATAATGTTTAAAATAAATGGGGCTTACTGCCACATTGTGTGCACACTGGACAAATATTGTCCAGAGAGTCATTAGCCCATGTTGCCTCGTGGCCATGTAGTGAGATCAGAGCAGAAACATCAGAGGAGTTATTGGAATTGAAATCCATGTTTGCTAATCCAAAACGTGGCCCTTCACACAATGGCAGGACTTGTGTACAGTGCATACCAGGGATGCCTGCAGGAGAGGTACCCTATCAGTCACTCCAGCTGTTTTGATGTGTGGCACAGAGGCCTCCCTGTCCCCCTGCACCGGCTTGGTATGTGCAGCCTTTGAGATAGCCGACTGTGGGAAAAGACCAGCGCCTCCTCGCTGCCGTGGCCCTCCCGCCGCTCCAGCCGCCTAATGAGTATTGGCGTTTGTGATTTCTTCAATGCAGCATGAAAGACATCTTGCCCGACAGCTCTGCTTACTGTCACCCCGAAACAGGCAGCCAATTTCAAGGCTTCTTTACAAGCCGACCGCAACAAAGAAGGCCACTTGGACATCTACGCCAAGTTACTGCGATTTACAACGCAAGATCAAATCTGTATTGATTTGTTTTTAATGTTGTTTTGCTTTGTGCAGATGTAACGACTCGCTGCTTTTCCCTGAGCTTGCCAATGTAGTCACAACATTTTTATTTTGTTTATTGATGGCTAGATTAACACATTTCAAAGTGGGTCATTTTTTTCAAAAAAAGCAATTAAAATGATTCCTATGAAAAATCCCTGTTAAAATGTGTTGGTGAGGATTGCTAACATTAGCTGGTTGTCAGGGTAACGCCACATGTTTTCCGGCATGTAAGTGTGCAAGTGCAGGTGCACACAGTCTGAAATGGACAGTTCAGTGAGAGCAAACAATGGTGAAGGTTTTGTCACAGTAAATAGACCTAAAAGAAATGCTGAAACAGACTAAACAAAACAGAATACAACCAGACAGAAGATTGAAAGTTTTTTTTTTCTTCTTTTTATGGAGAGGGGAAGCTGTTCCACACTGGACAGCCTCATTTTCAGGGAAATAGCTTGGTTTCGGTGGTCTGTGCTGAAAAAAAAAAAGAAACAGACTTTGAAGGAATACCACAGTTTAAAGGATTGCTCCACCAAAAATCACTTCTGTGAGAGTATATCAGAACAGCCATACAAACTGCTGAAAACCATTTTTGTATTCTAATCCTCTTCACCGCTGATCCGTATGCCCCCAACATTCAAAATTGCCAAATACGTTACTTCCAGCTGAGCTTTGAAGCTACAAAATGTGGATACAGAAGTAGTGTATTAAGTTCTATTGTGGAGTGGAGTTTCTATGGAAGTTTTGATACCCTTTTTTTCCCCATGACTGTGTCAGCATTGAAATCCATTATGAATCCAACCTGACTGCAGTCGGAGCAAGAAACAGACTTTTCAGAGCAACCTTTGAAGGATGAATATTTGATACACAAACGATAGATAGTTGGTGGAATATTCTTCTTTTAAATGTTTGAGAAGAATAGAGACATCTGAATGTCAACGCTGTCTGCTCTGACCCACAGAGATTGCATGCGGTCACACTTGATCCTCTCCATCTCAGCCCCCCCCCCCAACATCTTCGTTAGGGAAATCTTGTAACCCCTGATTTCACTGTGAGCAGATGGGCCTCTCCAATGCGACTTTTCACACATCCGCTATTTAGACAGCTGTGCTGTGGAGTAGATGAGTCATGACTCAGGTTAAGTATCTTGGTTAACAGCACAAATCTAGAGTTTCTCCAAGGACTCCATCCACTGACTAATGGTTCCGCTGCACCCACTCACTTGTTCCCACCAAAGAGCTCTTACAGCAGCCGGGCTGGCAGCCGTCCAGGAACACATTAAACACGAATGTACACCTCCAGTCAGTTTTCGAACACTTCAGTGTTTCCAGTTTTTATTGAAATTTACATTGTTTAATATCTCAGTGTATTCTGAAATTAAAGCATAGAACCAATAAACAATTGGAGATTAAAAAAAACAATTGAATGTTTTTGTTTTAAAAAAAAATTGTCTATTTTTTAATATCTAATATAACAGCTGAACACACTTGTGGCATTTTTTTCTACAGTGGAAATCCAATATTGTTCTGAAAGCCCAACACTGTTGCAGGAGTTAAATGTGTTGCTTTGCTTTCACCCTTCTGTCCAGTTCATCCCAAACCAGCTCAATGACCGTTGTGCTGGCCGTTCCATGATTTGAAGCCTACCGTCTTGTTCTTTTTTTTCTAAGGTAGTATGTAGGTATGTTTTGGATCATTATCTTGCTGCAGGATGAACCCGTAAACAGCTAGACCAGAGGGTGCTGCATGGCTCTGCAGGAAGCTGTGGTGGCCCTTTTGGTGCAGGCTGCCAGTCACTGTGCAAGTCACCAACTCTGGATCCAGCTGCAGACCATCACGCTTCCTCCTCCATGCTTTTATACAGACAGAGGGTTTGGAAGTGATCAACTAAAGTTCGACACCTGTAGGAACTGTTTGCATTAACTTTCAAGGCTTCACTTACTTCTATTGGTGCAAAAAAGCTGTGAGTTGTTACCTACTACTACCTGGAAAATGGCCTTTTTATAATTTTGAAATTAACATTATTTTTCAGTTTTTAGTAGCCTAAACTTTTTTACCGCTTACCTTTTGTACCATTTAGGGTTATTCACCGGACTTGAACTGCTTACATTACAGTAAAAACTGGAAAATTTGGGCTGTTCTAAAACTTTTGTCCGGTAATGTAGGCACTGAAAGGTGCATGAGTGCATGTATTTCCTATAAAAAGCTGCATTTTAACAAGACAATAGCAGCTGCATGATCATTTATTCGTAGTGAGACAGCTCACAGGGCTGAGGGAAAGGTTGTAAAGTTTGAGCCACTGTCGACTCAACAAAGCAAAAGTTTTAGAGTTACATGATATCTATTGTAAGATTTGATTTTGCGTCGTCAGCAAGTAGGTAATCTAGACCACACTCTGTGGTGCCTTGTGTTTATTTCTGCACAAAGTTGGCCAGCTAAGCTATAATCATTGTTAGAGAAAAGGGATATCGTGATACTATTATTCCTGTTCATTGTTCCATTATGTCTTCAACCTGACCTGCGTTTTCAAAGTATCCTTAGCAGCACTTCATATATTGTATTACCTCAAGGCCTCAAGAACATAACCACAGTCATACTTTTCACTTTTGGAACCAGATAATCTGTATTCATGCATAAATGATGCCGTTATTTATCTCCACGTTTAAACATTTCTCTTCTGGCACATTCCTCTCCACTCTAAATTTCTCCTTGACCGTCTGAGGAGACGAGGGAGAGGCTATATTGGCAAGGTGTTTTGGGCCGCGTTATTCACTCAGCAGTCTTATAAACTCGCTAACAGCTGGTGATTTAACCGTGTCCTGTATCGATTCCAAGCTGATGCTGTAAACTGCAAGAGATAACCTTCCTGCGTGCTTGTGCGCCCCAAAAATAATCTGGAATGCTTTAAATGGCCTGTGATGTGAAAATCGATATACGGATCGATAGAAAATCCTCTGTTAACAGGATTTGACTTTCTTAGACTCTCATAAGCTTTTTTTTTTTTTTTTTAAATTGAATGTAGTGAACATCACAGTCCGGCACAGTTACTTGAAGCTTCCCCTGCAGAGTAAACTGGACAAGCTGTGACACCTCTAATGGGGTGTTCAATCTTAAAAAGTTTTTGCAAGGCAGTTGGTGTCTGCTAGGTTTGTTTGTATTTGTTTGTATTGTTTGGCTTTATGGCCAGATGTTTCTGGTTGTCCGTGGTTTCCCCTCAGTCCTCCTATGGTGTTTGACAGCCACATCAGACCGTGAGTCAGCGTGACCTACTGCTTAACATGGTCACTGAACGCACTCTCGAGGGAAATCTCTCATGTTCCTCGCTGTCCTCATTAATTCACTAATGACTCAGACCCCGAGAAACTGAATAACATATACTGTTTCCATGGTGTTGTTCCAAAACAGTCCCATTACTGTACTGAAGTACAATAGTGAGGTAGTTGGATTTCAGTTTTATGTTACTTTATACTTGTACTGCACTACATTTCAGAGGTAAACATTTGCATTTTACAAAATCTGAATGTGAATCATCACACAGCAGGTGGCTTGAATGATAAATGGACTGCATTTATAAAGCCCTTATGTTTTACAGTTTGCCTCTCATTCACCCATTCACACACACACACACACACACACAAATGGCAGTGAGCTACCATGCAAGGCACTGGCCTAACAATTGGGAGCTAATGAGGCTCAGTGTCTTGCTTAAGGACACTTAAACATGTGGACAGGATGAGCCAAACAGCCAGTCCTGTGATTAGCGCTTTCTTTCATCTGGTTTCCTTTTTAATGCACTTATTAAACAACAAACATGAACTACTGGAGAATATTTATATAAGCCTCCTGTTTTGTGATGATTAAAGGTGCTATATGTTAGAATTGTGAAGCAATTTAGATGTATTAATCACTTTCTTTTGCCAATTTGTGAATGGATTGTAACGTAACTTAAAAAACCTTCCCCGACTTTCTCGGTTGCCTATCACAGCCTGTGGACTGATTTCCATGTAAAGGACTCGGGACGGGTTTTGCTGGGAAAATCCAAAGGATGTGGCGTTTATGCGTGCTCCTGAGTGCCTCGCCTCTCTCCTGTGCAACACTAGCTAACGTTAGCTTAGAAATTGAGTCTGCTAATATCAACAACACAGACTACACGCTACACACCAGAGCCGAAGCATTTTTTGGACTGAATTTAGATTTGTAAAGCCTGGCTCGCCATTTCTTTTTACTGCCAAAAGTGTCGACACAGATGCGACCCGTTTTCATTGGATTTGCCTCCTCCTGTCGAGTAATAACAATGTGCCTCTCCAACTGACTGCGGGGTGGACGACGCAGGTATGGATCTATGTGCTATAGATAAATGCACTGTCACATCTGGGGAATTATTACCACTGGGGGTGAAAAATGCACGGGTACCCATACGGGACACGGTGTTGAAGATTATGCTGGATTATAGTGTGTTTTATCAAGGATAGGAAAAGCTGTTTGTGTGTCAAAAGGCGAGCAGAGGCGCATATGGATACAGCGCATATAAAGTGTAAATAAAGGAGTGTGAGCGCGAGCAACAGGATGCTGACTGCAGTTCACCACCAGCCACCGGTGTCACTAATGAGAAGGACTTTCTGAAAATTCCACATAGCACCTTTAACTTTTTATTTTGTCTTCATATCACTCCTGATTTCAGCAGCACACATCTTTGTGAATGCTGCAATAAATCGCTCTGCTTTTGGAAGTATTTTCCTTGTCACTGCAGCGGTAACTAGTTTGCAGATTTTATATTTTACACGCAAAAGTCACAACCAGCTTATAATACAAGACGCATTGTTTTAAACTACCCAACAACATATAAAGTAGTTAAAATCTGCTCCACCTCAAATCACCTCACCTCAATACATTTTCAAGCACTTTAATTAAGTCAATAACGTTGACATTCAATAATTAAGTCTATAAAGTGAAAAGTCCAGGCTTCTCAGATGTATGGATTTGTAGCTCTTCTCTCTCTTAAGTTGTTGTACTGTCTTTGGTTTTTGGGACTGTTGGTCAGGAAAAAAACAACCAATTTCACAAAATCACCTTGGCCACTGGAAACGTATGACGGCTGTTTTTCACCAGTTTTTGACATTTCATAGACTAAACAATTGATGGATGTTCCAAGCTCCATGGATTGGGCCCCCAAAACACTGCATTGTTCCCATAATCAATAAGTAAACAATAAAGCAAGTCAATAGCCCTGATGGCATCACTATGACATCATCAGGGTTTATTTTTTTTGGACTTGAACGCTCCCTGCAGATCTACAGAACCGTTTTCACAGGCTGAATAGTGCGCTTTGTGACAAATAAACTGAACGTGATGTGTAAAATTGGTGGCGTGCCCCTTTAGCTTAACTCAATTTCAGGAATTATGCTTGTAATGGAGAATTTCAACATTGTGGTGTTGCTGTTTTAGCTTAAATAGAGGACCTAAATATGTCTTCCACCACAGCAGACAATAATTATTCCCATGAAACAGCTGCACATGTACAAAAAAACCCCTGTCATATCATGCTTAAACTCTGAAAAAGTGGCGGTCAGTGCGTGCTTGTGGCCATGACAGACACATTTAAAAAAAAAAAAAAAAAAAGCCCCGCCGGCTGTGTTGCCTGCTCATTAACATTTCGTGTGTTTCTGTGGTAGGTGGCTGCCAGGGCCGGAGTTTATGACATCCTCAACCAGCTGGGCTTCTCCGAGTTTGAAAACCTGAGGGACACGCCGCTGGCCCGGCTGCGCTGCCGCTGGCAACAGCAGAACATTCAGTCACTTCCTTTCCGAGGGGAGTTCATCTGAGAGAGGATCACTGTGAACGCACCAAAACAGTACTGTGCTTTTCAGAATAGCAGACATTTACAGTAACAATGTTATGCCTTCTATATTTACCCCTGTATTATGCATATCTTCACATCATGTATTGTTTGATTGCTTTTTTTTTTTTTTTTAACTCACTGGCGATGTTAACATTTGGTAGGTGTTTTAATGTTGAGTCTTAACAGAATGTTGCTCCTATATTAGAAGTTGCCTTTTCTAATTAATAGTAGAACTTAGAGTTTCAGTGTACTAATATGTATGTTACTTTTTTCCAACCAACATATAAAAAATGTTCTTTCTTTACTGGTGAAGAAAACTTACTGTTACAATAAGGCCAGACTTAAATGTTGTTATGGAGGACAGAAGCAAATTCCACTGTTGTCAGCCAGCAATTTTGGTTGTATGTCACAACTGTTTGCTGTAGTGTTACCTGATATTTTTCTTGAGCCCTGTCCTTTTCTTCTCAGCACAGCTGTCATCAGTGGCTGTGCATTTGTTCGACTTGAGGTTTCTAATTTTTGAGAAGATTCCCTTTGTAAATACAGTATGAAAGCTGTTGACCCTTTTATTTAAATGTTAATGTGTCCTTGGGGTTTTCAAAAGGTGATCAGAGTGGATGTTTTTGAGAGGAGTGTAACAAGATACTATTAGAATTTCTTTAGCTGTAACGACAATAATGTGTCCTTCAGTTTTACCTGTTTTTTTTTTACTGACAGGTGTCATGACACAGGTACTAACAGCTCACAACGTGTCAGCATTTTTTTTTATGTTAGGGTTTATTTTAAAGCTATAAAATGTGTCTTTGTATTTGTATTTTTAAAACATTGGAGCAAGGTTGTATAAAAATTGCAAACGCATAATTTAATGTCCCATAAATCATTACTTCCTTAATGTGATGAATTTCTTTTTGAAGCAGGAAGTTGGGATGGGACATAAGGCAGTTAGGGATCACTTCTTAGTCACATCCGTTAGGGCTGCATGACATCAGCACTGGATGGTGAATGAATTTCATGAGACCATACCTGTGGTTTTGCACGTTGTAGCCCTTTTACCATAAATCATGTATTTTCAATTATTGTGAACCGTTTTGCAAACCATGCTACTACTGTGTTTCCATTCATTTCTGTGCAATATGAAAATCAACAGGCAGGCTCTCGAAACTTGATTCTTTCGATCATCACAGCGAGCATCAAGTCTGCAGCAGTTACTTTATTATTGTGATGCATTACAGACATTTATAACTGCATTACAAAACAATAGAGAGCCTCTTCCAGGTTCTGTTGCAGTAAGAAAACCTCTTTTGAAATTACATTAATGTTTGTAATAACACAAATTACTAAAAATCCAGCCCTGGAAAACAACCTTGCTCAACATTATGTCTTGTGGTTTACACCATTTCTCTCAAGCCTTTGTGGGTTACATGTCGCCGGCTCAACAGAAGAGGCTAGTCCAGTAGCTGCGGCTAGTCCAGACATAGCAGTAGCAAGACAGGAAGTGCCAATGGCGTACATGTTTTTTAAAAAGCTAAAGATAAGATGACATTAAAATCACAATGGGTTTGAATTCTAGTAAGTGCTGTAATAGATACTCATTTATCTTTGAATATGGAGAGGAATGAGTTACACAAACTTGTGAAACAGCAGCTAGCCCAGAGGTGACGTCACAACTTGAATTGTTTCAATAGGTCACACAACTCAAATAAGAGTAACTGCTGCTAACTGATTTCATACTGTATGGAAATAAATAGAAACCAATGGATGCCTGGGACATTGGAAAAATGTATCGAAATATCTAGAATTATATAGCATGCATTTGAAAACCACAAATCACCCTAGATACTCTATAAAGTAAACATGATTTGTATTTAGGGAGCTAAAACCTACTAACTCACTGGTATGGTTCTCTAAGTGTTTTGTTAACAATTTGAGAATTTGGCTGTGGTCGGCTCAGCTGTGGAGTCGTGAGAAAGTGTTTTCTCGTCTTAAACCCACCCACTCGGCTCACAGACTTCATGACCCCTGCCAGTAAACGGCTACAATTTCTGTGACATCACCAGTCCGTCAGCAGGAATCAAATTATATGTCTGACTGTAAAATTTATGGTTGGAAACAGCCAGGCCTGCAAATACTTGGTGCAACTTGGGATAAAAAAACACTCGGTATCAATTGATGGAGGGATAAATATACCCTTTAACAACTGCAGCTCATGTTGGTGGCATTGATGGAGAGAGACAAAGGCTGCATGATTCACTGTACAGGACAACAATTTATAATTGCATTGTCAGCCAAACAGCCACAATTAGACCATTGTTTTTCTTCAACTAATGCCGATTATTGTTTTGCCAAGAATAACTTTTACTGTACAGCATTTCTTTAACACTTTTTTGTTTTATTCTTTAATTTGCTAATATGTGGTTTAGTTGTAAAGTAACTTGTAGCTTAAAGTGTGCTTTAGAAACCATGAATCCTGCCTTAAAACCAGAAAGATAAGCCAGAAAAAAAAAAAATCAAAAATCCGTCCTGCCAATGCCTCTCATTCCTATTCTGTTCTTGTCTGTTAGCGTATCGAAACATTTGCACTGTATATAATACATCCAGACTCATTGAGCAAAAAGATTGTGATGATTGCAAATGAAATGGTAATGGAAAATTTATATCATCCTTGTATGATGTGTGCAGGTTGTAATAACATCCTAACGTCATTGTAATGCTCTTAATTATTTTTTGAAACAGGCAATGTATTATCTTTATTTACTGTGTGTGTCTTATTTTTTACTTTCTTTTGGGGGCTAAAATAAATAATTCAAACAGATTTGACAACCCGTGTCTGCTTTTGGTATCACTTCATTGTCAGTCTTTCTAAGGATTAAAATAAAACTGATCCTTCTGTGTTAAGGATTTGGATTTAAAAGTGGGGATCGTGGATATTTTGCACACACCTCTCCGCTGTGCATTGTTTCATTGAAGTTTCCGATCCAGCGACGGAGCCAAATAATTGTCTCTTCCCTCCTCAGCTTCCTTTCTTTTCTCCTCCTTATCTCGGCATCATCTTTTCCTCTAGATATGCACCGCTAAGAACCCACTCGTATATCCGGACGGCCTCTTTGTCTTGTGTCAATGCCAACTTGAGAGTGCACAGCAGGTTATGAACATTGAGCAGCGTAGATTTACACAAAACAGATGATTCATTGTTGGGCTGAAATCTTAACATATTCCATATACAGTAATAAAGAGCTTAGGCGGATCAAAAGACTAATCTGAGTTGCCTTTTGATGTGGACAGGTAAGGTCTTAATTAAAAAAAAATATGGTCACTCTTTCAAGAATGGAGGGCTGTGTGGGGATTAAAAGCTACTGGCCGGCACATCAGTGAAGCTCACTTGGCTTTGCTGGCCTGCTTTGAAAGGCTGATATCCCAGATCACTTCCCGTCTTGTAAGTGCATAGCAGGCTTATCTTTGGGAGTGCGGAAGTTGTTAGGATTTTATCACACCACAGCCTATCCTGGATTATTGTAAATGGAAACCAAGTGGTCCAGATTGAAAAACTCTTTATAGTTTCTTGGACTTGTTTCCTTTCTACATCATCGCGGTTTATTATCCCTCTTTGTTAGGGGAGCGTCTGGGAGATATATTAGATAAATTTACAGTAACACAAACACACATGGGCGTCCATTTATATAGTGCAGTGTCTGTTTCTGAATTTCTCTTAACTCTACTAGCAGAGACAAATCGCTTAAAACAACACGCGGATATGGAGAGGGGCTATTCAGTTGCAGCATGTGGCCAACTTGACACCGGGTCAAGATAAGCCCAGGACATGAAGACCATGCTTGGATGATATAGCGGCCCCTCGCCTTTGAAATCCTTTCCAGACTCATTGAGATACTCCCCAATGTGAAACTGAAGCTAGCGGTTCTGAGGGATCCTGAGATTACGCCGGACAAAGAGCAGCATTGAGAGGTGAGCAGAGAGAGGGGATGTAATGAACTTCATGTGAAAAGCTTCCCTCTGCAGATGAGAGAGCTGCTCAGGAGAGGAGGCCTGATGGTGCCGGTGCAGGGGTGCATGGGTGCACCGCCGTCCTCTTTGATTGTTCTTGTGTGGATAAAGGCAGCATTACAAACACCTCACAGACTTGAGTTTGCTGTCAGGCCTCTCAGGGATTTGATCACTAATAACAAGATGTTCTTAAAAAAGTGTTGGCAAATAGGCCTTAATTTACCTGAGCAATAATACACAATCCTCGATGGGCTACACACCCCACTGAGCAAGGTAATGAAAAGTCTTAGCTGGCAGGATAAAAATGCATCTTTTGTAATATCTCCTATCAACTAAGGTTTTGGTGAATTATTCAGAGACCCTGGATCCAAGTATAAGTGGTTTATTTTCTTTTTGTGTGCAGTCAGGAACATATTGGCTACATAACAAAGTCTTTGAGCTGCTTGTGACAGTGTCAGTGTCATTTAATAAGGCTGCACAGTTATAGGAATGTGTTCTTTTAATAAGGGGACAACATAATGAGAAACCTTAAATCTGCATCTGTAAGGTGATACATGTTGTATGAGAGAGAGAGAGATCAGCCTGGTGGTGATCATGACTTTTAGATAACACTTACGTAAATCCTGTCTGGGAATATTAGAGCTTTGTACAGAGGTGAATGGTGCACAGGTGACTCAGACCACAGCTGTAGACATAAAACTGGAGACCTGGACTTGAGTCAGACTTGAGTAACAAAAATGAGGACTTGACTTGGACATGACTGCTTGATTAAAGACCTTAAATGGCGTGAGACATGAGAGCAAAAACAATTCAGTCTCAAGTTTTGACCTGGTAGAATCAGATAAGACTAACAAATCAGTAAATTAAGAAAAACAGGACCACATGCTTTGCATATTTAAATATTACGTAAGAGTCTACAGCCACGCAAGCAGTTCTGTGAGGTTGCACAACAATGCTTTGAGCTTAATGCTAACATCAGCTAGCATGCTCTCAGTGACATTGCTAAAATACTCAAATCACTCCCAGTTGACGCATGTGTCATTTACATTTGGTTGCAATGTGCTCACGAGTTATGGCAGATCATGTCAAATTGATCATACAAGAAGTAATCAATTATAGGATAACATTCAAGGCAAGTCATTTTTTGTATATACCCCCAAATTACAAGTCTGTCTCACTGTACTACATTTGGTGAACACTGGATAAATTGCACTTGAGGAATGATGAAAAAACAGTTCAAAAAGTTCAAATGTCAAAATCTTTTTAAGCTGAAATGGCCACAGCCAGTACTGACACATTTGACATTTGAGATCACATGGTTTGTTTCTTGGCCCACGCATTGGAAGTGAAAAAAATGTGCTCTAAGTTCGCTATTGACCCCCAGCTGTGTACAGTAGCCTTTACACCCTATCGCCTTCAAGTTCCCATGTAGTGCAGTGATGGCAGCTTCATTATACACCCAGACACCAACCAGCACCCTACGCTGGAAAACTACATGGGCATCAGGGTTTCTGTGTTGTGTGGTAATATGTGGGAATATGTAGCATGTGAATATGAACTAAAATAACAAATCTCTTAAAACTAGCTGACAAAACAATCTCACCACAAGGTGCCCTGGTGACAAACTCCATCTACTGAAGAAGATACGATTAAATAGGAGCTCCAGAACAGCTGCCAAATAGACCTTGTGGTGAGATCGCTGTGTCAACTGCTGTTTCCAAGGTCACTTTCAATCTTGGTAAGTTATTAGATTTAAAGGATAAGGCCGGCGATTTTCTATTTTTGCTTATTGTTAACAAATCTCATGTACAGATCGAAACCAACAATGAATTGATCCTACTTACAAGTGTGTATATCCTGATATTGTATTCTTCTGTGCTGTAGACCTCTGTTATCCAAAAACTATTAAAAACACGCCAGTGAGTCACACTGCTGCACTGGGTCACACATTCCTTCATTATCAAGAGTAATAACAGTGATCACGTATTCAGTCTCCGGAGAGTAGTTCTGTGTATGCATGCACAGGAACACGGTTGTGTTTGCAGAGTTTCGCTAGCCTGTCGTGCTACATATCACAACCTCTTAACTTTGTACTCAAGATCTTTGAGAAATTTACAATGTACAATGTAGTAGAAAATCGACAGCTATATCCTTTAAGTGTTGCAATTAATACAATTACCAAAACCATTGACGTGTCTGGTTGGTAATCCAGCCGTGGGCCCAAGAGTAACCCAAGTATTAGCTTGATATTTTGGGAGTTAGATGAGAAGATAGATGCCACTCTCATGTCTGTCCATTAAATATGAAGCTACAGTCAGTAGACGGTTAACTTAGCTTAGTATAAAGACTAGAAACAGGGGGAAACAGCCAATGGTAAAAAAAAAACTGCCAACCAGCAACTCTAAAGCTCACTAATGAACATGTTAAATGTTTATACACACACACACACACAGCGATTACACAGGGGGTTATGTGTCATCCTATTTCTTGGCCGGGAGCAGTGACTTCCTGGAATCTCGTTGGTTACTCATCAAACTCATGGTAAGACTTACATCAAACTCTCAGCAAGAAAGCAAAAAAGTGTATTTTGCAAAATATTGAATTACTGTATTCCTTTAACTTTAACAATTTTTATTGTTTTTAATTAGTGGTAGTTTTTGAGATATCCTTCGAACAGACAAACAATAAAACAGGACAGAAAACTAAACCTCCTTAGTGGAGTAGTGTCTCAGCTGCATTTATACAGAAGACTCCCACACTCATTACAGTCTAATCACATTTTCTTAAGGAAGGTCAAATGGGACTCATTGCGTCTGACCAGGGTCAAAACTCAGTGCTCGTTCTGAAGCTCTCAGTCCCAAATCCTTCCATGCACACAGGGCAGAGGACCATAATAACAACTTCTTCGAGTCACTGGTTTGTAACTTGGCAAACGCAGACACCCTCTTCCCTCAAGCTGCTGGGCAGACTAGCAGCTGCTTTGCATCTCCCTCCATCTCCGAGATGAAAAGTCACATATTTTCTCAGCACGCTGGCATGGCTAGACCACATTACAGCACACACTGAGGCATCTGCAGCTCCGCACACTGTACTGTAGCTTCTCCCCATTGCTGGAAATCCAGTGAAAGAAGCTTGATTCGTCCCAGCTCCACCTTCACAGACTACCGTGCAGATTACAATGTGTCTATCTGATTCAGATTAAGTTTTTAAGTCCTCTTGTTTGACTTTGAAACATGTCTCCCACATATGAAAGGGGACAGAACAAAGACATTCATATTTTCAAGCATTTATAATTCAATAAATTACATTTCTGCAGAGGAAAAGCTGTCTGGCATGAATATCTGTGGCTTTGTTGTTAGAATACTGAAGAGTCGGTTTCAATTTGAGACAAAAGTGTGTTAAAGTTTTGCTTTTACACTCCTGTTGTGAAGGACAGAGTGTTCTAATGCGAGCACTGTAGTAGAAAATTGTTCTGGTGTGTGGACTTAACCACAGACTATGAGTGGAGCTATTCATTTCAGAGGGAAAAAACAAGGCTTCTAATTGAATACTATGCTATATTGTGGAATGCCATCCTGGCTTTTGGGACACACATGAAAAAACTCCAAACAGTATGGATGGAAAAAGAGCATAAAACTTCTTACAAGGCAGTTAATGGTTTCCATCTCTTAATGCTGCGGTTAGTTTCCATCTCTTATTAATGCAGAACTCTGGATCACCGTCCAATCCTCTCATTGCCACCCTGGGAGGATGACTGTGTAAAACCCACACCTGCTCTACATTGACCATCCTGGGAGCATGGAGGTAATTAGCCACAGACTGAGAGTATAGGCGCTGCATGGGGGAGGTCGCCCAGACCAACAGAGCAGCAGACACAGTCAAGGAACTGTTTGGAGAAATGTTGGTGGAAAAGAATGTCCAGTCTAGACACCTTATTCTCAAAAAAAGTACCTGAAGTTGAAACTCATTTCACCCAACCCCCCTTTCTCTTCCTCCGAGAAGGATTCCAGAGTTGTTGGTTCAGTCTCTGCACGGTCATGTCTGACTAAGTCTGGACTCCAGTGGGGTGAGCTGGGGCCAAAAAGCCCTGGTTGCTTGAGCAGTCATCCAGAGTTTTAACAGGCTGTCATTCCACTGACGAAATCTACTGTACAGTTTTCACACCTTCTAAGCCGTTAATGATGGTGTTGGATTTGTTCCCCGTCTGCAAATGGAACATATGCTCACAGTGACATCTGCAGGATTACTCCAGATTATAAAAAAAGTTACGATACAAACTGCAAGAGGTCATTAAATCTGATAATGCAATGTTTGATTTGTTGGGTTTCTACAATTGGATTTGCTAGACCTGGAATATGTGTAGTTTAAATAAATCCTATTTAATGGGAGCACTTTACTCTATCGTCACTTTACTAGTATATTATAAAACAATACTCGCATGTCCATATGTCCATTGTTTTTGGTCCTCCTGTCCATACTGGCCTTGAAGAAATCCCTTCCTAACATAATTTCAATGTAGATAGTCAAATAATTTGGGTATTTTCAAAAGTTACAGTCTTTTTAGTGTAACTTTCCCTCTTTATGTTTTCCCAGAGGGAGTAAGCTTGCTGCTCCACATTAGAGGGTGATGTAAGCAACACAGAGATGGAAATTTTGCACTTCAAAGACTGTAACTTTGGAAGATACAGACTTGATTTGGCTAGCTCTGAATCCTGAAGCCTCATATAAACCTTGGCTGAATTTCATAATGCATTTCTGCATAGAATGAGATCTGTGGATTTAGTCCCCAATAACTTACATTGGAGTTGTATAAAGCAGGGATCTCTTCAGGGCCAGTATGGACAGGAGGAACTATTACAGCAACCAAAAACTGTTTGGATATACATCTGGGCATGTGAGTATTGTTTTCCAGTAGACTTGAAATAATGTGAACATGTCCTTTAGTCTTAAACTTCTGTGTATATTGTTGTTGGTTGTTGTCATGGTTACATTTCTGTGATCTGGCTGTAAACCAAAGATAAAAAATGGGGATAATGATAAACTTGATTTTTCGCCAAAAAAGTCAAAATCCCACTTTTCTTCAGGCATGTGCATTGGAAACTTCTCTCTCCTGCCACCCCTGATTTACTGCCATGTTACCACTGACATGTGTTTGTGGACTTATGTAAACATATATGAGTTATTACCTTGCATCTGGTACACATTTTCACCCTCTTTAAGCAAGAAAAATAAATTCTAAGACTGAATATTAGCTGAGGAGGTGGGCATTTTTCTTGCAGTAACAGCTCTCCAGCTTTTTTTTTTTTTTTTTGAGCTGAAAAAAAAAGTCGCTTGGCTAAATATGTGGTTGTCTAGTGGAGAGAAGGCGCTCCCACTGTTGGCTGGTAGTGGCTTCAAGTTGAGCACTTGTGAGTCCCGCAGCAGAACCATTGGTGCGTAATGGCGCACGACTGGACGGCAGATGTTTCACCACCGGGACACTCTGTCTCTGCACACTTTATCTGAACTCTTCCGACTTTTTTTCCCCTCTCCTCAGTGTAGGCGTGCGTTAACTTGCTCTCCGGCTTTTTAAAAAAGTTATCCGAGGAAGGAAAAGAAGAAGAAGAAGAAGAAGAAGGAAAAAAAATTGGGCTACCTCTTCAAACCGTCCAGGTTTTTACCGGGGAGTTGTCGTCATCAGCACCCCAGATACCCCCCACCCCCAGCTCCCTAAATGGATGGGGCAGTCTCGGTCTATGCAGTTCAGCACAGGCCAAAAGATTGGAAACAACTTGTGAATATCCGTCAGTTTGGCGTCTAGAGGGAAACGCTCAGAAATGCCCGGCTGCCTCGCTGGAGCTCAACTCTGAGGACTTTTCTCCTGCATTTGTGCGTTTTTTTTTCAGGAGGAAGGACTCTGCTCAAAGTTTACAACAGAAAGGAAAACTCAACGCTGAAGTGGCAGCTCTCACACTATAGCCTCGCTATGGATTGTATGTATTTATTCATGTGCTTTTCACTCAGTCAAGTATTTTTGGATCATATTGTCGCTGCAGAAACACATGGTGAGTCAGTTTGTTTTCTTTTTTTTTGCTGGGCTTTTGTATAATGGACAAATGCACTCTGGCTTCTAAAAGTGGGGGAATAATGATTTTAAAAAAAAGGATGGACTATTTTTATTGATAGGTCAAAATGAGTCTGACAGGTTTACTGTTCTAGATGAACAAAATCAATACAGAGTGTTGAACTGCTGGGTTTCCCTTTATGTCCACAGTATTTTTTTTACATACAATGCCCGTTTCATAAAGAGAGCATTCATACTGAACTACCTTTATATGCTTTATGCAATCATATGTCTAATATAAAGTTTAGTTCTGTTCTTAGTGATACAGCATGTCTTTATAATCAGTCAGCTCACTTTGCTTTTTAGTCTTTTCCCATAGGAAGTTGCTATAGCTCTGTGAATGTGATTCTCACTTGACACTATCTGTCCCATCAGAAAAACTCTCTGGAAAGTTAAGTGAATATGGTCTTATCGTGCCATTCAGCACAGACTCCCATGGCCGGTACATTTCTCACGTGGTCTCTGCTGGAAGTGGAAGTAAAGGTGCTGCTGCTGCTGCAGATGCCGCCTCAGCCCTTGGCAGCAGAAGAAGGGTGGCCCGCGGTGCCCCCGAGTTGCCCTCGGTCACCTCTGCCTCGGCTCAGCACTTGTTTTTCAATGTCACTGTGTTTGGGAAAGAACTGCACCTCCGCCTGAGAGCCAACAGGAGGCTGGTGGCCCCGGGGGCTTTTGTGGAATGGCAGGAGGACTTTGAGGAAAAGGCCAAGGAACGCATCTACGGGAACTGTGTTTTCACTGGGGATGTGACTGACATGCCGGAGGCCTCTGTGGCTATCAGCAATTGTGATGGACTGGTAAGTTACCAATGCACACTTAAAACATTGGCTCATTTGAGAGGGAGGTAGTGGGAAGAAAAGATGCCTTTTTCCTCTTTGGCACAGTGTCAGACAGATTGTGGAGTATTATGGGTTGGCCTGCATATATTCATCTTCAGAAAGTCCCTCACAGTGACCACTTAACATATTTTCTGACCTTAGCTTCCACATGCAACATACACTTCTGTGAGACACACATAGAAACAATACAGCTGAAATCTATCTTAAAGTGTCAAACATTCATCTCTGTTTTGGCTCTAAAAAGTTTCTAGTTTGGTACTTTGCCGAGAATAGTGGCTGTTGTCATGTTGGTTACCATGGATTCTAAATGTGACCAGTTTTCACTGTATTAAAAAGTAGCAAAACTTCCACAGAGACTATTCATTTTTTAAATACTTTTGGGACATTTTATGGCTTTATGAGATTGCAGCAGTAGGGAGATGACAGGAAACAAGGGGAGAGAGAGAAATGGGGAATGACATGAAACAAATGGCTTCTGCTGGAATTAAACATGAGAAGAAAAAAAAAACCCTCATATTTTTGCCAAAATATTCCTCTATACACCAGCCGGCGCATGCAGCAGTTTCCACATCCTGCTCTTCCATTTGCCAAGAGTTCTTCAGGCAGCCGGTGAGTGAGCTAGAATATAGCGGGTCTGACCGGTGAAGTAGCAGGCGGCAAGAGTTCAAACTCACACCTGCTCAAAAGCTTGACAGATTGTGCATGGACAGGAGCAGTAAGGCTGGAGTATTGAATATGAATCCACTATCAAATCTGAGTCCTTCCATGTTTCTTTTTCTATCTATAAACCATCTTTGGCTGAGTAAAGACAAAGATAGCTAGACAATAGCAGAGTTTCATTTTGTTACTTAAACCTGCATTAATAGATTTTTTTTGGCCACTAGCGGGCAGTGCAACAAGCTGTCAACACAATATTGACCATTATCACTTTATCACTTTCATTATCTGACTCTTTACCTGCTAATTGCTCCACTGCGTTCACCGTGTAGTCGCTAACTTTGTCTGACATTAGTGACTAGCTGCCGTTTGGTGCTGGGCAGGTCGCACAGTTGGTTTATCTGACCCTTTTTGTTGAGAGCTGCTGCTGGCTGCATCTGAGCTAACACGCTGAGACTGAATGAAAACCATAAAGTTGCAGGTAGTAAAACCAAAACAATGAGTTGAGAGACACTAAAATGCTCTGAGGGGAACTGCAGAGTCAGGTTCATCACCATAAGCAACCCCTTTCACATTACCCATTGTTAGTATGAAAATATTGATTAGTGCAGCTTTAATGAAGTGATACATTCTGCCACCGGCTGCGTTGTCATTTCAACCGGTGAAAGAGACATTAGAGTCAGCGTTGGCTGAAAATCTGGACGTTGCTCTTTGCTAAGAGAAAAGAGTTAAAAGATTCAATAAGAGACTTGATTGTCCTTTGTGCCCATCGAATCCAAGTATTTTGCCATCCTAGAATCGGATCCAAAATGGAAACAGCTATTGGAACCCAGCTCTAAGACGCAGTGTATTTAGCCAAAAATATGAGTGTTTGGAACATATGAGCATAGGGATGAACAGATGTGGTTTACAGGAGTGGTTTGAGAAGTTCCTATAAACATTTTGATACTTTTTAAAGTAGTAAAAAACATCTTGAATCCCAGCTGACATCAAGTCAAGAAGCAACACTGCAAACTTTTTACAGTTATCTTTAAATCCTGCAGGAGGCAAGCGATAGGAAGAGATAGATTTTGGGTGGCATGTCACTCTATTCAGCTGCTTAGTCATGGTTTGGTTTGAGGTCTGTTGAGGTAAAATCAATTCAAAAATGAAAGACCACAATCTCAGCAGGTCTGTTCTTCTTCCATTAACACCAATCTATTTCATTATCCTGCTCTAATGCAGTCTGTCAGTGTAATCACGGCCTTTAAAGCTGCAACGCGCCGTGACAGAGCAAAGAGATGGGAGGTGAGCCGAGCCACTAATGGATGATTGCAGCCGAGGAAATTGTGAAGTGAATTTTCAAACGCGTGCGTGGCAGGTTGACCAAGCCGAGGCTACTTCTTAGCTTTTCTGAGGCAGCTCTCTGAAGTGTTCTGACAGAAATAACTTGGAATGGGAGTGAAGATAACCTCTTGACCCGGGAACTTTTGAAACCCTGCAAATGAGTCAGAAAACACACACTTTCAATTATCCAGTAGTCCTTTTTTTAAATGGTCACACACTGACATTTCAAGTGAGAAAACTTTAGTCCTTGAATCAAGTCATTGGCAGCAATAACACTTTTTTTGGCCAGAATTTTCACAAGCACACAGTTTCATCTCTTGTCTTCTTGATGTGTTTGTCAGGACAGTCGAGCTTGTTACGTTGCAGCAGCACAACACAAAGAAACAATGGGCGCCTCTTAACACTGGTATTGTTTCTCATCATCGCTACACTTTCCTGTTCTCTCATAGTTTTCTCTCATGAATCAGTACGACAAACCAGGCCAAAGCTGAGAAAACTTTTCCTCCTCAGTAAAGACAGAGTTCACAGAGTCATTTCTTTTTTTCTTAATATAATAACAGTGAGTGGTGTGCGGACAATGCCATGCTGTGTTCTCTAATCACAAAGTAATTTCCTGAAAGGCCACTGTATGTGCCCTTCAGTGACTCAAGGCAGTCGCCTTAGGCAGCACAATGCTGTATTCACTCTACAAACACGATGTGAAAGATTTATATACTCTGTTTGTTACAAACTAAATAGCACAAAAGATTTATATCACAGTGTTTTTCAATATTAAACAAGGCCTAATGCAAAAAGCAGTAATACAGTAGTTCAGTAGTTAGGAGCTACAGAGTGAGGAAGCCAAGGAGGAATCCTACAGTTAGCAGCGTTAGCTTCTGTTCTGTTAGCCTTTGTTGCTCAGTGTAATTTCTCATAGATTACATCTTTTTTCACTCTTTCTGAAAAGCTGGAATGTGATACTCCTATTTTTTAGATAAATGTTTATACGTCTATGTCGGACAGTAAAATTTGAGCACCTTGTCATTTTAACAAATATAAGGAAGATTCTCATTCATACAACAACAACAGCTCCCATGAGGGTTTTGAGGGTTTTGTACTTCTGTGATTAAAGAAGCATTTTTGTAATATCAGAATTACCATAATTACCAGTTTCCAACTTGTAAACAGCATTCATGTCAGATTTGATTCTGAAACGTCTGATATATTTGACTTAGCACTTAATAAAACGGAAGTGTTTGAAAAAACAAATGAATATGGATGCCTCTCGTCAGACAAAGTATGTTGTTGATTAAACTTAAATTTAATGGAGTGCCGTATTATCAAGGCACAGTGTTTTCACCCTCACATGACCAACTAAAACAGTCGTGAGTTGTCCAACGACGTGAGCTCTCACAAGTCGAAAAGTTTTACCTTTATTAAAATGACAACACCTTAAAACTTTACTATCCAGTACAATTTAGCATTGAATATAAACAGAAACTCCAGTGTCTTGTTTCAGGGTTTTAGAAACACCAATGAAAGGTGACTTTGGGTCTTGGGTTGAACGTTCAAGTTATCCGAAAACGCAAGACTAGGTTGTGTTAATGTTAAAAATACTGTGCATTGATAATAGGTTTATTCATCTTTAATGATGGACTTTGGCTGATGTCAAGCTTCAGTGTTTGTTTGGTTTTTGGGCACTTGCAGACTTTTGCATTAAATTGGATTTTGCATTAAACTTGATGTACAATATAGGAGCTTTCAGAAAAATGTAAGTTTCCTAGTCATAAATATGACTTGGTTGTTAATGTGGACACTATTTACAAGTTGGAAACTGGTAATTACTGTAACCCCAATATGACATGAACAGCTCATGGGAACTGTAGAATTTAGAGCCAATAACTGTGGAAAAAGCATAACCCTCTTGTAAGTAGTGTTAAATTATTCAGGAGAATTTAGAGTTGCTTCACTGAGTAATATTGAGGTTTTAATTAAAAAATGCAAATTGTTTAATTTAAAACACTTCTGGAACATGCTTCCCAGTCCCCTTTGCTTTAAAAGAAATCCACTACCACCAATCTCCTGCCGTGGTTTCCCTCTACACAATCGGATACTGAAAGTAACCAATCATGCTGGGTTCATTCAGTGGCCCAATCTGCAGTGAAAGAAAGGAAGCAGAGAGTATTTATGAGACAGTAGATCAATGAACAGTCAAACATCTGAATGCAGGCAACAAATTACAGCAAATTACAGCTACAGCAAGCTCTTTGAGGATGTCATATCCCAGGAAATGCCTATACTTGTCCTTTACTGTTAATGTTGGAGGTCTAGAACCAATGTGGCAAAAGTGCCAAGATATAGGCAATAAATGTGTACTGAAGATAGGGGAATGTGCTTCCCCTGAAACATATGTAAGCTGATAGTTCTGGAGATTTACTCTCTCTTATGGCGCTCTTTTATGTTACACCTTCAAGTTTGGCTTAGAAAATATTTCTCTTTGAAAATTGCTGCAAGTGAGGTCTGTGTATTATGCAGAGTATCTGGGACATTGTGTTGAGAGACGTATTGCTGTTGACTTTGACATCATCAACAACATTGCATTTACCTCCTTTGTGTTGTGGCGGCGGCTGAAGTCTCAGCAGCTGATATCTCCAGACCTAGGCAAACAAAACCAAACCTATCTGCATGGTACATGAGAAAAGATGTGTGTGTGTGTGTGTGTGTGTGTGTGTGTGTGTGTGTGTGTGTGTGTGATTTGGGCGAACAAACGCTTTAAAGGCCGCAGTCAGACTCTTAGGAATATTGTCTGTGCGTTTCCTTCCATCAAAGCCAACATAAACATGGACCTGTCTGTGCATGCAGGGATATTCGGGGAGCATTTAAAGGTGCACAGACAGCTCACAGGCAAATTATTTAGTCTGAAGTGTCTGCTTGATGTGGAGGGACACGGAGGAGATCATGTCTGATGAAAGGACCGAGTTTGAAAGGAATTAGAACGTGAGTCATGTGCCGAGGTCACCGAATGCGGGCAAAATCTTGGAGATGCACTGCATGTCTTTACATCTCAAGTACCACCAGCACTCCATCTTAAAAAGTTCTTTTGATGGGTTTCCTTATAGAGAACAGACAGACAGTATATTTTTGTGAGATACGTATCACAGTTGCATAGATACTTTTGTTTTTCTTTTCCCATAGCATGTGCATTCCCGGACACAAAGTGCAAACACACCCGCAGTCATCACATCTCCTAACCCTGGAGTTTTTCAGCTATTTTCCCCCTCTTCTGTATGCCTGAGTCTTGATGATAAGCTCTTCTATCAGTGTGTCCTCTGCAGTGAGGCCACTCGCACGGAGATGACTCCCAAATAGCGAGGCATGACATCACTAGTAACAGATTACACTAACTTGGTCTCCTGCCATGTGCCCGGAGGGGCAAGATTTATGGCATTCCAGGCTCATGACAGATAAGACATGCATACAGTTAAACTGCAAATTAATCTGATATCTTTCGGATATATTTGGCCTCACAGCGCAGGCAAACTGTTACCTGAGGTTGCACAAAAAGGGAATACTAAATGACTGTTGGTGTTCTTAAACAGACCTGCACTTTCAGTTTCATTTTGATATAGTTATTAGTTTCTGCGTGATTGATCTACATGTCAGCGTGTGCGATATCTTCCTCTCTGACTGTAACTCCTGCTAGATGGCAACAGCTGTGCGCTCCAGACATGCATGAACTATTGTTGCGGAGCGATGAGTGATGGCTATGATTATACCGGTGCTGCTCATGTGTTGGGAATTAGCGCAGATGACGGGCCGATTGAATTACATGTGTGATGGAAACATGAGTGCCGGATAACCGCAGTCGGAAGAGCTCTATTTCTGTGTCCATCGTTTAAAAAGAGAGAGAGACACATAGCAACAGTCTGCAGTCAGTCGGCTTACTATTTTTTGGGGGGGGGGGGGGGGTCCATCCATTGGAGATGGAAAATGTTTGCATACATTGTTCTATTCATAAATGTTTGCAGGAATTCTGTGCAGCGCTGGTCCCAGTCCAGTATTCCAGTATCCTCCTCCGATGTTCCAGTACTCTGCTGGCTCGGAGGTGAAGTCACTAAATTAAGAGCTCCATCAGCGGAGGCCCCGACATCTCAGCCAATAATTAGATTTATTGCCTCTCAGTCAAATCCTTAATTACAGCAGCTACAGCATGTCTGTCTAAACATGTGCTCATGCAAATACACAGGACACACATACCTGCAAACACACACACACGTGCGCGCGCACACACACAGACACACACACACAGATACCAGAATGTCACAATGATAATGACAATCATGTCTCAACATATTGCTATATACTGACATCAATATTACTACTACTTTTTCTATTATTACTTCTTATACTAGCACTGCTACTACTTCACACAGTGAGGCATACAGCTTATTGGGATAATTGGGATATTTATTGGGATAATTATACAGCTTATTGGGATAATTCTTATTGGGATAATTCTTTTATGTGTAAGGCAACATCAGGCTTGACTTAAATGTTGTTTTCCTAACTCTGTAAAGCAAAATGTAACAAATAAATACAAAGATACAAATTTTCTGAATTGTTATTTCTTAAAATAATGGTATCTGATACCATTATTACCCACTGTAATATAATAATCTAATAATAATAATATTAAATTAATAGTAAGTTATGATGTATTAATCTTTATTATTTAACAGACCAGCTTTTAAATGGAAACCAATTAGCCGTTGATAGTAACCTCATAATCTACTTCAATTAAATGCTCTACTTAATGGATAGATGATTATTATTTTTCTCCCCTTTGATATCAGTCCCATGCAGATGGGTGCCGATGATTATAAACCCAATTTTCTCTCTATAATCCTCATCTTGATCACCAGCTATGCATGCCCTTTGTGGCCCAGCACAGTGAGATGTGAAAGCTGATAAAAAGGAATCAAGTAGTAATCCCCTGCTCCCACAACCTGTCTCATACGATTATTTCAAACCCGCGACTCTGCTGAGTCCAGCACCACTCAGCCATGATTTACTCCCCGGCTTATTGATCTTCCTGGTTTTTACCACAAAAGCTTTTATCCAACATCACCATCATGTCAGATGCTGCCGGTATCTTGGGAATATTGAGCCACAAGTGTCATTACTTCCCCTCCAATATAGGTGAGATTTGTTAGAGATCTTTTGAGTAAAGTTCATACGATAAATGGTGACCTCGCATAACTTGATCTAAGCAGTTGACAATGGATTACCTTTTAACTCTCTCCCTCGCTGTCTCCCGTTTGTGGATCAACACAGAGCTTGCCTGGAACTGAAATTACATGTTTCTAAACAATCTGCCACTAATGACAGGTTAAGCTCCAGGAATGACGGCTGGACTTTGATTTTGTTGCACATTGCATCTCAAGCATCCATAGCCTGTGGCACTTGTTCCATTTTTAGATTGTGTTTGTCTGCTGTGCACCTTTAGCGATGTCTCTTTCATATTAGATATATGAGACCAAATATATTTGATGCATGTTTACTGCCTGCAGGTTATATTCTGTCACTTACATGCGTAGTGAGTGATGGAAGGAAAAAGACCTGTGATCTCTGTAAGCTTATGCATGGAGAAAATATTATTTTAAGCTAGACAAATTTCCAACAGACAAGTAATTTCACAGGCTTCACCTCATTTGTTCCTTGCCTTGATATGTATGCTGCACTGAGCAGGTGAGAGACTCCAACGGGTGGTTTGCAGAGCAGAAAGAAGTCGCTCTGAAATTACATATAGTAAATATCCACCTTCAAAGTTGCTCTTACCAGTGTGTGGAATTTAGTGTACTGGTGAGCTTAAGCGTTGGTTATATTTGCCTTTTTGTACTGTGTCAATCAGCACCACTCACGGCTTCCGCTTGAGAGCGTTTTTGAGTGCAGAGCTGGCGGAACCACACGCTGATATGAAGTGTATTCTCCACTGAGCGCTGCAGTTCTCATTATAATCCCAGTTTGATGTGCTCTCACATCTAATGGAGCAACCTGGTGACCACATCACTTAACCTCTCTTGACATAGAAAAAGCTAATCTCGCTGAATTTTAGCATCACAAATCTGAAATATCACAAATGTGAAAACTATTTCACAATTTTAATATATTTGTCTTGCACTTATGTGGGAGTGACGATTAATGTTATTTTCACATGCTAATTAGTAAGAATTCAATTTCTCACCAATTATAGCGGCACGAAGAATACGAATAAGATCCCAAACCAGCAAGAAAGGCTTTGGAGTCCTCCCTCACTATTCAAAACCCCAGTTTTATCCCCCCAATTGTACTGTTTTACTGTTATTGTTTAAATGACCTGCAAAAGTCTCTCAAGACAAAGTCTTCCCACTGACCAGCTGTCAATACCCAAATGAGAGAAGCTCTGAGCTGATTAAGAGTCTACAGTACAGCTGCACTTAGGCTCAACTATGTGCACTATGTAGTTTTGCAGGTATTTAGTCATAGACTGACATTTTAAATATAAATTAAAAATTTGACCAGATGATGGAAGATAAAGAGTCAAGGAATCACCAAAGTTATTACAATTCACCCTGTGGGGAACATGAATGTCTGTATCAAATTTCATGGCTATCCATCATCCAGCAGTTTCAGTGTGGACCGAGCCGTCCCACAGACATTTCATCCCTGCTGATAGCACGGCTGAAAAATACAGATATGAAACTTGTCTTTATGCAGCCTGACAGGAAGCTCTGTAGACACTTCTCAAGGCTGAAAATACCTGCTCTACAATGTTTTGGGGAAAAATGTTTGGATTCACAGCTTACAATGTCTAATTACTATTAGTGATCAATCAATTTATCATTTAGACTATAAAATGCCAGAAAATAGTATTAAAAAAGGCCAGTTAAAATTCTCAGCACAAGATGACATTGTCAGTTTGCCCGTCCAAAACCCAAAGATTTTCAATTTACAATGATAATAAACAGACAAAAGCAGCAAATATTTGGCAATTTTTCCTGATAAATAATAATAAGAATTCCAGTAGGGTCCTTTTTTCATGTAGGCGTGACAACTAAACTGTGCCCTGTACGGTGCACAGGTGGGAGGAGAGGCTCAAAAAGCGAGTTGTTTTGAGTGTTTTGGTGGAAATTGGGTCCACTAGATGCTACGCTGAGAATAGAAGTCTCAGAACCATGACTGTTTCTGGCTCCACATGACTCCGCTGCCACTTTTAACTTGCCACATTTTAACAACAGAAGCAAACTCAATACTTGCTGCAAATGCACAGCAATAACACATTCATGCTTAAAATACAAATAAACTATTTTAACTAAACACTCTCCAACCAGTGGATGCCTTTAAATCAGCATTAAAAAAAATTACATTGAATGTGGTTAAAGCGGGAACGTCAGTAAATGAATATAGCTTATTCTTACTGAGTCTGTTGTCCACAGCTGCCTACTGTGTGAAAACATTCTCATTCGGTTCATTAAATCCCTGCAGCATCTGAAGGCAGCAGGACAGATATGTTGATAAATTTTGAAGCCTCTGATTTGAGAAGTGCCGTGACTGAGCGCCGTGCCATTACGCACAGTTGAACGCTGTGTTTACCTCCATCAAAATGCCTGAAAACAACACCTGCCACAAAATAACTACACATCAGCCTTGTCGGTTATAACTCGCTGTTCTGCCTTCTGTTTATGTGGAGACGTTCGAAAATCAGGGCTCATTAATCCCTGGTCTATAGTCACCTTCGCACAGCCCTTTTCAGCTTTGAGCTGATGCACATACGTGAACCAAAATAACAGGTGCGCAGTCAAAATACACACTGTATATACGTGATTGTTTTCAGGTCTCTATCAGTGAATCTAACTGTAATTTCAGCGGGTGAAGTTGTTGACAATGCAGACAGCATTTTTTGAAAATCCCATGCCTCTGTGTCCCTTCCCCACTACTGACAGCAAACCTACGCCCAGACTTCCCCATACAGTGTACATATGTTTACACTTGGTTCCTCTGTAGGCCCTTCCAGATGCTGCTGCTCTCTCCCCTCGCAGACCCGGCTTCACTTTCCTGAAATAAGAGACCACAGAGGAAGTATTCGAGCATGTCTTACTTGGCATTTCCTGGTCAGGGCTGGACAGATTCTTTCACTCCTCTTTGCCCTTACTGTCACACATCCACCCTTAAGTTCAGAGCATTTGTGTTGTTAGGCCCTAGCGTTTTTTTTTTAGGCACAATGTTCTCTTTGCTGCACTGTATTTAGATTTTTTTTTGCAGCTGTAAATACACACATTCTTGCCAGAATCTTGTTGGTGTGCCTTCTTCATGAGTATAATGATAGGCTGGATGGATTTTTTTTCTCAGTAGGGAATAGAAGTATGAGAAATGCAATTTACAGAGCGTAGTGTGTTCAGACAGCACAGTTTGTTTATTAAGCTTAATAGAAACAACATGGCAATGAAGGAAGAAGGAATGAGTTCACTTCAGACTTGTTTGGTCTGTTTTTACAAGATGCAACATTGCTTTTGCTTTATTTAGGTCACATCGTGTCAGGTGTTCTGTCTTAATGAACAGTTGTGCTTACAAGCCAGTTAACTACTACCTTTTCTTTGTTGGTACATTTTGTCTTAATTGGACTCAAGGTAGAACGTGCGAGGAGACACGAAGGGAGAGAGAAAGAAAGAGGAGCACGACACAAAACAAAGCTCCCTGGATGAATTTGAGCAAATGATGTGGCAGCGACACACCACTTGTCCACCAAGATGTCCCCACAGATACATTTTTAGCAAGTGTGGGTTTCTTCCTGCCTGTCTTTGGACTGTCCTCCCACAGTCCAGAGACATGCCGGTTAGCTTAACTGGTGACTTGAAACTGTTCATGGACGTGAATGTGAAATGTCTATGTGTCAGCCATGTGATAAAGAGCTGACCTGTCCTCTCATCCAGTGTGAGCTGGGAATAGTCTCTGGTGCCCCGTGACCCCGCAAGCGTGGGTAAAGATAATGGATGGAGGTAGAAGCTTTGTACAAATGCTGATATTGATACACCAGGCTGTAACAGAGAGCCAGGGTGGATTTAAACAAGAACTCTCTCTTGTTTACTCACAGTTTGGTGGCGTGACGGATTTTCTATTGGCACAAAGCAGAGAGATATTTTATATCCAGTGAATAGATTGTGTCAGACATATACATGGACACTTACATAAGCAACTGTGTGGCTTAGGAGGGAAAAGTTTGATACTGTAAAAGAACGTATACTCATAATTGTAAGTCATTACTCAAAGCGACTATATTTCATACTAAGTGTATGAGAAAGGAGTCTCTTGTAGTGATGAGCCCACAGAGATTTATCACCTGGCTCTGTAGTTCTCCGCAGCTCTACGAAGCTTTATAGCGTCTCTCAGGTTTGGCAGATTTACTGTTTCGATTCACTCTCGCTCATTTTCGGCCGGAACCGGCTGCTGTTTTCATCGAAAAAACTAAAAAAGACAAACAGACAGACAGACAGACAAACATAGTGGAATATTTAGCAGCTGAAGAGCCAGATATTTCCCTCAGGAGTTGGTGGAGACTTAAAAGAGAGTATTGGATTTACATGTGTCAGGTGGCCAGAAACATGACTCCAAATGAATGATAATGCCGCTCAGTTTTTGCTGGACGTGTAAATTAACAACTGTTTGCCAACAAATTTGCGCCGTGCCCAAGTGACACAAAACACCCCGACTTAACCCACTGACCAAAGACCATAACTGTTGCTCACTATAAATGACTCATAGTGCAACATTAACCAGTAGGTTTACTAGCAAACTAACTGATGTTGTGTCGAGATAATTGAGGCCACAGATAGTTGGTCATCTGCAAACATGTTTGTAGGTATGTAGAAAGAAACTGTAGGGAAAAAATCCCCTTTATGTGTGTGAGGTAGTTTAGAAACTAAATGGCCAGCGCTCAGAGAAACTCCACTTAACCTAATAACTTGATTACTAATAACAGCATCTGTTGGGCTTCTTAGAATTACCAAAGAAGGACTGCAAACAGCATGTTGGCTTTGCACACATAGTTCTCATATTGAGGACTTTCCTAAATACAGTTGTGCCTGTACTGAATCAGTGCGGATTGGTGTAATGTTTTAATCATAACACCTACAGTATCACTTCAATTGCACCCAACCGAGAGCGAGGATACATGCTTGTATTATGATTTTGCAGTGTAATAGTGTATCAGAGCTGGACTTTAGCTTCCTGTGCGCTCCATGTAAATATTTATCACATTACGCATTAGATATATACCAAAGAGGCCTTAAAATCAAGTAGGTGTATTATCACTTAAGTGTAGATGCAGGGAAAGAGATGGTGTTCAGTCTCACTGTTACAGTATTGATGGTCCAGATTTCAATGCGTGCTGTCAACTCATCCTCCACAGACATCTCTTTGGTTCTTTGTTCCCCACCTGGAAATTAAGCTCCTCATTTCTTCTGTCACAGTTGCGTGCAATTTAAAGTGTCAAACCACACACTCTTACGCCATCTAAATGGAAATCATTGATGGCAAAAGACATTTTCATAATATTTCCAGTGCAGCTACAGCAGGTATGCAAATCAGTAGTCAATGTCAGTTTATGATGACTGTCCTCTGAATCAAAGAGCTGGGTCTTCTTTCCATGGGGCCATTTGTCACAGTTATTCAATAATCAGACGGGAAGAAATCCATCCTAGAAGAGGCAGACATGACAAACCCATAATTCAATGCAGTTAAAAGAAAATTTTAGTTTTGAAGAAGGGGAGTGACAGAGTGGCCAACACGCCTATCCCAGTGTGCACAAACCTATTGTGCACCTAATAATATTCCTCTGGCCATATACTTACCTTCAAATGAAAGCATCAAGATCACAGCTGCTGTCTGAGGGCAGTTTTAAGGGATTCTGGGAAGTGTCTTGAAATGGCTCATTTTAGTGGAGCGTATCAGGCAGGATGAGAGAAAGTGAGAACATCAAAGGGTAAATATTAAAACCTCAACACAGGCTTTGAATTCTTTGAGCTTCACAGATCGGTATTGAAGCTTGTAAGAGTATCCAAGAGTGAATACATTAAAAACATAAAGCACATGGAGTCATACAGCTGAATTGAGACGTTGCTACTCATCTTGTTCAGGGTGAAATCATGGTGACACTCAATAAATCTCGGTTAAGGGCTTGGAGGGGCCTAAATTGTGTCTACCTGCGTCATTCCACACATCCAGTCCTCCACTAAGTCTTCCAATTGATCAGGCAGGCACACCATAATTGCTGGCTCCAGTGGAATTACCGTCCTTTGAAGGCGGAGGGATGCACTAATTTGAAGCCCTCTTTTTCCAGTCAGGTCTGATCCGGACTGATAATGGGGAGTTTTTCATTGAGCCCCTCGAGAAGGGCCAACAGGACGTGGAAGTGAAGGGGCGTGTCCACGTGGTGTACCGCAGGTCAGCCATCAAGCGGGAAACGGGCCAGCGCAGGGAGGACCTCCACAATGAAGGTAGGCAGAGAGAGAGGGAGCGTGACATCAGTGGAAACAAAAAGCACTGTGTGTGTGTGTGTGTGTGTGTGTGTGTGTGTGTGTGTGTGTGTGTGTGTGTTTTGACTGTGTGTGAGTACATGGGTGTTTACATGTGATTAAGTGCACTGAAGTGTTATAATAACAAGGACCACATGATTGTACCTTATTGAATAAAACAGAATGCAGCATTATTGTTCACTGGGGTGAACAATTGTCTTCAGGTCACCAACACGTGAAATGGACACAAAAGCACATAACAAACAGAACAACAGAGAATAATTACAGAGCACCAGAACTAGACAAATAAATATAAAACAGGCAGTGGTTGCTGCTAAACTATATTAAAACACCAGTGGTTTTCCATGTTTTACGTTACAGTTCAGATATAATTAACATCACAGCTAACCAATTAGCAAAAAATGCTGCTATTTTAGAAATGTATTTATTTATTTTTTTCCTGCTGCCATTGATTTCCATTAATTTTGTGTATGAAATGAACATGTACTAGTAAACCTTTAAAAACCTGCTTCACTTGTGTAATCCACTAGAGTGAACATCAAGTCTGTAATAGTTGTGAGGTAATAGAGAGCTGAAGTTCATGACGTCACAGCCGGGAGCAGCCTCTGTTCCACTAGCTTCTATAACTAAATGCAATCTGTCATTCAGAATTTCTTTCATCGGTCTTTCTGAGAAAATGAAGCGTGGGTTTATTATCCATATTCCATATAAGTAGGGCTGCAACACACAATTATTTTTATTGCTGATTCATCTGCCGATTATTTTCTCATTTAATCTAATAATTGTTTTGTCTATAAAATGCCAGAAAATAGTGAAAATGCTCGTTGTAATTTCCCAGAGTCAATGGTTATATCATTAAATGTCCAACCAACAGGCCAAAACCCAAAAATATTCACTTAACTATCAGGTATGACAAAGAAAAGCATTCAATCATCACATTTTTTAGCATATTTGCTTGAAAAAAAAGTGACTAAAATGATTATCTGATTATCAAAATAGTTGTTGATTAATTTTCTGTCAACTAATTGATTAATCTAATCGTTGCAGCTGTAATTCTAAGAGAAATCAGCATCCACTGCAGCACTTGCTATTAGAAGTTGACATTGAAACCAGGGATTTTAAGAAAGTCATACAACCAAAAAAAAAAAAACGCCCTTTCAGTTGAGTTTTGCTGCTATCACTTTGAAAAGCCTATAATAATGTCACTCAAACCTGTTTTAAAATATTTTCTTTTTTAGAATAATACCTGCAGCCACCATTAGCAGCAGGAATATGTGTGTTGCATCTGCAGCGGGATCACACAGCGCGTACCTTCATTAATTATTTGAATGTTCCGACATGGCACTACAATCTTTAATGGCCCCCCTGGGCTTTTTTTCTACACAGTTGTGAGCTGTGAAATATACACATATTTCAAGTGTATGCAGTCGGATTTGTAATGCAGCAAATATTTTTACTTAGAGAAAATCTTCAAACCTCGGAGGGAGTTCTCAGTTTATGTAAGTGGCTGGTTGCTGTGCACGTGTATAGCCTGATATGAACAATGCAACCTTTTTAATTAAAAAGTGGGTGCAGCATTACTTGGATTTAAAGATAAATTTGTACCCATAATTTAGACACAAACAGAAGTGTCTGTTTCTCCTGCAATATAAATTCAACACCATATAACCTATAAAGCATATTTGGGATGTTGTATCATACATCTGGGAAGCTGTATATTAATATTTGAACTTATGTATATTAACATTACAAATATTAATATACTGGTTATATAGGCTACTGCAATAAATTAATATTTGGGGTAGGCCTATTTTATATTTTTGTCTCCCAGACAACAACTTTTCTCCAGAGAGCCAGCTTGGACTCTGAGCTCATCAAACTGTCTTGGCTATTGTTGGAGGTAACCTGAGATATTATGCTTGTGTTCATTTTTCTGTTGTTGTTATTGTTTTTTGTTAGATTTATTTTTTGGGTGGGGGCGCGGGGAGTAAGAGGGGGTCTATTTTTAAAGCTTGCTTACAGCGCCACCTTGACTAGAGCCCAACTACCTGCCCAGTACAGTAGGAAGTCAAAGTTAGTAACTAGCTGGTGAACATACTGTACATTAGTGGATAAAAAGAGCTAAAAGGCCAGATATTTTTCTCAGGTGTTGGTGGAGACCAAAGTAGAGCTAAAATGAGACTGAATATTGGGCTTACATTCATCAGGCGGCCAGAAACACGACTCCAAATAAGCTAAAGTTGCTTTGTGTATGCTAGCTGTGTAAATGGGCAACACGTTTGCTATATCAACTTTATAAGGTGATAAAATGTCAATGTTGCAAAAAAAAGGAAAAAGCATCAATTAATGCAGCTTTAAAGATGGCAAACTTCACAACACAAGCAGCGGTATGAGAACTTTGCCTAGATTAGCCTAAAGTAGGCAAAAGTTTGCCTTAAATGAGGAACTCTGATCAAATAATAAGTAAACAAGATTACAAATCTGACCAGACATTCAACTCCAACTTTCAGTACTTTTTCAATTGGTACCAATAATAAGCCCTAATTTTGTGGTGGCCCTTATTTCAACACAACAATAACATCGACGAGAATTAATGCAGACTTGATGTTCTCTTTAATGGATTGCACAAGTTTTAAAATCCTGCTGATTTATATACTGAGCTGAAATGAATGGAAACTAATGGTTAGAAAAGTAATGGTATGGTCCTTTGGTATGGACTCTTTTTCTTTTAAACACCTATTGCTAGTCCACCTCCATAGTATTAGGCTAAACAGCAGAGGCAGTGTTCACTAAAGCAGATGGTAAAGTGAGGAATGCTGGGCTCCTGTGGTAGTACAGGCGACAGGGGAGGAGAGGGGGTGACTATTCCTTGGCAATTAAACGACCTGACACCATCATGAATTCCTTTTTTTTTTTATTCCTTCCTTGCTAAAACAATAGCTTGAGCATCTGGTGGAAGACTCACTATACTCACTAATCCACTCCATTTGCCATTGTGTGTAGCTGTAAAACTGATGTATAGGCCTTTTCGTGTTACGTCACAGCTCTGTAGCTCATACATCCTGAGAAACAATTTTAATCAATGATTCAGGTTTTCCAAGCCTCCGTTTTTACCACCGTCCCGCGTTAATTCTTTTGTCTTTACAGGCTATATTCTTCTATAAAGTGATACAACTGTCTGATGTTGGATTTTCATCCAACTGGGGAACAAATTCATTGAATATTGGTGCCGTTGTTTACCTTTACTATCACTATTTTTGTACTTACGCAAAATACCGTGAGGCATCAACTCTCTCTAGCAAGATGTTATTCATAGAGAGGAAAGCATTACTTTCCTGTATTTGTGGTCTGGTTCAGACTAATCTTACACTTGACTATTGTGAAAGCTTTTCCATGGTGTTACTCATTTTTGACCTTTATAGTGCTTTCACGTCCCTCTGGGAGAGCCAACATCCCAATTAAGGCTAAAAACAAGTGACGGGGCCTTTAATAGACTCCATAATAATTTTCCCTAAAGCATCAGTTCAGCCACAGCAGTCAAAATTGCACTTGAACTGAAATAATGTTTTATGCTCCATCACTCTCATTTAGTGTCTCTATCCATGACTAATCTCTATTATGTAAGAATATGTGGTATTAATTAACAGTTGTCTTGTTTCCTGCTTATTAAACATAATGTAATTTTTGCAACTGTTTAACGCATTTATTTTAATTTACTCTTCCGCAGCTGATGCAAATAAGATGTCATCTGTGATACATTTATCTGTTTATCTGTTATGCTTTGTTATTTATATTTATTTTTATAATAAATTGCTTTATAGGAGATTTGCCCAGAGCCACCTGTCTGAATGAGTTCTGCAGAACATTGCATTTATCCTCCACTGTTCTGCATTATACTGTGCTTCTGAAAATACCTTATCCAATGTAGTATACACAAGATAATGTGTCATGTCTCTGTTTGTATCTGGCAGGCTTGAATAACAACCGTCTCAAATGTGAAATTATGCGGAGTGGTTTGTACTTGATTGCAATAATTCATAGCTTCGAGCAACATACCAAGCTTTTGAGATACATGAATGTTTGAACGAGGCAATTTCTGCCAGACGTGTTCAACAAATTCTACTTTATTACCTCTATCCTCTTTATCTGTTTAATCTTTTTTGCTTGTTAAGTTGGCAGAATATCCTACATTGGTAATAATTCCAATGAAATTTGGTGAGGCGTGTTTACTATTTTCTAATGAATTGCAACTAAAATAAATGGTGCATGTATCTCATAATTGTCTATTACTATGCGACTTTTCATGCAATGACTACACATTTTGTGATTTGGTGCAGCTACGGCAGCAATTTAATTTTCAGTTGATCACAAGTATGTTCCTGTTGATCACTGTATCTCACTTTTTTTTTTAAATCAGACATTACATCTCAGCTCACAGTTTCTGCCATGACCTGAATCTGTAAAATCCTAATTCGCACAATTTATGCCTCTAAATTGAGTGTCAAAACAAACACAGTTTTTGATAGAACATATACTGTACATGAATATCACACTTGCAAAAAGCTGCTTAAGTGCTTTATGACATGGATGAATGATCTTTGGAATTGGTGTGACTCAGCTGGGATTCATGCTCTGAATGCACATATTATAGTTAGGCTGAATGTGGGGCAGAGAGGAAATACACTTCTGACTCTGTAGGCCAATGATTTATGAGTCTAAAGGGAGTATTTTGTGATCGAGTGACTCAGAATATATAGTCCACAGCCCCGTCAATAATCCCAAAAGATTCCTCCTGCTCATCCTGAGACTCAAAGACAGAACTTTGTTTTATGTTGGCTTTGACTCAGCTGTATATCACTTCACAGACGCTGAAATAAGAGAAGAAATATCATACATGTATCAGATTCCCGCCGTCTGTTCATTGACTTGTTTATGTGCTGGTCGTATTTTGCAGTGGCAGACTTCGGGATCGCAGACCTCCCAGCGGCCCTGGATCTCGTCGGACATAAACTGTCTGAGTCTGAGCGCAAGCGGAGGCACGCGAAGAAGGACGACTACAACATCGAGGTGCTCCTCGCTGTGGACGACTCAGTGGTGCGCTTCCATGGCAAGGAGCATGTGCAGAATTATGTTCTCACGCTCATGAACATAGTAAGTTCTACATAATGCTCATCGAATTCTCTCCTCTTCTTTCTTTTATGGCAGGGTTGTTGAGTTCTTTATATGTAAAATCCCAACATAAGATATTATATCATGATCAATATTTTTTCCTCCTTGTCCTCTCTGACATCAGACATTGCCACACTTGTCTCCAGACCCCCACTTTCTCTAGCTGTTTATGGATTACTGAAGAGGTAAAAAAAAAGAAACTCTCAGCTCATTCATTACGGGCTCCACCAGCTCCTACCACCATAATCTACTTACTGGACCCAAATCCCCCAAGTCAGATTTTCACAGGGTGCTGGTTTCACTCTGTAACAGTTACCATTTGGACCCTGCATGGTGGTCTGATTAGCTGCACTAGACCAATTAGAAAGTTGACTGGGAGCTGTGCGGGACAGTCATGGAAACCAGCGCCAGGAGTCCTCTCGCACTGCTCAGTTCTGCTTACAAGGAATGATGTGTTTATTTAATTAGGATATTTTATTCACATACCATCCCCAAATGTCTTCAGCAGGGAGAAATGTCTGATTTTAATGACCTTGGCATTATACTGTGAAGTGGCTGTGAGAGCGTGCTCCGTAATTGTCAGTCCTCTGTGTATTGTGCTCTCTGATACGCACTTATGAGTATTTCAGATCACTGACAGAAAAAAAAGTGAATTTGAGGACGTCGTTAGAGTTAAAATTGTCTGACCTATAGAGTGAAATCAAGCAAAGTGGCCATATATTTCCCTTCATGCTGAGTCAAATTTGACAGGAAATTGTACAACCTCCAGAGAGAAAGAAGCAGTTTAAACAAACGAGGGTCAAAACTCCTTAGTTCCACTTGTAAGCCACAGGCTTGCTGTGTCTGAAAGAGCTCTGCCCACTCAAATCCCTCTGAATCCCTGCTCCGTGGCTGCAGAATGTGTAGTACCACCTGGAGAAACTCTCCCTGAGGGATTGATTACTGAACATCCTGTCTGCGCGAAGCCAAGGTGACTGCTGAGGTGCCTGCCGCACAATGGCAGTGTTGTTTGAGCACGGACCAGGTTTTGTCCACGTCGATGTGATGCTGTACACAAGCCAGGGACACCTAGCGCCTGTAGCCCACAGCTGCTACTCTCATTTTCAGCCACAACAGTCTGATTCCAGATCTCTGTGTGCTCCTCCTGGCTTTGTAATTATCCCAGTATGCATGGGGTCGGCCCATCCCTCAGAAGGACACACCAAAAAGTTTTGAATGACTTGAGCCATGTCAGGAAAAAATATGCAACTTCAGCGTTCACAAAAGTCATCATAGAAGTTTTAGGATGCTATTTTTTGATGTTGTCTTAATTTTTCAACAGCTTCTCTGTTTCAGGTCCAACAAAAACACACGTATATAGGTCAGTATAGACCAGTCTAGGAATTTGAGTTCGTAACAAATCTTGGAGAATTTGGGGTCAGTCAAGTGTTCTTTACAGCATTTATTGACCTGAATAGGCTTCTGTGAATGGAATATTTGCTTAAATGCCTTGGGTGTAGCCCTGCGTCCCAGAGCAAATTTGGATTTAAGCCAAGATAGCCTTTCGTCAGTGACAGAGCTTTTGTTCTGCACGGTCGTAATTTTTGCCCAGAGAAAGCAAACTGACACACACTGCTGGTGTTTCAGCAAAGGAGTAGCACTCTGTTATTCTGTTTGGCATATCTGAATCCCTGGACATTTCTGTCTTTATGAGCCTGCACGAGGATAGATTACTGGCAGAGCCTGAAAGAGGACACAAGATGCGTCTTGGTTTTGAGATTGGACAACATCACTGTTCACATTTATGAAAAAAAAACAATGCTAAAACTGGATTTAGATGCTGGATCTTTAGCTGTAACACCTCTACTTAAATCAAGAAAACAAAAAACAGAGATTTCATGATATGAAACTTCAATAAAAAAGAAAAAGAAACCCGAGCTGCTTCTTTGGCAATGAAAACAGCCTTGGTGGAAGTCTGCCTCCTCTGAGTTCTTTCTAGTTATTTGTTTGTTTGTTTATACATCAGTTTTGCCATATGAATGGACAGATGTTCCTGTAATTGTGTGGATATTTTCTATTTTCTATTTCTTTCTTTCTTGTTATTTTCATGAGCAAAACTTAAAGGATTTCTTTGCGTATGCTTTCATCATCAGTAACAGGAGATTAAATCTTATGGACAGAAATAACATTGCAGCTGTTTGGCGTCTCTGCTGTAGAATTAATGAAAACATTGGACTTCACCTCAGGGCTCTTGTGGATTTCACAGCGAGTGCAGTGACACCAATTAATCGATGACCTTTGTCAGATCAGTGTTGCATGTTATTGACAGGATGAGAGGTGATCAACAGACAACTACTAAAAGCAGTTCACGAACCTTTCACCAGCACTGTAAGCCTTCCTTGTTCATTTTTGTATCTTTTTGCAACAAAAAACTTGTAATATGAGTAAATAGATTGCCTTTATTTCCACAGTACCTTCCAGAACAGTTCCTAGAAAGTGCTACATGAATACACATAAAAAATTCAATATAGAATTAACATAACACATTTGGCAATATACAAATAATATATATAATTGGAATTCTAAAAATGTGGCATTGACTCTGCTGATATTGCACTGAGGGGGAGGCTGTTCATAGTGTTGTAGCCACTTCAGTAAAATATGATGCCCCTTTGTTTCGAGCCTGGAGAAAATACATTTTGTAGGTTTTGCTCACCGGAGCTGAATATTCAGAATTTGGGGTTAAAAGATCATAGATGACGGAGACAAACCCTAAAGTTTTGTTAGTAGTTTAAAGCACCTTAAGCTGAATAGTTTGGCAAGGAAACAGCTAGCCTGGTTCCAAGAAATCGTCTTTACATCTATTTTTTTGTACCCAAACAAACAAACAAACAAAAAAACAGACAATGCATACATTGTCTGCTTTTTTGTTTTTGTTTTTGTGTTAATTAGTGATCTTTAAAAGTGCTGGATTTTTTTTTAAACCTTTGGACAAAGCCAGGTTACTCTTTCCCCCTGCTTCCAGTCTATGCTAAGCTAGGCTAACCATCTCCTGGTTCCAGCTTCATGTTTAGAGCACAGACATTAGAAGGGTATCAATCTTCTCAAATCAAATTCGTCAAGAAAGTCAATAAGTGTATTGTGCAAAAAGTCAAACTAGTCCTTTGATGTGCTGATTGAAGTTTAGGCACATGGATTAAAAACAGCTTGTTGCCCAAGAGATACTAAAGGACCATTTACCAGAACGTTTGTCAGTATTTTTTAAGTTAGAAGCCATCCGGTCTTTGATAGTGAGACAGCAGATTTATTGTGAAGACCTCAGGTATCATCAGCATAAAAATAGTGACCGAGGGGGAGCATATACAGAATAGAATAGCATCAAGTATTGAGCCTTGTGGGACAAAATGAGCAAAGGAATAGACAGAACTAGCAGCAGCCACTTTAAACACCTTGTTGAATAAAAAGGAAGAAAACCAAGTTATAGCAGTTCTACTTATTCCATGTCCACCTAGTGCCTGAATCTCTCCAGAAAAATGGCGTCATCGTAGGGCATCAAAGGCTGCACTTAAAACCCAGTGATATTGGAATGGTTTGACAAACACAGTCTGCACTCGTAAGAATGTAATTTGTGATTTGCAGTGGAGCTGAGATGGAAATTTGTCAAAGATATTGCTCCCTTTAACTATTTCTAACAGTTGCTTGGCAACTGCCTTTTTTGAAACTCCTTGTAATTTGGAGATAGGGGGATAGTCAAGGGAAAGTTTTGGTTTCTTAAGTAGATACATGCCTGTCACGGACAAAACCAAGAGAGAGATTCATTAACACTAACAGGAAGCCCTAAAACTCTTTAAAGAATTTGGATGGTAGAAAGTTAAGATTAGAGGGAGACAGATGGATGAGAGTCACAAGCTGCAGAGGGGAATGAACTAGTTTGTTGAAAGTATTAACACTGGAACCGCCACGGGTAATTATTATTATTATTATATGTTTTAATAAAATATTCATGTCTCCTAGTCTTTGACTTTTCCTAAAATAATGTTGTGTAGCACCTGCTATTTTTAAAAATAGTGAAGATGAATCCAGATTAAAAACACGGCCATTTATATCTATACTGCCACCGGGTAAAAAAATTTTTATGAAATGCATTTATGTCCAGGTTCATGTTTAAACAGTCTAAGTTGCTAGGCAACGACATTCGTTGGAGTGTGTGATCTGACATCAAGCCACAAAATTAAATTAAATGAAATTATAAAAAGAGCAGAGGAGATTGACCTGCAATAAAATCTTCGACCAAGTGCCTGAAGTTCAGGAAAGTCGTCTGTGGAAAATTCACAGTCAAGGTGCTGAAAGTCTGCCCAAAGTGTGTTTGAGCGACACGTATAATCACGTGTTCAGATGAAGATGATTTAGCCTACTTGCAAACATTCATTGTGTGTTTGTTTTAATGAACAGAACACCTAAAGAGAAATATAGCATATTTGCGTTATGATGTTATAAATTAAAAAAAGCTTTAATGGTTACCTCAAGTTTCTTGGTGATGTTCTCTTATTCACACATTGTTGAAACGCCTAAATTAATCATTGATTAAGTGAAATTGTGCGCTTCACTTTGTCATGCCAATTTTGACATTAAATCACCTATACAGTAAGTGCGGTGCTTGTTTATTTTTATTATTATTGCTCATTATTGTCCACTTTGGGCATTTAGTATACAGCGACCCCCTGGTGGTTCTAGTGTTAAAAAATCCCATATTATGCTTTTTGCAATATTTAAAGCTATAGTGCGGGACTTTTACATATAAATGAGCGTCTGTTACATTCAAGCCCTTGCCAAACGAGTCCACACAATGCTGAATCCAGATAAATCTCTCTGTATTTCACAGTATATGTCGTTTTTAAATCTGGTGTCTGTGGTGACATTCCCGCGGTGGTGGACAGAGCATGTGCCCGAGAGACTTCTGCCGGCTGAGTCACCTAACTTCCAGTTAGTCCTCTGCTAACTTAAGTGGGGATAAAATAATTTAATCGTGCAGCTCTTCAAATGTTATCGGACCGAATGGATGAAATTTTCAAATGCTTTCGCAGGGGTTGTGTGATGCTCAAAACAATTTATCCACCGTTTTACAGCCTCAACAGTAGTGACAGAGTAGGCTACGGTGGAGCCTATGACGTAAGCACACGTCGACTGTGTTTTTGTAATTACTCTTACTGCCAGCAGGGGGAGACAAAAGTTCTGCATTGCAGATTTAAAAGGAAAAAGTTTGCTCCACTGGGTCTGTAGATATTTGGGTTGGATCAAGGGTAGTTTTTTTTTTAAATAGCTTTGCTTGCCATCTTAAAACCATCAGGAATACAAACAGAGGTGAGAGAGAGATTAATAATGGAGAGTAGGTCTGGGGCCCAGGGTAGAAGGGACCTCTTTAAGGAATTTGGTTGTATCTTCAACTTGCATAAATTATTTTTTATGCTTTTAACGTAATTGTCAAGTTAGATCTATGACTCTGCGACACACATTGAAAACCCACGTGCCTTAAAATACCAGTTGTAAAACATATGTTTTCTCTTAGAAACAAGTTCAGAAGTCACATGGAGAAATGTGAGGGTGCTTTGTCAGGCTAAATTACTCCATGTTTACCAGTTGAGAGTTGCCAATTTGTTTGGCTTGTTGTTAATTACAATCCATAACTAACATCCCCTAACTAAATGACTTACTGATTTATGGAAAAAGAAATATCTACCCCTTATTTTTTTCTGAACTTTTAGTTATCAACCACAAAGCGAGGCAGTTCATTGGCTTTAATAGGGTCCCAGAGGAGTGCTGACATTTATACAACGAGCATTTTGATGAAAATAAAACACGCTCAAGTGGAAATTTCAGTGGGATTTGAATGGGATCCTAGCTTGGCCCTCGGTTAAGCATCTACATACCACAGCATTATTATAAAGCCAAACAGCAGTTGACACATTTCTAGGTCAGGCTTCTTTCCCATTGCATAACAACACTGGTTTTATTGGATGATTGCCAGTGTATTAACACAATATTTCATTAGAATTCCAAGGTTGTTGTAAGTGATGAAAAAACTCCCCCATGATCAGACAGCTGAGGCCTCAGAAATAAAAATCTGTGGAGGCAGCAACATACAAACATGATCAAGTGCTGTTGCACTCACTATCAGTGCAGTTTCAAATAAATGTTTACTTGCTTCAACTGATTTTAGATAAAGCAAATTGATTTCAAGAGACAGGTGAATTAATTGACTTGTTTCTTACTGATAAAAACTCCCAGAAGCACAAATGACTTCAAACAACATCCATCAAAGCTGCAAGCAAGTAAAAATATTCTTTCCTAAACAGCATGGGTGCCCTTACTGTACTTGTTCTTCTTCTTCTTCAGCTGTAATTAGCATCCCCCCTTATTCAGTTCCTATTTACTAATTAACACCATCAGTTTTGTTGCTCATACTGTATCCATTGGAAACTTTAGAATCTAGAGATGAACCCACGGACCCCTAACATTGTTTTGCATTTGTCATTTGAAAATCCTGCCCACACTAGGTTTTAGGTTTTTGACCTGAGCTGAATCACTTTATTTTTCTTCCCACAGACTGATATCTGCATTATCTGTTGTGCATTAGTAATAAAACTCTGCTTCAAGGACAGCCATGCGATTGATGGTATTATTGGATGGTACTTTACTTTTATATTGTATGTGCTCTGCAGGCTCAGTATTGTAAGACGTTCTCAATCACCTGCATCAAGTGTTCTTTTCATCCTTCAGAGCAGTGACAGGTTTCTTTGCTGCTTTCAGGTTGATGAAATCTACCATGATGAATCTTTGGGAACCAACATCAACATTGTCCTTGTCCGCATGATAATGGTCGGGTATCGACAGGTAAGCTATGTCATGACGTTGTTATTTAATATATGTGCATTTCGCACAGCTTTCAATGCAAATACATTTGGTGCAGGACTGGGTTTGAAACCAAAATTTGATATAAATGAATTGGCAGTCCTGTTGAATGATGACAACAGTGATTTAAACCTATACCTACAGGAAATGATACAGTATATTTAACATTTAGTTTGGAATGAAAACAAGAAGGACTGTGCTCACCACCATGACTCAATAGTCAAAATAATAGAATGACAGCTACATTTTTTCCAGACAATACAGCAACATTGATACATTGAATTGATACCATTCTCCCTTCTGTATGGTAGCTAGAGCCAGCGGCCGGTTATCTTAGCTTAGCGTTAGCATACCTTCTGGAAATGGGGAAACAGCTAGCTTGCTGGCTCTGTCCAAAAGGCTAGTACGGATTAAACAAATGTGACATAAGGTGTTCGCTAGTGAGCGTTCTAGGTGGTGATACGCAGATTTTGTTACATTTGGACAGAGTCAGGCTAGCTGTTTCCCTCTGTTTCCAGTCTTTATGCTAAACTAAGATAAGAGTGGATATGAAGAGTGGTCTCACTTTGGCAGCAGAGCGACAGGGTGAAAAGAAAGGATTATTAAATCCTTGTATTGACAATAATTTATTTCAAAGTCCTGACTAAAACTGAAACTAACACAACGTAATGTATAATACAGTATAATATAGTACAGTTTGTAAAATTCAGACACATTGTGAAATCTGCTGCTCTGATTTCCTGCGTACTGATTTTATTTTAGTGCCTGCAAATCTCTAAATTTTTCAAGTATGTTATATGTTGCTGTTGGGTTTGGAGCTATAACAGCATCTAGGAGTGCATCTGTACATTTTCAGTGTGCTTGGGAGCCCCTGGCTGGTTAGGGGCCCTTAGCAGTGTGTGATTTCAGGCAGACGCTGTGCTCCTTCGGAAGTGACCACTGTAAAATCACATCAGCAAGAATACTTAACACTAAAGATTGTGCGTAAAAATGTAAACACATTTAAACCAAATAAGCTGTTAAATTAACTTGAGTTGAGAAGTGCATAATATATGAGTTCAGTGATTAATGATAACACCGCTCAGCACTGCATAATGTGTATTAACTATAAGTCATTATCATATTTTGTTTATGTAACGGATAAATAATATGTATGCAAGGCAAAGCAAAAAAAATAGAAAATAGTCCCATCTGGCTTTTATTATGGTTGAAATATTCAGAAGTAGATGCTACTTGTAATAACCCATATTACACAAGAACTTTAAAAAACTGTTTACTTTGATTTTTCCTGGCCCCACACACTGTGCATAAACAGTGTTGTTGACAATCACCAATTTCATCCTCTACTGAATTTTCTTGTTGAATTGGATGGATTTTTGAGACACGGAAGACAAAACAAAAGAATACATTACTGTGTCCACTTAATGTTTGTTTCCACTTGGAAATCGTCTCTGCAGTTGTTGCAATCACTTTTGACACTCCATGTCAGTTTGAGAAAAAACACACATGGCCAGTTTTTGTGTTCACCATTTAAATCTGGCCCTTCTGGAGAAACAGTGAACTGAGGGGAAACAAGATCTGTCCTCTATGTCCTTTAGGAATCTAATTTATATACACACATATTTGGTGCTATTCAAACTGAAATTTGAACTTCTTACGGCGCTGCATATTAGCAGCATCATGACATCTGTCAGGCACCTGAGCCTTCAAAGAGAGGGAGTTTAAAAGGCACGTTCACAATTTTCCAAGTCTCTCCTAAAACAACAGTCAGGTGCACAAAAGAACATTGACACATGTTTTTCTTGCTGCAATCATTCCTCCTGTTCATACTGGCCATTAGAAGGTCCCTTCATAATGTACTTTCAATGTAAGTGATGGGGGCCAAAATCCACAGTCCTCCTCCTGTGCAAAAATGTATTTCAACATTTATTTGAAGCTAATACAAAGCTTCAGCAAATCAAGTCAATATCTGTCAAAGTTACAGTCTTTTTAGTGCCAAATTCCCTATTTTTGCTACAATCCTGCAGCTCAAAAGGACAACACTGTCTGTCAAGAGGGAAGGGACTAAAAAGATTGTAACTGTGGAAGATATCCACTTTATTTGACTAAGTCTGCTGAAGCTCCACGTCATCTTCAGAACTTTTAAATACTTTTACATCTATACAGGAGGAATAGAGGCTCAGGTGAAGTTATAAATTAAGTTTTGCAAATGGATTCACCATTCGTATATGTCAGAAACTTGGTATAACATAATGTGAATGAAATGAATGTAATCCTATATTTTTTGGCTGTGCAGATGTTTCCTCTCTGCGACTTTTCCAGAGAAATGAATGTAAACGTCACCTCCTTTCAGGACTTTGAAAGTACATGCACACCTGAAATGAAGGTTATAATAGTGAGAGGTCTTTTTCTTTCAAGAGCAGTGTGCCCTTTAGAGGGAATTGATAAGGTGAGCAATTACATTTCTGTTCAAAAACATTCTCCTGGTCCTTGCGTCTCTGCAGTCTATAAGCCTGATCGAGCGTGGCAACCCATCCCGCAGCCTGGAGCAGGTGTGTCGGTGGGCCAACACGCAGCAGCGTCGCGACCCCGAACACGCCGAATACCACGACCACGCCATCTTCCTCACAAGGCAAGATTTTGGTCCCGCAGGTATGCAAGGTACTGTATTTTTCTCGATCGAGGCCTGTGCAGACTGAGTGCTGATATCTACTTCCATTCACAAGGGGTTGGCTTCAAGTCTTGCCCAGGTAAGGTCAATGGAAACTTAAAAATGGAGGCTGCACCTGAGGTCATGAATCCAATTCTGCCAACGGCGACCTCACAGGAAAATAATTACTGAGTAGCTTTCCAAAACCTTGCTGACTTGACATTGATGCCACCCTGGATATGAAAAATTGAGATTGATATTGTTGAAGAAAGTTTTTGGCATGTAGAGAAAAAACAGAAATGTTTGTTAGTCATTTATGTAAAGGAACTGTAGTTTTTTAAATCCTTTACTAAGTCTGTTTTGTTAACAGAACTAAACTTGAATCTCACTCATAAATGATCAGTAGATGGTTCTCAATCCTAATAATACATGTATGTAATGATTAGGAGTTTCATAGCATACATGTTCTGTCAGTTTAGCATTTGTCTCATGCTGTACTTCTTCTTTTCAGCACTTCAACAGTGAGATGATCTTTCACAAAATTGAAGTGAGCAACCTAGCCGCCAGAGAAACCGGGTCCAGAATGAACAAAAATTCTCTGTGCTCAAGTTCAATATCTTGCATTGACCTGTGTATATTTTTACCTTTAAAGCACACGTGTCATGTTTAGAGGACGGCCTGAGGCTACCTGGTTTGCTTGTCACACCTCCGGATGTTGCCATAGCTGCGGTTGTGTTGTGTTCATAACAAGCCCAGTTTCTATGGCGCCCTGCACTCTGTTGGGTTGGACCTGGTGCTGAGTCTCGGGGTCACGAGCAGGCATCGCACTCTCTTGTCAAGGGTTAGCTGTGAGATGGTAGATTCTATATCCAAATATAGATATTGGGTTGTGGGGTAAATGGGGGAAAATCCATTCAGTTTATGGTGAGAAGCAAATGGAGATGAAACAACTGTATGAATCTCACATTATGTTGTTAACTGATAGTGAGTTCGTCACATTTACAAAAGCAAATCCTGCGAACGATTTCAAGTGTTTTTGATTTGCTCTCTATGTTTACTAGCTTATTTCCCGTGCAATATGTTCAGTGTTTGAGTTTATCAACCAGATGATAGAGTCCACCTATCTCCTCACTCATGACATCAGCAGTACAGAGACAAATTTTTGACTCCAGCTGCTGCTGCTGCACCATTTTGCTTCAATGTGCAAAGTTTCCAGTTGTCTCTTCATGGGAATGTCATCTGCATTCTCCTAAATTCCTTTTATCTGCCTTTCAGATAAAGGGTCATGCTCCACAACTTCTTTCATGTCTCACTATTTCACTGGCAACGCTAAATCCATCCATTTTGTTGTCATTTATGAAAAAAACATCAGCCATCTGGTTCAAAAACTGGCCTTGTTAGAGCACCATCATAATCACACTGTAGCAAAAAAAAACAAAACACTCTGCTATGAAGTAGCTTGCTGCAGATGTTTCTCTTTTTCAACACCTCTAAAATAACCTGATATACATGCTTTTCAAGAGTCTTTATCATCGGCTGTCTGCCTGCTGCATTTTCTGCTTTTTTACCTGCATGCCAAAAAGGTCTTCTGAAGGTCAGAAAGCATGAAAATTATCTGAAAGCCACCAAAAGAAGGCCAGAACGAGCGTGCTTCTGAACCCAACCAAACGCGCTAAGCTGAATCGCTGCACACCTCTTGATCGAGTTATGTTTTTATGTTCCTGCTTTGCTTAAAAGTTTGTTGACCTGGTGAACTGTGTGAAATGTTCTGCCGGGCGGGTGTCTGCTGGAGAAATGACGTCAGGCTTCCTAGCTTGCTGTTTACTTCAGGACTTTCTTTAGAGAGGAGATATTCGGTACATCAGCTGTCACACAGGAGCTTCAGGCTCCGTCACACCCCCTCCCCCACTTGCTAAAAGTCTTTAATAGTGTCTGCTGTTTATTAGCATTGAGCATCCCTGGTTTTCGAGATGTTTTGATGTAGACATTAAGGCTTCATGTCCTTGGTTATGCATAGACCAGAGATGTACTTTGTAATCAGTGAATGACGTCTGGCTCTGCAGACATGATGTTACTGCTGACATCACCTACACTACATTATACTAATGCAACATGTTCATGTGGTACATTATGTACCGTTACTTTCATTTAGTGACTCATTAGAAGCATTTCCCTTCCCTTTTGTTCACCTTGATGGGTTTGGTTTTGTTATTTTGAGTGTTACTGGCTAAATGCAACCTTTTGTATCAGATCAAAAGCAATACATACATATAGATACAGTATGTGACTTTATCACTGAAAGAGAGTGATGAGCAGTCTTTATATCCTGTTGTTTTTCAAGTCTAATCTGAACTCCAGAGTCTGACAGCCAGCTGCACACCAAGAAAAGATTGAGACCTTCACTATGACTGCAATTACATCATATATAGCTAAGTTCAATAATGTCACATCAAGAGATAATTTCCACCCTCATCATCAGCACTGCATGAGAATGTCACGACCTTCATCTTGGTACTTGATTATTAGGGCTGTGTGGTCTTTTCTGTTGCCCAGGTTACGCTCCAGTGACTGGGATGTGCCACCCACTGAGAAGCTGCACTCTGAACCATGAGGACGGCTTCTCCTCCGCCTTTGTGGTTGCTCATGAAACCGGCCATGTGTGAGTAATGGCATGATGATGAAAGGACCAGCAGAGTCTCACAGGATTCTGCTGCATCCAATTAAGCCGATAGTCTTGCATGGTAACTGTAGTCTGTAATCAAAGGCAGAGCCCTTTAACGGGGCTCTGTTGTCTTAACAAATAAGGCATCTAGTTGCTTCAGCATGTGCATGCAGGTACTCAGCCAGGCAAGATGAGCTTATTCAGCTGTATTGTTCAAAAACAACTGACTCCTGCACACAAGTAAATGTATCAATACAAACCACATGCATTAGTATATATATTTATTGTATATGCATATATTATATACATTCATTATTTGCAGAATATTACTAGAACAAAATTACTTAGATTTCTTCCCAAACTTTAACCTCCAGAGTAACAGGGTGTCACAATTTTACATTATGTTATTTTTGTGGATTATTTAAAATGAACTGAACTGACAAAATAATCACAAAAAGATACCACAATATGAAAAATACTCCTTAAAAAGTCCTGCAATTAAACTTAAGTAAATAGATAAATATTAGCAGTAACATGTAGCCAAATAGACAAATAAAAAGTAGAAGTACACATTGGGGTTGGGTATCAAACCTCTATACATTTTGAGTAATGGTCATAATCTTAGTCTTGTCTACTTATTCCTTCAATAGATATTTCCTGATTTAGATCAGTAAACTTTGCTAATTTTAAACGATATTTCATTTAGACATTTATTTCTTTTACGACTGTTTGTATTAAGACAACTTCAAACGTATTGAGAAATAGGACTTATTTAAACATTATTGAAGGCTAGTGTAGCAATAGGCTGCATCCACTCGGTGTATCAGCTTGTGGAGCTGCTAATGGGGCGCTGAAAGCTTTGGAGGTAGCGTCTGTGAACTCCACCCCCTGCTGCGCCACGGACATCGCAAACTGGCCAGACAGACCTGATTGACTGTCTCATCACACAAAAGAACAGAAGAACAAGTCACTAACCTCTTCATCCTCTAACAGTGGGAAGAGGGCAGACTCCATGCTATGCCTGTCAGTGCTTAGTGCCCTGGTCAAAAATGGTTTTTGTTTGCCAGATAGATCTGAGTGCTTTTTAAATTGTTTTCAATGGTGAATGAAAGGACAGTGTCTGCACAGGTGACACAGCCTGTAACACTGAATATTTCCCTCAGACTGATGGATTGACAAGGACTCACTGTTGAAATGCACATATGCAGCACTGTACATATGCACACCATCATAGATTTGGACTTTTGAATCAAGGGCAATGCTAAAATCAAGATAATAATTTAAATATGCACCATCAAGCCTTTTTATTTCGACAGTCACACACTCACTCACAGTGTTTTTTAGCTTGTTAAAAAAAGAAAAAAAAAGGAAAAAACACCTGTGGTATCTGAAAATCGTTAGACTTTTTTGATTGCCTCAAGAAACAGACAGATCTGAGCTGCTGTTCATCTGAAATTCAATTTCACATCTCTCCCGTCAATATGAGGCATGAATTTCACTCCATGGGTCAATAAATCACACAAACTAAGCCTTTCTTAAAATATATATATGAAAAAATTGTGTTCTTGCTGGCAATTGTGGAAATTGTTAACTTGTTAAATTGGACCTTATTCAGTTTTTAAAAATGATAATGCAAGTTTCATTACTTTAAAATGAGAGCAGCAATTTGAACAGCTGTCTCTTCGCAGCAGCTGTCCTGCAGACCTGACCAGCTGTGTCCAATCTGTCTCCCCGTGTCTGCGTGAGTTTCCTCTGAGTGCTTTGGGTTTCTCAGTCGAAAACACATGCAAGATAGGTGAAATGAAATCGTAAATTCCCAGTAGGTGTGGATATGTTCTTCCCAACCGGTCAAGGCAGACGGCTGCCCACCTAGAGCCCGGTTCTGCTTGAGGTTTCTTCCCGTTAAATGGGAGTTTTTCCTTTTCCCCCATGTTTTTTCTTTTCCCCCATGCTTGCTCATGGGGAAGTACGGTCTAGACCTGCTCTATGTGAAAAGTGTCCTGAGATAACTTCTGTTATCTGTGTAAATAAAATTGACTTGACTTGACTTGACTTGGTAACCTCTCCACGGTATTATCTGCCTCTTGCCTGCTGCATGCTGGGATAAGCTTCAGCCTGTCATGACCCTGAGCAGGATAAGGGAGTATAGAAGTTTGATGGATGGATATATTATAGTAATTATGTTGTCCACAAGAAAGGGAAGGGATAAGGGAAAGTACAAACACTGAAAAAAGCCTTTATTGTCATGGCTACATAATTAAAATAAGACAACCTTCTTTGGGGTAAAACAATCACCAATACAAGAGAATACAACAAGCACAGGCTTCAATCACACACATGAGAATTTGCAGCGCCACATTACACCTGTAATCATGCACTGTATGAACATGTAATAGAGAATGTTGAGTGTGTGAGTGCAGGTAAAGAGGGAGGTGGTTCTGAGACACTGTTGAGCCTTCTCTGTGATTTGGACCCAACTCATCAAAACATCATTTAGGTGAGAAGTGCCCACCTGATGACCCTGTAGACTGGCCTGCACTCTTACACTCACACACAATTTCAAATTGAAACCATTTTTTCCCTTCTCTTTCTTTTTTCTCAGGTCAAGGGACATGATTCATGCATGGAAACGTTTCTGTTACTGGAGGGTTGCTAATTTGTGCTAATGAAACTGCCTATCAAGCCAGTGGTTCTGTAGTTTAAGGCCCCTTTACACCGCGATTTTGGGCTGTCTGAGGCAAAAGTTGACAATCATGAGAAAAACGTGGTAAAATCTTTGGTATCAGTCCAAAAGATCATAGATCGCACTGTGAGACACTAATGACTGACAAAGACAGAGCTTTGGCAACCAGAGACAGCCTGAGGCAGAAATTTAACCAAATTCTCACAATGTGACTGCTGCTACGACCCGAATCTACCAACAAACCAAACAAACCAGCGTGACATTTCGTAAGTGCAGTCTTTTGAATAAAGTTTAGGCAGAAAACACACTTGCACCTTTAGTCTAGACAGTATCTGCTCTTTGCTTGGGTGAGAGTAGGATTCAAAGGCAGTTTAAAGGTATGTTTGGTCAGGGTTAGGTACCCAATGAAATGTCAAAACACCATTTAACATGAATCAACATTCACTCAGAAGTGAATATGACAAGTACAAGTAAAAGAAAAAATACCTTCATAAACCAACACCAAATATCTGTGTAACACGCTTCAATTGCTCTTTAGATTAAACTCATTTAGTGTTAGATCCCACTGGGATGAGGCATGGCTGATTACTGATCGTGTTATTTCCAAACCTCCTGTAGAAAACATTTCAGTTCATTTTCAGGAACAAATGACAGATGCCAGCTACACCATAGAGCACTCAGTTCCTGCCCCCTTTCCTATTCCACTAGCTGCTGCTACTCAGTGGGTTTTCTCATTAAAGATGTGTTTAATCAGTCTTGCTGCAAAGCTGAAGCCTGGTCCTGGGGTATTCTGTCCATACAGTATATTCTTCAATACATGAGTACCTACTGCTATAAAGGCTAGTAAGATTTGAGCACATCATCATTTCAACGAAGAAATTAATGAGCCAATGGCTAATTAGATATGTTGTTATACCTCAATGTTTAGCCAATGGAGCTGTTGGTGGGTGAAGCCTTACAGTTAACAGAGAGATCATATCATATCCTAACCCTATAAAGAAAACATTTCACTTTATTTCACTGGCTTTTGTAACTCAGTGCAATCTCTCATTGAGGGTCTGTCTTCCTGAACAGGTGTTCCTGCGGTTTACTATCTGTGAGAAAAAGCCTTACAACCCTTTTAACAGTTAAACAACAATGATCTCATGAAGGTTTCCCAGCACACCAGAAGTGCATGCTGGAAGTCTTCGTAACTGGTTCTCCTTTATTCATTATATCTGCCTCCACTCTAATATCCGTGCTGTTTGACCGCTGTCTATTTTCACTTGAGCTTTGTTAAAAGCAGGGTGACTGTTAAACCTTGAGCTTTCGTCATTTAAAAAAAAATTCACCATTCCTTTATAGACAAATTCAATGAACCACAGGACATGCAAATCATGTCATGCAGTTCAGTTCAAAGATTTGTTGTCACTGACTTTGTAGTTTGTTTTTTCCTATGCTAAGTGATCGCATCGCTATTCAGTATGTGAAGCAGTAAGTACTTCTTCAGTTCAGTGAGGCACTCACTCTTTTATGTTCAGTTCAGTACAAGACGAGGCTTATACAAGCACTATTTATAAAGGTGAATAACCCAGCAGCCAACTGCAACAGGGTAATCACTTCATGGCTGCTCTGTGGCTTTTTCTTTGGGGGTTGGGGGGTGGGGGGGGGGGGGGGGCTGTATGACCATCAGCTTGAGTCCCACTTTAGAGGTTATCTTTGACTTCTATTTTTGGCTCTTAAAAACTCTGTGTGATAACTTGGCAGCCTGTCCACTGCAGGTCATGGTGGATCGAGAAATATACTCTAGGTTGGCAATACCACCAACTACTTTTGATCCAATACTAAGTAATGTCATGGCCAGAATCACCAATACCAATACATTTTATTATTAAAAGCAACTTATGCATTATAACATAGGGGAGAGCCATTAATAGGTCAATGTTCATTACCCTAAAACGATTTACCCCAACATTATACATTCTTTTTCTCTAATCTTTGTTAATTACTTAATCACCTGCAAGTTTTTAATTGAAAAATAAATGTTTCTTGTGTGAATTCTGTGAACCAAGAAGGTGATCACTGCACCCATGCACAATACAGCAGTAGAGAAGCAAAGAGTGCATGCACTTAGAGAGCGTTCATGTGCCCAGAATGTGATCTAACAGTAAGATGGGGATTAATTGATGCTAGTCTCAATACTAAAGACAACTTAGTATCCACTGTATCTGCCCACCCCTGGTACAAATTAAAAGTTAATATTCTGCTATGAAACTCAACATCAAGTAGAACTAAAATGTATTTTCATAAAAGAAAACATCTGGTATAGTTGGAATTTTCAGCTGTTAGATATTTGGCCACTTTTCACCATGGGTTTTTTCTTCAAACGCCTCAATATGTCAGTATTAAATACTGTCATAACTTAAGCAGCTGTGCCAGAACTTTGTCTAATATAGTCTAAACGTAAGTGTTCTGATTTCAATTAGACATATTTGATCAGTGAATAATCAAACAAGACTTAGAATATGACCAAGTATCCAATAACTTTTGCCAGTTTTAGTTTTAGGATTATTGATATTACACAGGGAACTCAATGTTTGATACCCAAATGTAAAAAGTACTACTACTTTTGATAATTAATTTGGATGTGTGCTGATGCATATATTTGCTACTGCTTCCAATTAAAAAGGAAATAAAAGTTATGAATTTAGATGAGGAAATATCTTATCAACACCCCTGGTCAGTATCACTAAAATGTTAAGTAATTACAAATCCTGTCCATTTAATACAGTTGTATTTGTTTTTAGACAAAATCCCAGAAGAATTAAGCCATTTCATTTGAAAAACAGATTGTTTGACTAATTAAACTATAATGAAAGGTCCGTTTAAGAACAAACTGCAACAAAAGTCAGCACACCCTTCATTAGTGAGACTTCATTCTTTTATTTCTTAGTATTTTGTATCCCAGCCTTTGTTTTTGATAACAGATTGGATCCTCCTGGGCATGGATGATACCAGTCTTGCACAAATCTGTGGAGAAATTTTCTGTCATTCTTCACAGATTGTTTTCAGCTGCTCTTTGCTGGAGGGGTTTTGTTGCTCTACCTTCCTCTTTAAAATACTCTAAAGTGTTTTATTGGATTCAGGTCAGCTGACATACTTTGCCAGGTCATAGTTTTTTTCTTCTTTAAAAATGTGGTTTTTGCAGTGTGTTTGGGATCATTGTCATGTTGGAAAATCCCTCTCTTGCCAACCTTCTTCAGACTGGGAGACATCTTTTCATTCAGTATTTGGGTATACAAACTTGCATTCACAGTGTCATCTATAAATGTCATCTCTCCTGCACCTTTTGCACTCATGCAACCCCAAATCAGCACACTCCCACCTCCATGTTTCACAGTCAGCACTATGCAGTCACTGTGGTAGTCCTGGCCAGGTCCACGCCAAACATGCTGGACCCCATCTGATCCAAACAAATTTATTGGTTTCATCTGACCAAAGAATGTGCCGGCAGTATTCATCAGGCTTCTTTTCATGGTCTTTGGCAAAGTTTAATCTTACAGTTTTTTGCCATTTTGTAAGCAATAGTTTTCTTTTTGGACGTCGTCCGTAGAGGTTGACTTCATGCACAGTCACTGAAACACCAATTTCCACAGATAATCCTTGTGCCAAGTCAGAAGCACTTGTCCATCTGTTTTTCAATGCAAGTTTGCATAAATAGTGAATTGTGCATGCTGTCATTTTTCGAGGACGTCCACTGCACCTTCTGTTATTGGTAGTATGAGTCCTCCTGTACCTCCTAACCACTGCTGCAACTGTGTTTTGGCTCCTGTTCAGTAGCCTACTGATGATCTTGCCATGTTGTATGAGACACAACCGAGGCCAAAACTGAGAAAATTTTGGTATTCACAAGTTCTTTTATAACCTTGTTCAGGCAATTAGTCTTAATTTGAAGTCACAGGCCTCAAGGTTGTACTTTGAGGCCTGTATTTTCAATGTAGTCTATCTATTTGTTTTTAATTATTAATAAGATCAAATACTCTACCCTTCACCCTAAAAATACTACATTTATTGTAAGATGATACAATTTTGGATCATTTACTATTTTAGTGAATTTCGGTCTGTACTCAAGCCTTACCTTCTCCTACAGTATTGTTGTTTCCTGTGACTTAGCTGGTCATTATTTGCCTACAACGCATGCACCTGCTGCTCAATAAACTGTTTTGTGTTTTTCTTTCAGGTTAGGAATGGAGCATGACGGCCAGGGAAATCGCTGCGCTGATGAGACCAGTATGGGCAGCATCATGGCACCCCTTGTCCAAGCAGCTTTCCATCGCTATCACTGGTCACGTTGCAGCAAGCAGGAGCTCAATCGATATATTCAGTGCGTTCAGTGTCTCTCATTCCATTATTTCTCATGTTCTCTTCACCCCATATGGTTATATTGCTTCACAGCTAATGTGTACAGCGGCTCAATACGCTATTGATTTTCTTAGAACTGTCTCTTATCTGGCTTTTGCTATTTTCTCATTCATGTCACATGTTGCATTTATGACTCTTATTCTCCTTCGTTCCTCAGCTCATATGACTGCCTGCTGGATGATCCCTTTGAACACAAGTGGCCCAAGCTTCCCGAGCTACCTGGAATAAATTATTCAATGGACGAGCAGTGCCGCTTTGATTTTGGTGTTGGTTATAAAATGTGCACCGCTGTAAGTCCTTCACACCTGTGTAATTCCCAGAATATTGATTTGAGTTATTTATTCATAGCCTTTGAGTCAGCAGAAATCTTGAGGTCATTTTACATAGACACACATTTATTACATAACTGACAAAACTCCCATTGCCTTACAAGGGATAACAATATAATAGATTTAAATAAATACACATAATGACACATAAAAGACAAAGGGTTAAAATTCAAAGTCTTAACACATCAGATACCTTGGAAATAATGCATCAAGGCTCTTTGGAGAGATGCTAAAGCACATGCTGCTGTAGAAAGTCCAGATTCTGGCTCTCGTGGGAATTAAAAAAATGAAAACATCTTAAAGTTAGCTGGGAGAAATGTGACCTTGGGTGGGGTGGATTTTCACCCCGTATGCTTTCCTGCAGTGTCAAAAAAGCTGAATTGATTAGTTTGTTTACTCATCTACATTTCCAAAAGACTAACTGAAGCTTAAATTTGTTGTTCCTCATTTAGTTTCGAACCTATGACCCCTGCAAGCAACTGTGGTGCAGTCACCCTGACAACCAGTACTTCTGTAAAACCAAAAAAGGTCCTCCGGTGGATGGAACAGAGTGTGCACCAGGAAAGGTGGGAAACGTATCCAAATTAACTTTAAATTAGTTTTGTGCAATAATTAGAAAGTGGAGCTCTCAGAAGAGATGAAGTAGAGATTAAATGGTTCTAAAGTAGTTCACGGTCATTAGTTGGTACTTTTTTTTTTTTTTTTTTTTTTACCTTCCTTCCTATTCTGTCTTCGTCATATTTTAGTGGTGCTTCAAGGGCCATTGCATCTGGAGATCCAGCCAGCAGCCTCAGGGTCATGATGGGAGTTGGGGCTCATGGTCAAAGTTTGGCTCATGCTCCAGGACGTGTGGAGGTGGAGTTCGCTCCCGCAACAGACAGTGCAACAACCCTCCGTGAGTGCTGTGGTGGCGAGGAAACCAATTCTTAGTGGCAAAAAGAAAAAAAAAAAAATGAAAGAGAAAACACATGGAAACAAAAGCAGCTACTTGTTCAGTGGCCAAATACTTCATATGATCTGTGTGTTCATCCAGCAGATGATGACATACTGTAAACGTGCAAATGCAAAGCTGGCTAGCAGGACCAGTTTTTGATCCAGCACTGGCTTTGCAGAAACTTGACCTCAAAGAGTTCAACAGTGTGAGCTACTGTACAGTATGTCTCTATGTTCACTTCATTTAGCATTTTTTCTAGTTATTTAGTTGATTTCTACAGGATTACATGAGCATTACACTACAAGACTTTACAGTTTAGGATCGCTCTGTTTAATATTTATTTTTCACCCATATTGGAATTGTGACATCACATCCTTTTTTGGGCTCGAGTGCGGGGCAGTTTCGCTTAGCAGACGGCTAATGTGACTGTACCTTTAGTAAGAAGACCACAGGTGTATTTAATAGCATCAAAGACTGAATTTCACTGTATACTAGATACACAGTCTGAACAGGTTTTGTGTATGTCGTGTCTTCACACTGATAAAGTTGCGAAATAAAGTGCACTCAAAGTAAAGAGTGTAGTCAGTATGCAGACTAAAATGGAGGGGCTGCTCACAGCTGGAAGAAATTAAAAACCCACAACCAGCTCAGGAAACAAATAATAACTATCACATTTTTGGAAAAACATTTTGCTTTAGTTTTTTGAAGTTTAACTGGCAGAGGTTTTGCAGTATGATTGACATCTGATGGCACATGTATTGCAACATTTCCTGGTAATATAAAATGGGTAGACATATTGATGACTAACTGCAATAAACAGTATACTATAAAGATTAGTATGTAGTATGGGCGAACTGGGACACATTTACTGAGACAGTCACAAAATTAAGCATTAAAAAAGTTTGTATGAAAACCAAAAACTTGATTTTTCCGTGTGCTGTTGATGGACATTATTTTACCACAATGCATTGCACCAGGAAGATGAAGGAGCCACTCACAGCTGCAAAAAATTACGGCAAATTGTGAATGGTGGAGAGACAGCTCCATTTTTTAAGAACATTTTGTTTTCTCTTCAGTAAATTTCAGTAAATCTTTCAGCACACATTTGCAAATCAGTAAAGTTCATTAATTTCTAGTATACGAACCTTAAAAACAACTTTTACATTTACGTTCACCTTTAGTATAAGTGCATATCATATATAAAAAACAGCTTCTTTGAGATATCATGACACAACACGTCTTCAAAAGCATTTTGTTTTTGTTTTTTATCAGGCCCGCCTACGGTGGTCGAGATTGCCCCGGCTCTGCTTTTGACTACCAGATGTGCAACACAGAGGAGTGTGCAGGTCCTTATGAGGACTTCCGTGGTCAGCAGTGTGTCCAGAGGAGCAACAAATACCACAACAACATCAAGCACACCTGGCTACCGTATGAGCACCCAGATGGTAAGTCTGTACAGAGCAAAGCAGAGTCTCTTTCAAGAGGGGAATTTAAAAGTGTCCCGCAGATCAGCAAGTGAACAGATTACATTTGCAGGAGCAACCGCTCGCATGCATATACATTCAGGTGGGTGTTATCTGTCCTCTGTGTCCTGCTGTCCTGCTGATGTCTTAATCAGACTCTGAAGGTACTTGGATGAACCAAAGTGTGTGTGTGTGTGTGTGTGTGTGTGTGGGTGGGTTGCACGTTTTTGTGTTTTCAGAGAGCCGCAAGTGTGAGCTGAGCTGTAAGTCGAAAGAAACAGGGGAGGTGGTGTTCATGAACCAGGTGATGCATGACGGGACCCGCTGCAGCTACTCAGACCCCTTCAGCGTGTGTGCTCGAGGAGAGTGTCTGGTATGTCTTAACGGTGGTAGCTTTTGAAAAAAATGTGATTATATTCTCCTGATTCTCTATTATTTTCTGTCAGGTGATGAAGCTATCACACATAATTGTAATATTCATCTTCGAGTAGATTAGCACTCACTTACAATGGACAGTGGAGAAAAAAAGTATTTCACGCATTCTTCCTTCTTGTCAAAACAAACTCACCCGCTGACAGTTCAGTTGGAGATTGGAGTGTGTTATGCTAATAGCAGCTAAGCAGAAATGAGAAGCTGCAGAGGTCTCACTTCTTTCTAACTCTACACCGTTTCCTCTGGAGCCACAAAAGGCTTCATAAAACCTTTTTTTCACATATGCAGCTGTACTCCCTAAGACCTGTCAACAGACCTTGATATATAAATTGTTGGAGCTCCCCTTTAATTGAAACTTTTAATAAATAACATGTCATTATTATTAAAAACAGAATTGAAATTGAACGTTACGAATGAAAAGTTAGTTCTACTTCTTTGCAGATGATTTGAAAACACTACAAAATAATAAATCTTAGTATATTTTGTGCCAGACATCAGCACCCACATGCAGCGGAGTGCCCCTGAGGAATATCCAAACTGAGCTCTATGTGAGGTTGCTATTTATCATCTGACAAGGAGCTGAGTTTGGATATTTCTCAGGGGCGCTGAGCTGAGTTGAGCTTGGAAATGTCATTTTCCCAGAGTGCCTCAATCTCCACCAGAATGTATTTTGATGTTGAAAATAGTGCCCTTAGGGAGAAATATGAAGACATTTGACAACTAAACTGTAAATACTGTAATTGTGTTTTGACTACGTTCCTGTTATGTCTGAGTGTGTTTCCAATGTGCATCATCTTGAAGCAGCTTGCGGGGGCTCCAAACCAGATGCGTTTTCCCATGGCATCATTTTCTCAGTCTGTATAGATAGTCAGCGTTCCCCTTAGTTGACTGACTCACTGTCTCTGCCCTTCCCCCTTCACAGCATGTAGGCTGCGACAAGGAGGTCGGCTCATATAAGCAAGAGGACAAATGCGGAGTGTGCGAGGGGGACAACTCCCACTGTCGCACCGTGAAGCTCACTCTCACCAAGACGCCCAAAAAGAATGGTAATTATCGACTATGTGGAAAGGCCAGCGCTGAAATTAGCAACTTTGCTTCAGCTGAGTCGTTATATGAGATGGCTGTCATTGTTTAAGCTCAAAATTCGGAGGTCTTCCCAATCGTTTGCGTTTGACCACAGCCTCTATCCCACACTATCGTCAAACAAAGGTCCAAACTTTTTGTCTCCATGTCTTGATTCAGAGATTAATTGCTGTTATTACAGAAAAGAATAAGTGCCCGCTGTTTAAGGCTCCCAGCTGAACCATGCTCTGTCTCTTTGTCTTGTTAGGGATGCTGAAAATGTTCGACATCCCAATAGGAGCCCGCCACATTGTTATCGAAGAGAACGAGACCTCCCCTCATATAATTGGTAAGTGTGTCTCACATTCTTTTCCAGCTGTGGAAGACATACTATCAGTGCTAAGTAGCAGAACTGGTTTGTGTGTAGAAGTCGCTAACACGAGGCCAAATGTACCAAATGTTACAAAACCTTGATGTTTTCTCACATTACTGTAGTTGCCGGGTTATTTACCTTGTGAGACTAGTTAGATATCGACTGTTACAGACACAGAGCGCAAGTTCACCAAGCTCAACTCCTTTACTCAATAAAGAAGCACATTAAAGAGTCAGTTCACCTGAAACAGACACAAAAATAAACAGATTTTATTTGTCCAGATTCTGAGATAATAATTTCTATTGCCACTCTACAATGGGCCTGAATGGAAATGTCACTTGTGGATTAAAAAAACTGAAAAAATTTAACTGCAACAAATCTTTCCAGAAACTTTGAGTCTTATGCAAGAACCACTCGTACAAATAGACTCATTCTTAAGTGGCACAGACGAGTGATTTAAGAAAACTTGTCACATTCATCCATTTTTTTTACTCGGAATTTTATCTTGGATACGAACAAAATTCAGAAGTGGTCGTACAAGCCGTGAGTCTGCCTTTCTCCAGAGCGGAAAGATACACTTATTAGACTTAAAAATCATAAACTAAAATTACATAACTATACAAGACTTAATGCAAAATTAATATTCTGTTCATCATGTCAGTGTGATGGGTATCACCTGACAGTGTAACATCATCTTCTGTATAATATTATATCATTGGCTGTCGCATCCTCTTCACCACCTACTATTTACTGCAAGTCATGGACCGCTTTGTTATTTCTCAGCATATTTCTGTCACATAACAGCTCTGCTCTGATGATATGTCATTAACAGCTGTTCTAAGACCACCTTTGACACCAATTAATGTGTCATGTTTTCTGTCAGCTGCTGATTTGTGACAGCAGGTACTGTGGTGTGAAATTCTTTTTTTTGTTTGTTTTACTCTTGGGTAACCTTGGGAATGAAATGATGTCATTCATTAGGTTAAAACGAGCAACTTACAACATGTTTATACAGTTAAGGGGGTTCAGGGAAAATAAGAGTTTTAGGATAGGAATATGAAAATGTTCCTGCTGGTGTGACTACAGCTGCTGTCCTGTATGAAGGAGAAAGCTACAAACTTTTCAGAGCCACACTTTTCAAGCTTAATGAGCATAGTTCATATTCAAAAAGTTGATTTATCGCGGAGTATTCCTTTAAGAGATTAAAAGGAATGCGATTAAGGTGCAGGATGCAAGGTTTTACATAATTAACATACGTGTAGCCACAGGCATGCTCCCCGTGGAGTTTCATGTTACAGACTTTACACAGAAATGTTCTCAAAAACACACTTTCATCCCGATCAGTTCATGGTAAAGTTTCTGGGGAGAAAAGTCTGCAGAAGTCAGTCATGGCCTGTGCTTTGTGCTGGTGTTTTCTCAACTTTGCACGCAGTAGTTCTGAAGCGAAGAATTCACAATCTCTCGTCCCCGAAGCTCAGCTGTCGTACTGCACAGGAGAAATCAGCTGTCTTATATTCTATCTGCTTAACTAACTAACAAACATCATCAATGTGGGAATTTTCCGGAGGAGCTTGGAATGTATATTATTTGTCCAGGTGTCAGTGCAATTAACACAGCTGATGAGTCAAAACACAGGTGCTATTGTGGTGTTTTTTTATTTAAACCACACTTCCACGCTAATGACTTTCAAATTGAGCTGAACACAATAATGACGGCTTATCAGTTTTGCAATACAAAGCGGTGTGTCAGAGGTAATGAGACTGGAGCTCTAAGACGTCTTTAGGTATAAGAAGGTGTGACAGACTCGTATCTTCCAGCTTACAATAGCTCTCTGTGCGACTGACAAGGGTGAGTCAGGATCACCATGGCCAAACCCTCCCTCTTCTGTTTTACTTTCTGGCTTTTATTAGCTCATGGGAAGAGGAGATGACACACAACTTGGAGGATTTACTGCTGTCTGACCACAATGCCAAACATCTCAAAATACATACTGACACGTTCCCTGCTTAAAGGAGAATCTCAGAGTTCTTTGAGGAGGGAAGGTCGATCCCAAATTTCTGTTGAATTTTTGAGATTTTTAATGAATGAAAAAATGTTTTGCTACTAAAAACGATGTGATGTGGCATGTATTCCTTCTCACCACACATACATAATATATACTTTTTTTTCTCCTCACTGACAGCTGTGAAGAATCAAGTTACTGGAAACTTCATATTAAATGCAAAAAGTGAAGACGCCGAGTCAAAGACCTTCATCGAAAATGGTTTACAGTGGGAGTATTCCATCGATGCTGAGAAGGAGACGCTAAAAACATCTGGTCCTCTGCATGAAGGCATTGTAGTGCTGGTGAGTGTGGATGGAAGTGGATCATCCCTTTTTTTATTATTTATACTACCAAGTTTTCTAATTAAGTCTCCTCAATTCGTTGCAGGTCGTCCCCCAGGAGGAAGACACAAAGATCAGCTTGACATATAAATATATTATACACGAGGACCTGTTACCGCTCATTACCAACAACAATGTGCTTCTGGCTGAACTGGACACTTATGAGTGGGCACTGAAGAGCTGGTCACAGTGCTCCAAACCCTGTGGGGGAGGTCAGTGAGTGTATTGTGTAAAATAAATAAGTCACATCCAAGTCATCAATCAACAACAACAACAACTTAGGATACAAAGGAATCCTTTTTTTTGTCAGCTTTGACAGGATGTTACTGTTTTCCAGAACGTATATACAGGAAGACACTCCCAAGTCATATGTTAGTGCCAGTAGCCCCCTGGGAACATAGAGTTTGCACTTCAGGTTGAACCCAGATTTGTGTATTTAATGTAATTTATGCTATATGTGTGTATTTCCATCCTTCAGGCATACAGTACACTAAATATGGTTGCAGGAGGAAAAGCGACAGCCGTTTGGTGCATCGCAACTTTTGTGAAACTAGCAAAAAGCCTAAACCCATCCGCAAGCGCTGCAATGTTCAAGAGTGCAGCCAGCCCATGTAAGTGACTTCCAACTACTGTACAGATTGTGCATCCATGCATTTATATTTCAATAGCTAATGTAGCATTAAAAGTGCTAATAATGGCTTTGCCTCCATACTGTATGTCATCCTATCATTATGTATTCCTTTTAGAGGGAATAAGTACTAAGAAAAATATATATAATTGCCGTGTGTCATGGAAAGCCTTTTCAAGCACCCTGCTGTGCTTACAGGTGGGTAATGGAAGAGTGGAGTCCATGTAGTAAGACGTGCGGGAAGCTCGGCTACCAGACCAGGGTGGTGCAGTGCATGCAGGCGCTCCACAACGGCACCAACAGGCCCGTCCACAGCAAACACTGCACCGAGGATCGCCCGGAGACGAGGAGAGCCTGTAACCACACCACATGCCCCGCCCAGTGGAGGACAGGGGCGTGGTCTCAGGTGAGCGGGAGGGGGACCTGGGTCTGTATTTATAAAAAGAATCACACTTACGAATAGAGCCAGCTTACGCTCTTTGCCGTGTGTGAGCAATAAGACACATTTATCGAGCAGCTTGCTCCCATTTAGAGCAAAGTGTAAGAGCATCCTTTAAGAGCAGCTCTCAAGTTATCATTTGGTTAATCACACATTTAGAACAGGAACAGCCATCAGAGACAGGGATGTACCTTAACTACTGTATTCAGTCTTGAAAAAGAATATTACATGTTCAAAAACATACAATATTTAATTTGTATAGTTTTTGTGTTAAATCCTTACTATCTCCAGTAAAAATTAACACCTGAAATTAAAATAATTCTGCATTTCTCATTTTTTCACTTTGAGGGAATCTTGTGCATAATCAGCAGCTCATTTAAGTTTCTATAACTGTAGGTCTTCTTTCAGCAGGAAACATTTGGGTACATAAAGTCAGACTGAAACTGATCTGTCTCTTATTTATGCCAAGTCATTAAAATACAGAAGGATTTTAACACTTTATTTGTAGGGCTGTTCATATTCTGGCATAACATGAAAACTGACATAATGTCAGTCACTTTGAGGGCAAACCTCATGTCAACACTGACGTACCCTGTCATGGCTGCCTTCATGATCAAACACAAATCAACTGTTGAGATATAACTGTCATATGTGGGTGGACTCTGAGTGTGGTTGTCAAGAGCTCTGACAACTCAAACTTGGAAGTTTGGAAGCTTAATAAATATAACTGTAATAACAGTTTAATAAGTTTCAAATACCTTTAACGCCTGTGTGTGTGTGTGTGTGTGTCTGTGTCGGTTGTATGGTAGTGCTCGGTGACCTGTGGCGAAGGGATTCAGCAAAGGCAGGTGGTTTGCAAGGAAAGCGACAACACTATTGGCGAGTGTGAGGGCGAGAAGCCGGAAACAGTCCTCATTTGCAAACTCAGCTCTTGTCCAGGTGAGTTTCAAATACGTGTCACATACTCTGTTAGATGGAAACTGCCTCTTCATGAACAAGTCATGTTCATATTTGTTTTCTTCTTCTGAAAAACGTGTGGATGTTTTATGTCTGCTGCATCATGCACATTTAGTCATAATCCTCTTCACACAGCAGATTTAAGCAAGGACAGATAAGGACACCTCATAGTATATGATTTTCTTCTGGCTCAGAAGTATTAAACTGAACATATGGTTTGGTCATCTTACGCGATAATTGCCTCATGAATATGAGAAGCCAGTGCTGACAGCTAGAATAGCAAATTTAACATGTCTAAGACTTAAAGAACAGTGAAAGAATCAAATAAAAATGGGCACAACAGGCTAAAACATTCCCTCACTGTGGGATTCTATTTACATGAAAATATGATTTATCTATATACTGTATTTTTTGGTTTGTGTGATGGATCACACCAGCTGTTCTAACTGCATGGTCCTTCTAGTACTCTTAGGATAAAGAACTTTCTAAATACCTAAAGAAAAATATCTTTCAGCCTCTGTGTCAAAACATTTCTGCACTGATGCTCTCCTGCAGCTTTTCTCATATTGCTTCCTCTTCAAAGAACCAGGAGCTATCTATCATTTTTTTCTGCTTCCCTGAGTGGGCAGAGAGTGGAAAATGGTGTGGTTTTTTGTCAAAAACATGAAGAAGTAGTCCAGGTTGGGCCTTGTGTTCTGTAAATAGCACCAGGCTTTATTATAGGTTTCTAACAACACAGCTCTGTTTTCTTACAGGGGCAAGAGGTTGTCATGAGCTTTTCTTGGGTCTTGTGGCTTCTGCTTAAAGTCACATTTAAGGATGTTTTCCTAAGTTTTAGCAACATTTTGTCCTGTCTTTGCTATTGTGCACTTCAGGACAGCCAGTGTCTTCTCTCACCATTGAAACCATGGAAAACTCTACAATAAAAGACGAAGCCGTACACCAAAGGGTTCCTGAAAACCCTGTCCTCAAAATCTCTTCGAGTAAGTCAACGTCATTTTTCTCAGAGATCTATCACCTTGATCTAAACTTAAATATATACAGTAGAAATCTTTTTTTTCAATCTTGCTCTGAGTGATGTCCTCTCTCCTGTTATTACTAGATGAGCCATGTCTGAGGGACAAATCGATTTTCTGTCAAATGGAAGTTCTTGCCCGTTATTGTTCCATCCCTGGATATAATAAGCTTTGTTGTGAGTCTTGCAACAAGAAAGAAAGCCTCGCTACACATGCTCCTGACCTCCCAAACACCCCAGAGGCCTCGGTTGAACCTGAGACCTCTGCTTCTTCTCACTCTGCATCACCCAAGGTTCCTCTACCCGCTACGACCCAGAGCCCGCCGCAAACCACTAAAGCCATCAGCAGACGACCTCGCTCCACCGCCCAGGTGCCAACCACCGCCGCTGCTGAAGCCTCGGCATCCACGGGTGCTGCTCTCCCCCAGGGTCCCACCGCCGACTCAGACCCAGGGCCTCTTCTACCTCCAGGGCCGCCACGGCCAACAGCAGACTCCAGTGGAGATGCCTCTAAAGAGCACAGTCCAAACAGCACTTTAGGCCCCATCGCTGCCAGGTCAAGAAGGGACAATTTAGGATCCGAGAGGGACTCAAGTCACAGAACCCTGTCAACTCAGAAATGAACAGTGAGCGATGTTGTGATCGTGCTGCTTAGTGAGACGGTCTCATACATCAGCTCACAAATTGCAGCGTCTGATAGACTCGCAGTCATGCTGCAGATATTTCTTTCTTTTTTACAAAGATTTTTTTTTTCCATGCCAGTGAACTTAGACCAGACCAGTGATGGTTACCTCATCAAAACTCCAGAACGACGCTGCGTTGCTCTGTCCTCTGTGCTTCAAAGAAGAAACGGAAGAAAAAATGTTGTCAAAACGAAGGTGCTGTAAACTAAAATGACTACAAGACGTGTTCAAAATGTGATGACTGCATTGCTACATTCATGTTTTTATCTGTGTACAGTTGTGTAAGCCTGTTTTTTTTTTAAGTGCATTAGAACTACTATTGAACTTGTATTGTGAACATGTGAGAAGAGGTCAAAGTCCATGATTTTGGAGGTGCATGTGTCAGCTGTGGAGTCTAGAGTGTGCCACCAGGATAATTATAGACTTTTATAAATGACAAAATGTATTAGGTATTATTGATTTTGAATTGGATTAAAAAAAAAAAATTCTTATTCCTTTTCTAATGTGCCCTGTTACATTTTATCTCACAGTTCGCGGTCTCCTTTAGTTTCATAGCTTTTTTTACTTTTCTGTGTTTAATGCATCAGTTAAGTGCAAATATAATTAATTAATTTATATTGGTGTTTTTAGAATTTATCAGTCTATTAATTGATTAGAATTAAAGACCGGGTAAGTCAATAATTATTCCAATGGCACACCCCAAGACTCCATAGTTAGTTACTCCTGGCAGGGAGCTTCATGGCTTCTCTGTCCCTGGTGCTTTTTTTGTTGTTGTCCAAATCCAACATACTAGTGATTCTCCTCACTGGTCAAGAATCATGATTGTTTGCAAACCAACCCCACTGTAGCATGCCCTCAGTCTGCCTTTGTGGAAGTCAGTCACTTATGCTTTAACAACAAACAAACACAAAACAAAACAAACAAAAAAAAAAATGTAAGAAAAACACATTATGATATTTTTTGTAACTGATATATTTTTCAGATAATAATGTATATAGTGTAAATTTCAAGTTATGAAAAGAAATTAGCAAGCAAGAATAGAACGGAAGGTATGTTGCAAACTGGAAACTACGGGCAACGCTGTAAGTCTACAGACTGTGGTTGGTCATACTGTTACACCATTCCTGCATTGCAGTTCATAACATCATTATGTTTATTGTATAGTTCTTGTATATACGTACGTGAATGAAAGCTTTAAATGTTAATATTTATTGAATTTTTAAGTGGTAAGGAGAACAAAGTAAAACACGTTTAAAAGAACTGAGATTCTTGTTGTTTGACTTTCCTCAATTTAGCCTCCATATACTCTTGTTATACAGTATTTAGCTTTTCTTGCAAATTGGCTTTTGTTTAGAGGTGGACCTGCAAAAGTACGTAAAGAAACATTTGTAACAGCTACTGTAATCGACTGTCCTTGAATTTTTTTTTTTTTTACGGGCCTCAGATCAAATCTTACATTCACTAATTAGTTCAGTCTGAAGGTAACTGTATTTAAGTCAAGATGAGACACCTGTTATGTAGTGTTGCTATTAATGCGGCATTCACGTCATTTGTATTGTGTGATGGATGAAAATGAACCAGGCAAAATAGGCACATTCAAGCACTTTAATGTTGTTTCAATCATATGCAGGGACTCATGCAGTTAGTTGTGTATCAAGAGACAAGTGATGACTCCTAATCAGGAAATCTTAATGAGGTTTGAGTGGCACATTGTGGCATTAATTCCTATTATGAGCCAGCTTCCTTCTGCCAGGCTGACATTTGGCTGCTGACACTGGTCTGTGCCAGCTCTGCTCTGCAGAGCGTTGGAGCTGAGCGTCTCCTCCAGGCAGCCTTTCTGCTTTCGCTGAAAGGGCAGCCAGACTCCATCTCCCATTTTTTTTTTCCCCCTGTGAGTGATGACAAGGTGCTCCCGCTGCGGTGTGTGTGTCACACAGACTAAGTCAGCCCAGGGTGGAGCTCGCTGTGAGGCGTCTGCGAAGGTGTCTGGTGAAATCCAGCTGTGCTCGGGGCAAAGCCTGATTGACAATGGACTTTGGCAGCCAGCCCTGAGAACAATGTTATCTTTGTTAGAACCCTGAATTGTATGGTGGTAACTGTCAGTCTTGGTAAACAAAAGAGAGTGCTGTGTACAATAAATATGTACTGTTCATATGCAAACATGGCTTCCCATAGAAAATATGCATATGCAGGTCTTTAGCAAATTGGTATGCATTATTATTTTCTTCAATGTAGTATATTAAACAGCATTTCTGGTTTCCTAATATATATATTTACAAAAAAAGTAATCTGAGAACAAAACTGTTGAAAATGAATGAAATTCATAATGAGAGAACTGTTTCCACAGGCTGAGTAGCACCATTCATCTCGAGTAAACTGAATTTCATTCATTCAAACTTTTCAACATTTTCAAGGCAAGAATGAAGAATTTCAAGGTCAAAAATAGTAGTAACAGTATTAATGAAAAAAAAAAGTGTTGCCCTTAGTGCAAAAAACTCCACTTAGCATCTACAATAATACATCAGACAGGATATATGTAGACATTGTGCATCATTTCTATGCAGTTTGGTACAACATGTTCCAAATGAAGCGTTAAATCAAACAGCACCTGTCAGTCGCATGAATCCACTTAACAGCAGCTACATCTGGCTCTGCAGTTTATTTACTGTGAACCATCAGCTCCTCATTCATCTCTTGTCATGCTGCTGTTGACTGATTGTGCTGTTTACTCCCTCCTCCACCACCCCAGCCCCCTCAGGTCTGGTTCCTTATCTCAGTCACCAGCGTACTTAATTGTGATTGTATATTCTCTTTCTGTACCCCTTATCTCATAATTGTGTATTCCATATCACAGTGATTTGTGTCTACTGGGTTCTGTTTTGTTAATCCTGGGAGACTATGAGCACGGTGCTCGACATGTATCGGGAACATCTTTTAAGAGCAGATCCTGACCTGAAATACAAATGTCTGTAAGCATTTCTACAGCGATTATTGCAATTCCACGATGCTTGCCCCAGACTGAAACCTGCAGATCATTTTTAGCTTTACTGAAACAGATTGTGTGCGGTATTGTTTTCTTTTTAAAGCTCATTATTTATTTCGCACAGCAGACAACAGCCAACGCAAGTAATCCACTGCTCTCCAGATAGAAGTCTGGCGAAAGTGGTGGAGCTGAGAAACAATGTACAGTAATAGAAAAACACTCTGCACACTCCCATCTGTGAACACATTTTATGCAATAAATGAATATTGCACACATTGGAGTCTGCAGCTGCTTTTCCTGTTATGCACAAAGTGGAAAATACAATACACATAATTTTACCTTTACATCCATATTAAGGAGCCACGTGAAGCGGCTTCTTCTTGAATCCTTGTCAAGAGCCTCTATAATGATGCAGGTTGGTCCATCCTTAGCTCTGTTAACATGCAAACGCATTAGCTCATTATTCAACCGAGGTTTATTATGAATTATGTGAAAGTCCATAATCTATATTTTTATTTCCAAACTAGAACATCCTCAAACTGTTCTCAAATGTTGTGTTTTTATCAATATATCAAAATTTACTGGGCCTTAATGTCAAATCCATCATTGCAAGATCATTTTTACTGGCAAAACTGCAGAAATTGCAACGTTTACTCAGCCAAAGTATCACTTAAATTATATAAATGTGCTTTTGTTTCCATTGGTTATTCTATGCCCTTATCCCTCACATTCTTCAAAATCCTCTGACATTCATCTACAGTAATAAAACATTTTTATCTCGCATGCATGAGATATGACTGTAGACTTTAAGGCCATTGATATTAGCCGGTGCCGAGCAAAAACACTCCGCTGGATTTGTTTCTGTAGCGTCGAAGATGTTTTTCCATTTTGTTCTGACATCTTATTTCCTGGGCGGCTGAGCTTAATCTAATCAGACACTGTACATTATGAGAGAAAGTTTAATGAAGCTCTGGGATATACTTTAACACGTGATGATTAATGCCCAGTTGAAACGGAGTCGTGTCTCGTCTGCAGATGTCTGCCTACCTCACAAAGCCTGATTGAGGTGGGAAGGACTCCAGCTGAATCGCAGCTCCTCCAAGATAAATGCAGGACTTTTGTTTGGAACTGTGTCTGACACTCAGAAAATCCCGTTGGCCAATCAGGTTTCCTGTCGTCTCTGCTGACACCTCGTGAGTGATGATTGTTTCAGGTCCAACGTGCTTAAGAACCTACAACACAGAGACACAAATATGCCATTTGGTTTGAAGACACGTCATGAACTAAATTATATTAAGTACTTGATGAAAGGTCTAGCAGTGCGAGAATAGATTACTGCAAATATATTGTGATGTCAATGAAGTGTGGCTATATACAGAAATGTGCTAGACAATTAGACTTAACTGAACATATAGTTAGGAAACCTTTTCAAACATCTTGTCTGTTTGTATAACCTGTGATATTTTTATAGGTTACAGTTTCGCAGGCGGTGAAATATCAATTATCAACAGCAGCCTTGTGTTAGTTGTTGAAAGGTCAGCGGCTCACTTTGATATGTTGGATGCTCGGGTTCCACTGGTGCATCTCCTCCACTCTGACAAACAGGAGGTCGTAGAGTTCGTCCGGGCTGGCCTCCAGGACTGCCTCCAACCTGCAGACCTTTCTGGCCCCCGGCATCACTTTGCTACTGATCACATCCCCGTTGCTCTAAAAGTCACAACAAACACAACGGTCCCCCCGGTTCAAGTTATTTCAGAGACAAATGAACTTTGTAGAAAGGTAAGACGCTTTAAATCAGTCAGGATGGCACTTTAATCATTGAGACGTTACCTGTGTGACCTCGACCTTCCATCCGTCTTTCTCCTCCAACATGTTGAGAGCCTTCCTCAACGCTTCTTGGCCTTGTTGTATATAGAACAGCTGATCTTTCGCTGGCACAGACTTTATATCTTCTGCTTTGGGCTCTGTAAAAGATTTGTTATTTTAACAATGACACCCTAAAATGGAATGAAACCAACAAAATAATGTTGCCGTTTTTCTTTTTTTCTTTTTTTTTTACCATAAGAGTTTAAACCAACAAGCGTTCTCATGTGATGTTGGATCTGTCCCGATTGCTGCAGGTGAGTGATCTCCTGGCCTATCACTGCCACAGCTGTGCGTTGAAGTCCTGCATGATTGAACAGTTGAGAGGGAAAAAGAGAAGAAAAACAGCAGTCTTACCCAGAATGCAGCGTCTGCATGGTAACTGACAATAAAAGGAATAAAGAGAAAATTCCTTCCTCAGATTGTGTTTACCTGCCATACTCCTCAGATGTGGGTAGGTGATTCCACAGCAGAGCTTAACAACAGCAGGTAGCATATTGCCTGTCTCCGGCAGTGACAGCAAAGTAACAGAGTGTGTCTCTGGTCTTTATATGGCCCGTGAAGGACGCTCTATTGAGATAAGGGCTAATGAAGAAGATAGGACCTGTTCTGAATTCTCTTCTGAAGGCCACACTTGACAAGACTTTTATTAACTAAAACAGAGCATTGGATGCAAGGCGGAGAGAAAAATCTGTCAGTAAGAGCTGTGATTACTGTGCATTTGTGTGAATTTTAAATCACAATTTAAAAACCTGAACTATGTGGGAGTGTAGAATTTCCAGATTTAAGGAAAGCAAATCCTATTTTACATATATAATTTAATACCATGTGCAATCTACTGAGTAATAATGATCCACTTTCTGAACAGCTCTGAATCAAAGACTATATAAAGTAGATAATGATAAGCTACTTGAGAACAGACTGCCATCAGTTAATGTAGTACCTAATGATTAGTTAAGTGTGCCTGCTTTGCAATGCAAAGGCACACTTATATTATCCTCCATGCTTATTCTTATTCTTTATCTTCCATATAAAACTTTGGCAAAAAATACATCAAAATGTGCACTTTGAACGGGAGTGATGTGCTAAATCAATAAGCCACACGAGGCCGTGGTTTACAGTGATTTTAGAACAGCTAAGGGTCGTTATTAGACACTCTGCAGAAAAAACCATAGCCTTACCTGGCGTATTACTTTTATAAAACAGTTACTAAATATTACCTGGCAAAGTTTCATAAAATAAACACACAAAAAATGCAATAATTTATTGACAACAAATAATAATTTTTCCACCAACTATCTGTTTTATAATATGACTTTTATTAGCAATCCCACGTAGTTTCGCACTTAGTGTGAAAATGTGACGGTTTTGGGCTCATCCAGATGAATGAGAAATCATAAAAAACTTCACAAAAATTGATTGAACCCACCGCTCTTTGTCAAAAATGGAGATGAAGGTGATAATTTATCACAGCTCCTTTATTTTAAATCGTACAGACACATATCATCAGTCTCGCCAGTGAAGTCTTAGGTCGCTCAAAATGAAATTTGTTTTTCAATGTGAGTTATAAGTTGTTTGATGACTAATTTTGGCTTAGGGGCTGAAATATGTCAATAGATATGAATGCTGGTGCTTGTCTCACCCCTGCCACAGGGGTGTCATTTCTGGTTTTCAAAATAAAAGCCCAAGACAGTAACTTTATCATAACATAACATAACAAGAAAATCAGGATGAGCCAGGCTTTTCACATGAAAGCCCCCAACGGTCACTGTATGTTAACAGGAAACTAAGGATGGACCTAGTTTTTCAAAATAAAAGCCCCATACAGAAATTGTATTGTTAATAGAAACTCAGGATGAGGCCATTTTTTTTTCAAAATAAAAAAACTCTTGAAAGTAACTATATTAATAGGGGGCTAGTGTGTGTTAGTGTTTGTGTGTGTGTGTGAGGACCACATCCAATCCTACTGACATACGCAACAAGCAGCTGGCACACTCAAAATTTCTCTGAAATTTTCTAGTTCTTGTAAATGTGCACTTACTTAATGAATTTTTCCTGAACCCAGGTTTCTCAGAATATCAGGTGCTAAACAAACCTTTATTATGTACAAAGTAGTTGTTGTTACTGCAGTAGCATCAAATTTTTTACCCACTTTTGCCATGAAATATGACCCGGAGATCCTGTAGAACCTGTTACATGTTGAAAAAATGGTCATTGAAAAAGGCCATTAAACACTTAATGGTCTATTAGTTTTCACATGTCAATAACACATTTACTGGGCTTTGCTGTCAGCAGCTAAGACAAAATTCACAAGCCTCTGCAACATGAAATGAATTGCACTTTAATTCATCTCCATTAAATCCTCTAGTTTGCATTCACTGAACTGACTGCATAAGACCGGTGTCAGTCTTCGGTGTGCCATTGATCTTTTGCTTGCTGGGTACTAAGTTTCATATGTTTACGATTTTTATTATTTATTATTATTTCATTTACATCATCAGATAACAACGCAAGAAATCATAGATTGCAAGTTTGTTTTATTATCACAAACTAGCAAGTAATACTACACAGAAGTTTCACATCCAGCCTGTAGAGGTCAGACAGAAACGTAAATGTTTTTTTATACATCATAACCAATTTCAAACTAGTGTTATGGCTAATTTCATGTGTCGGGGGAGGCAGCTGTAGACTGTGATCAACTCATTCAAAACCTGACAGCTCAGGAGATATGAGGGGAATTGTGGTGCAATCTTCTCCAAAAATGATTAACAAAAAGCTCTTTGGCCACAAATTTTCCACCAAATTATTAATCTAGCTTTCAAGGTATACTGCTAACTAAACCACAGAGACAGACAAAAAAAACCCTCCTCAGCAGAGGTAATCATTACGGGCAAAAGAGGGCTTGAGAGGTTGTAGGTCTTTGGGGACCAGAGGGAATTCAAGAGATTTCAGTTAATTTTGTGAGAGCCCTGAGACGTGACCATGAAAGACAGAAAAGGTTAGTTAGTAGCTTTGTAAGGACAAGTATCACACTGATAAACCAGCAATGGATAATGTGAAAAGATGCCAGCCTACTAATATGCTGCTTTACAATGGTCTAATTAACTGCTGGAGTCATAGGTTGTGGGGTAAAAATGAACAGATTATATTATTATTATTATAACACATTGTATGCTAATTTGATATGATGATTTCCATTTATATGTCATTATTAATAATTATCCTCATGACCAACGGAGTCCTCAATGATAATTATGGGGTTTATAGCACCGCTCGCACACTTGTGCCTGCATACTTTTGACACAAAGGAAATAAGAAGGTGGTCAGGGATGGCGGGGGATGGGTTGTTAATCCTCCAACGCTGCGTTCTTGATGTCCTTTCCTTCCATCAACCTCTGAAGAGACGCCTGTGCAGAATAAAAGCTGGTAACCGTGTCTAAATAAAGACACAATTATGGTTCGTCATTTGATTTCATTAATTCATTTGTCTCTGTACTGACTCCTTGTGTTTAGCTGCCATCTCTGTGGATTCTGCTTTTTTTTTGACCACATAATTTTAATTACTAATGTATTTAATGTAATCTCTACACACAATCATCATTCATTCAGCCATTCACTCATTCATGTCGATGAATGTGTCATCTGTAACGACTCCTTTTCCTGGCAGTCACAAGTTACCATGTTTTTGTGAATTATAATTTCAGATATTAGTTTCAGACACAATAATAATTCATGGTTTAATTTATTCACTTATTGATTTGTTCATTCATTCATCTGTACCAACTCCATTTCATGGCAGTTGCTAGTTACCACGTCTGAGTTAATTACAATTCCAGATATTACAGCATGGTTAATGTTTGTTTTTTTCCATCTCTGAACTGACTTCTTTTTCAATTCCTAAACATAATAATGGTTTAAAATTTCATTCATTCATTCATCTTCAAAGTTGTTACCATATCTCTGTGTGTATGACTCCCTGGAAAGAATGGTTTATCTGCAAATTTAATTTAACAATTTATTGACTCTTAATTTGTTCATTCATTCATTCATTCATTCATTCATTCATCCTGACACAGAAGTGTTATCTTAGTGGTTAGTTACCATGTCTGTGTAAATTATGATCCATTGACTATGTAATGGTTTAACATTTTGTTTCATTCATTCATTCATTCAGTTATTCATTTCTTCATTCGCTCATCTGTACCAACTCCTTTTCATGGTAGTCGCTACAGTAGTTAAGATGTCTATGTGAATTAGTATACCAGATACGATGATTTATGTTTTTAATTTATTTCCATAATTCATTCTTTCATTCACCTATTTCTGAACTGACTTTCTTTTCAGGGTGAAGTCTTCGTTCTGACTTATATATTTGTAAAATGAGGGAAAAACAGATCTACTTACTGTACAATCACATCTCTCTTTGTGGGGGCTCCGCCTGTCTCTCCTCATAATTAAGTGAGTTACATTAGTGTGTGTGTGTGTGTGTGTGTGTGTGTGTGTGTGCAGCATGGTTACTATCATATCTGTAAAATTTTTGGTACAGGGCCCAGTGCCACCCTTTCCTCTGAAAGCTGCCTTGCAGCAGCGTTGCTGATAGAACACCAGGAAACAGCTGCCTCTTATCATCCAGAGTCAACAGGTGTCCTTGCCAGAAGGCTTCATGACGTGAATGCTGAACTTCACCTGCTGATCAGGCCATCTGACCTCAAACTGCGGTCACGCCGCCAGGGAAGAGGCCTACTGTAGCAAGGACTTGTTTGTGAATAGCAAGGAGGTGTCCGTGGCCTCTGAAGGGGGTGCACAACATGAACATACAAATCACAAAATGGGCCTTAATTACAATTTGTGTGTTTTGAGCAGAAAATGTTGGCACCGAAGTGTGTCTCATCTACAAAAATGACATTGAAATGCATTTGTCCATGAAGTGCTGGTCAAGTGTAGCAAAAACACATTTTGTCGCTTGAAAGATTGGCCAAGTGTCACAGTACTGCAGGTTCAGTTTTCTTCATTGAACAATACAAAATGCCTTCTGTGGCAAGAACTGTGACACTTACTGTGCATCTTGTGACATCAGACATACTGTATATTTTCTGCCAGACAAATCCATTTTGTGCTCAAGGCAAGGAAACTTTTGAGTATTTCACTTTGCACACACAGAGTAGTTCAAAGCGGTTCACATAAAACCCGCTGAGAATAAAATGACAGAATAAACAACAATATCAAAAAAATAAAAAGGCATAACAAGCGAAGGAATTAAATAATAGGAATCTAAAAACAGAATAAAGTTTAATTAAAAGCAAACAGAGCTGGGACACGTATCAGATCTTCTAGAAGTTTGTTGCAGATCCTTGCAGCGTGGTAACCGAACACATCTCCGTGGTTGAATTTAATTCTGGAAGCAATCAGCAGACCAGCGCTGACCTCAGAGGTCAAGTGGGTTCGTAAAGCAGAAGAGATTCAGGGATGTATTTTTGCACCATTTCTGCACCATTTAGTAATCATCAACCTTCATTTCACCTCTAAAGACCATTGCGGAGGCATCGTCATTTACGATGACGTGGTGCGTTAAAAACATCAGATAAACCAAGTGTGTAACAATTAATGAATTCAGCAGTTTAATACATTAGACCAGTAAGATATAGTGCTCTGTGATTAAAGGTATAAACAAGTAGCATTATTTAGCAGCACTTAAAACGTTGTTAGGACTTGAGGTGCAGCTTTCTGAGAGCCTTTGGGTTTAGTTTTTGGCAACATACCACATACAAATTTTGCAGTTATATCCTTATTTAATAGCAGGAAAATGCAGAAATGCTGTGTCATGTGTTGCACATAGTTTAACACATCATAAAGCATTTGCTGCTTTATAATGAAACGTATTAAATATATGATATACGTAATTTAAAGGATTGAGACTGAATGCTGAAAGCCAGACTGTAGTTTGCCTTCAGTTTACTGAGAACTTGGAACAAGACATCAATTTTACCTTCCGTGCTGTTTTTTATCTGGATATTTGTATTTGGGGAAAGCTTTTTAGATTTGTGAGGACAGTGAAAAGCTGAAGAATAGGTGTGTAGTACTGACAAGTGTGAAAGGAAATGTATTTGGGTCTCCAAGTGAACACAGTGTGTCCTCTCTGGGCAGAAAGGTCTGTATGTGTCAGCGCTTTTCTACTGACACAATGTGATTCACTCTGTCTGTCTGGATCTTGTCAAATTTTTTTTTTTCTCTGTCACAAAAGACAGCTAGCAATTATCTACTGTCTATGCAGAGCGAAACTTATTTGGGGGTTGAATCATGTTACTCTGGTAAGTGTGTTTTGTAACCACAACTAAGGAGAAAGGACACTTCTTGTTGCCATTGCTTCATGTTTAAAATGGATGCTACATGTTAGAGATGCAGTTCTGTTTATTACAAGATTATCATCAATGTCCTTTCCAAGACTACAGATCAATTTTGTTCTTTTGGTGCTTTGAGCTAAATACTAACATCTGCATATTGATTTAATGTTTAACATGTTCACCATCTTAGCTTAATGACGTAGCATGATAACATTTGCTCATTAGCACTAAACACAAAGAGACTGATAGGAATATAATTATTTTAATAGATATTTGGTCATAAAACATTGGACAAATAAAACTTTACATTACATTTTATCCAGACATAAATGTCTGAACCCAATTTCATGGAAATGCATCCTCCATCCAAATATATCAACTTCATAATGGCTCTAGAGAAAAGGTCAGGGGATCACTAAAATCTGTGTAGGTTTCATCCTCTGGGGAGCATGCACATCATGAAATAATTTCATGGCAATCTATCTAGTAGCTGTTGAGATATTTCCATCTGAACTTAAGAGGTGGACCAGCCTTTTGCTGTCTTTAAGTTCATGTTCAGAGCTCATCTGAATGATTTTTTGGAAGATGTTAAAGCTTTACTTGTAAGCCATGTTTAGAGGTTGACAGCAGATCCACATTGTCTGCAATTTTATCTCCTTGTCTAGAGGCTCGGGAACCAGCTCATTATATTCTAAATTATGGGAAAGTTAATTTGCTATATTGAATAATGTCGGGCAGAGCCTCGCTTCATGTCCTTGTACAATATACTAGTTATTTTCTGTCCAATTCACACTGCACATTCATGATCATTTTTCCCACAGTACCACTTTTTGTTACTTTGCCACATTGAGTTGAAGGCTTTTGGGAAGTAGACAAGGCAGGGGTGTGTTTTACATTTGTTTTCATTACCATAAATGTCAGTTAAAGTTCTCAGTAGTCTGTGGTACGGCAATTTGGCATAAACCCGATCTGAATTTAGTGTGATAAATTTTGTTCTTCTAGGAAATGTATTATTCATGAGTTCCTTAATGGATATTTGTGTGTGGAGCTTTTACTTATCTGAACCGAGGGTGTGTACAGATCCTCTGAGACAAAACTGTGATTTGAACCTTTATTAAAAAATGAAATGACATAAGTTGATTAGGCTGCAGTAGCTTGCCAAGTTTAACAACAATTATCTGTAATTTTTAGGGAATTGAATCTATTGCTATCTTGTATAGAAATAATAATGTCTTTGTTCTCAGGGAAATAACCTGTATTGAGAATCACGTTAAACTGTTTTAAAATTCAACTACATTTCTTTGATCTGTATTTTAGCATTTTGTTTATTATGTCATGAGAATCAAAGGGCCTTTTTGTCGTTTAAGGGCCTTGTGTGTTTGCATTTAGCTCTAGTTTCGTGATGGAAAAATCTTGTGGGCCGTAATTATCTTTGGCTGTTTTCACAAGCTCCTGTTGTTTGTGCGTGGTTCTTGGGTATCAGTGTCATTGTTTATAGGTGGTTCAAACAGCGCTTTGAAGTGATTAATTTATATCTCTCCATCTCGAATCCCTAGCTGCTCTGAAGATGCGAGTGAGAGTGAGTTCCAGTGATCCCTGATGTGGTTGGAGTGTTAGGAGACCTCAATCTAATGCTGTTTACACGCTTAGGTGCCTCTTACTGTTGAAGGCATATTAATTCATCTGCTGGGCATCTGTGGTTTCTTATTGAAAGGTTTTCTTAATTGTTTTCTAGGTCTCTGACAGTCTTTGGCAAACCAGCAGACTTGTTTTATTCTAATTAAACGATTCTAATTATTCCTGTCTGTTTATCTCTGTTTGGCCAGTTTCACTTGGAAATTGCCTTTAATACTGTGGACTAACTTGGAGCTATGGTTTTGTGGTAATGTGCTCGACTGTTTTCAGCTCATGATGCAAACCTCTCTCCTAGAAATGACATTTATATGCAACTAATTTGTAACAGAAGATGTGTTTTGAAAAGCAATGCTGCCTGCAATACATTTATCAATATAATAATGCAACATAATGAAGACACGCCATTGATTAATGTTTCTGCCAAGTAGCAAAGTAGTCCTAAAGAGTCTCCTCATAGCCGACCACTTACCTGATACAAACCCAGGCTTCCTCTTAGCTGCAGCAGTCCCTTCCTGTTTTTGTTTACCACACTGTCATAATTATTTCTGTGGGGCAGAGGACAATAGGTGGACAGAATTTGGTCAATTAAAATTACACATTTTTTTCTGATGGGATGAGCTGCTTTAGCCTCATTTTAGTGTAATTATAGTAATTCCTGTTGAGGACACTATCTCTCAGCAGTTCGGGGGTACTGTGTTCTCTAATTTACACCAGTTATAATCATTAAATCTATTATAGCAATACAATGTCAGTGTGCTTGTTAATATGAACACTGAGAGGAAGTATGTCCTTCTTTACTAATTAAACTAATTTATAAATTTAAGTGTTCTCGTGTCAGTACAGCTGTCTGGATGGGGGTGTATCAGCCTTATGTCTGTAATTTTCAGGTGTGTGTTGTGCTTTCAGTTTGTATGTCTCTCAGCTCAGGGCTGTGTCCTTGAGGTTCTTAGCAAAGACTTTCTCCTTGTTAATGTTAATGGCCCTCCTCTCCTGCTGCTCGACCCCCTTGTGTGTTGATGATCAGCGGGCAGCAGCTATTTTTTTACAAGCCGCGGCTGAGACCAGACGTCATTGTGACTGCTCCGCTTAGACTGTGCTTTTTGTTTGTTACTTATGTAGTTTTTAGGTGTTCTTTCACCTCTCTGGCGTCTGCACTAATAACCTATGACCTCTGCACACTTCTGAACATTACAACTAGAACTATGTACCTTTTTTTCTGAAGTTATGCATGACAGCACCACTTGGCCGAAAGAGATCCTCCGGGACGTGGATCCTAACAATGGAAACGAGCCACTGGGTAGAAGCAGAAAGAAGAAACACTGAGGGACACGTACTGGCGTCCAAAACAGACTACGATCGGGAGCACACCGTCCACCCCTGCTCAGTATCCTGCTTGCAAATGTTCCATCCATGGATGACGATGACATCAGGGCCCGGGTCCACGTCCAACGGGACATGTGAGACTGCAACGTCCTATTTAACATTGCAGGGACAAGCACATAAAGGGTTATGTCCGTCTGACGAAAGATGCTTTCATGTGGAGCAGTGAACCAATCACAGGCTGAATAGAGGAGGCATTGGTATTTTTTTTTCAAAAAGTGTAGTAGACGTGCACATCCAATAAACTTAAACAGATGCTAGACCAATGAAACAATACAGTTGGTTACGTGAATAAACATTTACAAAAGAGAATGAACATTTTATTTTAAATATTTGAGCACAACACAAAAAATAGCAATGTCTCCTCTATTCAAGCAACGGCTCTCTATTAAAAGTCTGTGTGTCTGTGCTTGGTGAGACAATATCACAGCATCGTGTTCTGTTTAACATTATTATCTTAGCACAGAACAAAGTTTTGGTGAGCAGGTATATGGAGAACAGAGATACGGGGTGTCAGAAAAGAGACAGCAAACTGATTTGTAATTAAGGATTTAAAATGTACTCCTCACTCCTGCTGATTAACGGGGCTCAGTGGGCGGACATGCCACTCCACCAGAAACATCTCTAAATGTAGCTACAGAAGCATTTATTCTCTGACAAATAGCCTAAACTGTACACACATTGCACTGACGTTCACAGCTAACATTATACTGCTAACTTCATACTCTCTACCACCATCACATGCCCGCTCTCTCTCTCGACCACACTGGCTACGCACACAACCTTACGGACACTTCCACAAACTGTTACACCTTCTTACAAACAATTATGGTCACACAGATGATCTCACAGAAACCTCATGGTAACTTCAAACAAGGACATCCTTCAAATTTAGCTCCGCTAGATACCTCATGATCCACACAGTTTCTAAGGCAGTAAGCTTAGGCTGAACATCTCTAGCTAACCCCAAAGGTCAGCAAACAACCCTCAGATAGAAACAAGTTCAAGAGTTGAGCTAGCCTAGGTGTAGGATTTCTTCACAAACGTGTCAGAATGAAGGCCTTTACACATATATAAGCGCAGTCAGGTGTTTAATAAATGTGTGACCGTCTAAATATGTACCTGGCTCTGCATGTAATAGATAAGGCTGCTACCTTTCATGTCTATTGTCAGTGGTTCAAAACCAGTTAAAAGCAACATAAGAGAGTGATAAGATTGTTACTTAATTAAAACTTAAATTTATTCTGCATTAATGATATAAATCTTAAAATTTTCAATCAATTTATATTTATATTTATGTAATTTTTATGCATCATTCTGACAGTTGAATGCACTGGTGGTTTAGTGTAATTTGTCATAATATAATTGACTTTACCACAATATGTAAAAGAATGAAACAAAATCCTTGAAACACACCATTCCATGAGCAACGACTGGGATCAATATTCAGTCAGTATTGGATGGAACACAAAGAGAAGGGAAAAAAAGCTTTTCTTCTTCATATCTCTCTCTCTCTCAAGGCTCATTTCCTGTGTGTGTGCAAATGCCAAGCTGCAAATCGTGAAATATAGAGCATGTCTAAATATTTAGACACTACACATAGCATTTTTTGACAAACAAAACTAACACAATGAATTAGTCAACACAAATGAACATTGATAACCTTTTACTGCAGATGTTACAAAGTGCTTTAGAAAGGGGCTCTGTTCACAGTTTGACTCTGTGTCCCTAACTGTCATTCTCCACCAGTCCACCAAAGAACTTTTTCCCTGTGATGTTAAGTCTGGACTGAGTGGAAGATGGACAGATAAGATTATAGGTTATATCAATGGACCCTTTGACATATTATTGCTCATTGTAGTTAACCTTTATCCTGATAAGGACATTTAAGTTTGTCCTCTATTGGAAGAGCATACAAAACTGAAACAATACTTCTGCCTTCACCTGGTTCATAATGAGCATGTCACATTCTCTGTTTTACTACCAGAGAATGTGTTTTGGGTTTAGTTTCTCTGTACTTCCAGGTTTAATGCTTTTCATGCATTTCACACTCTAAGTGGTGAATCAGTTTTTGGGTAATGGAAGAGATCTATGTTTTGGACTTTGCATGCACAGAGTGTTTCTTGAGCATACTTGTGTTTTAGGTTGTCTGTTTGCACTGTTTCCCCTCCTGTGCTTCTGTGCTCCTCCCCAGCCTGCTTTTCTCTCACACTTTCCCTACACACCTGCCCTGCATTAGTCTTGTTAGCCCTGCCCTGCTCCCTGTGTCTTCCCCAGCCAATCAGCTCCCAGTCTGCCCTTGTGTCTTGCCACCTGTTCCTTGTTGTTTCATTAGTTCAGTTTGTATTCTAGTCCTGGTTTTCAGTTCAGTCTTGTTGGATCATTTGCTCGGTTTAGTTCTTTTCTGTTTAGCCTGGCCTGCCTACTTTTCTGTGTCTTGTTCCTGTGTTGCCTAATAAATATATTCTTCAGTTCCTTGTGTCTGCTGTATCCTGCATTTGGGTCCATCTGTTCCATGCTTCATGACAGAATGATCCAACCAAACATGAACTCAGCGGACATTCAGCTGCTCAGACTGCCAAGTACCTGGGAGGCCCTTAGTGTCCCTAGAGACATTATTCTTAATGAAGAGCCAGAATTTTTTTTGGGCTTCTCACTGCTGACTGGAAGCGCAATCCTGAGATGGCCCTGGAAGTGGCTTCCTCCAGGTGGAAAGTCACTTTTGGCCCTGTTCCTCCCAGGCCCACTATTCCAGCTTCCTATGTTTCCCTGGAGTCTCCCAGCTCCTCCCTGGAGCAGCAAAGTAGTTCACCTCTTAGCCTTCAGTCCCCACTCCCCAGTGCCGCAGAGTCTCTGCTGCCCAACACCAAGAAGACTCAGCCCCTGGTTCCCAGCTTTCAGCTCAAGCAATCTCTTGTCCATGTTGAGCTGCAGCAATCGGCTGTCCCTGCTGGGCTGCAGCAATCCCCTGTTCCTGAGCTGCAATAGTTCTATCCCTGCCTGCCCGAAGTCATGGAGTCCCTGCTCCTTGGGTTCCTGTTTAGCCGTTTCCTTTGGCTGCCAAGTTCACCTGATTCCAGCTTTTCCCAAGGAGGCAAATTCTCCACTTCCTGAATCCCCTGTGGTTCTGCCTCTAGAGTCTGCTACACTCCCAGTGGCCCAGCTCCCCGTGTCGCCACTGCCCAGCACACCAGCCAACGACCTGCCAGACCTTCAGCTGTCTTCGCTGACCTCCAGCTGGCAGTCTCCACTGACCCACAGCCAGACTTTCCAGACTTGCTACACCTCCAGACGGTAGTCTCCAACAACCCACAGCCAGACCTTCTAGACTATCAGTCTGTCGTCTCGCTGACACTCAACCAGACCTCCAGTTGGCCGTCTCCGCCAACCAACAGCTAGACCTCCCAGGTTGCCATCTTCGCCGACCCCAGGTCAGATCTCCAGCTGCCTGCTTCCTGCTCTGCACCCCAGCGGTCTGCCTCTTCTGCACCCTGCCTCTACCTGCAGCCAATTTTTCTGGTGCTGGTCTCATGCTGTGCGCCTGCTTTTCTCTCACACTTCTCTCAGACACCTGCCCAGCATTAGTCTTGTTAGCCCTGCCCTGCTTCCTGTGTCTCCCCCAGCCAATCAGCTCCCAGCCTGCCCTTGTGTCTTGCCACCTGTTCCTTATTGTTTCATTAGTTCAGTTTGTATTTTAGTCCTAGTTTTCAGTTCAGTCTTCAGTTCAGTTCAGATAATTTTTTCAGTTTAGTTCTGTTCTGTTTAGCCTGCCCTGCCTGCTCTTCTCTAAATATATTCTTCAGTTCCTTGTGCCTGCTGTGTCCTGCAATTAAGTCCATCTGCTCTGTGCTTCATGACAATCACTACACAATACAATTAGGAACGAGGGAACGATTAAACAGCAGAAAAAGACAGGTGGACTATCAACATTCAGCATCAGAGGCTTGTCAATAGAATACAACTTTACATGGAATTAACTTATTTTTTAAACTTATTTACATTTATGAAAAAATTTGTTACAGTATTTTTCAAAAAACCTCTTCAGCTACTCTAACAAACAAAATTTCCCCTTTTAAACTTCAGCCAACACTTCAACTATCTTCATCTTTCAGTTTATACACTTGAACTTTACTTGCAGTGATTTCTTTCAGGACGTCCAGCTCAATTTATCACTTGCAGTACTACAACGATTTCAGCACTTTCACTTCAACTTAAGTCAATTAAATTAACGCTTCAACTGACACTTCAAACACTTTCAAGTCTTCACCTTTATACATTTGAACCTTACTGGCAGTCATTTCTTTCAGGACTTTCACTTTAACTTTTTACATCTAGCTCAGTTTATCACTACAACTATTACTCCTTTCAACACTTTGACTTCAGCTTCATTCAGTGCTTCTATTTGAACTGCCAGGACAACTTTCTGATTGTAATTTGCTGCTTCAACTTCTTGACTAGTTATCACGTTGTATCCTGTTTTTTAATATTGTTGATTGAGTGATAAAGGACTTGTCCAAACAAAGTTCGCAGCAAGATTCAAACCAGGGACCTTTTGGTATATAAAACATGAATCTTACTCACTGAGCTACCATGCTAATCAAGTGTCTGCATTTGAACCAGAATTTAACACCACGCAACCACACATACTGTCACATCCTTCTCTCAGCCAAGACTGAGAGAAGGAGCTTCTTCACCAGGCCGTACGGACCATAAACACTCAAACACAAATCCTGCACCTATTTCACACTCTGCATCTTTTTGCAGCTCGGTGTTGCACCCTTAAAACAGACGAGGCCCACTGTCCATTTTCTTGTGACTACTTTTATTTAAGGCTCAGTTCACTTACAAAGCAAGCTCAAAACACTTTTGGCCTACATATATATACACTGCAAATTGTTTATAACTTTCCACCTATTTCTTACTTATTTTATTTTTACCTAATTTTTATTATGTACACATAGATTGTGTATATAGCTTTATGTTCTTCTTCTTCTTATTATTATTATTATTATTATTATTATATATTGATATTCTGTTACTTTTCCCTGTATGTAGCTTTATATTTTTATACAGCCACATTTGAGGCTTGGTTTGGTCTCTGTGGCAACAAATGGCTTACATCAACTCTCAAAGCTCCTGGTAGCTTGTTACCCTCCCCCTCCTCCTATTTCTCTCTGTTTTTCTACATTTATGCACTGGCACTAAACTTAATTGGGGGACTTGTTTTTGTCATTCAGATAACTGAATAATGGTCATTTCAGGAAGGACTATGAGAGCTTACACAGTTTCTTATTAGTGGATTCATGCCCTGTGGGGCTGCACCTATTGGTTTTACTCGTATTATTTAATAGGCTTCCCATGCAGAGACATGCAATATGGCAATATTTTATAAGGTCAACAAAGCCCATGAATAGACCAAAAGTAGCAACAAATTTTTACAATTACTAACAGGTATTGTTTATGTAGTCAAAGCCTGATGCAGTTTACTCCTCTAGGTTCCTTTAATACAATGAAGCTGCTATAGTCTCATCTCATTTTAATTACAGTCATTCCTGTTGAGAATAATCTCTCTCAGTAGTTCGGGGGTACTGTTTTTCTCAACTCTAATTTTACACCAGTAATTATCATTTAATCTATTATAGTGATATAATGTCAGTATGCCTGCTCTTTCATCTGACATTTAATCTTTATTTCTTTTCCAATGATAAATAATACTAATTGACTGTTTGCTCCCTTAGTTACTGTTGCTATGCCTATCAAGCTTTCTCGCATGACACATATTGTTTACAATGATAATGGTGGCAGATTTACCATTAAAATTCTTAGAATCTTTTGTAACAATGGGTCATTGATTTCACACAGAGGTAGCCAGAAGCAAGCTTACTCATTTCCAGTCAGCCCATAAGGTAATATCATACATCATCATACTTGGACTGAGGTGGATTTATGCTTTATTGTTCCAATTTGCAAACAGTATTTTTCACTTTTAACATTACACGATAAAAGGCTTTTAGGATGAGGATTAAGAATTGTGTTTGGCAAATATAATGCTATTTTGGATAATGTTTGGCTGGAGCAGTTGGAGCGTAAACCTCCCAAATTCCACTAAAGAGTAGAACAGAGCAGCTAAGCTGCTTTAGTTAGCTTCCACTCTGATGTGTAGGCATCCAGGGCAAGTTCCCTTACAGTGGATGTGCTATTGTGAAGGGTTTTTATCGTGTGTTTGTTTTGTTTTCACCCCACAAAGTGCAGTTAGCTAATGAAATGCTCTTTGCCCTTGGAAGAAAAACTGGGTTAGATTTCTATGGTAAACTAATCAGATGGGCATGATAACCTTTACAACTGATGTTAGAGCAGACAAACACCATTTAATCCAATCCTTCAATTTTCTTGTTTAAATTTATTTTACTTTTATTTTCCCAGAATGAGTTTTGGTTCAGGGTGCAGGGTTGCTGTTATGTAAGCACTCTTGGTCAAACCATTTTTCCCTCCAGTTGAGTTTTCTTTTGTATTTATTTTCCCTTCGATGAAATATGAGATGTGCCTCTTCAGTTATTTTGTCAGTAGCTATGTTTACATTCACTCTGCCATCCATAAATCTGGAGAGCAGGAAGCTGTGGATCAGTTTAGAGCAGATTCATATTCTGCGGGGTTTATTTCTGTCTGCTCATACTGTAAGTGGATGCTATTGAAGCTAATTGCACTGTTGTTTACCTTTTCCCACTATTTTTGGACAGTGGACAAATACAAGCAATTGTAGCATGGCCAAGGTTAATTTTGCTTTTAGACATGTCTGTAATCATGCCATTTACAGTGCTCTCATCTAGTGTTGTAGATATATTAACCCATCAACAGCCATTTGCAGACAGACTCACTTTCACACTGCTGTCCTCACCTTCGTTACTGAGGTGTTGCCTGTGACAGACACACAGATGTCTCCATCCGTACTGATATAACCAGCTTCCCTCTCTGTTTGAAAGTTAGTTTATTAGTTTAGAAAAAAGGTGATGTCAAGTATTTCTGTGCACTAATCAGATTCACATCTTCAGTGTAAACAAATGGGCTTGGGGCTGAGTGTTACAGACAGGGTAGAGAAGTTGGAGAGTATTCAGAGACAGACTAACACATTATTGATTTTGTTTTTTTTTAATGAGATTTAAAAGGAAAATATAGAATAACTACATTCTTATCCTTGAATATACAGCATTGACTGCACAAGCTAAACTTTAGTGTCATCAGTTGGAAGATTTTCTTGACCCCATTTCTGTGTTGCACTTTAGTACCAGACAAAAGCTATAATTTTTGGAGCATCTGAACACTGAGTGGTCTGATGTGCTAATCAGTTTAGGAGAGCAAACTAACAATTATCCTTTTGGCCTTCTGGTGCGTCCTTGATACTGCATAGGCTGGCTGTGAGGAGAATTTTTTATCAGACTACATAAATTAAACATTAGACAAGTGTAGCTCTCTGATGTAATGGCTTTTGTCACTCTGTAATCTCACTCGTGGTAGCTTGTTGCACAGCTTTAATCGCACTGCTGCAGCTGCAAGTGGTTTATGTTTTGGGAGGTTGATCAATTTTTCAGATGCTCACTAACTGTCCATTCAGGCTCCATCCTGTTTCCCAAAGTTTGGACTTTCATCCAAAATTGCTGCCAGTTTTAGAACATCCCTGCAGAGGCATGTAGGTCAGGTCAAAGACAACACATCTGTCTTTTTTACAGCCTCAATTTCTGCATTGTCAAAGTATGCCTCTCCATACAGAAGGTACAGTTGTGTTATTGTGTTGTGTTGTTGTGTTATTATCCCTGATTCAAACTGATCTCACTGCCTCACAGAGAGGGTTGCCCACTGGCAACAGGAAGCAGGTGTGCGGGACTAAAGTTGGTTATTTTGACATCCTCCAGCCTTCTCATGTCTATATTACCTGCTCAGAAATGAATAAGATGTTTTCAAAACTGGAGGCCAAACTTCTTCTACACAGTACATTCCATATGACAGCACCTGACACATTTCTGCTTTATTTTTTCCACTCGGATGCTTCACTGTGCCTTACTACTGTGCTTCCTGGTCCATATGCAGCTTACATAAGTATGATGTGGGAACTTGAAGCCTCCAGTGCACATACACTGAGAATTAACTTCTTGGTGAAGTAGGAGACATCTTGTTCCCAGCGGTTAAACTTTTGAAATAAACAATATTTGCATATTCATACACTCTTGACTTTTCAGTGAGGGAGAAGGAGTAGATGCATTTTTTCAGAATCTCTAAGCAGGTAACTCAACTTTTATATGGAAAAACCATAACAGACACAAATTACTATTCAAAGCCAAGTATTTTTATATATCTTAAAACATGTCTGGAGGGCATCTTTAAATAAAATACAAGAACAAAAAACACCTACACTCCAAAAGACAAACAACATAACCGTCCCACAGAGACACAAACACATAATAATTAATCATAAGTGTCAGAAAACAGAAGCTCCTCCTGTTTTCAACTTACTTTTGAATGTGTACACAGCTGTGAGAGGTCTCAGGTCATCAGGCAGTTTGTTGCGGAGAACAGGACCAATGTAGCTTAAAGCACCTTCACCAGATCTGGATCTTATTCTCGGTGCAGTTAGAAAAACACCACCTGATGACCTGAGAGGCCTGACTGGACATTTACTCAGTGAGCAGGTCAGAAACGTACTGGGGAGGCAAATTATTAAGTGCTTTAAAGATGATTGTATAATCCACATATAAATGATAGGATATACTATATTTCTTTATACTGTTGCCAAGTGGGAGCATTAAAAACAAATTAAAAAGCAAAGGTCAATATCATAAAGGTGTGGCCTTTATGATTGGGAACAATAACATGGTATTTAAACTCAAATGATTGTAACAGACTATGGAACTGTATTGTATCTGAGTTAGTCCTGATATCGACATGAATATTAAAGTCACCAGATATTATTATGTTATCAAAGTCCAATGTGATTTTGGATGGCAATTCACCAAATTCTTCTAACAAACCCTGTCTGAGTTTAGGATGGTGATGAACTGTAAGCAGGAGTTAACAGTTCATCACTAAACAACCAAACCTAGACATTCAAATCACAGGTATTCACCAAAAGAAACATTTTTAAAGTAACATGTTATAAATAGTTAGGATAACTGGTGACTCTAAATTACCCATAGGTGTGAATGTGAGTGTGAATACTATATGTTAGCCCTATAATTTACTGGCGACCTGTCCAGGGTGTACCCCGTCTGAGATTGGCTCCAGCTCCCCCGTAACCCTCTAGAGCCTAAGTGGTAAAGAAAATGGATGGATGGATGTTATAAATATAGATGCAACACTTTCACACCTCCTGTTAACCTGAGTGCAATGTGCAAACTGCAGTTGGCTGGTGATGTTTCAATGAGTGCTTTGTTGCCAGTTTGATCAAGCCAAGTTTCAGTTAATAAGATACAGTCCAGTCTGTGAGCTAACCTGCTACCATTTTAGGCTACATAAGGTTTTTATGAGTATAATTTCAAATATGAAATAGTCATTCTTCTACTAATCATTTCCCGTCCTGATCCACCCAATTATATCCTGTTCTTGATGCATTCTTGGTTTTCATTGCATAACCTCAATCTAACTAATCTAGAATAGTGCAGGTAGCTGTTTCTTGACTTAATCCAAGAGGTTAGGTGGTGTAAAAATGCAGGAAATTTGTTTTAAATTACATTTTTTTTTAAGTAGAGCAGGGTTAGTAAAGTATTTGTTAAGCGATAAACAAAGCCAGAGAGAGGTCGAGTAGGTCAATTTACCACAAATAATGCTCATTTAAAATGACCAAAAATAAGTACAACTAAAATACCCTCACTCCCAGCTGAAGCTGGAAAGTTGGCTGCCCTGTAGATAACTCTGGAGAGTTGCTGTTTTCCCTTATGTGGGACTTTTTAAATTTTAATTTCATGCATTCCACCAAGGGTTTGGCTTATAATCTCGTATAAGATAAATACTAACACCTTGATAAGATAATATATGCATATCCTAGGATGGTGTCAGGCTAACATAAAATGTAGATACATTCACATACACAAGACATAAATGTACATTCACACATCTGAGCGTTGTCACATTCTTACTATTACATTCACTCACATACACCCACATACACCCTCACATACATCCCCACTCCCTAACCACTACAAACATGAATACACACATGCGTTTACACACTTCTTTTTGTCAAAGAAGAGGTCATTTGCTGTAATGTTGTCACTTTACTGAAACCGTCAGATTACATAAATGCACTTTGCTGCAGAGAAAGATACCCAGGAGAGTTTCTCATTTTTTATGACGTTTTATTCACCTTCTCCATATTCTGAAGGTTTGTCTCTCCAGTTTTATCAGGTTTATTTGCTTGCGTGCCATCCATTCCCGCTGTCACTGACTTCACTTCTCTCCGCCTGTTTGCTCTGCCGTGCATTGATCTGGTTTCAAAACAGACTTTTTAAACGTGTCGGCACTCGAAATTGACTGTCACCATCTTCAAAATCTGTTTTCTCAAGCGAGTCACATCACAACATCCACTCACTACAGCTCCTTGTGTTAACTTTGTATTATGAAGCTAATAGTGGGCTAAAAGTGTTTTTCTTTGGACTTTTACCTTGTTTAAAGAGAGCACGCATGCACTAGCGTGACAGTCTGAGTCAGTTTTGTAAATAATCACTGATATTGTGACATTCATTGTCAACTACATGATTAGGTCAGCCTGGTTGTGATAATATTGTGCCAAATCCAGTCTGATCTGCAATGTGATAGATTCTTTAAACCTTTTATCCACAGAAGGGATACAGACAAGGAGAGAAGAAATAGTACCTCAATCATATAAAGTGATATTAAAATGGGGCATACATTATTTATGAATTCAAACTCAAGCGACCAATTTCTCAGGCCATCCGTTTCCTTAAACTCATATAAATATGCCCTTGGGCACCGATGTCATCATCTCGTCTCAAAGGAAAGAACCTAATCTGGTCTAGTGCCGATTATGTGCAGTTAGCAGGGGAATAGCAACTCAATACATTCACATTGTTTCCCCGGGTTGGAGAGGGTCATCTCATTTCTTGTTTGTCTTATTTGAGAAGTAAGGCCACAAAATGGGGTCAAAGCCTCTAAATTTGAAAATAAATCTAACAAAGTCATTGCGCATCATGTTAAAATGAGACTTTACAGTATGCAGCCATGCTAGCAGCTCTGTGAGGCTGTACTTTATAAGCACAGCAGTGCTTTGAGCTAAAATGCCATGTCAGTTCACTAACATGCTCACAGTGACAATGCTAAAATGCAGAAGTTCAGCAGGTACAATGTTTATCATGTTCAACATCTCCGTTTAGTGTGTTAGCATGCTAACATTTGTTAATAAGCATTAAACAAAAAGTAAGGCTGAGGCTGGTGGCAATGTTTTGCAGGTATTTGCTCATAAACCATAGATGAAAAGTACCAGATTTCATTGCAATCCACCCAATAATTATTGAGAAATTTCATGCAAAATATAAATGTAAACCCCATGGTGGTTCTAGCTGAAAAGTCAGGGGATCACATACTGTAGGATTCATCCTGTGGGGACCATGAATTTCTATATACTGTAAAATGTTGTGGAAATCCATCCAATAGTTGACATATTTTATTCTGGACCAAAGTTATTATAATAGAGTGGCGACATCTCAATTGACTCTGTAAGGGTGTTGTTTTCAGTAATGACAGACCAGGGAGATGTTAAATAGAAACACTGGCAGCAAGTAGCATCAGTACTGTAGGATTGCAGTGTTCTCAACACATTTTTCTAAGGTAAGAGGTCGAAATCAGCCACAATTATGATTTCTATTATATTTTTAATTTAGCAATAACTATCACAGGATATTAGTAATATGTTTTACAGCATTTCATTACCATCTATCAGTTTACAATACTGTACAAGTCATTAAAAGTCGTTTTTTGTTGGTAAAACCAGATGTTCCCTAGGGACAACAATCGATCTGAATCACCCTTTTGGAACTATTCGAAGCTTAATGAGTCATGTGACTCGCTATGTTTTTGACCCCTCTTTGCCACAAGTCTCTCTCCTATATGGCTCTGGTCTGGACCAAAGTGGTAGACCAATCAAGAAACAGATCACATAAACTACAATGCTAGCGAACATGAGCTACATTGCTAGCATGGCTAAGTCACAAAAAAATTGCCCCACATCTTAGCCTTAGTTTTAAATTTTTGCTCAGGTACCCAAAGAAGTCAGATTTTCTTTTTCATACATCAGTACTCTGACTGAATAGTTTTGAATAGATTTTAACTGTACGCAGTAGGCCACATGAACATTTTATTTCCCTGCAAAACAGCAGGTGATGCTTGTTGAACATGGTCACACTACTTTTCTCAGTTTCAAAACATGATCCATCAGACTGCTGCAACAATCATCCACAGTGTCATGTAACATTATCACACCTATATACACCAGTATATTGTTAACAAAGAAGTACAAACAAATGGAAACTAATCTGCATACTCGTCTCATTAAATTGGCTTGTGCTAAACATCTATAAAACAGAACATGTAATATAATATATCATGGGACCAATAAACATAGGAACCAGTACATGCTCATAATAAGGACACCATAATACAGTTGTCACTGTGATCAAAATTAGGGAACTCTACACACTCTCTCTGTGCTGAAGTGGATGATCTTGAAGGAGATTCTGTTCTCCTGCGTGGATTTCAAGGACCTCTGCTTCTCCAATCCTCTCTGCAAGAGAGCACTCATGTCAGAGTCATATGAAGCCAGTAATTTTACATTTGCCACGGTTCCATCAGTTTTATTCAGAAAAACTGAAAATGAAAACTTGTTACGTAAGAAGCTTATGCAATTGTTTCCTCCAAATTCCTTCTATTGTGAAAACTGGCGGCCCCCTGCTTGACGTAAATATAGACAATTTGACAGTAGACAAGCCTTTTCTTATTATATGGCTTATTTCTACAAAAGAGGTAACATTTTGTCCATATTTGCTTAACCATGAATATACAATACAGAAAACTGCTGCAGGCAGGCCGTGTAAAATCACAGCTTTAAGTGCAGTGTCATTATTGTAAAATGCACATCAGGAATACACAAAAATAACAACATTTAACAAAGCTGAATTTATGTTCCAATACTAGAATATAAAGAATACCCGATTTTTTTGTATCTGCTTTAGATATGAAGGATAATCCTAGACAATTTCACTAGAGGAAAAAACACATTTCAAAAAGAAAATTTCTACTGTATCTACTGTCTATACTGTGAGGGAAGCAAAAGGAAAATGAACAGCAAACTAAAGTGCATTAACAATGGGAGAAATAGTACACCATTTAATTACCTGGTTTGTCATTGCTGAAACCTTGGGTCACTCTGTGTGAGCTGAAGAGATAAAAAAAAAAAACAAGTACATTGAGCTTGAGCATTTTCTGAACAGCAAAAAAGAGCAAATGAAAATTCAAGAGATCAGCCAGACCTCGTTCTCTGTGGTTTTCTCCAAGGCTGGTAGCATGGTGGACCGTATGTCGACAGAGATGCACCAGGATCAAAAGCCTGAAGCTGCCGATGATGGCTTGAGAGGTCCACACCATCCAAAGCATGTTTGATCATCCCCATCACTAGGTCTTTCTCTGAGGGTACATCACATCACATAATACCAGGAGAAGAGTTCAGTGATTCTTCTCATCAGCAGCAGTGCAGCCTTCCACTGGGGTAATTAAACGCTTTTGCAGTGTTTCATTTGAATAAATGTAAATTAAATGTGCTTTAGCATTTCCAGTTTCCATTTTGTTAAGGCAGTAGATGAATGAATTGTGGGATGGAATATGAAGACAACAAAAGTAAAATTTTAAAAACTTCAGTTCAAATCAGTTCAGATGTTCATTAATTCATTCATCATCTAAAAATGATATAATTGTGGCACAGATAATTATCATTTTTATAAACGCTTTACCAATTTTTTTCAGTAGCAGTATTTCAATGTTAATTTAATTAACCACTCACCTAATTAACGGAGTGCAATTGCATTCTGGAAGCTTCAAGTTTTCACATAACACTTGTGTAAGTTGAATAGTGGATCGTGCTTAGTTTTCAAACTAGTTGAAATCAAATCATCTTGTATGTACAGGTGTTAAACTGAGATTTAAGGTGATGCCCAGAGACATTTTCCGTCATCAGCAGATGAATTTGAACACAGTCTTCTAGTCTCAAATTCTGCACATACTGTACATCATTATGCACAGTGAAGCTCAAACATCCCGACCTTCAAATCTTAAAACGCACCTTTTCAAACTGACTTATTCTCTCTGACCCTGCCTCTGATTGCTATATTCAACTGAAGTTTGCATTGATGATGATTTTATCCTTTTATTTACTATTTTAACCCTATTTTTGTATAATGCTGCTCTGTTTGATGCATTATTATTATTATTATTATTATTATTATTATTATTATCCAAGTAAAGTCACAATAGAGTTGTGAAGTCTATGTATTCCCATTTCAATATATTCTTTAAATGATATCCTTATTGTTATCTAACATAGAAACACAAGACTCTCCCAGATGATGTAACAATATATTATGATCAGCAGTTTTAATCATTTCAGCTTGGTTTCTCATTTGTCATTTTGGCATGGTGGATGGGTCTAAAAATGCTGTTAGAGGATGAATGAAGAGTTGAATTCAAAATGCTTTGTTGTTGCAGTTGAGAACAAAACACAGTGCCATAATTTCTGAATTTACCCACAATTGAGCCAGAATTTAAAAGTGAATTGATTTAATCTGCAGATTGTTTTCTCAACATTGTAATCTGTAGTTTCCACCCGCTGTTAGCCACGCAAGTAGCAGAATTTTAAGCTTAGTGTTTTGTTGTTTCTTGACGAAATGCACCCTAAGAGTAGTAGTTAACATCTACCTCGAAGCTTTTATGTACACAGACTTGTACATACTTACACTAAATCCATGGAGTGTCCCTTTAATGCAATGTGTGACATGTTCTACTATAAAAACACCCCTAACCCTATATTGAAATATAACCTTTCTAACAGAGGTAATGATTTAAGACATGCCTGAACTGACAGTCTCCTGCTAACCTCCTGAATAATTATGTTTATGTTATGTATGTAATTACAACACTAATGCGCTGATATCTCAAAATTATTGATATTACCAGGTTGCATGTAGCATCTAAGATTTTACCTCTTTGTCCTGCAAGCAGAAGCCACTGCTGGACTGTGGACAGGGAATCTGTCTGCAGGATCTGACAAAGTAGCTCCAACACCTGTCAAGAGAGTAGTACCTTAATAACATTAGCTTCCAAACCACATCCATTCATCTTTAAGTTATTAATGAATTTCTCAAGACATGTGGTGACAGAGCTGTGCTGGGGGGTAATTTCCATCAACCAAAAAGCAAATGCTGCATAACCTTTGGCAAAAACTGTGCACTCTGGAGAATTACTACAACGATGGAAATTTCTTTTTGATCTGCCAGTAACCCTTCTTCTCTGGAATAAAATATTACATAGCTGTGCCTCATTTCAACCCTAAACTACTCTAAATGACATTTATGTGCCTGTAGAAGAGCTCAAGATCAGTGGAGGAGTATTTCACCATGAGTTCTTGATCATGTAAGGGCTGAGGATACACCAGACGCTGGGAGTGGGATCTTCGCTGGTAAGACTTGGTGGATGGAGGGATGATTCTCCCGGTTTCAGCTGAGTATTGGGTCTTTCGACGGACAAATTCTTCCTCAGTTTGGTCCTGGAATATATTGACAAAGTCATAAATTGACAAGATGGATTCAAAATTTGCAAAAGGAAAAAGTCAGGGTATCCCCAAATTCAGTATGTTGGAACCATGGATGTCTGTACAAAATGTAACTGGCAATCCATTTAATAGTTGTTGAGTGGTAGATGAACAGACCAACAACCCGGCATTGCCATCGCCTGAGTCACGCTGCTAGTGTGTTTAAAATCAAGGCAATTAACTGAAGACAGACGTCAGGAAATATGACATTACTGTAAAATCATAGATGCAATCATTTCTCAGAACATTTTTTTCATAGAATCTACCATGTGACTTGTGCCAAAGCTAACACTATGACATTTTCCTTTAGGCATAAGTGGATAAGTGGATTGTTAGTCATAATTAGTTCTTCAATTTCATGCCTCAGCAAATGTCTTGAAGAGGTGTTTAAAAGCCCACGGGTAATTTTTGCCATATATCTTCTTCCGCCATATATCATATTAATTTTAAGGTAAATCATTATCTACGCGAAGAGGGTAAATGCAGGCAGACTAATGCTGAGGTTTGTTGTTTTTTGTTTTTGTTTTTTTTTACCAGGTTTTGTTGACTACATGTCCAGCATTGCTACCTTGAAATTAATATACTAATGGTATTTGTCCCAAAATTTGTTGAATATCATTTAAAATCAAGTTTCAAGCAAACTCACAAATGGGTAACTATTCATTTATTGCTATTTTAATAAAAAATAATATATTAAATCTTTGAGAAATTCAAGGGTGAAGATTACTAGGCCATTAAGTAAGTTGGTATGTTTCAAATCATAGCAATTGTAGCAATACACCTACCTCTTTTTTGTCCTTTTGTGCTTGAGAAGACAAACTGACTTTTGCAGCCAGTTCTTTAAGTTCATCTCTCCAAGCTTCTGAAAATAGTGCTGTGAAATATGGAGAATAATGACTCAAGGCTCAATGGGATTCTTTGAAGGCAGAACTCTGGAAAAGTAATGACAAAATATAGTCGTTGTGTGCGCATGTAAACATACCTGATTTGTGTTTGTTACCACTGACTCCATAATGATTCTGAGCCAGCGGAAAAGCAAAAGATGCCTCAGTTGCTTTCCTGAGGATGTGGCTCTTGAGAAGCGGATGAGGAAATAATGATGAGGTGACAAACCAATCATCTCTCACCATGCAAACGGGCCTACCATTAAGTCCTGTGGGAATGAGCACACTAGTCATACAGTAGTTCACACACATGAAGTGAAGTGCTTCAGAAGTGTGGGACAATCAAAGGAATGCCCTAAAGAAACAAAGCCAGTAAAATCCCTGCTGAGACTAAAGGTGACTTCTCAGGGATGAAATCTCCTTTTTCTGCCAGTAACACAGCCGTCTCTTTCATGTTCCATATTGCTATTCCAGGTGCCCATACAGCTGCTCGTGAAATATTTTTATATACAGGGTAACTTCTGAATAATTACTCATCTCAGGAAGGGATGGTTCCACAGCAATGACAAAATAAGGATATTATTTTTAAGGCAAAGTTGGTAAGACATTTTAATCTACATTAACTCATTAGATGCAGTCAGAATTAATTAGTGCATAAATAGACAAGACCCTAGGAAAATGTAAAAAATGTGGTCGTGAGCATCTGTACTTGCAGGTGGGAACAATTTTCTGAGTGCAAAGCATTAGACAATAATGAGGTAAAAATACAAGATAGATCATTTGAGGTGGGTTGTAGAGAAGTAAATATTTAAAACAGGTTTAGGCAATTTAATTTTGTACTTAAAGTGGTATTAACCAATATTTTCTGGCCATTTGGGGGCAGCTGAACAAGCTGTAAACATAGCATTGACATATTGTCAATGCTAAGTCATGTTAAGGCCCAGACACACCAAACCAACATCAAAGAACTAGCGGCAATGAAGGCCGACTGTTGCATCGCCTCACGTCGCCTGTGTCTGGGCCAAAAAGTTGCACTTGAAAACACCACAAAGACTACAGACAAACAGCCAACTAGCACGTACATTCTGCGCCCGTGTGAGAGGAGAACAGGTGGCGGCAGTCTGTATTCGTCATTCAAAAAGGAAATCTGGAAGACCTAGGAATGTGGATATACAAACCGTAAACAAAGCAACGTTTGCTTACAATTTTGACACTACTCTCGCTCACCACAGATGGTTTCGTAATATAGCTACTTCTAAACGAGAATATGTCTGATAATAAGTTGCGAATGGCACCGGCGTTGTCAGCCCTTGGTCTTTTGGTTATGGAAGAAGAAAGGAAAGTCATTTGCTTGCTTTCGTCGCTTTGTCTTCTTGTGCATTGATTCGCTAAGCTGAACAGCCAATCAGACGGGTCTCTCTCACCGACGGGCTCTGCCACCGATTCAACATGCTCAATCGGCTGAAAAGCCACCGACAGGGGTCTGATTAGTGCCAACAGTGCGGGACACAACTAGGGACGCAGACGCTAACTGACAGCCCAACATTGGCAGACCATTGGCCCAGTGTGTCACAGCCTTTAACCAACAGTTCCCTATTAATACATTCAGCAGATATGGAGCAACATTAGCATTCATTTGGAGTCCAATATTAACTCTCCTTTGAGCTCTGTTTTGGTCTCATCAACTCCTGCAATGTAAAATGTTCCACTTTCTGTTGCTAACTTTGTCAACACTGATGAGAGCAGTGAGAGTGAACCAAAATGGGGCCAAAACAATGAGCAGAAAGACACTAAAACACTGTGAGTCCAGTGATAATTCAATGTGGGTTTGTCACAATGAGCGACCTCTTTCACATTACATATAGTAAGTTGATCCACTGTTGACATAAAAGTTGTTTTTTCTGTGAAACGCAACTTGTCAGGTCAGATATTAGCAAGCGAATGTTAGCTTTGTCAGTTGGTTCATTCAGCTAGCTTATGAAACAGTAGGTGTAAATATTTAATAACAACTAATCTCTACGTACATTTGTGTGGTGCAACCGTGTTTTATAATTTAAATAATAATAATAATAATAATGTGTTTTAATTTAGTGATGCATACATCTCCACTTATAAACACTTACATTATAACAAGTTGTAACTGTTTGAATTTATGAACAGCTGGTGCAACCAGCTACAGATGAGGTTTTAGAAAAATACCATAATATGTATATTTATCCATGCTCCACATTATAGAGCAGTACTATACAATATAAATACACACAAAATACCCAGTAATAGATGATATAATTTGATAAATACTAGTTGCTCCATCCAGCAGCACAAGAAAAGTAAACTGAAAGCTCACATTGAGCTCTGATAAAATTTTCTATCTCACATATAATTATTTAAAAACAATTTTGACAACCTAGATTGGAACCGGAGATATCTGCAGACTTTATTTCATCGGGAGGCTCCTTATTAGTTGAAGTCATGTACTTAGGGAAAACATAAATAAAGGCTCAAAGCAACTGCTGACATCTGTACTGCACAGATGGATGAGAAAACACATTAATTTATCATAATTTACGGGAAACATATTGCAGGTCTTAATTCAATTTTCAATTCAGCACGCTGGAAAAAAAAGTGCTATGACTGCTCACTCACCTTGAATATGCCTCACTCTGTGTGGATGAGGGTTGTGCCGGGAGAAGAATGAGTGGTGACTCAAGCTACCAAAGCGTGGACTGCTCTTCGTCAGCATCTTAGTAAATTCAGGGGTGAAAGGCACCTGATTCATCTGACTGTGGCTCCTCTCTCCTGTCATCCCACGGTAGTCTAGACTCTGTGCCACTGACATATCTTGGAATGACAGCTGGAGGTTTTGTCTAAATCTGAAGGGATAAAAGGCTGTAAAGTTAAATCCCTTTATTAAGTGATGTGATAGAAATACAGACACTTTAATATGTTGTGATGGCAGAGTTGTGACCACACATGCTAAAAAAACACTTGAAAACTAAGACCTAATAAGGAGCAAGACAGAGACCAGTCAGATTTACTCCAAAGATAATTCTGCAGTTCAGATTTGATCAAGAAATGTATGTTTTGTGCTCTACCAGGAAGAAAATCTACGAGAAAAATAATTTCAGTCTTAAAGAAAAATAACTGAAGAACCACTTTACCTCTGAAAACAGCCTCCAGCTCAAAACCGTTGGTGCCTACTGCTGTGTTTCCTTTGTTGCTTAGAAACCTGAACTAAACAAGAAACAATGGCATCTGTGCACAATGAGTGAGTGGCATTCTCAACCAGTTCATTTAGACATGATTTGCACATGCCCAGCTACTAGAATTGAGCTATTCTATGATGTTTAATTAAAAACCATGACTATGAATTAGTCAAGTGTAAACTAGTTTCTATTTGCGAGCGGCAGCCATTGTCTCATTTTTGAAAAGCTTGAAATGAAGTTGACGGAAGAGAGAAAGAAATCAATATGAACATCTGTGAGTGACGCACCTTTCACTTCACCACAATATGTATTAGTTTACCAATGTGGCTCAGCGTCTAGTGTGGCATATGAATATGAATATTAATGTAACTCTGAATTGGAATGAATAATCTTTTAAAGATCCTGCTGCAACTGGCTTGTGTAATCCATGTTTTTATGTTAAAGCTCAGTCGACAGTTTTCAGTTTAGAAGGATGATGCTTTACAAAACAATGTAACATGTACGTAATAAGGAGTTTATTAATTACTGTGACATTTACCTGATTCAGAGGTAATCAGGAATTATCCATCACGAAACTGGTCAGTATGCAGATCCATTCTTCAAGGACCGATAAGGGAAACATGATAAAACAACATTCATAACGTTATCTGACTTTATAGTAGAGCATATAGTTGCCCTGTTACAGTACATGAGTTGTTCAGCATTAGCAGCTTTTCAATAAAGTTAATAAATTATTTCACTTGTTTTGATCATTACACACGTATAAGAGTAAAAATCTTAGGTTTCAGCTCTTCGACCATGCAGTAAGGAAAAAAAAAAGAAAATAAAAATATATGAATAAATATCTATATGTGTATATTATATCTGTATGTACAAATATATATGCTTATGTATGTGTGTATATGTGTATGTACATACTGTATATGTGTGCTTATGTATGTGTGTGTGACACCAGGCAGGCTGCAGGCCGTTAGTGTCCGTTAATCATAAGCTCGGTGGCCTGGTGGAAAAAGCTGTCCCGGAGCCTGCTGGTCCAGGCCTTGAAGCTGCAGTAGACGGTAGCAGCTGAAACAGTCCATGGTTGTGTGGCTGGGGTCTTGAATAATCCTACGGGCCTTCCTGGCACACTGCCTGTTGTCTATATGCTGCATGGAGGGAAGCTCACATCTGCTGGGCTCACCACACAACCCTCTGCAGTGGTTCTTTGTCGATGTTGAGAGAGAGGTTGTTCTCCTGGCATCACTGCATCAGGTTGTTGACCTCTCCCCTGTAGGCCATTTCATCGTCGTCAGTGATCGGGCCGACCTGTACTGAGGGTCAGAGGGGTGGAGGTGTTGGAGCCCATCCTCACTACTTGAGGTCGGCCCATCAGGAAGTTCAGGATCCAGCTGCAGAGGCTTGGATTGAGACCCAGGTCCCTGAGCTTGGAGTTGAGTCTGAAGGGAATTATGGTGTTGAATGCTGATTCTATGTCTGGAATTTGGAAGCTGTATTCTTAATATCACTTAAAATGTCACTTATACCCCTGTGATTTCACATATGTGAGGAAAACAGCCAAACTACTGGTGGAAAATCATTGTTCATTCCCAGGATCATTTTATGAACAGAAACTAATAAATCAATCATTCTTGCTGCTAATCATCAAGAATTAAGTAAGAAAAAACAAAATGAACATAGGTTTCCACTATTTAAAATTACTTCTAAATATGTAGCATGTGCTTTTTAAAAGTATAGTCCAATGTTTTGGGAGATACGCTTTCCGAGATTGCGATTGATCTCATGTCTGTACGTTAAGTACAGAGCTGAAGCCAGGCCATTAGCTTAGCTTCACATAAAGAACCAAAACAGGGGGAAACAGCTAGCCTGGCTCTCTCCAAAGTAAAAAAAAAATCTGCCTACAAAAACCCCAAAGCTCCCTTTCTGGCTCTAGCTCTGTACACACCGACTTTTCTTTATGCTAATCTAAGCTCCTACTGTATAACATGCTGTCTAATTGACCAATACATGAAATTGTCTTGCATTTGGGACTGTTGTTTTAGGTTAACATGCCTTTATGTATTTTAACATCTCTGTTGTTTGTTACTTTGTTGTTAAATTACTCCTGCAGCATAATCCACCAACTAAACTGTCGTATTTTTGCCAAAATACTGCCATCCTTCAAGCTCAGTGGTATACCCCCTTTTTAATTGGTTGAGAGATTGGACAAAGCAAGCCAAAGTCCAATTAAAATAAAAATAAAATGTACAAACCCTAAAAAATGATCATTAAAATATGAGCAATGCAGACGTCACTTACATTATGATCAGAGTAGATTCTTAATGTATTCTGAAAAACATTAGGAGGTAAAAAAAGGAAAAGGACACTGATTTATACATTGATTCATTATTTTGTGTGGTTAGTAACAATGGACTTGGTAGCTTTTAGTAATGTAGCCTGAACCACTGTAAAATATGTTTCTGGCTAAATGGGTTTACTAGGACACTGAAGCATTAAAAAAAACACATCATACTGGGTGAAGGACATATTATCCCAAGACTAAAGCCATGGATGAAAAAAGCATGTATTTAAGTGTACATCCATTTATAAAAAATAAACTTGGCCATTAGTCACAAACACAGCTGAATGAGCTTTTCGGTTTGTTATTGTAGTGAGTCAATAGTTTTGATATTCCTGCACATCTGTCTGGAACACCAGACCATTTGGCTGTGACAGAGTTGGCAGAAAAAATGCATTAAGGAAGCGGGCCATATCTCCACAATGCTTTCTCCAATCATGATCAAAATTACACAGTGGGTAGAGTCTTTGTAGTACCTGAGTGCAGTGTTCTCTGCTTGATGTGTTTTTGCTTAGTTCCCTTGAATTACCTCTCACAACTACACATTTTGTTGTTGTAATATACAGTATGTCTTCAATTTCCTGCAAGGAGACTTAAAACTTTGCAGATTTTTTTTTTCTTAAAAGTCCACATAAATGGACTCTATTAGGGACACTATAATTCAAATTTTATATATTTGGGCCTGTGTAGGTGTACATTTTCCGTCAACCACTGCAAAGACCAAAAGTCCAGTAACTTGGGCTTAGCCATATATTCCAATGAACATAATTAGTGTTAATATTTCTCAACAAAATTTAAATGGATTTTTCCCCTTTAAAACATCAAATTACAAAAGATCCCAATTTCTTTTAATTGTCATAGTCTCCATTAAAACTATTACTGCTATTACAAAAAAAATCACATGATCCTGGCAGCAGTGCCTCTGTCTTCTTCTGGTGGGAAGCTGGTGAGGGATCATGTTGTTGTCACAGGGGCGGCTCGTGGCGTAGGCCACACAGGCAGTCGCCTGGGGCGCCAAATGAGCGGGACATTTTGTTTTTTGTTTAAAAAAAGCATATCTGTCAATATTTAGGTCTGACAATACAATTTTCTTTCTGGGGGGGGGCAATCACACTAATTTACTTTACTAGTGTGGCCAGTTTTAGCACATCCACATCCTGAAAGAATCCAACACTCTTTCTGTGACCTGAACCAAGTTTTTAAGTTGCCATGCTAGCGACACTGAGGCTGTACTTAGGCCAGTGGTTCTCAAAGTTTTTCACATCAAACTGACAAAAACTAGACCATGGACCCCCATCTGATAACATTTTGTCCCAGGGTCTCCCATCTGATAAGATTTTTGCTTTTAGATGTTATATTACAGAAAGTGTAATGTTCACCATCTTAGTTTAGCATGTTAGCATGTTAACATACACTAATTGGCACTAAAAATAAAGCACAGCTGAGGCTGATAGGAATGTCTAATGCCTGTACAAAATGTCATGACAATCCATTTAATTGAGATATGTTGGTGAGACTGACTGATAGACTGACAGAGTGACAGTGGTTAAACTGTTTGGTAATACCGGCTGTTACGCCCAGGCAAAGCTCATTTCTGGAAGAGGAAAAGAAGTAGCTTGTGACATTGTGTGTCATGGATATAGCATGTTTCTGTCTGCAGCTCTCCACAGGAGAGTACAGGTCAGGACTGCGAGTGCATGGGGAATTTGAAATTTTCAAACTGTGCAAAAACAGGGGAAAAGGGGTTAGGTTATTGGCTACCTTGCAGAATCCCTCAGACTTTTTTACCCTCTGACTTGAAGGGGGGAATTTAGACTATATTTCAGCACAATCAGACAGTACAGTTGCCATGAGTGAATAACCTTTGCAATGACATCCAGTAAAGCATATTCACATTGGGTGGAATGATCAAAAATCTGTTAAAAATCCAGCACATTTTAAAACAATCGATCGATGATACATTTTCCCAAGACTGTAATTTCATCAGTGTTTATTTTCCCCCTGTCTGGTTTGAATTTAAAAACAGAAAACTTATATGATAACAAGTGTTTTGTTTATCATCTTCTGTTATGAGTCGGAGACAGACTACACCTGTCTAGACTAAATAATAAATATTTTCTTCTGCCTTTTTATTCAAATTGAAATTGTTGTTAAAGTATGCTGAGGGGAATTGTTACGTCTTCTCAGCCTCAGTTAAATAATTTCCACCTTAGTAGAATAGTGTGTGTTAAACTGAAGGTCTCAGCCTGTCTGTGTGTCCCCAGACGCTACATATACTGTTTTTGATCTTTTCCACCACCAGCAGGTTTATTCATCTAATGAAGGTCTTCACTTCCTTGTGACACATTTAAACAGAAAATAATCAAATAAACTGAATGGAAGTGTGTGAACCTTTGCAAATCACTGTATTTTGCACAGAAACTAGAATTCACAGTATAACATAAAAATTATTTAATTTTATCCACAAAAGAGGAACGACTGGCTCTTTGTAGTTTTTGTTCTAGTATATACAAAAGGGCACCAGGAACTCACACCTGAAGAGCTTAAAATGATAGAAGAAGAGAAGGATGAGATTAATACAAAAATGCAACAAAATGGGCAGTTAATATACTGAGAGACTTCCTCTACCAAAAGCAAAGACATACTCAGTTATGCTTAATGACACCTTACATGTATTTTATGCCTCGGTTCAGGCTGGCGGCGAGTACAGCGTGGCTTCACGGAGGCAAACGACCCTCCGCTTAACGCCGGGTGGTTCTTCGCCTCCACATTGTGCCTTAAAACCGTTTAACGCACACCTACTCATTGATTATCCCTTACTTACAGAACCTTGTTCTATTTCCTATTTCCTATTTTCCTATTTTATTTTTTATTCTATTTAATTTAATTTCTTTGTCTTATTCATACAATGTCTCTGTGTAGCATAGAGGAGGCTATATAAGACATCTCCCATTCTTTTTTTTTAGTTACTTCAGGAACAACACATTTTCCCCCTAAACAGCATCCTGCAACAATATACAAGCATTAACCAAAATGACACTAATTTACATTAGGCTTTCCCTTTAAACTTAAATATGTGTTCTATAAACATTTAGCTTTCTTCTTTTGTAAACACATTCTTTCTGTAAACTTAATTGCAGGTGTCGTAACGTAATTATTTCCTTTCAGAAAGCTCTATGTAATTACCTTAATTGAAACCATATCATTTTATGTAACATCAATGTCTCTCTTTAACTGTTTATTGCAGGCATTTAAATGTATTACTGCACAAATGTTCCAACATAAACAAAATGCTTTAAGTAATTAACCCTTTTGTCACAGCCTCTCTTAAGTTTCAGGTGCTTCAATATAACTTACCACCCCACCCCCACCCGTCCACCCCCTCCCAAAGTGTGTGGAAAACCACTTCTACAAGTCCAACCTGTCAGGTGGCCTACTGACATGTCTGGACCTGGTCAGAATCTGCCCTGGTCTTGGTGCAGGGGTCATGGCCATGCTCTGGCTGGGAGAAACAGTCTGGGAAATCTCCCCTGCACTCTTCCATGGACGATCAGGCAGTGGCGTGGAGATGAGGGGTTCCTTTTGTTGAGCCCGCTTCGTGTTCCCGACATGTCTGGCATGACGTTACAGTGTCCTTGAGCTCTGTAGACAGTCTTGGCCACCATACTGCTGAATACTGCATACTGCTCTGGCTCTACACTTTGTTAGCCCTTGTAGTCCATTGTGTAGTTTCTGTAAAATGTCAGCTTACATTGACCTCGGCACAATCCTCTTGTGACCGAGCCATTGTATTCTGACTGAGCTCATTTTTCACTTTCAAGAACCCCCATGGCATTCATTGGGATGTTACTTAATGTTAAATTCAGGCCATCCTGTTCCTATGAGTTTTATGGCAGACCGTACCTCGCTGTCGGTTGCAGTGGCCATTCTGATGCTGTCCATTTTAGTTGAAGATGCTGGAATCCCCTGCATCACTGTGCATATCTGCCCCTGTGCTCTTCCCTTGTATAGGTTTGTCAACTCCAGGACAGGGTATCAGCGACGACAGGGGTTTTCTCTTGTACATACTCCGCCACAGGTTTGTACCTCATGAGCCCCGTGAGAAGACGTTGGCATTGCAAGGGGACGTTGTCTGGGCTTCGGTTGTTGACAGGTGGCACTAATCAATCCAAGGAAAACTGCTGCCAGCTCGACTCCCAGCGAGCATTGCTGCCACTGAGAGGGCTGATAAAAGACCCTCTCTATTGGGCTAGAACAACAATTAATTTTTGGCATTGAAAACAAAACCTTAACTGAAAAAGGAAACATTGGCATTGAAACACGTATTGGAAAAAGTTGTATTGGCAATGAAAAAAGTTCCACTGAAAAATAAAACACCAGCATTAAAAAAAATACAATTTGTACAATCTCATTATCTTATTTTATATTTGATATTTTTTGCATTATTATGTTTTTCAGTGTCATTCTTCAGATTTTGAGTCAGACTCTCTGGGGCTCTACAGATATCACCACAATTTAATAAATATAAGTTTATTAAAATGAACAGATCAGTCTATATTCAATTTGATTTAATTTTATTAGGCTACATAACAGTTTGGAATTTTATTATAGCTACATTATAGACTGAATAACAATTTACTGCATCTCTCTGTTAATGAGGTTTTTTTTCTGAGAAAAAAGTGTTAGTGGAGCTTTGAGTTGAGGTTATTTTGTCACATGTGCCCTGAAGACTTGGCAAGGTCGACTCAGGAGTACAAACTTCCGAGGACAGGAGGACGCTTAATAAAATAAAAAGGAATTAAATATAGACTGATCTGTTCATTTTAATACATTTATATTTATTGAAATGTGGTGATATCTGTACATATAGAGCCCCAGAGGCAGCGCTGTTGTTCTGTCCAGTAAAAACATGAAGCTTCACTTCACATTCAGACAAACTAATGTGGCAGCGGTGACAGAAAGTTGAAACTAAAAACGCATTAAAAAAAAAGAGTGTCACTATAAAAACACAGACATGAATAAAAAATCGACACTGAAAAACACATCATAATACAAAAATATCAAAATAAAATAAGATAAGAACTGTAAAAATGTAATTTTTTAAAGGTCTGTGTTTTATTTTTCAGTGGAACTTTTTTCAGTGCCAATACAACTTTTTCCAATTCAAGTGTTTCAATGCCAGTGTTTCCTTTTTTCAGTTCAGGTTTTGTTTTCAGTGCCAAAATTTACTTTTGATGCCAAAATTTAACTGTCACTGTTCTGGCCCCGTACTCCTCTTCCCCTCGCTCCCGCCCACCTGCTGCAGCTACGAGAGCATGGCTCAGGTCGCTTACACACACACACACACACACACACACACACACACACACACACAGACATTACTGCTGCATCTACACAGTTCACATCTACTTGTGAGGAAATAAGCCTCTTTTACTTTGTATAATTTACTGTTGTTGTTAATAAATATTTAAATAGACAAAGTTTTTCTCTCACTAGGTTTTTTCAGTGTCATTTTTATCTTTTCACTTAATCTTGTACACCCCTGCACCACTATCTGAGCATAGCATGCTTCTGCTTCTGTGAGACGCCTGGAACAGTATGCTACCTGCTTCCACTCCTTATCCTGGAGCTAGAGGAGCACACCTCCCAGCCCATAACTGCTGGTGTCAGCTGAGACAGCTGTGGATCTGATGACGTCATAATATGTGAGAACCGGTGCAGTTGTCAGCAGCACTTTCGTGTTGCTGACAACTGCAACACGAAAGTGTTCGAAGGCTGATTGTTGTGAGTGGCCCTAAGTCCGTGTATTCTTTGCCTTTCAGAAGCTCATACAGTGATTGACCTATTGTTGAGAGGCTGGGGATGTACCTCCCCAGGTAGTTCACAGGTAATGAAAGCTTGTGCACGGCCTCCACCTTGTTGGCGTCAGGCCTGACCTCGACTGGTCAATGAGCTGACCCAGGAACCGCCGCTGGCTCTGCCTGCATTTCTCTTTGTTGAGTTTCAAGCCAGCAGACTCGATGCGCTGCAGTACCTTCTACAGCCGGGTGTCTCCATCAAGTCCCCATAGACAAGGATGTCGTCCATGAAGACCTCCACACCTTCCAACCATTTGAAACAGTAGATTAGACTAGAGTAGATTATTAATTGTACGTCCACGGACTACATAAACTGTGACTGGGTAGGACTTTCCCTTGTAGTTAACAGTCGCCTTGAACATGCCAAGACACAGCAGGTCACCTCGTGGTCTGTCCAGTGGAATGTTTGCTGGTTCCAGTGTACTCTCTGGAGTCTGTGGAATGTGTCCTCACAGATGATATTGACATCTACTCCTGCCAATTTTAAATTCCTCTGGAGTGAAATCCACATGGACCTACGCAGTCCACTCTTCACTTATCTCATCTGCATTACAGACTGAGCCTAGGAAATAAAATGGCTGGTCTGCCTGCTCTGTGACCTCATTCACTGATTTGCTGTTGTGGCACACTCGGGCTCGATGTCCCTTTCTTTTCTGTGTTGCGCTTTTCCACATTTACCACATTTTCTTTCATTTCCCCCCAGTTGCCTGTGTTCTGGCTTGCCTTGTGGTTTCCAGTTTTTATTGCATTTGTATGCAACCTCTTGCACTGCCTCTCCCTGCATGCTTACTTGTGTGGCAACATCCCTGTGATTGTCTGACAGTCTGTATTGTCTGCGCCAGCGTTAGGTCTGCCATTAGCTGTAGCCTGTGTGAGAGTTCTTTGTCCAGTATCCCGACGACAGTATGGTCATGGATATTTTTGTCTCCGGTTTCACCAAATTCACAGTGCTCGGAGAGTTCATACAGAGCTCTAATGAAACACTTTGCTTTTTCTCCTGGCCGCTGAGTCGCTGGTGAAAACAGGTTCTTTCATGGATAATATTCCTCCTCGGGAAAAAGTACTGATCGCACTTTCCCGCCACGATGTCGAAGTCATCTCGATGTCCGTTTTTGGCAAACTGAATGACTTAATGTTTTCTGCCTCGCTTCCCATGACATAGATAAGGCAGCTCACCTGCACTGTCTCGGCTTCTTTGTCCAGTTTAGTGGCAACTGAATCACTGAAAGCGCTGCTTCCAGTGCAGCCATTCTGTCGGCTTGTCAAAAGCAAGGCTTGCTGTCCCTTTAAGCGTTCCATCGCTTAAAGGGACAGTTCACCCCAAAATCAAAAATACATATTTTTCCTCTGACCTGTAGTGATGTTTATCCATCTAGATTGTTTTGGTGTGAGTTGCTGAGTCACACCAGACACCAGATTTAAAAACTCTGTATACTGTGAAATACAGAGAAATTTATCTAGCGGTGACAAGCATTGTGTAATCAGCATTGTGTGGACTTGTTTGGCAAGGGCTTGAATGAAATGGACGTTCATCTATCTGTAAAAGTCCCACACTCCAGCGTTAAACAGTTCGCGATCTTGCAATCGCAATAATTGATGCAAATTCAACCAATCTCCGCAATATTTGCAGGGGCTTGCAATTTTGCAACATTCTTGCAATTTCTCTGCATTAAAGGAGGATTTGACATCAATATATCATCGTAAATTTAATATCCATACCTTGCGATGAGGGTGAAAGAAAATAGAGACGAGTCAATCAATATCCTCTATTTTGTGTTGATATTGTGTGCAATTCACAGGAGTTCTGCTGAAGGCATTACAGCACGAAGAAAACCTTTCCAAACAAATCTTGCTTTATCAACAAAAATAATTCATTTATTATTATTATTCAGTTAGCAAGGCTCTTCAGCCTCTCCTCTCATCATCAAAACAAACCTCATGCCGGTTACTGGAAAAAACAGCAAAACAGGAAATGACAGGGTTTATGGGAAATGTGCTTTTACCGTGAGAATTAGTCTACCAATCATCGCACTTCCCAGCATCAATCTAATCCAAACAAGCAACGTGACCCGTTGCCCGCATTCAGGTGAAATTACACAATAAAGAAAGCGAACCTCTCTAATTTACCAACGAAAAAATAACTGCAAAAGACTGTGTGAGTCTTTTGATTACATATGACTCTTTCTTCGTCAGGTAGTAGTAATTCTTGCAATTTTACTGCAAAAAAAATCACATAAAACTTGACAAATTGCATCACAATTTTCACCATAACAAAATCCCAGAATGACAAAACAACAACAAAAAGGATATTTGTATGCGTTGCACATTTCAGCCACAAATCAATACAAAACAACCCAAGCTTGGTAAATAAATTGTAGTGCAGGATGAAGCTGCTCCATTGTTGACATTTGGTGGGTCTCAGAAACAGGTGTTTTTCTGTATGAACTATTTTAGTAACTTAAAACAACACATGTTGGCATTAACCTCAAACAGCTTTTTTGGGATCTATAAATGAATGCATCCACCCCCCTTCTGTATGGATCAAATACACTCTTACACTGTGAAATGCAGGTCTTGTTATGTCTGTTGTGTGGAATCGACAGCACATGAAGCTAGTGCCTTTTCTCACCTTCACTCTCTCTCTTTGTACTCAGCACAGGTGAACAGTCGTTTCTATTCAGTTAATTGTTGAGTTGAATGTAGAGAGGCAGCTCTGCTGTACTTTCAGTTCAGCTTATTAAAGCACATCCGGCTCCATACACACAGCTCTAGGACTTTAGCCATTACTGCTATAGTCCAAGCTTAGGTGTTGCCATAGCACCACAAGCCATGAAGGTTTGTTTTTGTGTGACTCTTTTATGTTGCTTGTATTTCTTACTTTCTGGTTTCATTAGCATATCATTTCTGTTAGGCAAAAGTAAAACTATGCTGACTTAAAATGCATAGCATATCCAATTTATCAACTACTGTTTATAAGGAAACATGCAGATTAAGTTTCCTACAGCTTATTTCATGCCTTTGTCTACTGGTGTCCTCAGATTTAGGTCTAGAGCCTTAAGCAACAGAAACTCTGAGAAATCTCAAAGATGCATTGATCTATAAAATGCAGTTAGTAAGGGCATTCATACTTCTGATCAATTCACACAGTGAAAGAGCAGCAGCAAAGTACATTTATAATGGTTTATGTAATAGTTTTCTTTTTCCCTTACAACCATGCACTTACTTTAATTACTGCTTATTACAACTTACTACTATTTACTTATTATTTATATATGCTCCCACTTGGAAACATTAGTAACCATCACCATGTCAATTACAATTTTTGTGCTAATGATACACAATTGTACATCTCTGTCTTGCCAAACGACCCCAGTGCACTGCCTGTCTCACTGACATTAATGTATGGATGGGTAAAAACTTTTTAAAACTAAATCAAAGAAAAAAAAACTGAGATTCTTTTAATAGGAGAGAAAATCTACACTCAGTGCTTAGTGGTCTCAACAAACAGATTGAAACACATCACAAACTTGGGATGATTTTAGACTCTGATTTAAATTTTCATTTTCATTTTAACAAGGTCATTAAAACATCCATCACCAAAGTCAGACCTTTTCTAACTCAGAAAGATGCTGAAATTCACATTCTCATTACTATATAGACTATATGTATATACTGTAGACTGCTGTAATTCCCTTTTTACTGCATTATCTAAAAGGTCTATAAGAAAACTACAGCTAGTTCAGAAAGCGGCGACCAGAATCGCCCCACTGCGTAAGACACTGTACTGGCTGCCTGTATCTTTCAGAATTGATTTTATAGTTCTTTTACTTGTTTATAAAGCTTTAAATGACCTTGTTCCTCCCTACATCAGAGATTTTCTTTCATTTTATGTTCCAGCCAGATCACTAAGGTCCTCGACCACTTTTCTTTTAAATGTTCCTTGTGTGTCCCATAATAGTACCGGTGAGGCTGCCTTCTGTTTCTATGCCCCTAAACTGTGGAACACACTGCCTGGATATTAGAATGACTCTCTCTGTATTTTTAAAAGGAAATTAAAGACCTAGCTTTTTAATCTGGCATTTAATTTTTAATTTACAGTAAGTTATAACCTTAGTTTTTAAGTTTTAATCATTTTTTTTATATTACATTTATCCCTGGTGTTTATTTCATTTCATTGACTTTTATTTACTTATTTTTAACTTTTTTACTGTTTTAATGTTGTAATTTTGACCCTGTTCATTTTCCTGTTCTTCCACTGTCAGAAATTGTAACACTGTGTTGTGCTCTGTCTATATATGCTTGCCAATTGAAGGCTCATGAGATGTACCTCTGAGCTATTTTAGAGAACTGGTTGATGTAACACTTCACACATTTCCCTTCATTAGTGAAAGTCAAGATCCACCTGAAAGCAATTCATCAATTCAGGACACATTTACAAAAAAAGTCTAATAGAAATGTGTAGATGCTTGACAGATTATGACAACTGGTTCAACTATTTTGCATGTAATGACTTATGCAATGAACTAATGCAACAGAGAACCAGAATAATGCATTTCGATCAATATGACATAAGCAATTGATAATGTAGGAAACAGCAGATAATTGTACATAATCATTTGCATGAATGTGCCAAAGCATTTGCAGTTTCTTCAAAAGAATGAGAAATTGCTTTTATGATGTGCACAAGTGACAAGGTGATGTGAAGGTTGAGTAAGTAGGTTTTGAGAATTTTAATTCTGATCTGACAATTGGACCAAAACGACTGAGAAAAACTGTAAATTGGTCAACAGGGAGGCTTGTCAGCATGGGGGAAGGAAGTCAGACCAGAAAAACAGATCCACAGGGCTGACAGACAGGAAGGAAGTCAACACAAAGTCTGGAACACAAAGTCAAATTGTTTCCTCTGCATATATACATTGATGCCAACTGCAAATGAGGAGCAACAAGGTGGGCAGGTGTCTAGCAGGAGCAGGAAAACTCAGCAGTGATGGCTGGTGGGTAGGTGATGAATGACAGCTCTGAAATGTTAGGAGAGCCCATTATGCTGATTAATCAGCTACAACAAGAGGCAGGAGGGGGGCAGAGGAGGATCGAGCGGCTGTCGCCATGAAACACCACCTTGAAAGAGATGACCCACCACTTCGCAATTAAGATGTTTATACAGCTTGATGTACAGCCAGTCAGCGTGGAAACAGAAGCAGCATAAACGGTGATCCATAACTTCATCTCTGCATACAAAACCTGCCTTAACATTTCACAACACATCACTGAGTCACTGAGTATAAACACTTAAAAAAGGAAATGTCACGCAATTTAATGGAACAAAAGAGAAGGTGTGGTGCAATTGCAGCATGATATGAAGGTTTTGAACATGATGGTTCACTTTTTCCAGGGGATGACATGGACCAGGATTAAACTCGGGTCAGCTTCTCTTCCCTGTATGTTGTTGAATGAAAGCCTGATTTGACATGTCTGTACTTAGAAACCCAGAGAGCTGGGGGGGGGAAAAAGACTCCTTGTCGATTTTTATCCCTAAACATCAACTTTGAAAAGAGTGTCTAAAGAATGTTGAAGAGGGTACTTTGAAATATGTTGCAGTCACTCAGGAGTTTGCACTTCTCTTTAACTGACTTCTCAGCCTGTCAAAATGATTGGGTTGTGTCACACAATAGTTCTTAAAAGTCCCATTTTGTATCTCACAGGAAAGTGGACTGTATTGACAATGCTCGACCATGACAGGATTGAAGCAAATTGCAGTTCAGAAATCCTATTACAGCTTTTCAAATCAGACAAATAACAACTCTGCTGCCAGCATTTATTCCTGTGCTGAATTTAAAAAAAAAAATTAATCCACAGGCATTTTGGGATTTGGTGGTGCTTTATTAATATCATGCAGTGTATCTTAAAGTTTTAATGTATGCTTTTAAATTCACATTGCTTCTCTAAAAAACAACTTTTGGGTTTTATCAGGTCTTGCTTTTTGTACTTTGAACCAATTTGTGTTGCTGTGAATTGTATTAAATCATTGCTACATGCTTAAACTGTTTATTTTATTGATTACTTAGGTCTTGGGCTGGCCCTGAGAATTAAAAACACAGCGGTACCAAACCTGGACCCCCAAGGGATCACAAAATATATCTTAGGGGTCATGAGATGATTAACTAGAAAGCAGAAGTTATATTTCTCTTGATCGGCTTTTTGCAAATCTTTGCTTTATTTAATAACTTTTATTTTGTTTCACAGGTTTGCTATTTCCCAGTAATTTCAGAATCATTTCCTGAAGGTTTCCTAGAAAGAACTATGTAATTTGATACTAATTACATGGAAAAGCGAGGCACAGTTAGTGGAGTTAGCTGTGTTGAGTTTGTGAGCAGCACCAGTTAACATCATTTATTTATCATTGACAATTTCATTCTTCATAGTGATTTTTTATTGCCTGTAGACAATTCCACAATTTTAGCCATTTAGTTGGCCTGCTGTGCACTGACAAAAAGGCTCTAGGCTACATTATCTCTGCAAATAATTGGAATTAATTAATTATAAGTTGAACAAGTGAACCCTGTCTCTATTTTACCTATTAGTGCCAAATTACACGGCTCTTTCCAGGAAACTCAGAAAATAGTTTGGCATTTATGGACCTGTCACTGGCAATTTTATGTCAATATTATATCTTCAAATCCTAATTCTAATTTTAAAAAAATCAACTCTTTGGTTTAACTTAATCTGTAATATTAAGTGCAACCTTCTGATCAGATTCTTCATATGTGACATCAGTCCATCTATACTTTTGTCATCCTGTTTGTCCATGCTGCATCTATTGTCTGTCCGTCCTGGAAGAGGGATCCCTCCTCTGTTCCTTTTTCCTTATACAGATCAAGGGTCTAAGGATAGAGGATGTTGTGCAGCAAGGCTGGGATCCTCCTAGTGGCAGGTAGTGGCATCTTGTTGGCTGCCAGTGGCACCTCGGTGGCACCTCAGTGGCAGCCTGTGGCACCTCAGTGGCACCTCAGTGGCTGCCTGTAGCACCTCAGTGGCAGCCTGTGGCACCATGGTGGCAGCCTGTGGCACCTCAGTGGCTGCCTGTAGCACCTCAGTGGCACCTCAGTGGCAGCCAGTGGCACCTCAGTGGCAGCCTGTGGCACCTCAGTGGCACCTCAGTGACTGCCTGTAGCACCTCAGTGGCAGCCTGTGGCACCATGGTGGCAGCCTGTGGCACCATGGTGGCAGCCTGTGGCACCTCAGAGACAGCCTGTGGCACCTCAGTGGCTGCCTGTAGCACCTCAGTGGCAGCTTGTGGCACCTTAGTGGCACCTCAGTGACTGCCTGTAGCACCTCAGTGGCAGCCTGTGGCACCTCAGTGGCTGCCTGTGGCACCTCAGTGGCTGCCTGTGGCACTTCAGAGACAGCCTGTGGCACCTCAGTGGCAGCCTGTGGCACCTCAGTGGCAGCCTGTGGCACCTCAGTGGCAGCCTGTGGCACCTCAGTGGCAGCCTGTGGCACCTCAGAGGCAGCCTGTGGCACCTCAGTGGCAGCCTGTGGTACCTCAAAGACAGCCTGTGGCACCTCAGAGGCAGCCTGTGGCACCTCAGAGGCAGCCTGTGGCACCTCAGAGGCAGCCTGTGGCACCTCAGAGGCAGCCTGTTGGCAGTTGAAAGATTTGCTGTCAACTAGGGCGTGGCCAAATTTCCTGGTATATTTTTAATGACAAGTCAACAGCTGTAAGTCTGTTTTAGGATGGTTGTTGAGCAACCACATTCTACCTCTTTGTTTTTCATTTATTTTATGTAATTACTTCTGCCAAGGAGGTTATGATTTTGAAATAAAAAGGAACAAAAATACACTCATGACTAATAATTACTTTTATAGTCATTTATAACAATCAGCTACAATAATGAAAAACAAATCGTCCATTTTATTATTGTATTGTTAATATGTAAATATAATTGATTTTAAGAGTAGGAAAAAAAGTGTTGCACACTCTGGCTCCATATGCATTTCTTCTTTATTTATTTAGATGATGATGTTTCAGCCCTCAGGGGCCCATTCCAGAAAGCAGGTTCAATGAACCCTGAACTCTGAGTTAAGCTCGTGCATGATGACAATAAAAGCCATCATCAATGGAGCTCTGATACTACAATTCACCATGGCAACAGGTAAATAAAAGGCAGAGCCCCCATGTTAATGGATGTAGAGATATTAATGCATGTGTATGTGTACTGTGCACATTTATCTTTTAAAAAAAGAGCCTGAGTCAGAGTGGGGAAAAGTGTCAAAGTTAACACAATTAAGTTTTAATCAGTGTTGTTCATTAATTCTTATTCTTAAACTTCATACCGATTTTTCAAATTTAAACTGAGATTACATATTATGTGCAATAAACGTTTCAGTGCAGGAGCTGCTCTAACAAACTGACAGCTGTCTTGTGTGCACAGAGTCACAGTGTTATAACAGGAGGACATGCAGAGGTTTTAATCTGAGCTGTGGCTGAATTCACACTATGTAATATTTTAATGTGAGGGCAAAAACTGCTTTTCAAAGAAATGACTGATGCACATAAAAGTGGTAACCCTAGATAGTCCTTGAGAGTCAGTTACCATGGTGACTGACCCCAAGTTTAAGTAAGCACTCTTTCTGGAACTGAAAACTGAGTTTCCCTCATCTCAGGATGAACAAACTCACACACTGAACCCGCTTTCTGGAATACCACCCAGGCCTTCTTCAAGATCAGTAATAATAGTAGGACACAGGCGCTGGCATGTTATGTAGGCCACACTCTATGGTGATTAGACAATCATGTTCCACCATTAGGGTGAGAAAAACAAAAGACGCCTTCAGCAAATCAAAACTTAGCTCTTTGATGCACAACATGGTTCAGAAATGACCCAACTGAGTTTTTATTTATATATCTTTGCAATAAATTAATTTCATCAATCGAAATATTCCAAGTATTCCTTAATTAACTTGTTTTTGGTCATCACAAATCCTTCTTTTCATTTTTCCTGTCTTACTTTTTGAATAAAAATCATTTTTGTATCACTACCCGTATTCATTACCTATGTTATTTCACTCATGGCTTCATAACATAGGAAATGAATATGGGTCATTTTTGTATTAGAAGGGGTTTGCATAGCTTGTGCATCAAACAGTGACAAGAACCATTATGTCTCATACCACATACCAGATTTAAATTTTACATTACAATTATTTGGTTAAGTATATTTAAAATGTTAAAAATAAATTTATTTTGAATATATTTCTAATAGATATACATAAAAAGTTAAACCTCAGTTCTAGATGAACGACTTAATCCAAATGTCCAATAAATAGAGATACTGAAAACACTTCAAGTCATAATCTATATTCAATCCATGAGGTGACAGGGTTCTCAGATGGTGGATCCAATAGTGATAAGATATTTCAAGGGCAAGTGATAAGATAAATGACCCATCTTATCACTTGCCCTTGTGGTAAATCATATGTTGGAAAGACGAATAGAGCACTGGAAACTTGTATTGCTGAACATAGAAGCACTATTAGATGCAAAAACATGAATTATCCAGTAGTGGAACATTTTGTTGAATTTAATCATTTCTTCTCTAAGATATAATGGTATGGAGAAGGTATCAGTCCCCCCAAGAGGAGGTAACTTGGATGTTTTATTTTACAGGAGGGAACCGGATCCACCGTCTGAGAACCCTGTCACCTCGTGGATTGAATACAGATTATGACTTTAAGCCACAGGAGTGCCACTAGATGCCACGGGAGTGCCGGGCAGTGGTGGTACTCCTGTGGCATCTAGTGGCACTCCTGTGGCATGTAGTTAGTGAAGTCGTCACCCCCCCCCCCCAACTCTCTCTCTCTCTCTCTCTATGTACCCCGATCTTCCTTCCTTCTGTCTTCCTCCCCGTTTTCCCCACCCCATTAACTACCAGCTGCCTGAACAGCGCCCACTAGCTGGAATACCTGATACCAGAATATCTATCTTATGTTTGCTCCATTATGTTTAAACCTGTGTTTATGCAGTTATGTTTGCATAACACAATTTCAACAACCGTCCTGAAACAGACCTACGGCTACAGGCCACTGAGGTGCTACAGGCTGCCATTGAGGTGCCATTGAGGTGCCATTGAGGTGCCATTGAGGTGCCATTGAGGTGCCATTGTGGTGCCACAGGCTGCCATTGAGCTGTCACTACCTGCCAGTGCCACTAGGAGGATCCTGGCCTCTCTCATTGTTGTACAGACTGTAAAGGCCCTTGAGGTTTCACAGTCTGGATATTGGGGTAAATATGTGATACTGTGATGCTGGGCTGAATAAATAAAAACTGACTTGATTTTTAAGGGGTCACAACTGCCAAAAAGGTTTGGAACCACTGATCTAGACTGCAGTGTGTGCTCTGCAATAAGTCATTAAGATATAACTGGATATACAGTTAGGTCCATATATATTTGGACACTGACACAAGTTTTGTTATTTTACCTGTTTACCAAAACATATTCAAGTTACAGTTATGTAATGAATATGGGCTTAAAGTGCAGACTCAGCTTTAATTTGAGGAAGGGTTTAGGAATTACAGCTCTTTAATATGTAGCCCCCTCTTTTTCAAGGGACCAAAAGTAATTGGACAATTGACAACAGCTGTTTTATGGACAGGTGTGGGCTATTCCTTCATTATTCCATCATCTATCAAGCAGGTAAAAGGTCTGTAGTTGATTCCAGGAGTGGGGTTTGCATTTAGAAGCTGCTGCTGTGAACCAACAACATGCTGTCAAGTGAAACAGGACATCCTTAGACTGCAAAAAAAAAAAAATCCATCAGAGAGATCGCATGAACATTAGGAGTGGCCAAATCAACAGTTTGGTACAGAAAAAAAGAACTCTAACACAAAAAGGCCTGGACATACACGGAAGACAACAGAGGTGGATGATCGCAGGATCTTTATCATGATAGAGAAAAACCTCTTCACAACATCCAGCCAAGTGAAGAACACTCTCCAGGAGGTAGGCATATCATTATCCAAGTCTACCATAAAGAGAAGGTGCAAACCATTAATAAGCCTCAAGAATAAAGGACAGAAAAAACATCAAAACTAGATTGCAATTGCATTTTCATTTCAAATCCATTATGGTAGCATGCAGACCCAAAATTATGAAAATTGTGTCACAGTCCAAATTTTTCCGGACGTAACTGTAATTATGATGATTTGTATTATGTGTGTTTAGTTTTTGTATTTCCTGTATAATTAGATTTATTTAAAATCCTACAGAATGAGGCTACTGAGCATATGGGATCAAATATTCACACACCTGCATCTTATAACTTCGTCTGCAGACCTATCATTGGTCTGCCACTCTGTCCTCTATAGAGTCAGCTGAGTCACACACACACACACACACACACACACACACACACACACACACACACACACACACACACACACACACACACACACACACACACACACACACACACACACACACACAGAGAGAGAGAGAGAGAGCAACAGTTGCAGCAGCGACAGCAGCTGCTGGGCGAAGGAGGCAGCGCAACATCCAGATACCCCTGTGGCTTCAAGAGAAGGTACCAGCTCTGATTTTTTTTTTCTTTCTTTCTGCAAGCAACTTAGGCTCAGGATTGAAGTGTCAGGATGGCAGCAGCCTCGACAGATTCGGGGCAGGGGTCCACCAAAATAACTCCTGAAGTGCTGCAGGAGATGCTCCAGTACTACAACCTGAGCCGCCAGGAGTTCATCAACACTTACAACATCCAGCCGCTCGTCTACATCCCCGAGTTACCGTACAGCGCCAAGACCACCTTCGTGATCATGTACGTGGTTATTTTCGTCCTGGCTCTGGCTGGAAATAGTTTGGTGATCTACATAGTTGTGAAGAAACGGGCGATACAGACGGCGACAGATATTTTTATTTGCTCTCTGGCGGTCAGCGACTTGCTCATCACTTTCTTCTGCATCCCTTTTACTTTGCTGCAGAACATCTCGTCTGAATGGTTCGGAGGTGAGTTTGAAACCTTTAAAGTTACACTTCACACTCTTAAAGAGCATGTCACGAATGATCTCGACAGGATTTAAATGTTGAAAAATTGGCACAATTGCTGCCGGACAGAATCACATTCAAATCTTTATTCTCCTATTTGCACTTGGAAATCCGACTACAACTTCACCAAACTATGTTCAACAGTGAGGAAAACAATAATGAAATATAAAATGTACCATTGCACAGTCTTACAAATACATTAAATGTAAAAATGCATCAATTTAACTGAGCAAATAGCCTAAGGAATAATAAGGAGTAGGCAGCCTAACTAAAAATGATGCAGGGTATGAAAGTCCACAATTTACTCAAAATATTAAAGCCTAAGCAGCACAACTATACTGAAAATTAGATGAATAATGAATGAAAACCAAACACTGCCGCAGAACAGTGCAAACTGCAGATTAGCAAGCCAAACAAGCAGAGCCACACAGACAGACAGCTCTAATTATGTCGGCCAGCAAGCAAACAAAAGATATGTGTATATATATATATATATATATATATATATATATATATATATATATATATATATATATATATATATATATATATATATATATATATATATAAAACCAGGTAAGTCTCATTGAGATTCAAATCTCTTTTCCAAGAGAAACCTGGCCAAATGAGCAGCATACATATTGTTCTATATTGTAATATGCAAGGACAAAAACCCAGTTATAATGCACGAACAGGTCCAATTTTTAAAAACAATTTCAGTGAAAATTTAGGAGCAATCACATTTACCAAGAGTACTATTTTCTTGATCCTTTAAAATGGACTTAAATTCCCCCACAGTAATCAGCTCTGACAATTTCAGGTCCTTCTGTACATTATTCCAGGAAGAAGTGGCAGCATATTTAAAAGCTTTTTTGGGGACCTGGGGACCAACATTTGTAGAATATCATGAGCTCACAGGCCATATTGAAAGATAAAGAAATCTGCAAACATACAGAGATGGCCACTTAGCAGCAGAGTATGAGATTGTCACGGCCAGTAATAACATGTAAAGCACAGTGGTATACAGTCTCCAACTTCTTTAGGCACTGGTCAGGTGCATTCATAAAGAGCAGATCACTGTAGTCCAATAAAGGTAAAAAAGTTACTGAAATCAAGTGTTTCCTTGCCTGGAGGGAGAAACAGGATTTATTCCTAAAAAAAGAGACTTTATTTAAGTTTCAGCTTGGAACCAAGGTTTTCAATGTGTGGTTTGAACGACAAGTTCTGATCAATAATAATATCTAAATAAAGGCTCAAAGAACTTCAAAGAGAAGGCTGCCCAGATTGCTGCAGCAGGAGATAATTCTTTGAAATGACAGACTGAGCAGCCGTGTCCTCTCAAGGGTTCAATGTAGCAGTCGTCAACAGAAGCTTCACAACAAATGAATGTGTCACAGAATATGTCAAACTTTGCAGAGGTTGGATTCAATATGCTATGAACACTTGTGCAATTATAGCCAAATGCAATGCTATGCAATACTCCTCATTGGTGTTGAATCAACTAGTTTTTTAAGGCTCTAATTTGAGGTGCTGTCACCTTACAGATGTAAACTTTTGCAAATGATCGCATTACATTTGAAGGCTTCTCTGCCACTGTGTCCAAAAAGCACCAAAGAGCTGAATCACCGCCTCTGTGACTCAGTGTCAACAGACAATGAGCATTATTAGCTTTACAGATGGAATATTATTGCAGGACAATTGCAGTGGATTTCATTATATTTCACAGATCACAGAACATTGTGATCGTGTCTGATCCAATGACTCTTCGCAGAGGTGTAGCGGACAACTGCGATTCAGTGTATCATAGCAATAGAAGGCCAGCTCGAAGCATGTGCTCCTATTAAAATACAGTCATAATTAGTTCTGGGTGAATCAGGGTTGATCTGACATGTGTTTCTTACCTACAGTGCACGTTTTCACCTGGGTTTCAGCTCTGAGCTTCTTCAGCCAAGATCACGGTGTTCGTGTGTAATCAGACATGTTTGTTTTGTCATGTCAATTAAACCCCACAGGAAGATGACAGGGATGAGGAGCAGCTCTCCTCTATTTCCAGTCTCTGATCAAACAACAGGTGTCATGCAAGCTTAAATAGAAAAAAACATGTGTCTTGCTGTTTCCCTGTGCCTCATTGTTTCATTCCTCTGTTTTTCCTGCAGGCGTTCTGGTTTGCAAGACAGTTCCTTTTGTACAGACCACAGCCATAGTGACAGGCATCCTCACAATGACCTGCATTGCCATTGAGAGATACCAGGGCATTGTCTTCCCACTGAAAATGAGGAGACAGTACTCATCGAGAAGAGCATACAAGATGCTAGGTATTGTATGTTTTCACGAGTGGCTTATATTATGCTGTTATGAGTGGATTCGTTTGTGAATTCAAGGAAACCTGTATTCTGTGAACAAGTTATAGCTGCACTGATTCATTAAGAAGAAATAAGCTTTCTTTTATATATTTATTTTAAACTACAAAAACAGCCATGCAAGCACATTTGCTTACATGCAGACGGAAAAGCATATTCCAGCCTTAATCCCTTGAATGGTAGTATATATTGTCATATATAAGGTCAGACAACACATGACAACAATGACAAAGTATTCTATGACGGTGCCGCTGCCGCTTTTGCTGCTGCAGTTTCATTATTGACGATGGAGCAACCTCTTCGAGCGTTGCCACGTTTAGTTATGTACATTTTTGTGTTGGCCAACCTTGACCCGTTGTGGAAGTAATTTTTAATGCTCAAGGAACACACAAAGGGCACAAGCAAGAATGTGAACAATTCTGCGTGTGTGGTAGCAGCTTGTATAGTAAGTATATCACAAGCCTTAAAAGTAGAGCTCGACTCGTATATCAGCAGGTTGATATTTTTGCTGGCTTATCATACAGTAGATATATTGGCGTCAGATATGCAAAGAGAAAGGCGGCACATAAATATGCTATAGGCTGCGTTTTATAAAGGTTTCACCCTTATTTCTTTTTACTGTCATATAGTATTTGCTATTACTATGATTTTGGATAGTAAGGTTTATTGTTCATGAGAGAAGAATTGAATTGTGCAGCTGCGGTGACTACCATTTGGCATTAGTCACACACTGGTTGCTCTCTTTGACTTTCCCTGACTCTACTCTATCACACTGCACATCCTGCATTGTACATGTACTGTATTTGAGCCAAGAGTCTTATCTGTAGATTGCATCTGTCATATAACATATCACTCTGCATCCTGTAGGGCTTGTGTGGATTGCTTCTGTGATAGTGGGTTCACCGATGCTGTTTGTGCAACAGCTAGAGGTAAGTGGTGCTCTTCAAAGCAACCCACCACAAATTTCCCTTCATTAACTTCGTTTAACTGTGACCACAAGCTTTGTTTAGGCTGTAGGCAAAACCATACTCTTACTGTACAACTGAATGTCAAATAATTGATTCAGCTTTGAAGAATATAGTTTTATGGTTAATATCATTACTGATACAAGCAAGTAATTAAATATAAAGGTCATCAGACATATATGTGAACCAGAGGAATTCAAGGACTGAGTCCTGATTCCTAGTAGCAGTACCTCCAGGTTATGTGTTCTACTGAATTGCAGAGGTTCAGAAAGATAGTTCGATATTATCTTGTTTACTTTCAGTGCTTTAAGCCTGTCCCAGAGAGCAAAATTGAATTGAATATGCTCAGTATGTGCATGTATACAGGTACTAAATGGCATGAAGAAAAGTTTGGATCAGCAGCTGCTCTACATTGAAACATTTCAAGCAGGGATACTGCCTGAGGAAGAGTGCCAAGCTTGAAACATGTTGCAATTCAGCATTTTTATATTTTGCATTTAATCTTTAATCAAAGTTTTGACATAGACTGCATGAAACACAGCCAACTTTTTGATTTCATAGCTGTTTGAGCTGGCATGTACCCAGTACTTTCATGTATTTGTGTCTTTGTGAGGAAACTCTGGTATTGGGGCTGCCAGTGGTCTTTGAAATGATAAGAGATGACTTGTTGGCATACTTCACTGTGGGACAGCTTTGGGGATACATCTGCAGATGATGTCCAACTGTCTTTATGAAACTCTGACTGGCCGTGTTCATGAGTGGGAAGCCGGTGAGGGTTGTCACCCTTGTCACTGTACTAGCAACTGCTACTGGTTGTTGGAGACGGCACTGGAGGCCAAGTGTCTTGTCATGCCCTCCTGGTGAAGCTCATCAAAGCGGCTGCCATGTCGTGTCTGTTTGCTGCTCTCCCCAGGCCAACAGGAGGGGTTTTCATTGGCAAGGACTGCAGTCCATAGGAAGTTGGGCACTTCAAAATTGTGAAAAAAAAGGGGACGAAAAAAAAGAGAAATCCCAAGAGTTACTGTGTTTGTAATAGATGCAATAGATGCAGTAGTTGTAATTACATCAAATGTGTCACCTGTCAATTTAGAGCTACTTTATCTGTCTTGATTGTTCTTTCACAACTTAAAGCTTTTCTACCCTCCTCTCCTAGGTGAAGTACGACTTCCTATATGATCACTATCACGTGTGCTGTCAGGAGAGTTGGCGCTCTCTGACTCACAGGCAGGCATACACCACCTTCATCATGGTGGCTCTTTTCCTACTCCCTTTGGCAGCCATGCTGTTCCTCTACACTCGCATTGGCATTGAGTTGTGGATCCGCAAGAGGGTGGGTGACTCCTCAGTCCTCAACACCATGAACCACAGGGAGGTCAGTAAGATCTCAAGGTAGGTTTGACAGCAGAGGTGTCTCTACCACAGAAAAATGTGTCTTAAGCATCACATCTCCTGGTAGTGTGGATAAAAGATCTTCCTGATAGTGGTATTGTTGGCTTGGTTTTGCATTCCAATGAACAGAATTGGCAGTGGTTGGGGGTGGGAAGGTGGTGAATGTGGGATCATGGGATCATATCATTGTTGTTGCACCAGCAACTCCTACTGATGGGTCAGGACTCCTGCATGAAATTAGAACCGGTTCCAAATTTGAGAACTTCTGTCTAGAAAGATGCTTTTTAATCGTACATATCGATACCTGAAAGCAAAGTTTGAACCTGGCAGATGTTATGGGTTGTGCAGGGTTACTGTATCGGGGTCTTACATGTGGCAAAACCATAGACTGTAAAAAAATCTGGATGTGGTCACCGTGACATCACCCATTGTTTTGTGGACTGCCGTTTTGAAGCTTCGAGTTTGGTGATTTGACTGTCGCCATTTTCTCGAGCAAGAAGTGACCATATTTGGATGAGAAGGTGGAGCTGACCCTAGCGCTAGCTGCTAGCTTGGTTAGCACGGTGCAATTACAGTCTAGCGAAAAACAGGCCTAAAACCATTAAAACTAAATGTACTTCCCAGAAAAACTGACCAGCTGACTCCTTTGAGGGTCTTTTAGTTCAACCAAACAATGAATAAGACTTTTTTTAGATGACCAAAACATTACAATTAACTTTCATTGACTGAAAACACACTGAAATAGTGCCAGCTACGCCTATACTCTGTGAATCTGGGATACGCCATGGTTACGTTACATAATCAACATTGTCGCCATGGTAGCGACTTGTCAATCACAAGGTAGCCACGCCCTAAAGCATACACTGCTTTAACATTTATTTTTGGTTTAAATGAGACCATAATTTGCAAAATGAACATCATGCTGTATTGAAGAAGACTTGAAACTAACGACTGAGATCATGAACTCATTAGGAAACTGTTTACTGAGGTAATAAATCAAGTGAGAAGTAGGGTCATTTTCTCATAGACTCCCATACAATCGGATTTCTTTTTGCAACCAGTGGAGTCGCCCCCCGCTGGCCATTAGAAAGAATGCAGGTTTAAGGCACTTCTGCATTGGCTTCACTTTTCAGACCCGGAGTTACCCGCTTGGGCAAAACAGCTGCAGCCATTGTTTCATAAGTAAGCCCACACACTGGCAGCATCTAGCACCGAAGCACATCAACTCTTCAGAAAAGCAGTAATTTTATCCCATCCCCCCCCCCCCCCCCCCCCCCCCCCCCCCACCCCCCCCACTCAGCAAATCCCAGCTACATCTCAACTGCTTCTATGACGTGTTTGATGTATGCTATGGCGGTCAACATCACCAGTGTGATGGGCTGCTGTGTTTGCATTTACAGAATCTTAAACTGCATTTGTTACAGCTCTTAGCATTGTGGATGAGAGAAGAGCTAGATTGCTACCTGTGTTAAGATTATTGGGTGCTTGGAGGGGAAACGAGGAGAATCGCAGATTTTTAATATCACAAAACATTTTTATGGCACTCTGAATCTGTTGAAATTAAAAGTAATTTTGCTTTCAGAACATTTTGGTTTCTTTTTTTCCCCTCAATGAATATGCAAAGAATTTGAAGCTGCAAATAATAACCGACCCTAGTCACTTGTCTGGAAAACAGTCACAGAGACACATGGCTGTCCTTACCCTTCCCTGAACAACAGTGGGAGTTTGGGCTGCAGCACAGGGGTGCTGGCCCTTCCAAATTGGGGAGAAATAGCCTCCATTCAGGTATATGAGTACCAGGGCCTGATATTTCTTTCATGCCGACTCACTGCTGTTGCTTTTTGGCACAATTACCTATATGGAAAAGTGCCATCATTAGAGATATTAGCTGCACCTGTTCCTTTCATGCTATAACAAGTCAATATGCCTGAAGTAAGAAGGCTCTTTTTTCCTTGTTTTGAAATTCTCTTAACCTTCTACAGGAAAAAGAAAAGAGCTGTTAAAATGATGATCACCATTGTTCTGCTGTTCACCGTTTGCTGGGCACCATTTCACACAGTCCACATGCTGTTTGAATACTGTAAGTATTGCTGGATGCATTTAAGAGTCAGTCGAAGTGAATTTTAATGTGAAATGGAAATAAGAACAATTCCTAGACATACAGTAGCTTAAGTGCATATTGTCATGTATTTTCTCTGTGAATCAGACTAAGTTATGACCTTGTCTCTGTGTGTAATTGTCCAGATGACCTGGAGAAGAAATACGACGGGGTGACACTTAACATGATCATCGCCATTGTTCAGGCCATCGGGTTCTTCAACAGCTTCAACAATCCTATCGTGTATGCCTTCATGAACGAGAACTTCAAGAAGAGCTGCGTCTCCACCCTGTCCCACTGCATCAGAAAACCTAACCAGCAGGGCGGCGCCGTGGTGGCGCCCAAACTCAGTGTGCAGTTCATTAAACCCCAAAGCAGAGAGGCCTTCCTGGAATCAGATGAAGACAACAGCTCGAAGCAACACTCAGCGGAGAAAGGCCCTTCAAGTTCATCGCATGGAGAGAGCTCCCTGGAAATAATAGGGGAAAAAATCTCCACCATCCAAACAGAGCTCCCTGCGAACAGCTCCTCTCAAGTCAAATGAGGAGGGACAGGCTCAACGTCCAGGTGTTCAGCTGTTGAACTCGACCCTCCTGTTTGCTGTCAGTCACTGGCACTCGACATTAGATGTGATTTAAAGTCTCACAGTTGCCGTTCAAAGACTCAAAAAGTCCAACAGCTTAAAAATATATCTGTGCAGCGCCAGAAGCAAGAGCGGTTTTTAAATTCTGGTCAGGAGTACAGCAGGACAGACATGAAGGAATCCCAAAAAGTGGCAGTTTTACTATGAAGACTGCCCTGGGAGTCACCGATCAATCAATTATCTGAATCAAGAAATCATTTCTGTTGAGATGTCTCTGAAATCTGCAGGACATTCAGCCTCTCTCAGTGAGCGTTTAATGATGTGTTGGAGGGAGCAATGTTCAATGTCATCCCAAACGTGCACAAACTTTTACCACTGCGGTATTATGGTATGTCGGGAACTATTTGGACCTGACAATACATACGACATTGACTTTACTAAGCCATATTTTTAGCAACAAAGGACGACCAAGAGCGACGCCTCGGCTTTATTGCACTGCTAAAATTGCATTAATTCAAGTCAGCTTTTCAGCATGAAACACAAGTTCAGTTGAGGTTACTTCAATTCTAAACCTTTATTTTAACAAGATGATACAAACTCCTTTGATGTTTGTCTTCATAGACATTTTAGTCGCTTGTGAAATCCTGTGGAGATCAGAGATCACCTCTTCATAAAACTCGAAACTATCATGAAACACCCCTTTTTGTCAGAGCACATTCTGCTTTGCACTTTTCTTTCACTTAAACTGACTATTTAATGTCAAAATGATGTTGACATTACAAAGAAGAGGGCCCTGCAGACATAGCTATTGCATAGTTTAATTTTAAAAAGGTAAAGGAACCCAATGACATATGAGGTATCATTCATTATTATTCCCTTTTTTTATTTTACATTCAATTTGCTTTATTGAAGAAAAATATTGGATTAATTCTCATTTGCACTGAACTAGTGAAGCTTTTTCATGTAGATATGAGACATTTAACCACAAGATGAATCACGGCATTTTTATTATATCGCTGTAGTAAATTGATAAAGCAATTTCACACGAGTAACAAAAAGCATAAATTAGAAGCATGAACCTGTGGGATGGACAGATGCACAGATGCACTGCCTTTAGAGGTAAACGTGGCCTATGGCGTCACACACATTAAAAACACAAGGGACAAAATTGGGTTCAATATTAATGTGTTTGCTTAATGGTGCTGTGAAAAATTTCCGTAACGTTGATGTCTACATGCGACAAGTGAATGTTGCCATTTTGGTGTATATATGGAGTTCGTTACATGTTCTGTAATATGTTTGGTAACTACAGCTTGGCTTTTATTCTCTGTTCTGTGCAGATTGTTGATTTTAAAGATGTTGCATTGATAATCAAATCATCTTTCATTTAAAACACATTTCTATCTCTCTTTTTTTTTTTCCTCTTTTTGTTAATTCAGATCTCTGGATCAGAACGCTTGGCTTTATTCTCGGCTTGTGCCGCACAAGTTTTGTCCTGTCAGGGGCATTTCTTAAAGATTGTGCTTTGTCTCACACAGGAGAACAGGCAACAAATGAGGTCATAATCTTGTTGAAATATTCAATTTTAGATTGAATAAAATTACATATTACAACCTGTTTCTTTGTTTTCAGCATATATTGAGTTAAACTGAGATGGGGCCTTTCAGAAATTAGACTTATTCACACAATAAATAATAGTAATACAAAACAAACTCAGTTTTGAGTCTGTTAAGGAAAGGTTAGGGTTCAAATTTACACATTTTTATTTCATTATTCAACAAATATTTCTTTGTCACTGATTTCTTCATTATTTTATGGAAACCTTTTGATCTGGGCATCATGTAGCCATTTGCTATTTGAATATTGTAAACTCATTACATGTGATAATTTATTGTCAGATTGCACATAACTTTTCTACAGCCTAATAAGAAAAGGTTTTATTTTAGTAACCAATGGTGACTTGTTCTTAAGATTATTAACTCATATTTGATATTAACTCAAATTTTCCAATTCCCCTAAGTCAGGAAAGGATTTCCACAAAACTCTTGAACTGTCACATGATAAATAAATAAATATGGAAAGGTGCATTAAACACAAGATGTGCCAGTATTGGCGAGGTTAATCAATGAATGAAATGCTGTCAATCAAATGTCTGCAGGCCTTAAAGGACAGGTTCACAATTTTTTAAGTCTGTCCTAAAACAACAGTCAGGTGCCCAAATGAACATGGACATGTTTTTCTTGCTGTAATCATTCCTCCTGTTCATACTGGCCAATTAGAAGATCCCTTCATAATGCACCTTCTATGTAAGTGATGGAGGACAAAATTCACTGTCGTCCTTCTGTGCAAAATTGTGTTCAAAAGTTTGAAGTTTGAAGCTAATATGAGGATTCAGCCATCCAAATTAGTCAAATAAAGTCAATATCTTTTAAAATTACTTTTTTTGGGGGGATATTTTTTTTGGTTACAATCCTTCCTCTGCAGCTGAACAGGTAAACACTGTCTGCCGAGACAAAGAGGGATTTTTTACTAAAAAGAGGAAGATGTGGACTGTGGAGGATATCCACTTTATTTGACTAAATCAGGCAGCTGAAGCATCATATAAGCTTCAGATCAACTTTCAAATAGTTTGCTCAAAACGAGGACTGTGGATTTTGTCCCCCTGTCACTCACATTGTAAGCCTGGAAGGGATCTTTTAATGGCCAGAATAAATTATTACAGCAAGCAAAACTAGCTGTTTCAATGTTCATATGGGCAACTGACTATTATTTTAAGACAGACTTGAAAAATTGTGAACCTACCCTTTAAACACTCAACAATTAGTATAATTAACTATCTATGTACTACATATTTTAAATTATAAAATTTTAAAGGCATACGCCACATAAATATATCTTTGTTAATATCAAATACTTACCCTCAAAATGTCCACAGACACACTCAAACCATTCATATAACATGGGAGATAAATGTTCATTTATCAGCCATTTTAGCCAGTAACCATCCAGGACGTTCACGCCATTATTGCCCATCAATATTCATCATTGCCCATAGTTAGCAGGTGTACAGTAATGTTTACCATGTTGACCATCTTAGTTTAGCATGTTAGCATGTTGACATTTGCTAATAAGCACAAAGTACATCTGAGGCTGATGGGAGTGTCATTAGTTTTGCAGGTATTTGGTTAAGAGATCACCAAAACTGTCACAAATCATCCTGAGGGGGGGCAGGAATTTCTGTACCAAATTTGATCCAATCCATCCAATAGTTGTTTAAATATTTACGTCTAAAGCTAGTATGTCTAAAAAGTGTGAAGTGAAACAATTTGCTGGATATGTTCAAATTTATGACGCTGTCGTCGACAAAGGTTATGATACTAGCTGAGGTCATTTATTTTATTATATACACATTTATTAAAAAATATTATATGAATTTGCTTCATACAGGAACCTCTGATGATCATATTCTTGTATGAAAACAACTTTTAAGAAATGACAAACAGGATCTCTATCCTGAAGTGGCTTTTCCAGTGTGATTGAAAAACAGTCTTACGGTCTTATTTGGCAAATGGAAGCTCCTTAGCTGAAGAACAAGCAGTTCAAACTATAATGCAAAACTGCATTTAGGGGCCAAAGAAGAGAACAAGTCAGCTTAATGATTAAGAGGTAATCTTTCTCCAGTCTGCTGTACACTTGTTTATATAACACGGACATGATATACATACAAAACTGTCGAAAACTTAGCATTCACACAGTGATCAGTGCCATTACACTGAGGGAACAGAAGATTATGTAATGTCTTAACAGAGGAAACACACTGCTTTACAAACAAGTAAAAAGCTAGAAGAGCAGTAAATAACAAATGTTTAAAGCATATAAAGTTTTCTGTGTCACCCTAATGTTTTTAAACTGAAATTAGCAATTCTACCATCTGTTACATGCTAAGAAATTTGTCAAATTAAACGCAGTGTTCACTCACAGTCTGTGGCATCAGCATGAGGTGTCACGCCAAAAGAGACACGATCCTATTTTCTCTTAGATCCCCCAAAAGGAAATTATCTGACACTTTGGCAGGCACTTCTGTATTTGCTGAAGATAATCTCAAGATATCTGTAGATAGGCGGCTCTGGAAAAAAAAAAAAACTACTTCAAGCATCCCCGGTGTTTATTTCCTTGATGCTATGTGATCAGAGGTATATGGAAGTCCGCACTATCAAAGAGGAGAGGCCTTTTGACTGGAGAGGGATCCTTATCAGCCTTGTGTAGGAGTTTAAACAGTCCTGTTCCAATATTCATTGGAATCCCCATAATGATGCACTCAGACACACCTGAAACAGGACCACAGGAAATGTTATGATCCACTTAAGCCATAAAGAGTAAAGTTCAATTTAAATACAGTGACGAAACATCCATTTACCACAGACTGAGTCCTTCTGTCCGAAGTACGCAGCATCGAAGAGGTGATCAGCCGTTTTCTCAAAGGAGGCCAGCATGAGGACGCTCTCCTTCATTTTGGCTAAACCAAACCTGGTGATTCCAAGTATCTCCCCCTTTATGGACAGAATACAGTATGGATTAAAGCAATTTGCTAAAATTTCTAAAACATGTTTTTGTTGTATCCATTTAAAATTAAATCTATAGCACAATAAAGTGTGTAAAAAGCGAGGGGGCCTGAATACTTTCTGAATCCACTGTGTGAAGGTTTGCTTTTACAAGCCATACCTTATAGGACATGAGATCTGCTAGAAGCATGACATGCCGCCGGTCAATACTCATTCCATGGTTCACCATGGTGTACTGAATCTCATTGATGATGGTCGATCGAGCAGCCTCAATACCCAAGGTCCTCTCAACCTGGAAAAACACACAGAAAAGCTTGTGAGCATCAAGCCTGATTAAGAGTCAGAATCGGTTCAGTTAAAAGGTAATTCTACATTCTCCTGCAAATCAAGATTTACTTGTCATTATTTATAGTAGGTACTCCATGCATACTGAGCCAGCAGCAATTACTCAGACACTCAGGAGTGATATATACTCCTGACTGTATATATGATATAGGTTTCACGCTGCAGTGATGAAGACAAAATCGACCTTCAGAGACATCTAGGTTGAGTACTCAACACAGCAGCAACAATAACTTTCTGCTGCTTCCAATTCTCTATGTTGTCATTTATTTCCTTTGTCAGTACAGCCAGTGACGCATGTCATTGACGCATGGACATGTCCGACAACTGCATGAGGATAAACTAGGAAGTGGATTTGAGTGAGTTGGCCACCCTTAAGCAGCCCATGAAATACATTAACTTAGCTTTGGACCTGCTATCAAATCATTATTTTATAATTATCACCTGACAGATACAGAGAAACAGAGAGAAATGTGAATGAGCCACACTGAAACGAAAAGTAAATAAATCACAGAGATCAGAGAGAGGCAGAAGCAACAGAAAGCAGCTCCTGAGAACAAGTGAGCGGTCCAGCCATGTTTATGAGGACTGCATCCTCGTTTCTTACCAGATGACGACTGCTGGGAACAATCTTGTTTACTGAAGAGCAGGAGGAAGAAGAGATCTAGATAGTCTTTCTATTGTTTTGTTGTTTTCATGTGAACTTTGAGAAACCGGTCCGAAAGTGTGGACAGAACTTGGTTGACAAGTAAACAGCTTTTTTCAAACATATCTGCATTAATGAGGATATGACTTCATCACAATCACTAAGTTTCCAGTTTATTATTAGGTATACCTCGCTAAAACTAATGATTTGTGTTTTTTCAGTTTTTGTAAATATATAAGATTATAATTAAAACATTTTAAACAATTTAAACAAACAGTAGCGAGTCAATTTAAATGAACTGCTAGTTAATCCTGCCCTCCAGTTATGCTTATTTCTTCACTAGTAAAGCAGTTTCTGATCCCTGAGCTGCCTAATCATTATAGCTTTTGCTTGAGATGTTAGTAGTAACATTCAGGATCACTGATCCTGGTTTTAATGACCAAGCAGAGGTGTGTTTCAATCAAAACTGAAGCAATGATGTGTAAAAAACACACTTCTATGTCCCAAACAGACAGAAACTCACCATGAGGCTTTTTGCACATTAAAATTACTTTAAGCTTTGCTTTGAGAGTTGTTTTGTTGTTTGAGTTGTATTATTTGGCACATAGCCGTGCTTTGATTCACTACTTGCAACTGGACATTTAATTCACAGTTTCCATTTAGAAAAAAAAAACAATTGCTATTAGAGTAGTGCTAAGTGTATTAGATGTGATTTTGGCCATTGTGCTATTGTAATTGGCACACTGAGCATTGTTGAACTTGCTTTTTGGACTTTCAAGTCACATCTCTAAGACTTGAGACTTGACTTGGACTCGGTCCAAGAGATTTAAAACAGCTCGGCTGACAATAGTTTCTAATATTTTGTCAAAAACGACTGATAATGAAAACAGTTTAATGAAACCTGAGTGTAGAAACAAGCACAATACACCTGCATGACTGACATGAGCATGCATGTGCATATGTCCATTTATTCCTTATAAGAGTAGCCAATTATTAAAAGAATATAAAAAAGTAGGCTACTGCTTGAACCATTTCTCAACTCAAATTGTCCTGACCTGAATTCTATTCCTTGGCTGAGATATCAGGTCATGCAGAGCAGGTCAGCCTGCAGAGCAGAATCTGTCCAGGCTATCAGTTCGGTCTTAAAATTCGTGTCACAGATGTGGGGCAGATGCGGTGCCAGAAAAAAAGAAGGCGTGCAGGGCTCTAATCCAAGCTAGAGTGCCACAGGCTTTAAATCACTCTTGACTCGTACCTCGTAAGTATTGTTGGAAGTGGTCCTGCTTCCATTCACACCATGCGTTGCCATGACAGCTCTCAGGTTGTCACCCTCCACCAGTAGTTTGTACTTGCTCTTGCCACTCTGTTCGTCAATGTGAATGACTGCTCTTGCGACCTCTGGTATTCCCTGAACCACCACCTTCCAAGTGAGAAATGAGAAAAGAACCATGTCAATAGTTTTAGGAACACCTCGTAAATCAACATACAGCACAAGATATTCATACTTTCCATCTTACTAATGTTAATAATCAAGGCTGTAGGAAAAGACATTTTCCTCAGGCTGAGATGAGTAATTATTTTCATTACCAATATTTCTCTTGATGTTTTTTTTTTTTGATTAATCTATAAATTTTAAAAAAATCATCACATTTGAGAAGTTGGAACCAACAAATTGGTCAACAAATTATGTTTTTGTTGTCTTACTGATTCAGAACATGTACAGAGAGTCCTCTATTACTTATTCCTACTTTTATAAGTTTCCTTTCCTTCACATATTTTTTCCCAGACAAAGTCTAGAGCCCAAAGCTTTCCCCATGATGGGACCAAGCAGCACAGTATTGCTTGGTAAAATTATGTTTATTTATTTTCCCTCACTCTCACTGTAGTGTTGAAATATGTATATGGTGTAACATAAACAATGTATGACAGAGAGCAAAAAAAGAGGGTGGGTGTGGGTTGTATTTTAAAAGCTGACATTTTCCAGAAGTCACCAGCCTTGTAGGTAAATTTCAATTATCTCATTAATTTCGTAAATCATGTATGTACAAAACAAACTCCGGGCCAGATTTACTGAAGCTTTAGCACCTGTTTTTCAGGTGCCGATGTGATGCATTCTGCCCCAAACACATGCAGTGCATTCATCAAACAGACACACCAGGGGCCTGCTTCACAAAAGAGATTTGCAATTACAGCTTATACGCAGATGGTGCCAGTGCCCTAATTCACAAATGAAGAGTCCTACAGTCCTCTAGCGTGCTCACGCACGGGTCGCAAGTATGATGTTTCTTTTGATAAGTTAAATGTTTCAAAATCAAAGCAAGAGGAAATTATCTCATGTTGCAGCTTGGACGTTGCAAATTTGGTGAAACGGGCCTCAGGCTGGAGTCGCAGTTTGCTTATCATTTGTGCGAGTGTCGGTAAAACGCACCTCTCTCATTGTTGCATATGCATTTAAATAGAAGGATACATGTAAACAGAGATTGATTATGTATTCTACTGGATTTACTAACATCACGCAATTTGCTACTGCCAGTTTTGAGGAAAAAATTCTCCCTTTTTAAAGACCAGACATAAACAAATCGCAAATAAACGTGCATTAAATATAGAGTTGTATATAATTACAAAACGATTATAAGAAACACAAATGAAGCCAATAGGCTTTTATTGATGAACACAATATCTGATTACTGTAATGCAAAAAATAGGCTAGTGTACAGGTAGATTTTGAAACTTTGACCATCAATGAACTGTAAAATCCCTTCAGGATGTATTTTGTTTTAAGTATGTGTTTGGCTGCATTTACCTCAGTATTAACATCCAGATCAACACTATCTCCGCCTCCAGCTGCTCCGCTCTGAATTGCTGCGTTCTTAATAAATCTGGCTCTCAGTGTTTTCACAGTTTTTTTTTTAACTCACACACCAGATTCTCACCTTAGGAAGCTCTTCTTTTAACGACTGCAGCACATAGTACATGGAGCTTTTGTTGTTCTCCCGCGGAGACACACACACCACAGCCTCACCGTGCACAGCGATGTCTCCTGGTTTCACTCGCAGTTTAGACATGCAGATGGAGTAACGCACCGTTTCTGCATTTACCTGAGAGACAAAAAAAGAGAAATCAGAGGCGAAGCTTCCATTGTACCTCACTGATGCGTTTACCTCATTTTACTTTTATGATAAAGCCATTAAAATGTTTTTCTGTTTTACAGTAACACAGGTAGAGATGAGTCATAAAGTCAAAAAACGGACTCAGTAATGTCAGTTTTAATATTTATGTTAAGTTAACATTAGCCACCCTAAGCTGTGGGGCAGTAAACACCTGAGTGCATTGCATTTAATAAGGGTGTGTTTTATTGCTTTATGATTTAAACATTTAATTTGTAAGAGGAAGAATCTGTTATTTCCTCTTTCAAAAACATACATAGTGTAACTTTAAAGGGTAATTCAGGGTTAATTGTAACTTTTATAGTTTTGGCTATCTTTTCTATTGGCAATAATAACATTGTACTCACCAAGTTAATGGCTGATATTTGGATAAAAAGAAGTCTATCGAATTCTATGATGAAAACTACAAAGACCCAAGTTTTAACAAAGCAGAATTACCGTTGAGATATTCATACACTGTGCCAGTAAAAATAAGAAAGTTGTGGTACCTCCAGTCGCAGCAGCCTTATTCTCTCCAGTGACAATTTGACCAGGATAAAACAGTCATCTGGTAGAAAAACCTCTTCTATGTACTCAGAAATCTGTAGAGGACAACAAGAGACCTTGGCTTTATCACAGCTCAGTACTTCAACGTATATACATCTAACACAGTGCTTCTTTTGTAATTATTGGTGTTCTTCAACAATTCCTTATACCTAAAAGTACTGATTTATTGAGAAAGGGAAAAAAGGCTAAGTGTCTAAGATATGGTGCTGTACCTCTCCCAGAAGAGTTTTCTCAATCCTCCCCTTCACCAGCCTGGCAAAGTCAGCGTCATCCTCCACATCCAAATGAGCAGTGATTATAGGGGTGCTGAGTGGTAAGTAGAGGACTTTTTTATAAATTATTCAAAACAAGTTAGGGATGTATTAATTACTGTGACACAAAGACAATGTCTGCTAAATGCACTAATTCAGTGTCTAAGCCATGGACTAAGGCAAGCATTATGCTTCAATGACAATGGCTTAGGCCCTTTTGAGGTGCAAAACTACATCCCTACATCAAAGACAAAACTGATATCTCGCAGCAAATGTCAAAGCTGAGAATTGCTTCCATTCAACTGAGGTTGGAGTGGTCATGAATCAGTTCTTGCAGCAATAATATCCAATGAATCCTCAAAGACATCAAGACAAAGCCTGTAGCCCCCTTTGAAGAATAAAACAGCTTCTGCTTTCTGTCCTCTGCTCATACGACAGAAGAAACGTCTCTGTAATTACATATCATATCAGATCTTGACCTCACCTGATGTTCTTGGAGGCATTGATGATCTCTTTAATGCGAGGCACACCAAGAGTGATATTCATGGACGCCACACCAGCAAAGTGGAAAGTTTTCAGGGTCATCTGAGTACCAGGCTCTCCGATGCTCTGGGCGCACAGGGCTCCTACTGCTGAGCCGGGCTCCATCTGAGCTCTGTACGAGTCAACAAATGATAAGAAACAGTCTCTGAGCTGACTCAGCTTTCATTAAACTGACAAGAAAGAAAAACTTGGCAGTTATTATACAAAAATGACCATCTTCTCAACAGCCCTCATTATAGATAAGTATTCATGTAGGAACAACAAAACAAGTCAATCACTCAATATAAATCTGCCACACCTGACAGAATCAGTGAGAACAGTACAAAAGGATATCATGAGGGATCATTGTTTTTGTTTATTGGTTTTACTTTAAGTTAAAAAAAAAAAAGAGTAAAGAAATACAGAATACAGCATCAACTTAGCACAAAATTAGCAACTCATTTGTGTGTTCTTCCATTTTTCTCTTGGCTTTATATTATCAGAGGCACATTTTCAGCTACCTTCACTGAAGGTGTCTACTCGCAGCAGGAAACACAACTTTTGGATGTGTGGAGATATAAAATCAATGTGAAATTTGGTTAAAACTAATCTGTTCCTTTTAAAAACTACCATTTCCCTGAAAATGGGTAAACTCAAACAACGACCCTCAGAATAAAACACAGCAGTGAGTCTTTTACCTCATGTACTTGTCTCTGCAGGTTTCAAGAAACTTCTCCAGCTGTTTGGGGGTTATGCGGTCCAGCTGATAGAGAACTTTTGGCTGCAATGCAAAGTAGAGAAACAAGGAATTAAGTTTCAAATGACAGCTGAAAACATTAGCATGTTTAGGTTTAGCACATTACTCCAAGGTGTGTGTTGTCTACCTCGCTGGTGCCGTTGTCGTTGATACCGTACTTGTCTCTGGTCTTCTTGATCCTTTCTGAGACGCTCTTAATAAACTTCTTTATCTCCTGCAGTTGATGACAGAGAATTTAACTATTTCAGAGGTCGAGTTTAAAGGTGCATTTACATCTTTCAGAACAAAAAATGAAGTGTGACCAAACTGGATGCTGTTGGACACATGACACACTGTCATGCAGTTGTTAGAAGTCACAGTTAAGGTGTGGACGAATGCACCCAATCAGCAGAGCAGTCAGGTGTCAGAACATGGATTTAAGCACACTGACAAAGGCTGTTTTATTGTAAAAGGACAATATTGTCTTTACTACTACCTGCAGATTAATACATCATTAATATATTCCACATCTCACTGACACACCATTCTCAGTTCAATTAAACCACAATCCAGCATGCTTGGTCACTATACCTCCAGGTACTTCTCTGAGCCTGTGTCAGTTAACTCCTTCACAAAAGAGGAAGAGGTTCACAGGTATTACTGCCTAATAATTTTATATTATTGTGAACATGTTTCTCAGTAACGCATACTGTAAAAACCCACTACACATTTAGTCAAAGCATACACTTAAAATCTTGTTTTCTTTTCTACATTCGATGTGGTAGCGGTGCATCAAGACCACAGAAGGTGAAAAGATTTTTTCTCTGATGCATTAAGGGGACTGTTACTGCACCGTCAGTCCACAAATGAAAACAGCTGTTTCTGAAACGAATTAAAAAGTATCTTGACACAGTGAAAAAAAAACTTACTAGCATATGAGTTGACAGTTGCAGCAATATTTCTGTTCAAATCCTATGTTTTTATATTTTTTCAACCTTTGATATTATTTCATTTTTGTAGCCTCAAAAACACCTTATCTGGGAAGCCATGTTTGGACATTAATATCTTGACAAGTATTGTTCCTAGCCTCACCAAACTTTGTAGGATGGAAGACAAACATGTGTTCTGTATGCCAAAACCATTAAAAGTTTGTACTGCATGCCACTTTATTTTTATAAGGCCCTAGATTTGGAAAAAAGTGTGGAAAAAATTCCTAAACGAGAGTGATATTGAGGGTACTACCATTACAATATCAATCATTATTTTGTCTGCAAATACAATCTTTTATCAATTAATTAATATTTGAGGTCTCTACCACCAATGGACATGAAGATATTATGAATAAAACAAGACCAAACATAAAAATGCATATGGAAATTGCTTGATGTGCCAATGTCCTTCCATTTTTCCTTCATACAAAAAGAGACACAGATTTAAGAGATATTTTACCTACGGCAGAAAAATGTCCATTTCAGGATTACATTTTTTTGCCTCAGTATCTCCATGATTATTGAATTCCTGTGTCATATGAATTGTAAGAAATAAAGGATAGAAATGTTTTCAGTATGTTGATTGGAATAGAGGGTGTTTGGGATGGGAATTGTATCTCCGGTAAGGTCCTGGATATTGAAAATAAGTGAAATATTTTGATAAAACCTCTGCTATAAGGAGGAATAAGTGGTATCCTAAATGGTCCTCTCAAGCTCCAGTGGGAGTATCTAAATGTGTTTCCACATAAAAGGTTGGATGTGTTTATACATGTAATTTTACAGTGTGCATGTTAGAAAGCTATATGCCCTGATAGTAAAGAATATAGCTTGCTTAACTGTGTGTATTTATCTATGAGGGACCATGGAAGGACGTTGTCACACTGTACACTAAATGACCATACATTAAGCTATTTCCACATACATTTTCATGTTCCTACTAGCTACCCCACATACCATTTTGGTCCTATGAAAATGAATGAAAAATGCTACCACACCTTGTTTTATTCGTAATATCTTCATGCCCATTAGTTGTAGAGACCTCAACTATTGGCACAAAATTAACAAAAGATTGTATTTGAAGAAAAAAATAAAGATTGATACCATATGGGTGCAAAAATAGGTTTATAATACCCTAAATATCACTATCGTTTAAGAATTCTGCACTTTTTTCCAAATCTAGGGCCTTATAAAAATAAAACAGCTTGCAGTACAGGCTGTTAATGGTTTTGATATACAGAACACATGTTTGTCTCCCATCCTACAAAGTTTAGTGAGGCTAGGAACAATTTTTTTCAAGATATTAATGCCCAAATAAGGCTTCCCACATAAGGCGTTTTTGAGAGTGTAAAAATTAAAAAATATCAAAGGTCAAAAAAAATATACATTATATAGATAAACTTTGAATAATCTGAGACGGGGGCTGCAACCACTTTCTTGGTTTCTGTCACGGAATGACCCATAGTTGTACCAAAAAAAAAGTAATATTTGCTCTGAAATGCAGGTGGACATGTTGGTGTTTTGCCACAGTTTCCATATTTCAGGTCAATTTTCATTATGGTGTCTCCATCTGATGTGTTTGCTGTGATGAGTGTTGCTGTTCCTGCAGCAGGAGAGGCTACGTCTGCGTGGCGCACACAATTAATCAACAACAAAAACATATTATAGAGAAAGTTAAGGGAGAACCATCTGTCTTCTTTTAAATTTAATAACATACTGAATTTTTTTCCTTTGATTGCATCCTTGCACCTGTAAATGTCATTAAAGCAAAAGTTGAACATTAACTGTACTTCAAAATATATTGGTTCTGATTAATCTTAAACATTTTCTGCATTTTAAAGGATAAGGCTGGAATTCTTATTACTGTTATTAAATCCAGTGAAAAGATTTATCTTATTCCTCTGTGCCATAGACCCTCATTGTTGTTGTGACCCAGCTTACACGTTCTTTCATCATGATGAACATGGGCACTGTAGTTTATTTTGAGTCAATTTCACTCATGAATACTGAATAATGCACCAAATGCACATTAAGGCTTTGGACAGGCTTTTTTAAAAGATTTACATCTTCAGTAGGAACTTGTCTTGATTTGTTAATTTTGCAAGATACATTGTCATTCTCACGAACTACAAAACTTACTGAATGAGTGAATATTACTGAAAGCCCCCCCCCCAAAAAAATGTCATTCACATTCCACAGCAGAATGAATGCACATTAAGGATGGGTGACATGCTTGCAATCAATCATGATATTATATGTATATCCACTGCTCTGCATTATGTCTAAAACAAAACTTTAATTTTAAAATTTTGTTGTCAAGTCTGGTAATCTTCCTCCAAATCCATGTTGCAGTCAGCAACTCATGAATATAAATGCCAAATTTAACTTTGCCTAATTGGTTGGACTTCATGTGACATTTTACTAGACAGAGGCACAAGAGAATAAATGCTTACAGTATGCTATACATATATACGTATACTGTATCTACCATGCTAAAACACTTGAGTGTGTTTCCTGTAACCATATCACCAGTTCTGCTGAATCATTGATCGTCTCTATTCATCAAACTTCTAGGAAACCCCTGGTGAAGCAGTCACCACTCCACTCAGTCTATATGTGTCGCATGTATGTCATTGTGGCTCCGCACAACAGGGACAAACAGTACCATCCACATTCTAGAAAATATCACACAGAGATAATAATTCCCTGAAGTCGCCTGGAGCTGTATTTAGCTTAGCATCATCAATAAATGATTTATTTACTTCCTGAGTTCTGATACCTTCGGGGAAAATCGCAAGAGCTGGCCTGTGGAAAACCAAGTATACTTGGTCGAGACACGAGAACAACAGATTTGATATTTAAATATGTAGCCATCACAAAATCATGAAAACACCTTTTATAATAAAAAAAAAATTTAAGACAAAAATCCAATTTGAGGCCTTTTAAGGATCTACAGACATCCTATAATATACTGCATTGTACTTTGGTGAGGTTACCTCCAAGAAGCTGTCTCTGCAGCACAAGAAGTCAGCTCTCTTCATGATGGCATCTGCAGTGAGGACCAGCTCATTTTGACTGAGTGCAGGCTCGTCTGGACACGTGTAGACCGCCTAGGGGGAATCAGAGAGGATCAAAAGCAGATAATTGGGAGTCAACGCTGCACTCACAGGTCAACAGTTCCTGATAGCTCCCTCACTCAAGGGTTAACAGCTCCCGATAGCAGATTGTAATTGCATTTGACACTACCGCAACCTAAACACAGTACGAAAATGACCTATTCACAAGAACAGGAACATTAATCTATTTATATTCATTTTGATCTCTCTTCACTGGCCGGCGCTTTTGTTAACATCATCACTAAATTTTCCAGTACAATTACAAGTAATTAGACCTATTGGTAGATGGATGGTAGTTGCCTTACTATCATCCGATAAAGACAGACACAAACAGACCAATAATAATACCTTTATTGCTGAGCTAGTGTGATAGACCCCGTATTTAATGCAATTTGTAAAGCACCTTGAATTGCATTTGTGTATGAGATGTGCTGTAAATAAATTAAAATGCCTTGCCAAACCAATAACAAATTGGTATGAAGCAGAGAGTTTTCCTGCAGAGCTCACCGTCTGATCAATCTTCTCATGCAAACATGCTTCTGCTATCAATTACCACACTGTTTATCACATTGCAATAACAAGAAAATATAGAAACGCCTGGGAAGTATAGATAGTCTTACTGATGTAAACAAACCTTGAATAGCATCATACACATTAATAACTTAGATTTAGTTGTTGTCCGTCAGTAACTCCTGTATTTGATGCAAAAAACAATGTGAATGATTTTAAACAATACAAAAGAGTTAACATGAGACAAGACCTGGAGGTGGACTCTAAGCCATTAAAATAACCTAGAAAATTGAGCTACTTTATTAACCCTGTTAATCAGAAAATCTATTTTAAACTACTAATCAAATTGTTGAGCCAATAGGACCACTTTCATGCAGAGAAGAGCAATTTATATTTAATGTAATTTTATTTAATCACCTGGGGTCTGAAAAGTATAGGGTTTTTTTATAGAGTGAAACAGGATAGATGCCTGGGACCTGATATCAGGAAGGATTTGATCATTCAAAGTGGGCGTGACGTTACCATAACAAAGCTGGATGCTAGCTAGCCTACACATTAGGCATGCTAAGCAGTAAGCTAGCTAGCTATCCCCCCCAAAAAATTAGGAATCCAAGAGCACGGTTTATAAACCGTGTGCACAGATCTCTAAACTGAGAGTACAGATTTACACATTTTTTTCTGTCAGTACAAATAAATCTGCTGTAATTTCAACTATTTAGCTCTAGCGTGTTTTCACATATAGAGCCTCTCTGCTAATGATCTGCCTCTCTGGCTGGCAGTAGGCTTCTCACAGCAGGAGAGTAGTCCCACTGGTGTTTGCTCTCCTAGAGCACTAGCAAATATAAATGTGTTATACACATTTAAAAGGCTTCCCTTAGGCAACACTGAACCTATGCTATGAAACAGAGAAGCTTGGCTTTTTCCATGAATGTCCATTTTTATACGGGGCTGATGACACATTTGTCTTTTTTTGGTCCATTTTAATTGACAGAAACTTTTGGAGAGGGTGAACTTCTTGGAACTGATTAGAGCCCAGGTAACACTAATATGATATTTTAGAGTAAAAAGATTCAGATAAAGATATGTCAATCACAACATATTCATTGTTTACATAAACAGTGCATTCATCTGTACTCTTGGCCAAAAAATATATTACCACCTCTTGAGGAAAAGCAAATTTCCATGGATGAGAATTAAACATCCCCTTTTTATTTTTTTTCCTATTATTTCTTGCTCATCTTCCAGCCTAACCAACAACTGGGCAAATGGATGTTTTAAAGCTTTATTCATTCAGGCTTGTTTGGCTGAACCGGCATTAATGAAGTGGAAAAGGGCTTCTTCCTCAAAACAAAATCTATCTGGGAAGTGAACCAATGACCTTTGGGTTACCTCTCCAGATTTGTTTTTCTTTTATTGAAAGACAATGCAAGACAATTACTATGGATGAATGTGAATGTATTAACAAAAGGGGTTATGTAAAATTTAGGTGAGAGCCAGGTTGAGATAAATTAACTATTCTTCTGGTTTGGACGTGTATTGATGTATTTGTGGGTGTGTGTGCAGGGAGGCAGGGATGTGTCTCTCTGCATGTGTAAAAGAGTGAAAGAAAAAAGCCTAAAAAGAAATAACAAAAGGGGAAAAAACCAAAACGGTAGGCCAAGCAAGTCCATAAACTGTCCGCTCCTGATTTAACTCACCCGGATGTTGTCTAGGACTCTCTTAAACTCCAGCGGCTCATCCTTTCCTTCCATCGCAGCAGGGTCCAGACCATCTCCACCATAAATAAACTGAATGATGTCGCCGGTGGAGCTCCGTACAGTCAAGTCGTACTGAGAGCACAAATCCTCCAGGGACTTTACCAGACGCCTCTGTCCAAACACGGGGAACACAAATAATATCATGGGTGACATACTGGTATTCAGCAGTGAGTGTATATTCAGAGTCGACGTTTATCTGAAATCATATCTGACCTCCAACCATTCTAAACAAATGTTCCAGTGTTCCAACTTTCATTATGCTCATAATTTATTTTCCCACATAGAGCTGAAATGATTATGAATAGACAAAAATTTGATAATCAATTAAGTAATCACTTAGCATCTCAAATGTGAGGATTTGTTGCTTTTGTACTATTTTAAATTGAATTGAAATTGGATTTTGTTTGTCAGACAAAACAAGTCATTTGAATCAACCTTGGGCTCTGGGGGTCACTTTCCACCATTTGCCATTATTTCATTATTTTATAAATGAACCAATTAATAAAATAATCAAAAGAGCAATAGCCAGAATAATTCATAACGAAAGTAATCAGTAATTGCAGCCCATTTCATTTTATCTGACACGGACACTTTTTGATATTAGCAAATTCCCTGCAGATAAACACACTTTCATTCAACCACCAGCATGGCTACAGGTGTGAACTGTAGGGGCAAAGATCCTCGGCCAGATACCTGCATGTATCCAGTCTCTGCAGTTTTCACAGCAGTGTCCACCAGACCCTCCCGACCAGCCATGGTGTGGAAGAAGAACTCTGTGGGCGTCAGGCCAGAATAGAAGCTGTCGGCCACAAAGCCTTTAGCAGCAGGCAGCTGTAGAAAAATTGTTGTTTAAGTCATTAAGAAGGTTTCATATGCTGGAAACATGTGTGTGCAGAAAATTATAATCCCAACAATTCCATTTGTTATTCTTCAATATATAATCTCTGAAGAAGCAGAAATACGAACGGACTCAAATCAGTCATGGAATGCAGTGAAGCTTTTTGAATTATTAAATAAGAGTTAACATTAATATAACCTATTGAAAGTCAATGCATTTAAAAGATGACCACATCACATCTCAAAATACTAATAATTCAATAAAAATAGGAAACATTGGCCATGCAGTATGTTACTGCCATTTGCAAGAGCTCAAAGAGGAGTAATTAATTTCAAAATGAACCATTGTATTTCCCAGTGTATGATCCCTTTGAGGAGTATATTGCAAAATAATTAAAATAAATAAACTTATCTTACTTTTGAGTGCTTTTCAAAGTGAGGCAAGGAGCGATTTTCAAAACCATCAGGTACTCGAGAGCCACTTATGGCCTGCTGGCCCACACAGGCAATCATCTGAGAGATATTAATGAAGGATCCTATATGTATACATAGGAGACAGGTGAAAGGGTGAGAGACTGTGCATAAACAAAAAATGAATAATTATGAAAATATAAGAAACAGTACACACAAAGATTCCCAATTTGAGCAAGAGGGCAGGAGGTAGACCGTTATATTTGTTGTTTTAGATGCCGCAGAGCTTCATAATTTGTTTTTTTACAGAAAAATAAAGAATTAAAAAAAAAAAAAAGGACCAGATTGGTTTAATCCAATTTTTCACTTAAATTTTATATAACCCCCACACACACACCTTAAAAGTCAGGGGAAAACTTATTTCCTGGAAAAATGATGTTCACTGCAGTTTCCCATAAACAAAGTCCTCTTGCTAGAGGAGAGCTTAGAGACGTGTCCAGTAATAGAAAGTGAAGAGAACAATGGGAGGAGAATGTAAATGAGCTGCTAAGTCCCTCTAAGTGAATAAACAAACACTAAAAAAAGCTGTAAATGATCTTAATCAGATTTTCATATTCATGTTTTTAACTCAGATGTTCTCCTTTTTTTACCTCAAAAGTATTTTTATTACTGGAGATGTAGGTACAAATACAGTATCCAAAAGTAACAAATATCTCTATGTTTCATATTTTCAAGAAAAACAAAACAAAACAGACAAAACAACAGACACCCCACCCCTTTAGGAGTATTGGGGAATAAAAACAAAAATATAATTAAATGATACATTTTCTGAAAGGTACTGGGATGATTAGTCGACAAAGAAGGCGGAGCCTTCACTATTTTCAGTTCCTCACATGTAATATTTGTAATGGTTTATCAAGGTTAGTTGAAACCACTAGACATTTAATGTTATTCCATTTTGTTTTTTGTTGTTTTGTGGGGAGCTGAACACCCGACTAAACAACTAAATCATTATGATGAATGGCCACTGAAGTTGAAACTTTAAACTTCTGCAAAAGGAGTCCTGACTGACTGTCTGAGGCAACAATGAATTGCTGTTCTTTTTAAAACATTTGTTTCGGTGCCTCACAACAGGGGTTACATGATAAGTAAACTCAAGTTCTCTTTGATTTATTTTCTTTGTTCGGGTGTCTCTCAATGAATGTTCCCCATTGCGAGACACCACACTCATGTTATCAGAGAACAGGGGTTACAAGTAAAGTATTTATAATTATGTTACCTTCTGCACACTCAGCCAAACTGATACTGATCTCTCAGACTTTTGCTCTCCAAAGTTTTCTCTATATTTTTACGACACTTTTTTTGGAGAAATTTTGTACTTTCACTAAGTGTTTAAGCTGGTGGTGCTTATAAGCCAGACAAAATTTGACTGCCTTATGTCCTTATATCCTTTCTGTTTCTTGTCTCACACATTTTTTTCTGATTAGTCACTTGTTTGTTTGTATCACAAACTACAAAGTGCTAGAAAAATCAGTAGACTGCAGCAAGGGACATATTTTTAGGTCTATTTTCACTCATGGAGGACTCTTCACACCATTATTTTTCCTAAGCAGCATCCACAGAGCTAAACCTTTCATTACAACGCAGGTCTTTGTATTGTATATACTGTACAGGCCACAGTCAAAGATGGGGCCTGTGAGATTTTAATAGAGGTCATACACCTAATGTCCCTTTGACTATTTCTCCAAATAAATCTATTTTGAAAACCAGTGTACACTTAATTGGCTGCGTATTTTCTGAGGTGAAATGACACTTTCAACTATTGCCTCGAAAACGAGCTGATACATCTCCAGGGGTTTATCCTGACATAATAACCGTGCATCATTCACAACGATATCTTATATTCAAGAATATATGGAACCAAATGAATATGTCATTATTAGTCAAGTTTCCTGTGCAGCTCACTTACCTTTGGAGCCACAAAGAGCCATGATCAGTGGGCTGTTGCTCTTGTCGAGCTCCCTGAGGCAGGCACTGCCAGCTCGATCTCTGATAACTGACAGTTCTCTCAAGATGAGAGCCTATTGACAAAGGCACACAAAATAAAACAACCTTGCATACTGACACACACACACGTAGTCAGCAAAGGCCAAACCACATACACTGTGTTTATGTAAGTTTTTTGAAACAGCTTTGCTTATCCTTCTAGAAGTCATTCAATCCACACTGACTCCAAGAGGCGCACAAACCTTTCTGCAACCACCCTGAACCTTTTTCTTTTTGTATGCACATAGTTGAGCGTAAATGCCATTGCCAACCATTCATATAATAACTACCTTGGGCTATACATAAATGAATCACTTCAAATCCCATGTTTCTGAGCTTATGAAAGGTCAGACATTGACAAATAAATTATGAAAACTGCTTAAAAAACAAACAAACAGGATATTAACCATGAACTTTTACTCCCATAAACAAATTACAATACCACATCACTGCCTTGGCACAATCAAACCTAATGCACTTTCACCGACATTGAAAACACCAATGTTTGGATTGATAATGGTTGTCAGTCACCCCCTCTGATGAATGAAGGTAGTGAATATGAATGTAGACGTTCTGAAATTGGTTGTGACATAAGCTTTGGGAGAATTTACATACTACTTTTGTCTGACTTCAAAAGTGCTGTGTAATGATTCAACCCTTGCCTGCACTGCAGCACATCAGAACTTGCCAGTTAATGATAACAAATCAATAAACTTTTATAATCTATTATTTCTTGCATTGTGATCAGATAAAAAATTTTTTAATTAACATCTGAAAGGTATGAAAATGTCAGGGTAAAATTCTCTTCTATGCGACCAGGTAACATAACTATTCTATAACTAGGTTTCGACAATATTTCACTGAACATATATCAACAAGTAGCATGTTTTTGAGACCACTGCAGATGCTGATATTGCAATTTGAAAGTTTAAATATGCCATTGACAACATATTGGGCAATATTTGTTTTTGATAAGAATGCCTAAAGTTTGGTTTTTAAAAGAAAAGTGACATATTTTGGGATATTTTTGAGTTGCAGAATCAACTTGTCCGTGCTCTCTGGTGAACAAACTATGTAACGATGACACAGTTTCTAAAACACCTCAAACATATCTTTTGCATTTCTTTACTGCAATTTTTTGTTACTTATCAGCCGACATACATGGCTGATTTATCAGTCAGGCTCTACTCAAGATCAAGGCAGCTGGTCCTTGGTAGTATTTCTTTATCAGCCAGTCTGTTCTTTTAGCACCACAGCTCTGCTCTTCAGCGACTGCTGAAAGGAAATTAAGAAGCTCACGACTAATTGATTTTCATTCATTTTCAAGATCATTTACCCGTTCTTTGGTTAGCCTCTTTTGAATTTGCAATGGATTTCAGAGTTGGTCACACAACCAATGAGTCACCACTGGTGTGAATTTTCAGTACTTGTCATAGAAAGTTGAAAATATATTCAAGCTTAGGTCTGGAGTGGTGTGCATGTGGCTGACTAAATGAGGATCCAGGTGGATCTCATATATGTTAATGTTTTTCATGTATGAATATATTCTGTCACCCCCACCTCCAGGGTCTCCTCTGCCGTGCAGCCAGGCTGCTGCTGCAGTTTGCCCGTCTGCAGAGCTTCAATGTATTCATCACACTTCTGGTAACCGTCATCCAGCAGGTCCTGTTTGGCCTTCAGCAGACCCTGGCCAGGTGTCACGTCCCCAATGCCAATGGAAAAGCCTCGGTTGGCTGAAAGTTGGGGGTAAAAAAAAAAAAAAAGATAATAATGCAAGTGTTACAAGAGTGTCAGACTTTTCTGGGCCCATTTCTGCTCAGACTGACAGATATCTAATTCTTCAGAGCATTGTAAGACACACAATAAGGTGTTAAAGCCCTAGATATCACCTACAAAGATACACTGGAGCAAGTCTTGCGAGGCGGGACATGGCGTTGGCAGCCTCCAGCTGACCCCAGTCTCTCAGCAAGATGTAGAAGATGTTGTTCTTGGACCCAGATCCCAAGGTGCCCTTGTCCATACTACCACACATCAGCTCACTGTTGTGGATCACCACGACTGGGAACGTGAGAAGAATTGACGCCATCAGATCCCAGAACAGAAACACAACCAAGGTGAATAAAACATAGTCTGGTGTTCGCCTCGAGACAATTGGTTCTGTTTGAGAGGGGTGGTGAAGGCTGAAGGGCATTCAGCTTAAAATAATCACTGTCCAAATTTCCAAACAAAGTGTAATAAAAAAAACTTAAAGTGTGTCATTTACATTTTTAAAACTTTTGACTATGAAAGGCATAAAGAGGTTTTTTTTCCTCTTTGAATTTTTCTGCTGCTGTACTCTAGTCTGTCTTGTAAAAGACATCTCCAAAACGAGATTAACTGATTAAATAAAGGTTTTAATAACATTAAATTTCATGAATTAATCCAATGAAATCTTTTCATTTTGTGTGTATACTGCAGTAGACATTTTTACAATCAAAAAAAAAAAAAAACTCACATGAGTCGTTGTGGCAGAGGTCCTCTCCCTTGCCGCAGTACTGTTTGCCCTTGGTCCGCAGGTTTGCTTTGACTGGACATTCCTTGCTCGGCTTCAGAATGACACTGAAGATCTGTTTGCCCGTCCACAGAGCCATGGGCTGATGGATAAACACCAAAATATTAGTGCCAGGTCACAAATGTAGAATTATGTAACAAGCTCATCACATTGAGGTACCTTTATTATAGCCGGGCGCGGGAGAGAGATCCTGATTTTTTCATCTTTGCCCACGAGGATTGATGCCACTATCTGACAGGCCTTTGATCTGTCAAAGAAGGTGTCCTTCAGGGTCAAGAGGTAGGCCGCTAGGAGGTAGAAATAAGCTATAAAGTTAATGGAAATGAAATATAGTGGCCTTTTCAAATATAGGTGAAGTGCTCCCCCATCAGGTGGAAAATGAACTCATGACCATTTTATTGTGCCATCACTGAGCTCTCCTCCACATTATACATCCTATACACTCTTCAAGGAATGCGCATGTGCTGGAAATGACAGTTTTCTCTTTTATCAATAATAGACAAATCTCTGTTACTGTTACTCAAAGCACAAAGAGCCTCACATCATACAAAAAACAGAGCACTACAATTGGTTGCCACACACCACCGCACTGACCTGTCAGAAAGTCCTGAATAGCAGCAATCAGAGGCTCGCCATTTCTTGGAGTGACAAGATTAGCTTTTGTCTGGGAGAAAAGATAATGATTTGTGTCAAACTGCCGTCAATTCCCTACAAACAATTTATTCCCCGCAGACAGCTTTTCATTGCTGAATGTCAGATGTGTGTGTGAATAATCTATGGACTCTTTTTGTTGTGATGATACATACCCCCATCAGGACCAGGGCTTCAGCTTTGGCTTCTTCAGTCTGAGGTAAATGGAGATTCATTTCATCACCGTCAAAGTCGGCGTTGTAGGGGGTACACACACACTCGTTAAAACGAAACGTCCTGTGAGGTTTGACTCTGGCCTGTGAGTTTGGGAGGAGGGAAAACCAATGTCATACATTAAGAAGCAAGTAGACGTCCAACATGAATAACAATAAAATTAAGTGTTCCAGTGCATTCACATGAAGTATGTTCAGAACAGTTTATTCAAAACCTGGAACATTAACTCATTTAGTTTGGTTTATAGGGGCAGATGAAAGCAGTTTCATGCACAGATAATAACTTTAATTATCTATTTTGTTTCAATCTGTCACAGATCTCCGTACAGCACCTGTGCCTGTTTTGAGTTAAAGAGATATTTATTCTCTTTTCAGTAGGTAATTAAAGTTATCATGGGAGCATAAAAGAGCATACCGATTTTACTTTTGCTTTAAGCGCTCCAGTTTTTCAGCCCCATTAGAAACCTCTTTATATCTTTCCTGTTCAACAAAGCAGTGACTTTTGACTCCGCACTGAGCCTGAAAATTGCTTTTGCAAGTAAACTGTGGAGGGTTCATTACAAATAATAATGAGATGCGAGACAACTAAAGAAAACATGCAAAACCAAAACTATTTTGGAATAATAACATATTGTTAACAACCTAGTTACACAAAATTCATATGCAGATGTTATTCCTGTGTTGGTATGCACACCAAAAAAAGAAAGCTATGGCAAATAACAAAGACATTTTTGTGGTGCATAAAATTACAATCTTTAACACTGTCGGGTGAGAAGTTACCAAAACACTGTCAAAACCATATGTCCTCTGCTTATAAGCCTGTCTGTTTGAAACAAATCACAGATTTCAAGTTTTCCACTAAGGTTTGTATAGAGGTTTAAAAATATATATATATATAAAAAATAAACTTACAATGTGAGCCATGATGCTGAGTTTGTGCAGAGAGGGTTGTCGATTGAATAGGACAATATCTCCGTCTATCATGTGCCTCTCTACCACATCACCAAACCTCAGCTCCTGAGCAATCTTCTCACGGTTTCCGTATTTTAAAAACCTGACAGAAAAAGAGGATTTATTTTTTGGTGGTGAACCACATCACCTAAGCACTTGTTTTAATTTTCATTAGAAGCAACTGCTGTCACCTTTTCATCTGTGTGTGACGATTCTGGATAAAGTTGGCACCAGGGTGAACCTCAGGACCGTTGCGGACAAGTTTCCTCATTAGCTCGAGATTGGCTTTGTTAACCTAGAGCATGGTACCAAAATTAGATAGTGTACTCACAAGGAAGTGGTTGTTAAGAGTATTTGTTGTAGCCACTGAGCGGTGCTTACCCTCTCTGGGTAAGTCAGGATTTTGGCTACATGCACAGGGACAGCCACCTCATCGATCCTCAAGTTTGGGTCAGGAGAAATGACAGTTCTGCCTGAGAAGTCCACTCTTTTCCCTGAGAGGTTTCCTCTGAATCGACCTGAGTTATCACAGTAGGTAAGTCAGTCTGCTATTCAAACTATACTATGTTTCTGTTATTATGTTCTACAAGCAGAGTTCAAAATGAATACCTAAAATGTCTCTAAAAAGTGTCTTAGGCAGATAAATCAATTGATTTCACAACTCACACAGGCCGGTAACATTTGAGACAAAAACAAAATAACTCCCTCTCTCTCTAATAGAGTGTATGAGTAAGAATAAGAAATTAGTATCTAAATCTACTCTTTATTGACTGTTTTACACAGTACCTGATTACTTTATTTTCTACATAAAATATAACTGAAAACAAGCAGGTTAACAGAAAATGTTGATGAGTTACTTTGACAGGTAAAAATCATCTTGGCAGGTACTTTTTTTCCATTTACTACCTGCTGACATTTAAGTCACAGAGTTAATTGTGTACTATGTCCAAATGACAGAAAAATAAAATAAAAAACAAAAACATTTGAATACTGACAAAATTAGATATCCCAGGTTTAAATATACACTGTACCTTGTTTCCCCTTGAGTCTCTGCACAAAGCCTCTTGTCCATTTTTTAGGTGCCATGTTGAGGGGAATGCCAGAGAGCTCACTGTTGATGTAAAGGGCACACTGTAGCTGGAGGAAGTCCCAGTCCTCCATGATCATCTGGGTCTTAGCCCCTGTCATACGATGCTGGATGACAAAAGAGTTTGTTAATGTAGGCTGTCGTCATGAAATATCTGATAACTGCATTCAAGAAATGTTATAGTTGTTACTTGTTATAGTTGCTTATATAGTTGCTAAGCTTATAGTTAGGCCTAGACTGCCGGGAGACTCCTCTCTTCCTCTCCCTCTCCATCTGTATGCATTCATGTCCAATTAATGCTGGTTACTAACTGGGCATCTTCTCTCTCCGGCAGTTTTGTGCTTTCTCATCTTTCTCCTCCTGTCACAGGGGAGTTTTTCCTTGCTGCTATCACCAAGTGCCTGCTCATGGGGGAATGTTGGGTCTCTATAAATAATATTGTAAAGAGTATGGTCTAAACCTGCTCTATATGAAAAGTGCCCTGAGATAACTTCTGTTATGATTTGGTGCTATATAAATAAAATTGACTTGACTTATTCTTTAAGTTGACAGTTAACTTTAAAATAATCATCAATTGCCTAATAATAACTCTGTGTAGTGTTTGGGTGCCTCTTCAGAAACCATGCACTCTAAATGAGCCAGTTTGAAGGTGTAGGGGAGAGATTTCACTATTTTAAGGGTGATATAGGATCCAGATTTTGCCCTCTATCTGTATTGTTAAAAAGCTGTATGCTCAGAAAATGTGATTTATTCTATCTGGAGGCTGCTGGAATCTGAAATAATGTTGTTTTCCATTGCTGGATAGAAGATGATAAAAAACCAACCTTTTTGATGACATCATTGAGGAAGATTATCTCTGTGAGCTTCATGGTGAGATCATCCTCGTTGGTGCCTGACTTCAGGTCGCTGACCACAGAGGGTCGTATGCAGACAGGAGGCACCAGGAGGCGGGTGAGGATGAGGTCCGCAGGTTTCCCTGCCTCAGGGTTCATCAGCAGCAGGGGAATGTCTTCTTGGGGAATCCTCCTGAAGAGGTTCAGTGCCACCAAAGGGTTCAGGTTTTCCTAGAGAGGAATTCATAATGAACTGTGAGGAAAAATAAACCAAGGCCTCTGCCTAGGGCTAAATATCATTTGAAAATGTGTGATAATAATACTCATTTTCATACTTTAGTTTAAAGTATTTCAATAGCAAAATTTTTATTCTAGGAAGTTCATCACTGGCCATACCACATCATGACAACATTAAAGGTGCAATATACGACATTCAGCCCCATTAAATGTTGCACTAGAGCACCAGCATCTCGGACCAAAACAAATGCTTGTCGTTAACTCAATAAAGTTGGGGAAAAAAGGAAGTGGCATCTGAACACACTGATCACGAAACTCACATCAAAGTGTCAAACTAGGAAGTGTTGATCAAATATGGATCAAGATTCTGTTACTGTATTGCCAATTTCTCGCCTCAAATGTTTTCAGAAACATGTTGAAGACGGACACAGGGAGGACAGGGAGGGACTCACATACACTAACATGCCACGCAGCGGATAACAACACACACAGAGGGAGTGTGACTTCATTCTCTGCTCAGGACGCCATTACTCTGCTATATCTTTACATAGTAAAAAGTTGTTTGCTGACATTTAGTGGGGCTGAATGTCATATATTGCACATTTAAATGACACTGTGTGAAAGAGTGTACAAAGTTCACCTGTGCCCGTGTCAGCAGAGGCTCCACCACTTTGTTGTGTTCAATGGCGATATCAAAAGACTGCAGAAACTCTGACACGAAAGGATCCACCACCTTTTTGGTTGTTTTATACTTCTCATGGATAATCTTAAGCAGACCACACTTTTTCACTGGTCCTGAAGATGAAGAGACAAATGACTCAGTTTTTCCCAAATATCACATAGCACAAAAAGTCAGTGTCAAAAAGAAAATATCAGAAATGCAAATGTCTCTTTTCACCATTAAAAGCCGAACAATTCAGACAGATTGTCCTTTTGCGACATTTATCAGAGATCTTCTTCTTCAACCCGCGCTTCTGGAGATAGGCCAGGTTGGGCCGCTTCAAGAAATCCATGAACTGCAGTTTCTCCTCTTTTGTCAGCATTATGCTCGAACATGTCTTGCAAATCATCTGGAGACAGGACAAAATATCACATTAGAATGAGGGAAGATCAATGTCTCGCACAAATACTGAAATTACGGAGCAACAAATTTAACTTCAGGAATTTATAATATACAAAAATAGGGTCAAATTATGAAGAAAAATCTTGTTTACTTTATCTTGTTGGTGATTTAGACACTTATTCATGATAATCCCACCAGTTCAAATTTGATACTCTAGTGACACCTAAAGAAAAAACTGGTTTTTGCTTGCTGAGTGCAGCATGAGCATTATGACTAAAGGTGAGTTTCCCTACAGATTATGCTGATCATATGCTAATGTAAAACCACCAGGTGTGTCTCCAAATGATGACTATTTTAAAATACATACCATCTAATTTTTTAATGATCTATCCTTTAAATATCATGTGTTTTTTGTCGGATCTGTTATTCCATATGTACTGTTAATAATCACATTAGACTGTGAACTTGCCTGTAAGATTCCTATGATGGCTTTGAAATAGCCGACATGAAAACATGGCAGCTCCAAATCCAGGTAGCCGTAATGTCCTAAACAATCAGCCAGATTCTTCCCGCATGTCAAACACGGTCTGTCTTTCTCACTGGTACCCTGCAGGAAAATAAGATCAGAGGGATGAATTGCATACAGCTACATGCAGTGTTGGTATATGAAATAGGTACACAGGTACAGGGATTAAAGCAAGAAAAGATTTGTGAGCCTGAAAAGTTGTCCAGGAGGAAATGTGTACAATGTATTGAATTAATATCATATAAATTTAAAACTGCTCTATGCCTGAAATCAGGCCGGGTGCCTTAGAACTTTAGGCCCTACATACTGTACATAGGTAACATTATTAAAGTAAGTCCCACAGATGTAATCTATCCTATGGGGCTATGTCCACATAAGTTTAATTATAATGATGTCTTACTGGTCATATTAACTACATCACTTGTATATATAGACACTGTACGGAAACAGTTAAACCTTTCAGTTCAAAACTTCAATATATTCCCCCAAAAAGCAAAAGTAAAAGACTGTGCAGCTATCACACTGTGCCCACTTGCATGGACTCCAACCCAATCAGATTGTTTAGTAGCCGAACTAACACACATAAAAGTTAAAACTCTTTGTCATAGATCTACAAGTGCCATCTTCTTTTTATGACAGTGAGCAGATATCAAGTTGAGAGGTCATCTTAAACATATTTGAAAGTCTACACACATAACAAAAACTTTTCCTGTATGTGAGGCCTGAAAACGTAAAAGACATGCATTCCATACTCTTTGGAATGATAAAACAACATTGTTAGGTTGTTGTTTGCCAGTTTTGTGAGCAATGTTGTAACTACCATAGATTCAAGATTCAAGAGGTTTTACTGTCACATGCACAGCAACACAGCACAGCAACATTGAAGGCAGTGAAATGAAACTCTTGTTCCAATTAGAGTATATAATAAAATGAGAGAGAAAAATACAAATTTACATTATATTACAAATTGGTGCACATAAGTGGTAAGTACATAAATAAGTGTAGTGCACATATGTGATGGGTGATAAATACTTCTGATAAAATTGTAAATATTGTATAGAGGGGAAGAGAGTGTGTGTGTTTGGTGGGAGGTGAGTAAGTGTGTAGGAGAGAAAGAGAGAGAGACTGTGTGTGTGTGTGCACACGCCCACAATAGCAAGTTAATTACATGCTCTATACTGTATACTGCATATTGTGTACTGTGCCATGTGATTTTTTTGAAAAACCAAACAAGCAAAAAGAAGAAACATCAACATAAGGAGGCTGTATTATTGGGATGCAATGTATAAAAATCATGAATGTGTTTATGGCATACCATACGGTGGTCCAACACTCCATAGGCCAGTGGAGTGTGATTCATGTCCTGGCTGTACAGGTTCTTACTGACCACCTGGATGTGGGCCTGCTGACGCATCTGCTCAGCGGATTTCATCCCAAAGCAGATGTGGCTTCTGTAGACAAGGATGAAAAGTAAAGCAAAGACATTCACGGGGTTGATATCTAAAAGTGATAACAACAAACTAATATCTGCTTTCTTATGTCTGCAGGACTGCTCACTGGTCAAGGAAACCAAACCAATTGCTTAAGGTTTACACATATATATTTTCGTGCCACATTAATCCACAAACTTTCAACGTGACAGCCTATACTGAGAAGTAGAACTTAATAAAAGTGGACACTATCGTTTAAAGTTGCTAACGTAGCTAAAGGCGTTGATCGATGTTCGTAAAGTTAATATGGCGATAAAATAAACAAAGGTAAATCGTTACATTCACATTTACTGTTTGACACATTTTTTCTTCACTAACGTTAACTTACAAGTTAACCTTGACACCACTGAATTGTTAGCTGTAACTTAACAGTTTGGCAGGGCAACGGTGTCCTCCAGTACTCTATAATATTAACGTGCTAACGCTAAACAAGTTGTCAATATTTGCCACATTGCAAACTAACATGAGACTGGCTAACCGGCGAGCTAACTACTGCTAGCTAGCAGCACTCCCCAGTCTTGTTATAACGTTACTCACATTTTTCTGGCCACATCTGTCTCTCTGAACTGCTCCTTCACCATTTTGGTAGCGGCTCTTAACAAACAACAACACGACTAATGTATCTGTTATTTTGTCCTCATTCCAGCAGACTAACGTTAAGCTTTGCGTGTAACCAGCACGCTGTCACTCTGCTTTCCCATGTTGATAGCGTGTGCGCGTGTGAGCCACAGTGGTGCTGCCTTCAGGGTTCATCCGTAATCTAGCAATCTTACTCCTAACTGCTCACAAAGTTAACAAAAGGTGACTTTTAGCGAGGATCAATGAAAGCCGCGTGGTGTCTCAATCGAAGAAGCTTTCCACTTTGGCTAGTATAACATGTACAAAATAACATATGCACATTTTTGCACTTAAACTACAGCTGTGGCGAAAAGCACATATATACTAACTTGATATTAAAGCACCAAAGGGTAATTTTATTTTATTTGTCCTGTTAATCTGTACTGTTGGTATTTCCATTTATATGCACCTCAAAGTATGCTGAATATGCTGATTAGACCATGAAAGTCCATATTTTTAATCAAGTATGTGGAAAAAACGAATTTACAAGAAGTACAGGAATGCAGCACAAGTCTATGCACAACAACAGCAAGAAAGAGAAGTGTTTGGCGCACGAGCACAATCATTAAGTGAGTGCTGACACCTAACGGATAAAGTTAGTACTGTATGTCCAAAGATGTTTGTTGGTAAATTGAAATGCTTTCATTTAGAACGAAAATCACTGTAATAATTCTAACTAAAATATTTTATATGTAAAAAAAAAATCTGTACAAAAACAGAAATGTGAAAACAACGTTGGTCAAAGTGACTTGTCATGGTAGTGAGGTTGCCAGGCAACCAGCAGTTAACTGCACAGAAGTGCTGGGTGGATGGATAAACTAATAAACTGTTGTTGGTCAAGAAATAGTTAATAGCTCCCCTAAAGCCACAAATTGTTGTTTTTACTTTTCTGTTTTTGTACACATTTAAAGAGACACAGTGTTAATTAGCTTTTTAGATGTGCTGGTAGGCATTTTTTGTTGTTGTTGTTACTCTGAACACAGCAAGGCCAGTTGTGTATTTTTCCTGCACTAATCTTTATGCTAAGCTAACGCTAATTGTCTCCTGGTTCACTCTCTGTACTCAACGCACAGTGATGAGACAGGTGTCAATCTTCCCATCTAACTCTCTGCAAGAAAAGCAATCCAAAAGATTATCCAAAAATGTCAAACTGTATTGTTTTAATGTTGTTTTCATCTCCTATTAGTGAGACACAATGCTGTCAAATAGAAGCCTGGCGTCCAATATAAACCTGCTATTTAGGATATATAGGAAAAGGCAGGGAACAAAAAAATATATACAGAAGAATACTACTTTAACTGTTTGTAGTGTTTCATAGTGTAGTGTGTACAACCTTTACTCACTTTCACACAGAAAAGATGCCAGCGCAGTTATGATGGTCCAGTGTTACTGAGGGGCACTGCAGGGGAGTTATGACATCTAGACCTGATTGAAGGAACAGTTACTTTTAAGATGAGGCTGGATTTCAAGTTTGGTGAAGTTTATTGTTATGTATGTTTATGCTTAAGGTGAGGATAATGGAAATTCATGTACTAGTGGGCTATGATATTCTGAAACATATACATATGGATATATCTTGTTGTTTGAGCATGTGTGTGTGTATATGTGTTACCATACTTTTTGATATGCATACGTCTCCTTTTGTGTGCATATTATTCAGTGGTGAAGTGACACTAATACGATTATGAGGATTATTCCCTAAGGAATACATTCCCATCCAAAACACAGCATTGCAGGCCTATTGGTCATATATTTGTTACAGTCTGAAGTCCTGCCTCTAGATGGCACCAAATGCATTTCCAACAGCTGGAAATGTAGAGATGGAGGGGGCATATCTACTAAACTAACCTGCTGTTATACCTGTGTTGTTTGATGCCTTTGGGTGGAAGCTCTGATGGCGACTGATGACTTCCTGATGACGATTTCCTTCCACAACACACTAGTGCTGATTAATTGTTCTGTCAACTTATAACCACCAACAGTGAAAATTGCCAATCTGAATCTGATTTTCCATTTTCTGATTCTGCTGCCACTTAGATCTACAAGGGCTTCTAATTAAACCTCTCGTATAGTGTTCAACATGGTCTGGGCTTTCTAAATCTGCCTCTTGAGGCATCATATTCCTAAAGAGCATGGTCTCCTAGGGACACATAACTCAGGAATATACATGTGTATCACAGCCTGTGTAAATATATGTAACGAGCATACAAAATGATCTTCAGAAACACTTGAGGGACTGCTCCTAACAATGTTTTTCAGCATGAGAGGCAGTGATCTTCCCCCCAAAGTGCCTCTTGAGCATCTCTGTGTGCAAAACTGTGCATCAGATACAGTGAGCTAATTGTTCAATCATGGGCAGACCATGGATGGGGCAGACACAGTCACACTCACACACAGACACAGACAGCAGGGCCGTTTCTAGCTATACGCAGACTACGCATGTGTATAGGGCCCCCCGCGACCACCAACATATTTTTTTCTCCTCGAATATAAATTGTGGATTTTAAAAAGTGTAGAAAGTTAATATATGTGTGTAAATCCGAGTCTTGAGGACAGCAGACAAGCGGAGTGATCGAGTGACCAATCCGGGAATCTGCGTGCCGTGGGTTAACAATTCTTTCGTAACGTTTTGGTGAGTTAATTTTTTGGCTAAGCTAGCGTAGCTAACTCCTGTAGTCGGCATGAGACGTTTGACATGTGGTACTGCAGGGAGAGTGTGTATGTTTTATGCAGAAATGTGTGAGGTACATCTATTATTTCATTTTACCGCTGTGAGATATTACAGTAAAGGGAAATCTCTGTGGTGTTTAATGAAGGATTTGGTGGCATCTAGCGGTGAGGTTGCAGATTACAACCAACTGAATACCCCTCCCCTTCCAAGCGTGTAGGAGAACCTACGGTTTTCGGGTTAAACCCCCGACAAATGCAAAAGGCCCTCTCTAGAGCCAGAGTTTGGTTTGTCCATTCTGGGCTACTGTAGAAACATGGTGGTGCAACATGGCGGGCTCCATGGAAGGTGACCCGCTCCCTATGTAGATATAAAAGGCTCTTTCTAAGCTAACAAAAACACAAAAGTTGTTATTTTCAGGTGATTATACACTAATTGAATATTATACTCAATTTCTGCCAAGTCCATTTCGTTAGATGCCACTAAATTCCACACACTGCACCTTTAATCTAATTGCTTAGTCTGTTAAGTCAGAAAATAGTGAAAAATGGTCACCACAAGTCCAACCTGCAGTCTAAACTCTAAAAGTATTCAATTCACAATGAAATTAAACAGAGAAAAGTGGCTAATCCTCGCATCTGACATGCTGGAAGAAGGGAATATTTGGCATTTTTGCTTGGGGACTTGGTTAATTGATTATCAACATTATTTTTTTTTCAGTTGACTAATGGATTAATCAACTAATGGTTTCAGAACTACACTTGTAGAATAAAGACATTATTAGAAACCCCTGAGAGCTGAGAGAAGTGCTTGTCTCTTCTTCCTCCATCTGATCAGTGCGGGCGGCTCTTTAAATACTTGAGAGCCACCCGGTGTTTACTCATCATACCATTTACATTATGCAAAACGTATTTGTAGATCAATGTGACCACCGTCTTTGTGTAATTAACATGAGTAATTACTGTGCTTAATTTACAGAGCCACCCAAGGTTCATAATGGGGCTGCAAAACATTGACCCATGACAATAGATTGATCCCTCCCTCCTTTAAAACCATGGCCCTGCTAATGACTAAGTAATGAGCAGATAGTGTGTAGCTAGGGTGGCTAATACAGCTTTCACTCTCCATATCCAGATTGGCTGATCCCCCTCCTTCCCCTCTCTTCCTCCTCCTCCTCCTCTTACCATGTTTTCTGCAATGGTGTCAGCTCCTCGCTTAGAGGCCCCTCTCCCTCTCGCTCTGTGTATGTGTGTCTGCATGCATGTTGTGCACACTGCTCAGTAATCAGCCACACAGACTCGCCTTTGGTGGCTGGAGACTGATTCAATATTCCACTGGGTAATTTATGCAGAACTAATTCTCTACAGGAATGGAAGGGCTTGGAGGAAGGCAGAAAGAGAGAGGGAGAGAAATACGGAGAGGAAGAAATCTGTGGTGAAATAATTATCCCCGGTGTCACTGTAGCAACATTCTGTGAAGTTGATGTCAATAAAATATTGAGCTACACAATCCATTTCAATTTCACCTCAAAAAGATGCTGCAGAGGGTCGGGAAGGTAGCAAGAATAAAGAGCACTGTGCATGTGAAAGAAGCATGCACGTCCACACACACAAGCCTCCATAAAACACACAGCGAGGCAGCGGCTGGCGACGTGGGCTGCTTACAGACTGGCTGGGAAGCACATCATTGCCTGTAGTCATTTAACTTGTCAAAACAGCAGGGCTCCATGTCTCCTCATATTTGGATTTAGTGGGTTTGAATTACTGGAAATAAAGTGAAAGAGGATGAGATGAAAAATGAAATGAGGGGAGCTTCCCAGGAGAGCCATTGGGAGCACAGTATAGATTATGGTCATTTGTGAGGGACGGGCTTGTAATAAGAGCCTTGTGTCAAAGTGCATTTGTGTGTATGTGTATGTATGCACCAGGGGCGGGGATGGAGATAGGCTTCATTGTATTATTCTCACAACTTGTATTGATTAGTGCAATTCACATGGAATTGTATACCATTGGATTCACGTGTGTTTGATCTATGAGATCTGGTTTGTCATCAATCAGCACATCCTGTTTGTGGTGTTATTCCATGAGCTTTTTTTAATGGATGTAACTTTACAAAGCCAGCAAGAAAAGAAGACATGTTTTGTATTATTTTAATATACAGACAGTATTGGACTTAGATTCGACAATAATAGAAACAGTGGTAGAAGCTGCCATATAGGGATCATTAGGACAGCATAGAAAGTGAACAGCGAGGCCGCTTTTAGCCACTATGGCCCCAGCCTGTGGACCGGCCTGCCGGAGGACCTGAGGGGGGCAGAGAGTGTGCATATCTTTAAAAGAAAACTTAAAACATACCTTTTTAGCCTGGCTTTTATCTAGTGCATGTTTCGACTTTCACTTTTACTGTTATATCTTATCTCTTATTTTATTATTAGTTTTATTATATTATACTTTATTCATTTAAATGTTTTTTTATTTAGACTCATGTTCTTTTTAACTCTTTTTACAGCTCTTGGAGTTTGAGCATTTGATGTATGACTTGCGCTATATAAAGTCTGATTGATTGATTGATTGATTGATTGAAGAGATGGGGGACAAAATCTACAAAACTCTTCTTAAAGTCCCCCTTCGGTCACATATGTGTTTTGCTTATTGTTACTTTATTTTAATATTTGATCTTCACTGTGCAGAATGATGCAGGTGCAAAGTTTGACACAAGAAGGCTGTTTTCACATTCATCTGCTGAAGGGGGAAAGCTTCTTACCTCAACGGCATGTATCTACAAGCACAACACATTTGTGACATCACAACTAGTTCGGAAGCCATTTGTGGTCCAGTATGCAACTTAATCGAGTGGTGTGGAAGCCTCCAGTGCACATACACTGAAAATTAACTGTTCAGATAAAGTAGGAGGCTCCTTGTGTCCAGCAGTTACATTTGTGAAGTGAACATATTTGCATATTCATTGATTCTGAAACGAAGATAATTGATCTTTTTATGGAACAGTTACATCAGATACAAATTATTATTGAAAGTTTATTCCTTAAAACATCTCTGGAGGGGATCTTTAAGTGGGTATCCTCCAAAGTTAGGCTTTTTGGTACAAAATATACCTCTATATGTTGCTATTCAAACTATCTGTGGAAGGAATGTAGTACGTATTATTTGTTGTACATAGATAGACTTAACACAATTAATAAATTATTTTTATTTTATACATCCTTTATAAAATTAATAAATGATAAAAAATGTTGTCTGCTATTTGACTATATAATTAAGTACTTGTTTAAGCTGTACACATACAGTAATAACGTAGTAAGAGTTGGTTTAGAACCACCTAGACCAAAAGTGACCCCCATGGCAAGAGGCTCATAAGCACATGTGAACAAAAGTGGAGAAAGAGTACGACTTTATCTTATTCCCCTTCACAATGAGCATAAGAAGTCTCACTCAAACCAAAACAAACCAAAAAAAACCTTGTGTATTTGAGAACAAATAGGTTCACCTTGACTTATCTGACAAATATCCTGCATCAAGTGAAATGCTGTAATACTCTAACACTTGCAAAAGCAATTATTATGACTTTTATTGATCCCTGAGGGGGCGTTGGGCTGCTGCAGCAGCAAAGAATAAGGTAGAAATAAACCTTCTCATTAATATTAAACATGAAATATTTTCATCAAGTCAGCACAGAGTCCCTATTGGCCAGTCAGTGTTGACTATGGACAAATTTAAAGATTTACACAGTTTTACTAATTCACACTCCATTTCAGGAAATGTGTATATATGTAGGATACAAACATGCATCACTGTGTATTCATAAAGCTTCAGAAATGTGGATGAGTTTGCCACAAGTCCACACACTGAAGAATAATGTTTTCACTTCCCTCTGTCTCTCCGTGGGCACCCCTGCACTCTCCTCCCAGACATCTCATTATTTTGTATCTTCGTCACTCTTATTAAAGCCATATATCTTAACTTGAGGCCAGTGCCCATCGATGTAGTGGAATACATACATGTCAAAACATTAGCAACGTGTGTGAAACCGTGCTCTGTCCTGCACTCTGGAGAGCCATGTGCAAAATGAATAATTTATCCAAATGAATTATAATACCAGCGTCTCCCCGCCAAGGCTTTTGTCTGAGTGAGATTCTTGCTCACATTTCAGTTCATACAGTTGGCCTTGCATAAACTAGATACCTCTCTGGACAGATTTGCATAGAAACACCCTGCAATGTGGTGAAAAGGGAGCAATTAGGATTCATGACGGCGCCTCCCCTCCGGATGCTCTGCTGCCATGTGAGACGGCAGCAGCTGATTGAAATGGAGGAGCATGGCCTTGTTCATGCGCCTCTGTCTTCACTCTATCTCGCTTGCCATCCTGGGGGGGAAGCAGGGCCGACTCGAGCCTCCAGGTCCGGTCTGGTCCTCCTCCTCTCTCCCTCCATCAGCCCCTTTCATTGTCACCCACCTCCAAAGCACAGATTAGCAGTGGCTCAGGGCTGGTTGGAACTTTTGTAAGGGAGCCGGAGGGAAGGAACCTCTCAAGGAGCGGGTTAACAACATCATCAAACATAGTGTGATTAGTAGTTAACGGATGCAGCGGGTCACATTGTGCAGTTGTTTGAAACAGGTGATGGAGTCCTTGCTGTTGGTGTCTGGCTGCTCGGAGCGTGTGGGAGGTGTTTGACACAAACAAGGCTTCCAGCTCGCAGAACCAGGAACAGATGGTGCTGGAAAATGAGGCACCTCTCAGAAGCATTGAAACCCCCTCCAACGACTCACCCCACACTGCTCTCTCTCTCTCCTCCACACACACACATACTCATTTTTTTTCCCTCCTGCTCTCTTTTCTCCATAAATGAACCATTTTGATTATTTAAGAGCACTTGTTATTGCTCATACAAGTGTCATGTTTTTTTGAGTCATAATCAGCCTCCTAAGAAAAGGAGCAAAGCTGCTTTGGGGATGAGGATGTCTTTCCTTATAGTGGAAACACAGGGTCATCTGCCGGTATGAGTTTTTGTTCACCTAGATGGAGCCAGCAGATGGCAGGGTTGGGTCTGGGCCTCTCCAGGGAAAGACAGCAGAAAGCCAAGGAAAAAAAAAAGTCTGTGAGTGTTTCTTGAAACACTCACTGGCTGCGCTCCTTTAATCCACAACAGATAAGTGGCAACGACATACAATAGGAGGTAGGAGTGAAGCTATTCATAACTGGGCTGTCCAGTATTTCTTGGGCATAAATATGCACCACGTTCAGCAGTAACAGGAGATATGAGGTGGGAGCCTTGTGAGGATTGATGGACAGATAGGTTACTTGATAATACTTGATAATAATAGAGCACACAAAATAATATTAAAATAGGTCAAATGTTAAAATGACTGGGCAAAAGAGATCTGGTGTGAATCAAAGATGCAACCTTATCAAATTACTATATATACAGTATATGCGATTATCTTTCAAAATATTTGATGGTTTGTGGTTGTAGAAAAATGAGACAATGTGTGTGAAAATAAGTGCTGCGTGTATTGTTTTCAGCTCTTCATTCACAATTTCCCCTGGACAGATCCATGAGGAGGGTAACAGTACACACCGCTGCCAGCACTGTTTGTTTTTTGATACGACCACTAGGAGTCACCAATGTCAAAAATGTCAAATAGTACACATAGGGGCTTTAAAAATGATCCCTTTCAGATCAGATTAGAGTTACATTGCTTTGCCCCACCTCCACATAACAATTATAGGTCTACACAGGCTTTTTCTATCTCTGTTCTATTAATGATTCTATCTGTTCCTGTCATTTAGCTTCTGTCTGCTCAGCCAAACTACCCTGTATAAAAGGTTTAAACAATTACCAAAACAGGTGAGTCACAGCTTTGTCCGGCGTGTAATGTAGGTGAAATAAAAAATTTAAAAATTGTGTTCCTTTGTCATCCTATCTTGTTTGGTAATGATGATAATGATGTGATATATACAGAAGCTTTGCAATAACTAACAGGGTTATCTTAACATGTGACTTTGAAATTGAAATCTTATATAGAGAGAAAGCAGGCATTGTAACATATCAATAAAGAGTGTAATTTGTTTATTTATGTATTTCTAATATTCAGTTTTGACTCTAATGTGTGATCAGCACAGCTGGAGGCTGTTTCTTCTGTACAAGGGGGATGGTGCACAGTGATTATTGCAGATGTTTGATAAAGGTGTCTCACTGTGCTGTATAATCCCATGTGGGATGGCATGGCACTCACACACTGTAATGGTTTTACATTTATATTATGCAAATAAACAGTAGCAGATTAGGGAGTCAAAGATGCATGGTGGTTCACAGTTTATTGTATAATTGGTTGAATAATGTATGTAATAAATGAACAAGTATTGCATGTTCATTTGTGTGAACAAGTAGTCACATCATGAAGCAGCCAAATCAGTCATGCTTATGAGAAAAAAATGGTTTCAGTTTTAAATGTTCACATCGTTGTCCTTAGCTAGCTACGCATAAAGATTTATTGAAAATGTTATTTCGGTTTTGCAGAAATGTGAGATGAATGCAACTGTCTTTTACAGCCAGCATTGTGGTTGGCTCCATTCAGCAGACTACGGCTTGTGTTTCATTCCAGTCGTGTTTGCTCCCCTCCTGAGCTACTGTCTCCTGCAGCAATCTGTCTGAAAAATGCATACATAACATCCTGTGAAAATAGCTTTCTGCAGGGACTCCACTAAAAAACTGCGCTGCATCAAATGTTCCTGTCATTCTCCGCTAGGCCAAGTTGATGGCAAAACATTTGCATACTGCACAATCGGGAGAGATCAGAGCTGTGTGGAGGTGTGTCTGTGTGTATTAATGCGCACCGCTCATATATTATAACCCTGCTTTTTTTTAAAGGGTCAGTTCACCCAAATTGCCAAATACAAAATAGTCCCCATTTGAAAATAGTTGACAGTGAGGTCTGTCAATTATTCAGTGTAACCAAGACATTATTTATGGAAAGACACATTGTTTTGGAGTGGTGGCAGAAGATTCAGAGGCATATATATCAAAATCTCAGCACATAAAACCAAAACAATTTAATTGTCTTTATACCACAAATGAAGGAGGAAATCTATATAGTTTGGGTGAACTGACCTTTTTAAGAAGCATATTCCACAAGTCACCCAAGGCCTTCTTGAATTCAGCGTATGTGACTGGCACAAACTAGTCTTTGTGTGACACCAGCTCATGCTACTGACAACATTAAGCCTGCACATGTTCAGCTTGATATATCAGATGCTTAATATTACATGCCCTAATTAAATCATTTTCCTAATTCCGCCAGTGAAAAAACAACAACACCACTCCTGAATCTGTAGGCCATTGGCCTAAAAAGACAATTAAGGCAGACAGGAGGGTTATTTCATTACAGACTCCTCTCCCTGGTGGAACAGGAGTGTGGTAGATTCGATTCTCTGGCTGTGATTACCCAGCCCTCGGCTATGACATAGATGACTATGAATCAATTGTGTTCAAGGGGACTCTCACTGGGGTGCTGTAGTAGTTAAAGACGAGAGGGAGTCCACTGAATAAGCAGCCGGCCTTGGTTAAACAGATCATCAGGTAGTCTCGTCGACTACATGCAGCACCTTAAATATTCATGCATACTTAAGGGAGAGATGAAACCAGCCACGGTGCTCAAACAAACGCCCTTTGCCTCAGTATCTGCCACGGTTAAACGAGCAGTCACCATGAGTGGATGGGAAATGTTTAGTCTTGCTCTGTGTCATCCAATCAGGGTTTAATATGTGCCCAAGACAATACTAATCACGCCAGGCTGCTCCTCATTATGGGTTTACGTAATGCCTGTGAGAGAACTCCAGGCTGTGTCTGTGCCATGTAAAAGACCAGGGAACAACATATAACATCACGTCTACAAGAGCAAATGTGCAAAGGTCTGCCGCAAGGTACAAGGTCCTGTCAGCTGCTGTGTGGCAGCTAGAATTAGAGTTTTGTGCTGCATTATGTACAATGTCATGTAAAATGGAGAGTCATGCTTTGGATGCATTTGCTGCAACAGCTTCTGATTCAGAGGTGTTTGAATTTGAGATTTACCAGCAGCTGTTGTAAACAGACTAAAAGTAGCATCCATTATGTGCCTTCCTCTGCAGCACTCTATAGATCTGACTTATCTATACTCTTGACAAATTCATAGCTCCTGCCCAGCTGCTCCGAGCCTTGATTTTTTTTTTTTTTTCTGCAGTCCTGGAATGGATCTGCTCAACAGGAAGGGACCCGGATCTCGCCCTCCCCGCCACCCTCCGAGAGAAGTTCTTTTCTCTGACACATTCAATACCATCCAACACTATTGACCTGACATATTGATGCGCAGCGGCCTGGCCGCTAAGAGGCATCTGACCACTGCAGTCCAGGGGATGGAAGCGTACGACAAAGAACTATCATGAGAGACAGACGTCTCTTCAGACTCAAACAACACAAAAACTAACAATTTCAGTGTGTCAGTCAGTATGTCACTGTTAACAACAGGTGGCGCTAGTTCACCAGTCATCACGCTCAAATCAGGTCTTAAAGCTGACACACTGAGTAGCATCAGCATGTTGTGATGATGACACAGAGTAAATGAAAACATGGGCTGCTACACTGGATGCAGTGGGAAATGACATATTTTTCCTCTTGCTGACGTACACAGGCTGACACTGAAACGAGCCATACCACCCCCAACACGCACACACACACACATATACATATATACACACACACTACCACTACCACCATCATGCTCTCCCTCCCCCCATCCCCTTGAGGAATAAGAGGGGATTATGTCAAAGCAATTCAATTGTATGAGTGGAGGTAATGAACTCTTCCTTTTTATCTATTCATTTGTGTATTAAAGTATTTATTTGTGCCTGTTATCAGTTGATGTTAATCAAAAACATGACGATATGGATGAGACACTTCTGATGACAAACAAATTGGTAGAAATTTCTGATTTAAATGGCTGCTTTTGCAGCTGTCATTTCTTGCACATATTTCTATGAAAAAAAAAATGTTGTCTTGGAGGTGGAGACACTTAAACAGACACACAGTAAAATATTTTAATTGTCCATACACTGTCTTCAGCGATGAGACAGCCGCTCCTTGTTTAGAGTTGGCCTTTTCCTATTTAGGTCAGTGGTCTCCAGTCCATTTCATGTTCTGTTGCCTCTACAGTGCCTAAATTGCCCAGCAGGCAGGTGCCATTAGAGCAGTTTGTTTGCAAGATAAGCAGCTATGAGAAGTGACAGCAGTAGAATTACTAATGCACTTTGGCTGTCATTTCTCTCTGAAAGCCCCTGCAGGGAGGGCCTGATTAAATTGATATTCAACCTCCTGCATGTTGTGGGCCCAGGCTTCATTAGCATAGGGTTTAGATGACACAGAGCGAGGGCTGGCATTAGTGTTGTAGGAAGCAGTTAGACACTGTACTGTAACTAATTTTCCAATTATAATGGGTGCCTACAATGTAGCGTATTAGTGATTAAAATCACATTATTAACAGAGCATGTATGTTTAAAAATCAAGAGAGAGGATGTGTGAGAAAAGAGGATGCATATCACACGCTGGTGGTTCGCAGGAAGTGTCACTACACATTAAAAGGGATCAAAACAAAAGTGAGCCTTCAGCTGCGAGTGCCATGTGATAAAAAGACCAAAAAAGCATCCTGTCAGTGTCAACTACAACATTATACTGCAGAGGTTAGGCACCGTGCACAGGTTGGTATTACAATGTATCATGGCGCAATACTACTGTGATTAAAAAAATGTGAAAATATGTATTGTGGAGCTGAAAAGTTAATCAGGTATGACTTGTAAAAGGTTCTATTGTTTGCTTTGTCTGAATAACCTAAATGCCAAAGGTCATTTAATGTAGATCTGCTTGTAAAAAGGGATTTAAATGATTCTACATTTGTCAGATGTTTTTGTCCATCTCATTATTACCAGAACATGTGCGGTTAAAAAGAAGAGCGAGAGAATGTGTGAGAGAAGATGGTGCATATCACACGCTGGTGGTTCACAGGAAGTGTCAGTACACGTCAAAAAGGATTCAAATTACTTCAAAAAGCTTTGTGCTGCAAGTGCCATGTGATAAATGGACAAAAATAGCATTTAGAGACATGTGCAAAGAGTGTTAACATACTGTGTATCATGACAATATATTATGATATAAAAGACTGTCGTCATTTTGGGAATGTAACCCGTATATAACCCATCTGAGTTTCTCTTTTGTTACTATACTGTACCCCTGAGTTTTGTTAGCATGTAGTAGCTGTGAAATATGTTATACCACAAACACTTCTGTTCTGTGTTGTTAACACTACTTTAACAAATCAGCACTACATATGTACCCAGCAAATAGTTAGAGTATAATTTATTTCTTCCCCTAAAATGCCCAATTGTTACTTTCTTATTCCTTATAATCTTGTTTTCTTCCTTGTAGGCCTACAAGGGACCAGTAAGTGTTTTATCGGTACATGTTTCATACAACGAAATTACACTCTAAATCCATTAATTTTTGTTTTATTTGTATACATTAAATAGCAGAGGCTGTAAATAAATGACATTATTAACACTGTGGACTGTCAGAATTGTATACCTGAAGAAATGTGCTTGTCCAGGAATCTATAATCAGTTTGTCAATCAAGTTGCTTAAATTAGGTCTGTGGCCAACTGAGAATTTCAAAGGCTCCAACTGAATTTAAACATTTAATGTTCATCTAAGGGTACATAAGTACAAAAGTAACATGTTGTATTATTTCTAATTTGCACAAAAATATATTCATTTCAATTAAAATGTCATTTGTATAGCATGATTTTATACAAAAGCGATCCATAGTGCTTTACATAATAATAAAATAATAAAACAAAAGAAGCAAATATGTGCTTATACACACATACATATAAACATCAATAAAAGCATTTAAAAAATGTACATTCATACACATACATATACAGACACATACTGTACATACACACACATACAAACATGCATACATATACATTCCTAACTATTACTGTAAGAAAACTTTACTCTAAAATCTGCAAAACTTGAACCCTGTTCTGTGCATTGAACCTGACTGTATAGTCAGTATACAGTAACTATACCTTTAACTTGAAGCTTGCCATGTACAGTAATGCAGTGGGAAACCCATTGCTCACTGACCTCTCTTTAACCTGAGTAGCTGTTTCACTGGCCACACACTGGGACATGCTGTCCATCGAGTGTGCACTCGGAGAGGACAAATGCAGCCTAACCCACGCTGCTTTCATGGGCCGACAAAGTGCAGGTAAGAAGATTTAGTGTAGTGTTTATCCAGTTTCCTGGAAGAACGGATGTACAGATTAGAGGATTTATCAAGAGATTGAAGCAATAGAAGCAGAAAAGTACACATTTAGGCTGTTAATTTGCATTAAATGATGGTATTTCATTTAAATGAGCTTACATTCTGTTTGCTTTGTTGATGTGTGTTATGTTGTGTGACATGTAAATAATCTTCTTGACAGGATCCTCCTTTACACATCCAGTAAAACCATAAAACATCCTTAGTGCTCCCTCCAGCATTAGCTGCATGTTAACATCACAACACTGTGGTGAAAGCTGTGGTTAGCACTGAGCAAATATTTAAAGTCACTGCTAAAGACATCATCACCACTGCAAATAAATGAATTGAATTCTGCTTATAACCCCCCTCCCCCAGGCCCCTACTCTTACCTAAATGGATATTTGATCCCTGGGGAACACCTAGTGCTTTGCAATCTGCGCCAGCTTCCTGGTGGCGCTTCCCCATCTCTCTGAGAAGCAAGCACTGACTTTGAAGTCTGTGAAGCTGATGATAAATATGCTAATGTGTCTGGAGGTGACTCGACGTAGCAGATAGCGCTGTGGGGGGAAAGTGCCACCCATCGTTTAATATATGGAGAGAAGGAAGGAGAGAGAGGCAGGGAGGATTGGAGAAGGAGGGGGGGGGGGGGGGGGGGGGGGCATCACGCTACTGATAAGGCGTTACAAGGATAAACCATGGCAGTAAAAGAGCACTTAAATAGATGTTTTGTCTGATTCATGGATCTGTGGATATATGAGTGTAGTGTGAAGTCATAAAACGGAATCGTCGTGTGTTTTAAACTGCACAGACAGTTTGGTCATATATGTAGATAAAGCCTCGTTCAACTAGTGTGGGCATCATACAGTGCGGAACATAAAGCAGGGGTCAAAGACATAACAGTTTGCAGCGTGAATTCACCAAAATTGATGCGTTAATATTGTCACACTAATGGAGAGGAATTTGAGCAGGTTATTCCACTGAATTGAGTGGTAGGCTGTTTTAAAAGCAACCTCTTTGGCTCGGACCTCTTTTGGCCACCATTTCTATTGTTTATGAGAACAGTGTAATTAAGTAAGTAATAAGTAATTACTGAGATCTAACAGGGCAAGAAATGAGCAGTCAAATAAGTTGTAAACAACCATAGAAAACGTTTTTAAAGTTCTAGCTTTATACAATGTTTTTGCATTTCAGCTATTGCATGGTTATGGTTAGGGAAAGATCATGGTTATGTTAAATAAAACATGGTTAGGCAGCTACAACACTAAAGATTAGGGAAACAATGTGGCTGCAGTTATGAAAAACATGAACATTGATAGCTGTAAGGTGATCTCTTGTCTGCTGCATTAAAAGTTAGACTTGCTACACACTCATCCACCACCCCACATGTAGGACACGATACTTCCTGCATTGGTGCTGAATATTGGCATTGGATGTAAATCGCAAGGTGTAAGAATCATCCAATATTAACAAAATTCACATGGATAGCTGTGCATATACAACTACAAAAGTAAGGTAGTTTAGTTGAACCAGGAGTTTGGTCTGTAATGTAAGTTTGTAATGGATGTTTACAATGGACAGCTTGGGAATTTTTTTTATTGTTCTAAATATATTTGGCTAACATGGCAGTTTGTGTAAAACTTACACGATCATCAAACCGCTCATGTTTCTCTGCAATTACTTTGATAAGTACAAAGTTGTTATTACAGCAAGGAATGATGGCACAAACTGCTTGTAGTAAACCAGCATAATCCTTTGACAAGAAAAAACCTAAAGGTCAGAGGAGAGTCTGAAAAATTAGGATAATTTTGTGTTGCAGAAATATGTTTTTTTTTCTGCTCTCTAATCCCCTCAGGTTTATCTTGTCACCTTTTGAAGGAGCCCAGACCCGAGGTTGGAAACCACTGTTTTAAAACAATCTTTTTAACTACTGATTGCAAAGAATTTTTTTTTATCATCACTAAAGTCATATAAGCTTGACATGAGCTCTCAGTCTTCCATGAATTATTTAAGAATGTGAGTGAACCCAATTGAAAGAGATGCATATTTTGAAATAGAAAACTTTCACATCAACCTGAGGCTTAAAAAAAAGTACATGTGCCAGTTAATGGAATTCTGCAATTCATATACTTTATGCCTCAGGGTTTTTTTGCTATTCTGTGTGCCGCTACCACTGTTTACTTCTCTGAGTGAGACCTTCTATTTGGCAAATACATGCAAACTGTCTCCTTATGTCTGTAGCGCAGAGCGCAGCGAGCTGCCGTCTCTCTGTCAGAACACAGATTTGATACCCTCAAGGTGACAGCAGCAGATCTGTTGCAGGTGTCGGAGGCAGCATCAGGGTTGTCAGAAAGCATCTCGCCACATGACTCAGATCTTTGAGCTGCTCAGACATATTTAGGATACAGAAAAACAGGTAAACACTCAAAATTCTCAGCACATAGCTGAATAAAATGTTTGGTGAAGATTAAAAAAAAGGTAGCGGTTTTTGGTGTAAAATCTACTTGCTTTTATCCGTGCTGAAAAGAGCTCTTATCCCTTATCAGCTTGTGTATCTTAAGGCAGGCTTTGATATTAATGCTCCAAGAGGAGCTTTCCACTTCAAGTGTGTGTGGACAAGCTGTAGGTGTCACTGTCGACGTGGCTTTGAGATCCACCAGTCATGGCCATGTTGGAGTCCAGAGCGCCACCCAGCCCCCTTTGTAGGAGACGTCGTAAGTCAGATGTTCAGAATGCATGGGGCATTGTCTGCCTGGATGTTCGATGGGCTGGCAGCAAAAGGTGACATCTGGTGACTAATGTGCTCAGATGTGAATGCTGCTCCCTCAGTTCTCTGGGCAGCAGCTGCTCCGCAAAGGCATAAATGAGACAGGGGGAGCAGGAGAGAGAGAGAGAGAGAGAGAGAGAGAGACAGCCAGGGAGAGATAGGAGAAGGGGGGGTGGTCGCAGACCCGAGGTGGGGGGTAGGGCTCTTGGTTAGAGGAGTGTGTTTGTATGTAAGATGGTGTGCATGTTCACCACGCCAGCCGTCTGACTCTGAAGGGGTGTGTTTTGGGGGGTTGGGTATGTCATGGGAAAATCAATGACTTTCTGTCTGATTTTCGAGGAGGTGAAACACAGCGGCCTTCCCCCTCACTCCCTGCTGCCTCTCCACATCCTCCGCTCCACAAAGAGACCACACAGATCAACCAGAGCTTGTTTTGATCTGCTTTGTGTTTCCTGCAACCGAGTGCCTTCTAGTCACTGTGTCAGCGGCCAGTTGAGTCACAGCATCTCCTCAAGCATTGGCCGGGTTACATGTTTGAGTCATAAGCCTTGCCAGAAGGAGGTAAAGGATGCGATGTGGCTGTTGCAAAGGTGACAGGGCTTAAATGTTCAGTTCACCCAAATCACAAAAAGGCAGATTTGCAAGTGGTGTCTAGCCATGTGGATAGTTTGGGTTTTATGTGTCCAGGTTTTGAGATATCAGATTTCTGTTGTCAGCCCAAAATTAATGGAGATGAAAAGGATTTTATTAGTGCAGCATAAAGAAATAGTTTGGTATTTCAGGAAATACACTTTTTAGCTTTTTTGCAGATAATTAGATGAAAAGATTAATACCACTCTCAAGTCTCAGTCTTGAGCTAAGGCCAGCAGCTGGTTAGCTTAGCTTAGCATAAAGACTGGAAACAGAGATACAACTAGCCTGGCTCTCTAGCACTTCTAAATTTCACTAATTAACACGTTATATCTTGTTTGTTTAATACATACAAAATCCAAAGTGTTAAAATCATAGGTTGGGGTTTTACCAAGGTTATGTGCAGGACTGTTTCTTGGCTGAGTAACTTTAAACAAGGTGACGACAAGACAACAAGCCCGGCTAGCTGTTCCTCCTGGTTCCAATCTGTGTGCTAAGCTAAGCTGTCTGTCTGTAGGTCCTCATACTCTGAAAAAAGTCAAAGAAAATTCTTCAAATTGTTATCACATCATAAATAAAAACAGCATACTAGTAACAAGACATCACTACATCCATCATACTGCAGAGATTTCCCATGAGCCAACTGGATTTGGGGTAAAAAATCTACTGCTATAATAGCTTCATCCTTCTCCTGTCATTGAAGTATCCATGTTTGTTGAGCTGCATGTCACTTCACTGAACATGTGAAATGTTTGGATGACAGACAACTGCTTTGAAACCCCTCTCCATGTGTGTGTGCGCGTGTGCGTGTCCCAACTGTGGCCATGTTAGCCCTGAGGTGACTCCAGTGTAGAGATCCTCGTGACCCCTGGGCTCCTTCGCTGTTCTAACTTTGGAAAGGGCCCCCAGGCTCCGGTTTGGCAATGAGCAGGGTTAAAACATTGAAGAAAGAACAAGATATGACAGTGAGGAGAAAACAACACCAAAAAAAAAAAAACATGACAAAAATTGTTGCAGTTGAGGTTTGATTTTTTGAGACATGAGCAGTTAATCACTACTAAAGAGCTGATAGTGCACCACACATTTACGTCGTTTCTGTCCCATAATCTTGCCAAAATGATTTGTATCCTTTCTTTCTAGTGAGGGGATCACACGGAACTGGTTGTGGATCAACACCCTCAAACATGTGGTCATTTGTGGCATTCATATGGACATGCTGCTTCTTAGAGGACACTTGAGCCCCACTTAAAAGGCGTCATGGGCTGCTTTCGATTAGGGAGGCGGTGGGCTGCTTTAGATTTGATGAACAAGAAGTGCATATGCATTCCACAAAGAATGTTAATGAAACACATTCCTGCCGGTTTCTCATGGAAACCAGCTTGGATTTAGGGATAAGGAGGTGGAGAGAAATGGGGTCCCCCCCTCCCTGTGTACCCCTCCTCAGGAAAAAAAAGCTGACAAGAAGCAGGAGGGAATGATTCTTCTAGGGAAAAGGAAAGGAAACATTGTGTGGGATGAGAGTATATTGAGACACTGTCAATATGTGACATAGTGGGCTCCCATAGGTCCACCACTGTGTTTTATTGGGTGTAACAAGAAAAAAAGAAAGAAAATAGTTTAAAAGGATAGTCACAATCTCCATGTCTGTCTAAAAACAATAGTCAGATGCCCAAATGAACATCAAAACAGGTTTTGCTTGCTATAATTACTCCACACTGTTCATACTGGCCATTAAGAGATCCCTTCATAGTGCACTTCCAGTGTAAGTGATGGGGGGCAAAATCTGCACTCCTCGTTTTAGGCACGATATCTTCAAATGTTGCAGTCTTTTTAGTGCCAAAGTCTCTTTTTGTTTCAATCCTTCCTGTGCTGCTTAATAGGGAACAGTGTCCAGGAAAACACAAAGAGAGAGTTTTATACTAAAAAAGACTAACTTTGGCTGTTATCCACTTGATTTGACTCAGACTGCTGAAGCCTCATATTAAACACAAATGTGCCCATGTGGTCTATCAAAGGAGAGTTAGCACAGAGCTAATTTGTTCCTTCTTAGGTCAAAATTATAGTAGAACATGCATTGACTGATGTACAGCACTAAATAGTCAGTCAATTTTGTATTTGATATGTGTATAAAATATTTAAATACACATTTGCATGGGTTTTTAAAGGAGACGTTCATAAATCTTCAAGTGTGTTTTGAAACAATAGTCAGGTGCCCATACGAATACTGAATGCTGTAATCATTCCTTCAGTTCATACTGGCCATAAAAACTTCCTAATGCACTTTCAATGGTTGTGATGGGGGATAAAATCCACAGTCAAAAATGTATTTAAAAGTTAATATTGTACATGGTCCCTTACAAATAAAACAGAATAAGTGAGACAGATTCTGCTTATTGAACCTTAAATCCTTGATCTGCAAGAATTAACATTTTTTGTCTGTTAAATTAAGTCTTTCATAGTGTTAGCTACCCCTGTTTTACCTCTCTAACACTATCTCCAAGGAGCCAGATTCTTTCTACTATTCTTCATAGTATTTATCAATAATTCAAACACCTACTATAAGTCGTTACCAATCAGATGGTCCACAGTTTCACATAAATGGATGAAATCACCAACTGTCTGTAGCACGTTTGTATTCCTATAAATGACCACAAAAGTGGAGCTAAAAAGCTAACAGACTTTTTTTAGGGAGGTGTTTATAGTAGATTGTGATACAGTGTCATAGTTAAAAGCCAAGCAAACTGCCGTTCTCTGTGTTTATACCTGTCAGACCTGAACGAATAAGGTTATGGTGATGACTCATATCACCTGAAAGTGAAAAACGATGTGAAACGTAGCAGATGAATGTGTGAGTCAAGCTTTTTGTAACCTTTACTTCATCCAAGGATTGTTGGTTAAGCACTGGAGCAGCAATGTGTTAGGCACTTTGCTCGAGGGCACTTCAACTCTTGTTGTTTATCCACTGGCCCCTGCACGTGAACTGTGAGGATCTCCTTCAAAGACCTTCAGTTCACCTCTGTGTAGTGTGAAATATCCAAACAGAACAGAGAACAAAAATATGTTTGCCTGCTCATCTGTGTAATTATTCATTTGCATTGACTAAGAATGATATGACCTCCACATTGAGGTCAGTTAAAACATTATCCACATCCTTCTTGGATTGGAAACTTAATCCCAACCTTATTCTCAATTATGGCCATGTCATTCCTGTTGAGGATTCGATTGTTCCACTCACTTTTGGGCTTCAATCCCTCTGTCAATGAGGTGTTCTTCTGTTATTGATGTTTGGCTAACCTTGTGTCCTTTACCACCTTGTGGTGTTGGGTCAGTTTTAGCTTTTAATGGGGTTTAACACAGCATCTGTCTTGAGTCTTGAGTGATATGTGCTGCTCTTTCGATGACCGAAAGCAGAGGGAAGTCACCAAGAGTCTTTATCCTAATCGTAAACCAAAGAAGTGGTTGGAAGGTCTGTGCAAGCCTATTAATCAGTGCAGTTGAATTGATCATAAGATATATCTGATAGATAGATATGAAAAGACACACCATTCATATTTAAATCACACGACTTTCGTGACACTAGTGACAAACCCAGAGAGAATATTTGCCTCAGCTTTACAAAGTTTTATAGTGCCTTTCAGCTCATTGATTTGGCTTTACAGCCTGCAACTTTACTGTTTTGGTTCAGTCTTATTAATGTCATCACTGTTGTTGAAAAAAGCTTTAAAAATTCACTGTATCCTTCCTGCCCAGCACCGACCGGCAGACAGACAAAGTTAGCGACTAGCTGGTGAACTAAATGGAGCATTTAGCAGCTGAGGAGCCAGATATTTTCCTCAGTAGTTGGTGGAGACAAAAAAAGAGCTAACAAAGAGTAAATGAATACTAATGTTGCTCCGTATCTAATGGTAAATAGGCAACTTTTGTGAAAATAAATATAACATAGTAATGTAACTGTTGATCAATTTGAATGAACCAACTGAAAGTGCATAGCTGACTTATATTACAGTAAATTCATCTACTGTAGGTGCTGCGTGTCAAAGTGCAGGCTGACAATCTCGCTGCTTTTGCCATCTGAGACATATTATGACGAGAGTAACAAGTCAATTACTATCTGGACAGCACAGAGACTGTATGAGAGACTTCCTTCATGGACAGTATGTGAACTGCAGTGCCCCTCTTAATTAGAAAAGAATTAATTATTCTGAGTTTGCATAAGAGAGAATCTTTTCAGTCATTAAATATTATTAGTCATGCAATTTAAGTTGTGCCTCCGAGCCAAAGTCTGATTTTTATGGAAACCTCGCTCTCTCACACACACGCACATAGGCATGCACGCACACACTGTCTTTCTATCTAATATCTGCTTGTGGACACTTAGGGAAGTGGCACACACTTATAGGCAGATGCTATAACCTTAGAGGAACATGCAGTATTTTAATTAGTTTAATCAAATATGTCTTCTGTACTATGTACCACGTCTTAATTTTGATTTATTTGCATGAGCAAGATTGTGTAGATCTTCTTCACACATAGTTTATATATATTTATATGACTTAATAATGGTATTTGCATTAAGCTGCTCTGCATCCATTTTGCTGATTGCAGAAGAAGTGTGTTTTCATTACAGACAATCACAGAGGCTCCTATCCAATGCAAATGAGACACTTTGCCAATTAATGAATAATGCTATTGGTTAAAAACAGGCTCGACATCACCACTGACAAAATGTTACACCAGGATTATTGAGCTTGTCTGATTATTTTCTTTCCATTTCACTGACCTTTTCTCTGTACTGAATATACAGTTAACCTGTAATATGCTGCTGTAGTGCTTTAACACATCAATCATGTGATCATTTACACACTGTGTCCAGATCATAATTCTATTTACCAGGGGCACTGTAATGCTATATTGATTGCCAAACCATTAGCATTTATACAACCATCAACAGTGAAAAGTAGTGCTCCTTCTGCTCTGTGCCTCACTCTACCATGTGGTAGGAGCTATAAATGGGCATGTTATTGAAAATTCCTTTTTCCTTTCAGCGCAGAGAGGGGAAGAGGCCGACCAGATCTCTATTAGCAGACTGGGATTTTCTCCCATGTGTCACGGTGAGTGTAATTGCAATGTCACACTTCAAGGACTTCATGTGGGTGGACGGGTGGTCTACCACAAGAGAGAGGACTGTAGTCAAAATACCAATTAATGAAGGCCAGAGAAATATGACCTGGACTGCTTGAGGTCCATACCTACCAATGGCTGAGCCTGTCGATTGAAATTGTATCCCATCAGCCCTTGGTCGTGGGTCAGTGCTCAGTGTCAGTGCTGGCAGATTACACTTTCCTCTCGCTGGATCATGGCTCATGCCCTTGAGCACATCCAGGAGTTCATCCTGTACTTACTTCATGGTGATGAATTCACAACTTTAGAGAGAAAATGAACTCCAGCTCTTCAGAAATTCTTTGTAATATTATCATGCAAACCACCAAGTCAAGCCGTACCTCGACATTTTTTACTGTTACCGGGGTCAATCAAGGAAATACAATCCTCTTCAGCTATTCTGTTCAGCTCTGTGCAGAGGTACAACCGAACCACTTACACCGAGGGTGCAGAGTGAGCCTGCCTGTGGTATTTCCGCCACTTGTGATGGTCAGCTGCAGCATTGTGTTGCTGCTGTGGCCCTGGGCTGCTGACTGTGTCGTAGTCTTGGAGTATCTGGCTCACATGTGTGAGCCCGGAGGGATGGCACATCCCAACCTTGGTGAACATACAACCCACCGCTGCCAGAATTAATTACCACAGCGGGCTTTAACCTTGCCTCGCCTGCTCCAGCCCCAGCATAATTTGGAGATAAGTCGCCATTTGCATGTGGCGCCAAGTGAACCACAGATATGGAGTGTACTTCATGTAAATGGACAGACAGCGCCTGCTGCCTGTCCACTGTGTGGATTCCCTGCCATGCAACAGATCCCTGTAAATAAAGCATAGAGCCAAAGAAGCATCCTTGTGTTTGCCAAGGATGTGTTTGCAAGCTTCACTATTATTATTTTTTAAATAACAATGAATCAAATTATTACGAGTGTGAAACAGGGATTCTGCACAGTGAGAGTTATCACCCACCTCTGCAGCTCTACTGAGCTTCTTAGCATCTTTTAGCTCATTAATTTGGTTTTACAGCACACTGTATATGGCTCAGTCTCACTGAACCTTGTTTGCAGAAGCAATAAGCAGCTGTTTTCAGCAAACAAGCTCTAATAAACCCTCTGTACACTACCTGTTCAACACCAAACAGTAGACAAAATTAGTAACTAGCAGGTGAAGAAAGTTCAACATCAAGCAGCTGAGGAGACAGATGTTTTTCTCAGGGGTTGGTGGAGGCCAATATGAAGATAAAAAAAATTGGACTGGCATTCATAAGGTGGACAGAAGCACAACTCCAAATCAATGGTAACGTTGCTACATGTCTGCCGGATGTGTAAATAGGCAACTGCTGAAAAATGAAGTATGAAAAATACTGTAAGTACACTGCGGGCTGTGGCTCAGCTTGTTGTTTCTCTGCCCCCTAGTGGCCAGAAATTAATTAATTCAGCTTTAAAGTCACAATGAATAGAAAAGTCTTCTTCTGTAGGTTTTTTTTCAATTTGTCACTGTTCTTGCCAACTAATAACATTATTTCAAAATAATCAGTGTGTTTGATGTATTTTCCCGTAAAGTCTCACAGATTATTACTTTAATTTTTTTTTTCTTTTGTAGCCCAGGTCAAACCCTTAAAATTGTTTCAAGCCAATTATCCAATTTATTATCCAATTATTTACCATTAGACAAATTGTTCATTTAGCGCTCATTGGAGTGACTTACTATGGAACTGAGGTGAAAATACATTTGTTGACAAAGAGTCTGGTTTCTCTTTCTGACAGCTGGCTCTCATTTTGACATGAAATCAGATCCTCCTCAGGGTCCACTGTGAGGACTCTTTGCACTGCCCAGTTATCAAAACACAGCACAGAATCCACTTAAGCCTCATCGCTGGCTACGTTTCAAGTCACCACATCTAAAATAAAGAGACAGAAAATACATAAATGAAGAGAGGTGGTGAAACCATTTCCACTGTAGCCTACAACAGTAATTATGAAGGTTAGAAAGGAAATGGATGATGAAAGGTAAGGCAACATTTTGAGTTTAATAAAATCATTGACATTGTTTGACTCAATTTGAAGCTTAACAAATGATGTGATGGCACTTCCTTGGCATCGTATGAGCTCCAATGTTATCTGTGTTGTCATGATAATAATCATGTGCAAACACACTTTGCTACATATGTCTCCCCTGAGATTGGGATAATTATTATATGAGAGGCAAACTCCACATTGCCTGAGCAAACAAGGTTACTGATTCTATAATGCTCAGGATTTCTCTGCACAAATCCACATATCCAGGTCGTGGCTGCGACTCACAAGAATGCACCATCCGATGATTATGTCTAATTAAGTTAAATGTCACTTACAGGCAACATGGAGTGTTTCCACCCCTGACACACACACACACACACTGCTGAAGTGACTGCACCAGTGTGGCTGCAGCATCTGCCATTAGCGACCAGAGAGAGTCTTTAATGATACTGTAACAAAGAGAATTTCACTTCATCATTCCAAAAATTAAAGAAGTCTGTCTCTGCTTTGAGAGATGTTGAATATTTCATGACACCACAGGCTGACCTTGGGTCATGCTGTGTAGAGGCCAAGATACTCAGACCTATAAATGATGCATCGACAACAGCAATAACTGTATACGACACTATGGGGCCTCTGGATTCGAATTGGTGCGTGAAGCGCATGTGAGAAAGCAGCGGGGATGTTTCTTTGGAGCCTGCCGATGGAGATTATCCGTGATTGGATGATTCATTGCGGCCAGTGACAGTCTGAGTGTGTGGGATGAGACCTGGTGCTATCTTTACCCTTCCCTCCACCTCTGCCCATCTCTCACTCTCCTCTATTTATGGAGCACTGCAGTGTATATTATATGGCGGTTCAGTGCTGGACTGCAACCCACGAGGGACACTTCTCGATCTGAGCAAACTGCACCTTTTCTGCAAAAAAGCAGCAGGAACGATAGATTCAGGCAGAAGGGGATATGGCCTTTTCACCCCCCTTCCCCTCCTAGTGGCAAATGACTACAAATAGGCTACTCAACCCACATGTACAACATACATTCAAATGTGCATACAGAGTGTAAGATGCCGCCCCAACTCCCTGCGTCTTTGTTTTCTTCGCCTACCGGAAAGCTGTGCAGCCGTGAGACAAATTGCTGCGTGGCATTAGCACTACAGTGAAGGATGAAAGTGCACCGAGCAAGGCAAACAAGCATCCCATTACAACCGCCACTTAGCAACAAACACATCTATTACAGCGACTGAGCAAGGCCGGTGGTGAGCCTGCACACACCTCCAACAAGCTGCTATCCAGGGCAATGAGATTCAGGATGCACTACACTGGGAATTTCAACGAGAATGAGAAAAAAAGAAAACAAATGGCCTCCCACTTTCTCTCCCCACTGAGGAATCAAGGGCCATAGCCACTGTTTACATACTTGAAGAGAGAGTCTCTTCATCAGATGATGTTTTATGATTTTTTTGTTGCCCTGCTGAGACTCGGAGCGCTCCCTTTTCCACCATCATTTTTTACTACGGACATGAGCATGACATCACTTCCACAGAGACGGGCTGCTCAATTCATTGGTCCCACTGTATCATAGTGATGAATGGAGAGCTTAATACACTGACCTGATACAGCTAACCTTCTGCTTTTCTCTTTGTATGCGCTACTGATATTTTTTCCTCCTTGTTTCTACCCACAGGTACACCCCTAGGGCTGCACCTTACACTCTGATGTGTGTCATATCAATTCTCAGACAAAAACGCACAATTCCCTTCTTTTTTTTTTACCACACTAATTACTGTGGTGCAAATCCTGACTGCTGTTGTCATGGTAATTGCCTTTCGGGGGTTATGGCGCCACTAAAGCTCAAGTGACTGAGAGTGAGAGAAAATGAGAGGAAGTTAGGAGAAGATTGCGAAGGAGACACACATTGCTCATTGTGTGCCAACATATTTCATGTTTCATCTTGTTTCATGGCGTGTACTATTGGCAGTTTACCTTGACTCTAAATGATCTGACCACGGCGCTGCTTCGCGTCAATGCCAGAAAATGAATTTGATGTGGGTGAGTGGGGATAAGTGTTCTTTCAGCACCGAGCAGAGTGCCAAGAAGTCCCAGAGCAGAGACCCGCTCCCCGCCGTTTATCCACTGCATTAAATGAATGTGTTGGGTTCAAGGAGGGGTCAGGGAAATATAGGGGACAACATATGTCAAACAATACATATAGGAAGAGAAAAGTGGGATCATAAAAAGCCTTTTATCATTTGGCAAACAGGGCTCCTGGTGGAGGAAAAAAAAGAGAAAATCCTCGTGGATTGAAGTGCTTGATCATCATTATGGAACAACAAGAGGCACCTCTGACAGTTGGCACCGACATAATGCTGAAATGAGGATGGTTTAGCTTCTCCAAGGTCTTGAGGTTTGGAGCATCATTGTATGTGTGTGTGTGTGTGCATGCGTGTGTATGTGTGTGTGTGCGCAGTGCCCTTAGGATGTCCTTGTGTAGTGTCAAGTGTCCTGATGGACCCCATGCAAGCATGATTGGCTTTCTGCTGTTCACTGTTGTTATTTAGATACTTCATCATAATATCTCTGCTAATATCACTTTAATTAACTGCTGTTGCCTCAGTTCTTCTTATGCTCACTAAGTTTTGTTTTATGTGCATATATAGGTTCGGTTTGGTAAGGTCATAGAATCCAACATTCAAAAAATATAAGCATGACACAACACAAAAACAAACAAAGTTAAATAGAGCATGGGATATGTATATACAAAAATAAATATAACATAAAATAATGAACTTTAAATAGTATGAAACACAAAAAAGATGTTATGTATAAAATTGAAGCATGGCACTATAAAAACACTGCTAGATAGCCATGCGGATCATTTTTGTTTTATTTGTCCAGGTGTTGACACATCTGTCTCTGAGATTTCTGCCTCTACCGCAGTAGGATAGAGGTGGAGGTTTTTTTAGATGCTTTAAAGTTACAACAAAAAATAAGGTTGCAGTGGATGCGAAAAAAATGGATGTTGTAATTATAAAATTAACAATATCTCCAGTAATTTCAGAATCATGCAATCAGGATCTAAAATTAGTTCATTTTTGAACAAGCGCATATTTGTCAGTTTTTAGTGTCACTCAGAAATTTCTGTTGTGTGCTGTGATGGTCATACATTGTTTCTTGATTAGCTTGCATCTTCTGTATTTGTATCGAGTTTCTTGATATGTATTGTCAAATTGGTTCATTAGTGACAAAGCTTTGCAGCCAACCATAAAAATTGGGTTTCATTTCCTGAAAATCTTAAGGGTTATAACTCTAAGTCAGAGTGCATTGAGCTCTCTCGGCCACCGTATAATCCTCAGACCTCACCGTTTTTTATAGGGACTATTTTCTTCAATGGAAAGCAGTTCCATTCTAACCTGACGCGCCAGATGGTTTGTTACACAGAAGTGATCTCTTGATGTCGTGATCTCGCGAATCCAGCCGCCTCCATTCACCTCCGTTGTGGATACCACTAGAGTTGAAGTAATCTGGCTAAACATAACTTATTTCCATAGCCTTTATATATTTAGCATTGACGTACAGAACAGGTCAAAGAGAATTTTTTCCCTATTTCTCACTGAAAGACAGCGCAAAAAAAAAAAAATCCCTTACAGCTGAATTCTAACTTGTCCACATGACAGTAATAGCTGCATTTTGCTGCACATACACACACCAAACAGAGGCTAATTCAATGTTCCAGCTCCTGTTTGTTTAGTCATGGACAAACAGAAGGCTGTGCCAGCAGCTTATTGGTCTGGGATTTATTTCACTGAGTTTGAAAGGAATTGTCAAGAATTTATTTACAAATCAATTCTACACACAGGAGATCTACTCCATGATAATACACACACAGAGCAGTCTAATGCTGTTTAATCCTTCATGACTGCTGCAACTTCAATTATTTCAATCGTTTCATGCCAGATGCTGTTATGATGTAACAATGTGTTCTTTGAAACTGCGCTCATCTTGTCAATAACTTGCTTTGTAATTTGTGACTTAGTGTTGAAATATTTATGAATATTTAAATCATTTAGTGCATTGTATAGTTTTAAATCCTTAAGTAATCATCCGATTTGGAGAATGATCTTTGAGGTGAAATTGTTACAAAGCACATATAATCCCCCATGATTAAGTGCTTAAAGAGAAAATTGTGTTATATACTGTGGCATTAACATCTTATCTTCAGCCCTATGCAAATCACTGCAATACATTGTGGCACAAAACATAACTGTACCTTTAGTTAAATATGATGATGTAGTGAAGACTTCATTCTTTAAAAAAAAGAGAAGATAACCGAAGGGTTATATTCAAAGAGATCAGATCAGATCAGGAACATGTAGAGCTGTAGCTGGGCAGACCATATTTCTGTTTTTTACTTAATATTTTACTTCTTGTTTTGTGTTTTTATTGTTGTGAGATTTATTTTAATCTTATTGTTTAAGTTTTATTGTATACTTAGCAATTAATACTCAATAATGGTCAATAATAAGTCAATCTCGGTGTTCCCAACTCATGTATCAGTCCGAGGTAGTGGAGCATGTTTCCGGAGCCTGAAAGGCAACACCTCGTCCCCTTTATTTGGAAGGTCCTGGCTCCAAATGGAAAAGATGGCGCCAACCATGAGCAGCAACTCTGGGCTTTAAACTGGCTCCAATGCAAACCAAAGGGTGATGTCACATCTTGCTACATCTTTTAAACATTTGTATGGGTGTGACCAAGTCCCATGACATTCCCTTATAGACTTGATAGCTTATGTTTAAAATAACAAAGCATAAAGACTAAACACAACATTGGTAACAGTCCAGAAATGTACAAACTCATACATCATATATGAGACACAGTGTAAATCATACATGTGCGTAGCACTTACCACTGCATCAATTATACTACTTAGATGAATTCGACTGTAAGTAGTATTTGTCAAAACAGAATAATCACCACTGTCACTCCATTGAGATGTGAAATCCTGTAACCACATTCAGCCCTCCTGAATGTTTTGACAATGTGTTAGAAATAGAGGCCAAGAGGAGTTTCAGCCCTCACAACTGCTGCAGCTATCGCTCACTCCATGTTTTGCAGATTAATTCAAAGCATCCCACTGCCTGAGAAATGACAACACTGCGGAGACAGCCTGGAGTTACACTTTGATGGACACAGTGGTCTATCTCTGCCGTTGACTTCAGTGAAATTGTGACCCCCCTGGTCATTTTGGCGGGGCCTTATCAGCGCTGGCCAAATGCAGGGAGTCTGATGGAAGGACTAAGGAGATGATTTGTGGACAGTCTAGCACACTAATGGTGCTAACGCTGCATGCTCCCCACATTGTGGCTGCAGAATACATTGTGGAAATGGGATGGAAGACTCACATCCATTTTGATCAGGCCAAAATGGGAAACACGAAAGATAGCATCGCTGACCGGAAATCCATACAGTGGATAGTGAGGACAGCTGAGAGGATCATCAGAACCTCCCTCACACCAGAAACAGAACTCTAACTCATACTTTGTATCCGCCATGCAACTACCATCATTGCAGATCGCTCACACTCCTCTTATGGACTATAAATCCTTCTGAATATTGGAATGATTCTTCTGCTGCTACTCTCACTCACTTAAGACGAAACAAATCATTAGCACACAGTTTTACTGTTGGAAAACAGGATTTTAGGGCTACCACAAAGATAAATGTCAGCTTAAAGTTTATACAGTACAGTGCAACCTTTTAGTCTGTGATCCTACTGAGCAGAGAAAATCCACTGGGTGCAACCTTTAGAAGCAGGGATCCTCGGCCCTACCTAACTCCTCGAATCAGTGGCAGAAAATCTATATCCTCTTAAAGAGGAGGAGTCACATCAGATAATAGATATATGAAATCCATCTTGTTTCTGAACTCTGTCCTTTGTAGGAAACAGATCAATCAGAAAGCCTCTCTTTGAATTGCCCACACTGACACAAAAATCAGTAAAAAAAAAAAAAAAAGTTGACTTGAGGACACAGGGTGAAGGTACATACTACGGCAACATCAGTAGAGATGAGGTGGAACTGGTCAATAGGCAAGAAATTGAGAGAATAAACAGTACAGAGGAACTGATAGAAACTCCAACCTTGTAAAAAAAAAAGTCTGCTTTACAGTACTTCTTAAAGCTTAAAGTGTAGGATATGCATGTTTTTGCTGTCCATGTTTATTCACCCCATGCAGCTAATGCTGATACTCACACAGCTCCACACATTCACACCTGGAAACTGCCTTGTGTCTGATCTGATGGCCACTGCTGCTGGAGAAATTGGGGGTCAAGGGCACCTAATTGGTAAGGGAGGTGCAGGAGCTTACCCGGGGATTGAACCGGTGACCTTCAGCCTGTTTCTCTAACCTTCAGGCCACCGTTTCCTATCAGCCATTTATGTGACAGTGTGTGTGTGTCAGAACTCACCGTGAACTCCAGCTCTTTCTGTTATTTTCCTCCCGTTTAAGGTGGTGCAATCACCTTAAACAGGAGGAAAATAACAATCACAAGACAATCAAAAATATCCTGTGCAGTCTCATCACAACCTGGCACTTGCAAGGCCCAGGATTGTGAGTCTCTGCAGCTGAGAACATCATCAGCACCTCACTACCCACCATTAGTGACACTGAAACAAGGCGCCCACAGATGAGTTTAAGGACAACAATCAGCCCACCGCCTGTTCACCCTGCTGCTATTTGCAAAGTGATACAGAAGTATCAGCTGCTCTTGTGAGACTCCTAAACTCCTTTTGAAATCCTTAACATCAGCACAAAAGAGGACTCAAACAGCACTCCTCTCACCCACTTCAGCTCTGGCCAACGTGCTGCGCCTCAAATACTGAACTCTCTAGATATTTACTTCACTTGCTGCCCTTTTACTTCACTTTAAAATCATAAATAAACACTGAGCCCTGTTATGCAGTGCAGTATCTTTTACCAGCATATGGCTGTTGTTGCAGAACCCCTTCAGTTTGTATTTTGACAGTTGCAGCTGCAGTGTTGTCAAATGTTCATTTATATTTACAGAGTAGCTTTTTAAACTGCATCATTTACTGTTTTACTGCTACAGTATGTTTGTAACCCTTCTCAGTATTTTTTTTCCCCCTGTAATACAGTATTACACAATAGTATATGTGGGGGCTGCAACTGCATTTTGCTGCTCTATGCTGTACTGTTTACATGATAATAAAGCTGCCCTTGACCTTGATGTTGAAAGCGTTTGGCCTGAAAAAAAACAGTGGAGGTAATACAGCGAGGAACAACTCTCTGCACTCACTGAAAATAATGGTATAGATAAAGCCATAAACACACATTATATCTAAACTGCACATTATTATAGCTGTAGTTTTCCAACAGGATTATTAATATTCTTCACTGTAAATCAATATAATTGTAGTCATAAAATCTTTTTCAGTAGTGAAAAAAGTTGTTTATTTTTGACTCGCCTTGTAAATGTAATCAAATTATACTCATTCAGATGCGACCATGACAAACTCCCTGTATTCAAACACAACATTTATTGTGAGGCTGTTCTTCTAGCCAGTCCTTATGTGACTTCAATGCTGAAAGAACTGGTGGCACCTCCAATGGGATCCAAAAAGTGCCCCCAAGATAAAGCATGTCAGCTAAAAATATTCTTACATTTCTAAAAGGATTCGTGTACGCACGTGGGAGAGTGATTTCATTTTCTGCACGCGTGTTTGTAAGAGGAGTCGACAGCGCTATGCAGACAAGTGCCTGAGCGCCTGGTTGCTCTCTCTTTCGACATGTCAGGTGCCGTGTTTACGCAGCCTGTTGCCCGGCAACCCCTGCCAAACACTGGTAGGATGAGGGAAGCAGCAGAAGTATATGTTGTCATGAGGGTGTCTGTACAAGTGTGTGTCTACATGCGAGGATCTGTGCGTCTGCAAACAAATACTGCTGCTGCTGCCCTCCATGGGGCAAATAAGACAATTTTGAAGTTAATGGGAGTCAAATTTCTCCTCTTTTGGTAGATGCTAACCGCCACCCTTAACTTCCAGCCCCTGTTCCCTAAGCTAACATGTCCCACACCAGTTTGTCCACTGAGAGCACAGGGACGAAATTTATATCAGCCCTCATAAGACGACTAACAAATTGTCAAAGTAACCAAGCGTTATGGGATTAGGAATTGCAACCCCTTACACTGAAAAAAGTAATTACATCCTTTTAACACTGACAGTAGAAGTATTCAGACTTGCAGTCAGTCTGCACATTCTGCAAATCACCTCATCCGTGTTACAAAAGTGTCATCAAACCAATCTTAATCTTACTGGTATGAGTGTAAACATGAGATCATTAGTGTACGTATCCTGGTGGTGCACCACTGCTTACAGTAAGAGATTCACACAGAATTATATCTGATTTTTTTAATCTGTTTTTAAAACATAGTTATTGCATCTTCCATTTCTAGTCATATTTTGTTGTTTGCTGCAATATTTTTGCTATACTGTGGATCTCTGTCCAAACTCTGATGCCACAACAATGTCCAGCAGCTACAGTAGAGTTTCTGAAACATCAGAGGTCAACAGCAGCTTTTAGTGCAAGCTCCTTGGAGAAGCGAGAGCTCCTCTCTGCACTCACCAATTTGCAGCAACAATAACACATGAGATAGAAGAGGCAGCGACACCAGGTTCTCAGTGCACCTTAATGCAATACAGCCACAAGACATGTTGCATTTTCAGAAAGGTGCACAGCACTCGCTTTTTGTCTCTAATGGAAAAGCTCTCACTCTGCAATCAATATTGCTCCGTCACCTACAAGCAAGACCTGCAGCAAGTTCACAAGTTCGCACCTGCTCTATGGGTTTTTTTGTTGTTTTTTTTATTATTCTGTTATTCTGTGAAAAGTAAAAAAAAAAATCACTGATGGTGGATGTAGACAGAGACACTGCAAGAAAAATAAATCCTGGAAGCCCTGATGATTTACAACAGGTTGTATTTTTACTTTTGAATTACACTGTAGATGTACGCTATCTTAGATCATGTATGTCGATATGTTGATTCCTGTCGTGGAAGCACATTATCATAAGAGGGAATCACTCAGCTAAGCTCCTTTGATGAAAAATAACTGAAGAGATTCAACCTGACCTTAAAAAACATGTGACATTTCCCAGCTGAGGAGCTGGAACCCATCCTCTAAGATAAGGAGAGCATCTTACTTAAATGTCACAGCGTGGACAGACTAGCTCTGATATTGTTGAGGAACTACCGCCTTGCTGAGATGCTTTTTTTTGGGGAGGTATATTAGTTCGTATGAAGCTTCCAATGCAACTTGCTATGGCATCTCATTAAACCCTATAATGTCTTGCTGATAATTAAACATTCACATTTAGCAGAAAATGACTCTACAGAGTATATCACAAGCCTGGGATTCCAACAAACACAGTATGCTTTGACTATAATTGACTTTTTACTCTGCCCTGGAGTTACAGGAGAATAATGGGTCTGGAAATAGCTAGTTAACCTCCTGTCAGGTAATACATAAAAGGAAAACAAAAGTCTTCACTGCACTGCAATATACCTAAACCTTTCCCTCTGAGAGGAACAGTGAGATGTCAAGGTGAGGATTGTTACACTAAGTGATTTTATTAAGTGGAACACCCACGGAGAGCTCAATCTGCCACGCAGGGATTGTTTGACGCAAATTATACATAATTCCCCGTGCATGACAAAACATCTATAACCCTCACATACAGTATGGTTCAGCAGTGTGGCCCTGGTTTATAAAGAAAATAAACAACTGAAGGGCACCCCTAAATAAAAAATATTACGCTGTGATCATTATCGAGTAGTTGATTAATCAATAAGTCAATTTAAATTAAGCAAAATACCAGACATTGTATTGCTTTTCCTATCATATAGCATATGTCATCTCATATGATCAGTCGATTAATCAGTTAGTTAGTCACTCGGTAGAAGATTAACCAACCATTTTGAGAAAACATTAATCATCTAAGCAATTTACAATTTGCTGTTGTTCTTTGTTTTATTTTATATTATATTTCACTATTCAGTGTGAGGATGTCATCAGGGTCATTTATAACAAAAAGCCTTACAAACTGGGAGTGTGGAGTTTGGAAGACATGGGCTTCAATTTAAGTGCAAGCCTAAACCAGTGGAGTACCCCTTTAATCAATGAGAATATTGGCAGAAAATGTGAAAAAAAAGTGAAACAATTAAATTTAGCAGGTAAAAATGCCTTTTTTTTCTGTTTCTCTGCACTATATAATTGTAAATTTGAAAACTTTGGGATTTTTGGATTTTCTCAGTATATAGCGGCAAATACAAAATCATGCAAATGAATTGTGCTGTAGATGACATATATACAGTATATGTCGACAATTTTCATCATTTGGAGGAGGTGGGGTGGTGGGCGGCTATGTCCCAGCAATGGACTTTGCCACAGGAGGCCGCCATTTGTTTCCCATTTCTAACCACAAGTGTTACATTTCCAGTCACTTACTTTCATCTTCCGTCATTTATCATAAACCTAAACAAGTTGTTTTTTGTGTCTAAACCTAACCAGACCTTAACCATAGCGTTGCCACATCATAAAACATAATTATTTTTGAACAGTGATTTGTTACAGTTTCAGAAAGCGCAGACAAATGACCTGCCGATTACTGCCGATAGGGGCACCAGATTAGAAAAAGCTACTATGTATCGTGGCGTGCACGTGCTCAAACGATGTATTTGATTGCTTAATTTGAAGGACTTGAGGAATTACAATTCATCCTGATGGGGAATTAATGACTGCACCAAATGTCATGGAAATCCATCAGTTGTTGAGATATTTCACTTAAAATCACAAATGTCAACCTCATGGTGGCACTAGAGGAAAAGTCAAGGGATCCCCAAAGTTGTTAAAATTCATTCTCTGGGAACTACAACATCTGTACAAAAAATTTGTGCCAATCCATTAAGTAGATGTCGAGAAAGCTCAGTCTGGACCAAACCAACCAACTAACTAACAGACGTGTCATCCATATAGCTGTGCTACTAGCATGAATAACACTCATTAGCTTCAGTCTATTTTGATGTTCTTCAAACAAGCATTATTCTATGGGACTATAGTCAGTGTTATATTCGCTGTATGTCAGTGTTGCAGTGATCATGTTATTCCTCTCAGTTAGTAGTAAAGGAAACACGTTGTCAACCCTCTTGCCTCTTTCTCTCTCTGCACTGTCTCCCTCTGTCTCTCCCACATCTTCATTGTCCATGGCCTAGGGGAACAGTTGGCTTTCTGAATGCTCTTCCCCCTTTGTGAGCACACATTGATTGGCTCTCCGGTCCCCCAAAAGCAGAGCAGCATGGGGTGCCGGCAGCCAGCTTTCTGCTGGTGTTGCTCACCCTCGCTGTAGAGACTTTTTGTTTGTTTTGTTGTTTTTTTTTTATCTTAGAGTAAAACAAGGGGAGCAAATCGTCAGGAGGCTTCACCACAACCTGTCTCGGTATGTGTCTTCTCTTTCTGTTTGTCTCTCCTGCTGTAATGAGAATCAATGGGGTTTAACACATTTCCCTGCCTTTTTGTCAAATAGGGAGCAATGGTTGTCCCTCTGTTTGCAGAGGCCTCTCCTCCTCATTGCCCTACTGATTCCCTCCATCCTTTGCAATCCTATTTGCTGACCAGTCTCCCCTGCACAGTCGGCAATACTGTCAGCAGGTCACACACAATCCCATAACACAACAGACCCCCAATAACACAGTTGTTTGGGGAAAGTCGCACTGGGAGCTAAGAGGCTTGGTGAAGTGAAAGCACAGAATCCATTGACGGTCTCCATTTAACTCACATTTTTGTGTTTAAGCGAAAGAAATTGAAGCAAAATATGCCAATACAGCTCTTAACCATCGTAATAAGTAGACTCTTGGGAATGTATGATTCCAACACTATCTCTCTTTTTCTCTTTTCGGACATACCACCGCAGCAGTATGAGCTCTCTGTCCACAGCGGAGCAAAGTGTGCACTGTGAACACATTTTGACTGGAAGACAGCCAGTGGTTGGTTGGTTGCGGAGGATGTGGGCTGGTCTCTGGAGCCTGGTGGTTGTTCATTCATAAACCAGGTGGGAACTGTAAATGAAAACACAGACATCTCATTGCCTACATTTTCAAAGATCACATTGTGCTGTTGTTGTGAAAGGAGAAAAAGGGACGTGCGGGGTGCGAGACCAGCATCGGCGATGTGTTTTGTAATTCTCTGAGAGCGTTTGAAAAGCATCAATGAGCACATGAAAGAATATTTATGTCATTTAAATTTGGTGCTTTAACAAAAAGTTGATCTAACATATTCGGATTTAACTCAAAATCTGGCTCACTGCTGCTGATTTTGTCATCTTCATTCAACACAATGTGAAAACTAGAATGAGTGGAAACCGATGTTGCCCCTTAACAGTCTGTTCATCTTCATGGCAGCCATCTGGCTAAAGAACTTCTCTTGAAACAGAATCAGGAATGCTGGGATTAGTTGTTATAAGTACGAGACAATATGGGGTTTTATAGGGTGTTATACCAGGTGTGTGACAAATAAATCCCTCAAATGAAATGTAACAGACCATGGACAAAAAGGAAGTTGCACCTAGTATACTTTGGGAGGCACACTCACATCTTTGGTTAGTTAGGATATGTTACATCTTGGTTGAAAGCTTCATAAAATATGACAACTCTGCTGCAGATACGGGGATGCTTTGTTATTAACCTTGCAAACAGTGCTTATATAAGCCTAATTTTGTATGAAGAAAACAGTTTGAACCAGTAAAAGACTGAATATACCGAGAATCAGCAATCACTTAAAGGGGACATATCATGTTTTTTGTGATTTTCTGTTACTGTTATGATGTTATGCTATGTTAAATATGGTCAATGTTTTAAAACGTATGTAGAAGTGCTCCCTGCAAGTCAAAAGCCCAGGCTTCAACCTACACTGAATGCTTCGTTTGCAACGTCTTTTTTCTGATGTCAGCTTATTGCGCATGCCCATAAACAGCTATGTGGTCTGTAGCCTCTGTTGCTAAGGTCGTTGCTAACGTTTTTTCATGTGTTGTTTGCGTTGTCCACTCTCATATTTCAGATCAGATTTTTGGCTTGAAGATGTACGAATGTATTTGAGAAGGTGACATTTCGAGCAAAGAATGAGAAAAAGTAGTGAAACCCTGCTATAATAGTTTGTTTTCATGGTTTGTTGACGTAGCTTCTGGAGCTGGCAGATGTCTCCCGAAGCTGCTTCCTGAGGTTGGCCAATCAGAACAGAGTAGGCTCCGCAGGAGCAGGGCCTTAAAGAGACAGGAGCGAAAACGGCCTGTTTCAGACAGAGGCTGAACTAAGGGGCTGCGTAAAGGGTCAGTGTGAGTCAAATAAGGAGTTTTTTGAAATTTAAATCATGCAAAGATATTCCAGTAGACCCCTAAAATATAAATATAGACTTGTAAATCTGCATGATACGTCCTCTTTAAACCTGCTTTACCTTTTTTGGCCACTTGGGGGTGACGCAAAAAGCTGTATTATCACCTTGTTGAGTTATTCTGGTTAATGAGTTATGTACAGTAGCCTATTTAAACATTTAACAAACACAAAGCAGCATTAGCATTTTCTTTGAGTTATGTTTGTGTCTATTTGGCTAATGTAATTTAAATATTCATACCCGTTTTGGTTTTGTTTTGGTTTCTACCAACTCCTGAGGGAAATACAGTATATAGCTGCTAAATGCTTCACTATGTTCACCAGCTAGTAGCTAACTTTGTCTCTCTGCTGTTTGCTGCTGGGCAGGTAGTGTAAAGTGGGTTTTTGGAGGTTTTTCACTGAAAACAGCTAGCTAGTAACAATTTCATGTTATGTTTCATGTATTCTGTTGTTTTCTGTTTCATATGATATTCATGTTTCATATCATTGAATGTCATTATGCACTAATAACAAAAAAACAAACAAACAAAAAAAGGAAACAGCTGCCTGCTGCGTCTGGAAACGATGCTGGTGAGAGCGATAAGAACCAAAACAGTGAAGTTCTGTCAGTTAATCAAAACAAGCTACACCTTTTTCACATTTATCTTTTTAATTGTTGTTAGAAAGATATTGATTAGTGCAGCTTTAAATCTTAATCATAATCTCCACCTGTACTTTCTGTAGCACTTCTTTGAGAGTTAAAGCTTTTTGGTCTCCAGTCTACTGTGATGGACAGGAAAAGGAAACGAGAATAAACTAAAGTCAACACGAGAAGAATACAAAAGCTCCACTCGGAAAAAGACCAGCAATTAAACCTGTGTACTTGCTGTGGGGTGACAATGTTAACTGCCGGACCGGCACATCCCTGGCAATAAAGCATGTCGGGTAAATCTGGTGTCACGCTCAGCCTGCACTGGAGCCCGCTGATGCACTGCACTGCAACATGTTGAACGTCCCTGTGCATACAAGTTTTAAAGCATTCCACTAACAGACCATTTTTGACTAAGTCTCCTTGACCCAGTTGCGATAAGGAAAATTCCCCTCTATATTTGGACCGGTTTGTCTTGTGCTGGCATACATCACAGACGACATCATCATCTTGAGGGAGAAGGTGTCACAACAGTGTGATCACAGGTCTAAAAAGGTCGATCCTTTTCAAAGCATTGCAGTGGAGTACTACGGGGAAGATTTTATATTATGATGCTCAATTATTCTGCACAAAATTATGAGAGTTTTAACTGTCATCTTGCATCAAAACATGCATCACATCCCTACATTTTGATGGAGTGTAGCTATACTGACCCTGAACTTTTAGCTGTTATAGATCAAACCAGGAAAATGAAAAGTACTTTGGTGGTTTAAAAATTTAACCGTACAAGAATAAAACAGTTCTCTAAGCTGAGGGTGACAAGCTTAAGTGGCCTGAGACAAATCGGTGAATGAGTAACTAGCTCTTTAATGGCCGACAATTTAGGAATTCCTACCTTTGTCACAGCACTAAATGGCTGTTTTACTGCGTTTACAATTTGGTGTATGGTATGAAAACATACATAAATTACTCCATCTTCTACAGCATGCCTTCATTTGGAGTGTATGAGTGACTTTAAAAGGTACAATTTTTATGATTAGAAGTGGTGTATAAAAAAAACTCTAAAATAACTAAGTATGCTGGCTTTAATTAGGCCAAATCCTTAGTGATTTAGATATACAGTAAATGCAGTTTTTTGTGTTTGCCAATTTGTTCTTTGTTTCCGACTATCTTTAAATACTACCTTTTTGTATAGATGTCAGCTGTTTGCGTTGCACCTTACTAGAATCTCCTATTGGACATTACAGGGCTTTATTGCAATTAACAGCTCGATAAAATTGATTGGGTGTGTTGGTATCCTGGAATCCAAAGTTAGGCCCTGCATCCTGATACAAATACTGTGCATCATGATTGCCTAAAATTTTCCAACCTCTGTTAGAGGGAAATGTTCACATTAGCCAATTCAGGGATGGCTTACAAGCCTGGAACAGGCTGAAATCAATGCTTCCTGTCACCTTTTAGCAGGACAAATGGCGCCTATTGTTCCAGTGTAGACAGCTGGGGTGGGTGCACAGGCCAGAAAGCATGGGCTCACAGGACTCCAAACACACCAGCAGAGTGTGTCACCTGTGTAGTGACTTCTACTAAAAAATGTATAAAAAACCCTGTGACAGTGAAAACTTCACTGTGACCCTGAACACATCTCAACTCTGAGGAGTCAGTCACAGCACACAGGCTGATGTGTTTCTAACTTTTGACAAGGGGTGTCTCCAAAGAGGCCACAGTGGCAGCCTCAGGTCAGTGTGTGTGTGCGTGCGTGCGCGTGTGGTGGACAGGAGTCTGGATGCTGCTTGGCACAGTCATGGCTCCTTGACGTCAGCACTCAGCCCAGCCTGCTCCTGCTGCTGCTGCTGCCGCTGCTGCTGCTGCTGCTGCTGCTGATGCCGCTGCTGCTCTCAAACATGTCTTTGTTATTCAGAGCCTTCCATCAGAGAGCGGCGACCTGCAAAACACGGAGGGTGGTGTCAACTCCGAGGCGGATCGCCAGAGCGCAGCGCGCGCATGTGTGAGGGCGCTCGTGCGTTTGTTGTTGTTTGTTGTCAGTATATTAATAAATTCAGATAATAAATTATAATAACATATTGTCATCACAGTGTTCATTTTTTGAACGATTTATGATTTTGATGTTAATATAAACATTTCATATTTTTAAATTAATTTTATTTAATTGCAATGAATTATTATCATTTTAAAGTATTTTTAATGATTTGTTATTACTATTTTATTGTATATTATATTTTTGACGTATTTTTTAATGTATTATAACTACTATGGGTACTAGGATTAAGTTGTAATATCACTGTAAATAACAGCCCACTAATAATAACAGTCATAATAAGCCTACTGTAAATAATATGTTTGATACCATAATAATATTATTAATAATAATGATTCATTTAAATTTACAATAAATGACCATTATATGTTGTTAGCTTCATTTGATCAATAACGAGATACAAAGACACAGCTTCCGTTTTAATGTGTGTAACTCCTTGTTTACACTGTACATTTCCGTTTCCTAAACACCCTGTCTCCCCACACTGCGGTAGATGTGGTGGGTACACCGTCAGTGAGCGGGTCGCTCCAGCCGCAGACGCAGTGTACCAGATGGCTGCTGAGCGACAGTCCGGCTCCGCTCCCGGCTCTCTCCTGATGGCTTCTCCGTGTAAAATCCGCGACACATTTTGTCAGCAGCCACCGAGCATGGGTCCCTTTGGTAATAGAATAGCCAATGTAATTTGACACTCCAACTTACTGCGCTCTCCCCGACTCTATTCAGTTACTCACCCACTGACGTTGAGCCCATTCTCAGTGGCCGTGAGGGGGGAAGATATTTAAAAACAAGAGCCGAAAATTACCGAGGACTTTCTCCGCTTAATAACCCGGTGAGTAGCAGCAAACTTAACGTTGCTTGTTTCCAGTGTGGCGCTGCGAGGCTCTTGTCTCGGGAAGGTTTTGTTTCCACTTTGGCTCAGATTGTTTCTCAACAATAGAGTGACCACTTGAACTGGCACTGAGGAGCACGTCGGAGGCTGTAATAATAAACCACAGCTTTTTATTTACTATCACGCCGCTCGGTGCCGTCGGGATTGAACCGGCGGGCTGTTAAGCAGGTTGTGTATTTCGTTAGTAACAGATGCCGCGTTGATCTCTAAGCGTTTGGGGCTTGGAGGCTACATTGTAGCAGCCTGTATGCATTTTGCTTGCAGAATGAATCATGCGGCGGTGCGTGTGTCTGTGTGAGCGTGTGTGTGTGTGTGTATGTGTGTATGCAACATCTTGCTTTTTACCTTTTGCTTCTGATGTGCACAGAGCACATGGTTGGTCTAATCTGGGTTTAATGGAGCTGTGGAATTGAGGTGATACATGCAAGCTGCAGGATAACTGGACAAGGCAAGACAGCGGTCACTGCAGTACGCGGATTGTTCATTAAATGTCATTTTTTTTAAAAAAATGTTTTATATCTGAACTTTGTGAGCAGCTGCACATGTGTACAGCATTAGATATGAATGCATACAGTGTAGGCTATATGCCACAGCCTGGAGTTGTCTCGCTGCTGTAGGTCATTACTGCTTCATGAGGGTTTAACAAGTTGACTCCCCAAATTCCTGCTGTCTGAATATGGAACCAGTTGGGATTGGAGGGGCCTCTGATATATAGCTGCTTTTCACTTGCTGTACATCTGTCCAGGAAGCAAAAAGCATGGCCAAGTGGAAAAAGTAAGACAGACATAGCTCCCTGATCTGCTTCCTAACCATTGTCATTGAGAGAGAGTGTGTGTGTGTGTGTGTGTGTTTCTTTCATATACACATGCACCTTTTTCTGCTTCTTGGAGAATCAAGCGAGCAAGCAAACAGACACACGTGCAGATGTTTCTTCTCTTTTTCTTTTTTTTTTTTTTGGTGAGGTGTCCAGGAGAGCTCTTCCTGTTTTTGTTATGATGTTGCTGAAAAGTTCATTCTCCTCTCGTCTGCTTTTAGCTGCTGCAGCATCAGAATGTCTCCCGCACAGCCGGGTGTTTGGACCCGGCTGCTGAGGGTCGCGTAAAAACTTCTGCGGTGACACCAGTTATTGAGCAGCCTCAGTTGCTTGTTTACATTTCTGCCATGCAATCCAAGGGTTCTGTTGGGTTTAATAGCTGCTGCCTGCAGCCTTCTGAACTGGCAGACTTCTCAACCTGTAATCTCCAATGGTTGTAAAACTTTACAGTTTGGATGCAGGACGGTAAACAACGTCAAACTAGAACGCTGCCATCTTTGTGCACCTGGCCTTTTGATTGCTCTTTGCTCAAATCCCTGCATGGGCCGACTCTCAATCTGCATGCAGCACAAGCACTCAATGGCACGTGTGATTAAGCGCTGATTGAGCTCTGGTTGTGCGGTGGAAACTTCAAACTTCCACTCGCTTCATAGATTAGGGTGGTGTCAGACAGAAGGAGGAGGTTTTCTGTCCCATCCTCTCCCTCCCAGTCACCCCACCTCTGTGGGGCCCCAGGTTGGGCTCCTGAATAACCATGGGGCAGACCCCACCAGGCTGACCTTCTTCTATTCAAGTTGAGGATGTTGAAACACCAGCCGTCAAACAAAAGACACATTGAAAAAGAGATCTGCAACCCAGCACGTGTGTCTGGGCGCTGAAGTAGACCATTTATTAACTCTGAGTTTCCTACCGGCCAATGAAAAGTGTCAGCATAAACCGAGGCAGAATAAAACAGTAAAAGGACATTCAGCTGCTTCTTACACAGATTAGCAAACAAAACCTAAAAATAAAGTGATTATTTTCTTTAAGAAAATAAAGCTTAACTCTTCATTTTTTAAGCTAAATCTCACATGTTTGAGATACGAAACATTTTTTTTTTTGCTGCTTGGACTGCAGCCAGCTCGCAGTCTGTGTGTGGCACTGTGGATTGACAATGGCAACACGTTTTCAGGGCTGGGTGGGAGTTTTCGCTCTCGCCTTTCCACCCACCCGATGAGGTGAGAGTAAAGGCGGAAGCTGGAAATGGCTGTGCCACATGGGAAATTATTCAGCTCTCAGATCAGAGAGGACACACAAGAGGCCTCATTACCTCCAGCAGCACTGCCGGCCAGCCTGTGAGGAGACCTGGAGGCTGTGTGTCTCAACTAGCCACCCTCACCTACTTAAATGTTGTCCGCGTAGTGCATCTGATGCTCCTTTTTTGTCTGGTATTTCAGAAACGCGACATTGTGTGCAGCATAGACTTGAGAGGTTTGTGAAATATCTCATTCCAGTTTTCGCCTGCATCATAGCAGCAAAGCTAAACCCTGTCAATGGCCTTTTTTTTTTACCAACAATATGTGCTTAAGTAGCTGGTAAACACGGCTGATGGTGTATAATGTCATAATTTAATTGATTCGACTTGGGAATTCCACTTGCGGCGAGCAGCTCCTGCGTACGGAGAGCCCTCTTAAGTACTCTAACAGGGAAAAGGCGACCGGCTACTCTTCTTCCGTGGTCAGAGAGCTTGTGGGAGGCTTGTGTAGGTTTTGCTCAAGGTCCTTTTCGTGTTGTCAGTGCTCGACAGAATAAACTCCTGGGATGAATCACCCTGCTGGTATAACTATTTTCAATGAGTAAGGAGAGTGCAGGGCAAGCATGGCGCTCTCCATAAAGAAAGTGTGTCGGAGCAGTTGTAGTAGCTCAATCATGAGGTTTTATACTGTGTGTTTTATTATATTTTGATATTGCAATGTCAGTGACTTAAGTACATGTACTCAAGTCCTGCACTTAAGTACAACTTTGATGCATTTTCTCCCACTTTTTACTTCTACTCCATCACATTTCAGAGGGAAATATTACGCTTTTCATTCCACTACATTTATCTGACATATGATTTAACACACAAAACTAATCTATAACATATAATGCAGTGCTGTAAATTAAACCAGTTTTTTTTTTGGCTGGTGGCCCCTTAAAATAATGCAACATGTACTAACATGTACTACAAGTTGCCTATGAGTTTCACTAAAAGAGTTATTTTTCCTTCTAACCTCAGATTGTTTCATTTTACCGACTATTTCACAAGAAAAATAAGTAACCATTATAAAAAAAGCCAGAATATAACTGTGTAGAAAAGCAAGGTTTTTCTTCTTTCCTATCCCGTTAGTCATCTTGTGACGCCTCATATATATCTTGCGACTCTTGAGTACTTCCTCCACCACAGATGATAACAAAATAACCATTTGCTCTACATCATACCACCGTATTCTCCTCACACATGTTATTTAGCATTCCTCACGTGTGTGCTCGCCATGATTTGTGACGCTGCACCTCAGTGACACGGAGCTGCGGTAACATGTACCGTGCAGATACCCACCGAGGGGGGTTTTTTTACGACGGAGAGAATGGTCAGACTGTACCTGTCAGCTTGACTGTTGACTGTTAATATGAAGCTTCTATTTTCAAAACACAGCTCAGGGAAAGGGAATCTGTGTGTGTTTGTGTTCGTGCAGGAGGGAGATACAGAGCATAGCGAGGGATGGGAGAGGTGCTGGGAGTGACGCCAGACCACACATCATTTAATCATGTTAGAGTGTGCAACCACTTTGTGCATATTTTCGGTTGCACTGGTGATAGGAGTTGTTATTGTACAAACTGTACGCGCAGAGAGGGCTTGACAGGAGGCGAAGACAGGGATGACAGTTTGATGGAGAGAAGAGAAATACCACTTACTTTTGGTTTTAAGATTTGTCACATTCTAGATTAATCTCGTCTTTGTGACCAAAATATGATTATAAAAGTCAGATTTCTGTTGCTGCTGCAGCTTGTGAAATGTGATGAGGAATTTGAAGCAACAACATTTGAGACCACTTATAAGTAGAGCCTGTGGAAGGATGACCATTGTGCATATTAGCATTGGATTTGAACGTGTCCTTTTGGCTTAATCCCACTGTTGACTCGCCTGCTAAATCCTGAGTGTGTTATTTTTGCTCTTTTTAGGGAGCCCCTCTCTGCATAATCTCACTTAATCTAATCTATCCCTCTTTATAATAGACTGGGAATGGTGTGACTTTATAGAAAAAGCTTTAGTGTAGATCCACACCAAACAGACTAGTGTGCCGGTTACTTCCCCAACCCCTCTGGCAAAGCTCTTGTGAAAATGCAAGTGACCTCTGCGCCCCTTGTTAGTCTGAACAATAGGCCTGCCTCCTCTTACAGCTGCAGCCATGCTGGAGGGGAAGTTAGCCGGAACAGAAAACACACACACACACACACACACACACACACACACACACACAGGTCTAAATACTGTATTTTTGGCTTGATCCAATGCTTGCTTGGTACACCAGGAAATTCCTTTTCTATTTAAAATCTTAATTATGCGCAGGATTTGTTATTAGTGGTCAAAGTGACTGATGGATAGAGGATATGGATGTCATGGAAGCTGAAGCTGATAACAAATTTGATAATTGATCATTTGTGTTGTTTATTAAGCAAAAATGCCACACTTTTTCTACTTCCAGTTTCTCAAATGTGAGGGTTTGCTGCTGTGCTCTGGTTCATATCATTGTAAATTGAATATCTTTGGATTTATCTTTGGACTGTTGCTCAGACAAAACAAGCAATTTGAAGACGTCACCTTGATCTCTTGGAACCAGTGATGGGCATCTTTCATAATTTTCTGGCGTTTGATAGATCAAGCGATAATGAAAATAATTGATAGTTGCAGCCCAAGTGTCAGAATAGTGATTTGTGCTCAAACTGACTGACTAAGATCTGGATGACATGTAAGCTGAATGTGAAATTGAATGTATTTAAAACCTACTAATATTTTGTTTACATGTTTGTGGGAGTTAAACAGACGAGTTAGAGTGCGACATGATGGTTATGAGGAAAAAAAACTAGACCCAATCCAATCTGCGAGCCTTAACCCACGATGGATATATAGTAATTGGAGCTTTTGAGGCCCCCAGCAGTCGCAGGCTCATGCATGTTGGATGTGACATGCTGTGAAAAACATACGCAGATGATGTCACAGCACTGCACCACAGTGTTAAGTGTAAATGAAAGGCTTTGAATCATGAATAGCATCCGGCTTCTCCAAAGTCTCTGCTTCTATAAATTAAACAAGGTCCAACCCGGTAACCCTGAAGGGTTGTCATATCTTGTAGCATAGGATAGTGTTGCATGGCAGACATATTTCCTTCTTAAATTTGAAGACTGAGAAACTAGCAGCTGCTCTCCAAATGTGAAAATGTCTCAAGAGGTGTAATCTAACTATCAAAAAAAAAAAAAAAAAAAAAATGGGCGCCAGAAAGACTCCTCAGGGGCTCTGCTGAAGCATCACTGTGTGTAGTGTGCACTTTGGAGCCTTTTTTTTTTTTTTTTGGAGAGAGAGAGAGAGATCCACACCTCTGATGAGTAATGAAGGTGATTCTGAGCAAGTGGTGGAATTACATTCAACAGAGCCCGCGGGGGTCCATATCTCATTGTTCTCTGACAGGGAAAATTAACTGGGATTTACTAATACACAGAGAATGTCCTTCCCCCATTCCCTCTCTCTCTCTCTCTCTCTCTCTCTCTCTCTCTCTCTCTCTCTCTCTCTCTCTCTCTCTCTTAAAGAAAAGGTCTGAGGGTAATCTCTTTCCCCAACAACCCCCCCCCCCCCCCCCCCCCCCTTCCTCTACACCTACCCCACTCCACAACAAACACAAATGTCAGACGCTTTCAAGTTTGCTATCAAGATGTAAAAACACAAGAAGATAAAATCCCCGACATGTTGCGCCATTTCTCATTCGTTCATTGCCAGATGTCGACACACGAGAGGCTTCTATTTAAATATCGTTTTGCATTTCACCTGTTTTCCTTTGCATATTCACTGTGGCAAAGGCCGAGGTGACCCGAAGTGAAGAGGGCTTTCTGGGCGTTTATTCTTACAGGCTTTGATAGCACTTTAGGGCAATTGAAAACTTGGTTTCAAATCGGAAGTATTTCTCTAAAACACATATTTGTGACTAAAAAAAGCAACAATCAAAATGAAAGTTGCTGGTAGTTAGTATTTAATAAAAATTTAACACTTATACATTCAGTGATCTGCTTCATCAGGACTCTTTGTGTGTGGTTTGATCACATTTGATTGACAGCCCAACACCTGTCATCACATTCTGCCTCTGTTCTTTCATTGTTCAGACTTCAAACTGTGCCTGAGTCTAACAGAGAAGAGTGCCCCTTCACTGACAGCTGATAGATCTGCTCCACTTGCCTACATTCGTTTTTGTTCCAGGTTTGTTCCCATTTCTGACAAATAGAAACTTAAGAGTGTGATACAAACCCTTCTTCTAAACAGCAGCCAATTATTTAGTTTAGTACAGTAGCTTCACGGACATGCCGGGTCAGGAAGCACGAAGGTGAAGTGGGAGGTTTGCAGACGTCACATTACAGGGCTACAACAAGATATTTGTTTAATTCATTTATTTAATCATTTAGTTTATAAAATGTCTAAACAGTGAAAATGAGTTAAAAAGCTAAAACTACCTTCTTGACTAATAGAAGAATCCTTAACACTGAGCAGTGATTTTTCTCTCTATTCGTGACCTGATATCACTTTGTTCATCCTGCCCAAACAAAACTGTCTAACTGATGATGAAGCGCAGACAGCAGTGACACCACACCCACAGCCCGTGTGTCAGCTTACACCGTACCCTCATTCTAACACGGTGTCTGTGTGCGGTCCGTTACCCAGGTGCAAGGCATGCATCACGGACTAGAGCTGATACACTGACGTGACAGCTGTGGGCAATGAAAGAAGACCAGAAGAGAAGTCTCAGCAGTGAACGGGGTGGAGTACATTAACCCCTTGCGTCCGGTTGATGCACTCTATGTGAATAAGTAATGTAATGTGAATAAAATAATGCGAATAAGTCAAATTGGAACGCACTACTGGAATCAGAGAAACTTAATAGCCCATAAAATCAGCCCAAAAATCAGAGATATAAGGAAGGAAGCTCCTTACAATTTCAGATCTTTCTTTTCTTCACTATCAAATATAATCCAAGCGATTTGTTGTTTGTACGTCCATAGTTGCAATGTAAACAGGATTTGCTAGTATCTAAAAGCAGCATGACATTTGATGGTGCAGATTTGCCACAATGTAAACAAATGTAGGCTAAGAAAAACGAGCTCAGGTGTAGCCCACAGCTCAACCACCGACTCCATGGCAACATTACACTTCCTTTTTACATTACCAATGCATGATGGGAGCTGCAGTGCCGAAATTCAGAACAAGTATATCAAAAGTATCCTATCAACATCATTCTTGTATCTTACCTGAAACACTCTCCTCTGTCTCTTCATATACAGATATTTGCTGTGTTGAACAGTGGACGTACAGACAATTTAAAATCATATAAAACCTTTTTTTTTAATAAAAACTGTCCCAGAAGATGTACAGCGTGTTGCCAAATGAAGACATTTCTGCACAGCCTAACTTATTCTGAATAGAATAATACACAGTTTGCCAAGCAAACACATGTAGTGACCCAGCCATGAGCCTGAAAATTCAAACAGTTGGTACAAACTTGGTACACTGGTGAGTGTGCCTCTGAACGGAGCAGGATTTCAGGATATGAAATGTGCGTTTGTGCGTAGACACAGCATGTAGGTGAGCAAAAAATTTGTTTAACCACGTGTACTTCTGTCCCAGTGGTGACTTTAAATAACTCTTCTGTAAACACGTCCTGTCTGTTTCCTCATGTTCCCCTCGTCTGGTGGCTGCCGGGTTGTCCCGTCCTCAGCAGCGGCTCGGGGGGTTGGAAATGAACAGTTAAGAGAAGCGAGCGATGGTTTCACACACATTAATAATAATTACAAATATCATAACAACTACTGTTGCTGATGAATGCTAATGAATTGGGCAGTGTTGTCTGGATGTAAACACACAGCAAGACACATATGCAGACACACTTCACACTCCTATTTATAGGTGCAGATTGCATAAGCTCGTTTTTAACAACAGGGTGTTCTCACTTTGTCAGTATCAAACAGAGAAAAGCTGTAACTGACCAGATTATTTTTACTCTCCCGCACACACACACACACACACGTATTGCACCCCTACTCCTTCTTGGCAAACGTTGTGTGGCCCAACGGGTCCCACGGCTTACAAAAATGTTGACGGCGGACGCTATTTTTGACCATCTGCTCTAAAAGGAGGGCATGTTTGAGTCACAGACGCTGTGGTGTGAGGCTGCACCCGTGATGTGCCTGGCATGTGGAGAGAGAGAGAGAGAGAGGGAGAGAGGTAGAGGGGGGGGAGAGATGGCCCTCCCGAGGGCCCAGCATCTTTCGTGTCACCATGGGCGTATGGCTGGTTTCACTAATGTGTGTTACATTAGATTTAAGAGTGATGGAAGGGGAGGGCTGACAAGGGGAGGGGAGCGGTGGATCCTCCACATCTTGGAGAAAGAACAAGAGAGAAGATATCCTTGTGCTTGACTCATGGTGTAAACATCGTCAGCGAGATGAAATAGTGTGAGGTCAGAAATGTCTCAACAAAAGTGGCTGTGTCTCATTCCACCTCTCTGTCTCCTCTCTCTCACTCGTGTGTGTGTGCACGCGTGTGTGTGTGTGTGTGTGTTATTTGTGAGGTAGGAATGTGAAACCTAATCTGGGCTGTCCGGGGGGGGGGGTTGGGCACAGTGGGTTTCTTTTGGAGAATTACCCCTATGTGTTGCCACTTCTCACAGAGTTTATGACTCTTTTTTTTGGCTAGGGAATTACTGCTATATATCTTTGTAAATTATTTCCATATTTACACCGTTTTTTTCCTCTTATTTTGACTTGTTATGCTGGTCCTTGTGTTTTTGCGTCCTTATGATTCTGTACATCCAATATAGTTCAACAGATAATTTCCTATCAGTCAACTTGAACCAAGTTGATTGAAATATTCTTATTATTACTTTTTAGGACTAAATTATAGTCGAATCTGCCAACTCACTCTTCTCTCTTTTTTGCAATATTTAAACGTATCCATCTTCAAAACGCACTCTCCAATTATTAGCTGCGGCTGTTATCTTTAAGAATTCAATTTAATTCAAGTAACATACCTGATGTTAAGGCCTCTTCACTTTAAGCACTGATAAATCCATGTGGATCTGTGTTTTTGTTTTTTTTTAAATCTTTTGGCATCAGCTGATCTTGAGGAGCAAATTGAAAAAACAAATTACCCGAGGCAGGGTATCCTGCGTCCTCTTTGTGTGGCATCGGCAGACACTTCCTTTTTGAGGAGGGAGGTGGAGACGATCATGTGAGCTGTAATTATATTTATGTTGGGTCCCATTCAATCCGTCACAGTAAATTTTGCTTGGCTTGTCATATTGTAAATCATCACAGCGGATTAAATGCTGGTTATGAACTCAAAAGGCCAGGGAAGGATTCCTTTTTTTGTCCCGGTGATCGCTGTATTTGTTTGTTTTTGACAGGCTAGTTGTGATGATATTAGTCGTACAGTGTTTCCTGGATGTTTTCAATAAATTTTAATTGGGAGGAGAATGGGTAATGTCACCGGCGTTTGCTTTGAAGAAAAAAACCCTTTTCAAAAGAGCGGGCAGCCTTCCAAGATAGGAAGAATGCCTCTGAAAGCCCCAGTGTTTCACAAGCCATCCTCCACTTTTTGTTTTCTTATTTGTCTGGGATCAAAGACAGCGATGAGCAGCGATGGAAAGTTTGACTCTGTTTCTGGCAAGTGGTGTCTTTCAAACTAGTGCGGCAGAAAGGGGAAAAAAAAATCCTTTTGATTCATTTCAATCAGCTGCTCAATGCTGAAGCAGGAGAGACTTCTGGTGACGGATGAAAGAGTAATCAGTACCGCATGCTTCTCATACACTTGGTGTCCAAACTCAAATAGTGATTGACTGTACACTTGCTTGTAGCAGCGGCTCAGCTGACACGATATTATTCATAAATATCCTAATGATTAGTTCAGTCCCTCATTCATTAGTGAGTGGCACGAATCGTTACTCCCAAATCACTAAAAAGATTAGTTCAGAATGAATGAACTTTTCATGCCTCTCGTCCTTCCACCACTCTCAGACAACAATACTATTGTTAGGCTTCATTTTATTCTCCCCTCATGAATTTTCGGCAGTTAAATCAACTTACGGCGGCGAGTTGTCACGCGTGCGTTCTGCCACCTTGAACACAGAGACGGGCGCGAGCGTCTCATGTCTGAGCAGTTGCTTCATTTGTCTACAAAATCACTTGTTTGGAGAAACCCCCGAATGTTGCATCCCTCGATTTGTATGTGAGGCACATCTACCCAAATAAAGCTTAAAAAATTTCCCTAATGTTCACTGCAGCAAAATCACATTTATTTATGCTACTGTCTATACCTGAAGACATAATTTCATCCTTAATCTTTTATAGATGCTCTAACTTGCTATATATTGTGGATTTTTAACAAGACAGGAGTTCTTGGAGGGAAAGTGAATTATTTGTCATTACTTTTGCTGCTGATAGGAAATGTTTTGCATAATAAACAGCCAAGACAACAAGTGAAAATTAATGAGCAATATTTTTCAAAGATATAGTTTATGATGCATGTGGTGTGCTGTTTGCTGATGACTTAAAAAAAACACTATTCTCTTTGGGATGATTGTCAACCATCCATTTTCATAATGTCATTGTTCGCCTACTGAGTATTTGTTTTCATTAATCTCCACAGTTTGTATTGTTATGTTAATTTACTCTACAAGAGTCTCACTACAGTCTGAAATTTTAAGAACAATGAGGATGAAAGCCAAGAAAGCGAGGCTCATATCATCGGAGTAGGATATCGGAGAGGAGTAGTCTAGAGTTAGCTGAACTCCCAAAGCTTCTTTTTTAATATTTAGCTCCTGTCAGTTAAAATCAAAAAGTTTCTCACTTTCCCAAAAGCTTGGAGAGAGAGGGGGGGGGGGGGGACTGCTTCACGGGTGAAAGCCCTTGCACATGAATATTTAATGGTTGCATTTTAACCAGAGTCATAAAATCCAAGAGGATGTGGCTGAAAAGAGAGCAGTGAGGAGTGTGCAAAGTAGGCTACATTGTTTCTTTATAGTCTGAACTGGATGTCTGAAAGTCATGTAACTCTTTTTCTGGCTGCACAGTGAATCAAATATGTGGATTGTGTCGGGCTAATTTAAAGCCCGGGCTACGTTTAGCGACGTGTTGCAGCCTGTTTTTGCAGGGTAAGCTGCTTGTTCGACAGCAGGATGAGGAAATCTTGGACCTTAAGGGGCTAAATTGAAAATGTTTCATTTTGACACTTCCTCAGTGCACTCAGGAAAATGGATTTGATACACTTAATCCATTTGGCCAATTGACCAGATTCAGAGGCAACATCTATTCAATGCACATCAATTTCAGCTTAATGGAGTTTGAGCCAAAAAACATGAGGATATCTGTGGATATTTAATATGCAACCTCTCCTTCTTCTTCTTCTTCTAGTCTTGTCATGCATTTTTAAAATTCTGTTCAGCCCTCCGCTGAGCCAGACTTGCAGCAGACAGACACTGAGCTGATTGTTAAGTTTGATAAAGCCCTGTATTTTTGCGCGGCAAGGTTATTTTTGTGTATGTAAGCTTTGCTTCACCGAGGTAATCATTTGTCATCCAACATTGAATCAAGTTAAATGGACTCATAAATTGCAATCACTTAACTCAGCCCAACTATTATGTTTAATATTGCTTTGTGGAAAAGGTCAGCCGGCAGTGGATCAGGTTCCAGCAACACAGATAATTCAGCTGCCTTTTATGAGTCTTTTTAAGCTCCGGAAAAATCAGCCACCATGCAACTGACTGTACTTAATAGCTGCAGCACAGGATATGCGGCGGCTACTGTTTATGTTTTCTGTCCTTAGATATCCTTAATGCAGTGTTTAAAGTGTGTGGTTGGCAGGTTGCAGATAAACCACAGTGGATGCCCTTAAGGGAAACACAATAAAAGGCTTTCCCTACTGAAAGGTCCAAAGTGCAGTTGTCCACTCTGCATGGCAACAATGGAGCAGTTGTGCAAACGGAGCCATCAGTTGTGCTGGCAAGCCTGGCAAACCAGCTTATCAGGAGGCAGGGTGCACTGAGCAGTGGGTGGGGTGATGGTGGTGGTGGTGGTGGTGGGGGTGAGAGATGAGGTTAGAGTGCATATGTGTGTGACTTTGTGTGGTGTTCAATGGTACACAACCTCTCAGTTCATTTGCAAGCTGGGAGCTTGCTGAGGCTGCAGAGACACAGCTGGGTAGGGATCTCCCGATGGCCCCTTTGTGTTCACGATTTATTGACAGCTCCGATTGTGAATAAATTGTTTACAAGCTTCTAACCAACTGCATTAAAGGAATAGTCAACCAAAAATCTTTCTTTTATGAGTATGAAGTACTCGCTGTCTATTAGAACTGCACAGTATAGGAGCTTAAATAAGAATATGTTTTACTAAACTGAATTGCAGATTGACAATAAAAAGTGCTCATGTTACCACAATACGATTCCACTGAATGCTGATAAGCAGTAATACTTCTATCAGTAGGAAGTTAATATTAATTAAAAATTAGAGCTGCAATGATTTGTCGAAAAATATTTTCTGGTTTCTTTAGTCCTCTGTGACAGTAAACTGAATATCTTTGGGTTGTGGACTGTTGGTCGGGACAAAAAAACACAATCGAGGACGTCACCCTGGGCTTTGGGAAACAGTGATCCACATTTTCTGACATTTTATAGACCAAACAACGAATCCATTATAGGGCTACAACTAACGATTATTTTCATTGTTGATTAACAATTGGTCTAGAGTCAAAGGTGATGTCTTCAAATGTCTTGATTTGTCTGACCGATGGTTCAAAACCCAAAGATATTCCTTTAACTGTCACGTATGGCAAAGAAAAGCATTAAATCATCACATCTGAGAAGCAGAAACCAGCTATTTGTGGCGTTTTTGCTTAAAAAACAAAAACTATTTATCATCAAAATAGCTAATCAATTAATCATTGCAGCTCTAAATTGAGAAAATAATTGACAGATTAATCCATGATGAAAATTATTGTTCGTTGCAGCCCCTACTGCAAATGACTGCACAGGTATATTCGGCGGAGAAGAGTTCTTTGACAGAGCTTTCAAAGAATCCAAGCAGCCTGAGGAGTCATCTGCAGAACTAATCCCCTATAAACATACACATGACATTAAACCTTAGTTAAACAACACCAAAACTTAGCACATAAGGAGGAGGATGGGGCGGCGGAGGGAGCTCCAGAAGAAGGTTATAATGGCTGTGCTGTATACCTGTATGAATATAATCGGGCATTCATCAGCTAATCAGCTGCTAGCCAAACAGCTGTGAATGAACCACTGATGGTAAAGCATGCGTGATTTCAGTGCTTTGTCCACATTAACGCTATGCTCCACTGAATTATTGTCCTATCTGCTAGCTTGAAATGTGGCTCTGAAAACTGTGCAGCTTATTTCACATGTGAATGAAGACACTACAAACTTTTAGAGCCACCTTTCAAGCCTACAGGCAGTGAGTATTTGATATTCAAAAGATGAAGTATTCCTTTAATCCCTTCAACTGGAATAGTACTGATGCTAAATGGCTCTAACTGGACAGGTCCAGTGGATAAGGGTGGCGAGGACTATCTTAGTGTCAATATTTACATTACTTTGCCTATCACAGTAATACATTTACTACTGTCTGCCTTTTTGTGTAAAAACTGCATATGCAGTACCAGATGAGTCCTCGCCCGTCTCTCGCACAGGAGCGAATTTAAGCACCGCAGTTTGTTGGTGGCAGATATTTTTTTTCTTCCTCAGAGTAGTTTGAGGTGTTGGAGGAATGCGTTGTGTGCTCAGAGAGTTTACTCACTTGCAAGATAGTCTGTAGTGCTTTCACTGCATTTCCTTTGGGACACAACAGTTGGCAAAAAAAGAAGTCTCAAGGTGCCTGTGTTAGGCTTCAGATGTGACTCTGGGTTGGTAAATATTTAGAGAGCAAACATTTTGATACCAGCAGGGATTATAGTAGAGGGAAACATGTTTTTCTAAGAATGTAAATGTCAGCATATTGCAAGGCATAATGCTTCACATTTTTATTTTAATTCCAGTCTCCACAAAACAGCAGTTTAGCAACTTAAATCCCACAGAGGAAATCTGATTGTTTTTCCAAGTCCAGGTTATTTTGATGTTGCTCGCCTACTGAAACTCATTCTCTTTGTTGGAAAACCATCCAATTAATCAGCAGGGATTGTTACCGCCCACAAACAACCAACATATTTGTTCTGCTGCTTCACCTTGTTGGCTTTGTAGAGGGAAGGTGCCAAAGGTGGATGTTAAACATGTCAAGTGCTATCTGCCTCATTTACTTGGCCACTGAATATTCATGGGCCTTGATACCGGTGTCAGCCTTCAGCCAGCCGTGCAGAGAACCAGCAGCAGCCTCTACAGTCGTCAAACAAGCTTGGTCCTCCGACATGCAACTCCTTCCATCCTCATGTCTTCCCAGAGAAACTCTTTCATGTCAGGTTTTCGTTTGTTTTCTAATAAGGTGGTGATTTCACCCAAAGCTGACAATCGTTTCCTGTTCCAATTTGCGTGGCATGCGAGGGGAGCCACGCTGCTCCTCGCTCTGAGGCTCTCTGGGTACGCGTCAGTGAGGGCACCCCTGCGAAGAGGAAAAGGACAGAGGGAGGAGAACGGGTATAACCCCGTGTTCTGCAGTCATGCCCATTTACTCCCCCTGACACCTCTGGGGACGCGCTCTGACCTCTGCAGGGACCTCGCTCCCTCTTTACTCTCACTCATGCGTTTCCTCTCTGCTCCGAGGAAACCGCACCAAATTCCTTGTGCATTACAAGAGCTTTTCGGGAGGCCCCCGTCGCCGCTCGGCCTCGTCTAGACTGGCGTGACTGTTGTTTGGCAGCTTCGGCAAGCTGCGGTGTGGGGTCAGACTCACTTAGCATGGCAGCGGAGATTGCAGTGGTTGTCTCATTAAATATACGTTTCCTGTGTTAACATAAAAAGCTCATGCTCTTTGTTGTTCCTTGCCTCAGATGAAAGGCACCCTCTGCAGTCTGTACTCCTTCAGAGCCCAACACTGTCAACATAATGCGGTAAATTAATAATTTGCAGCATGTTGCATGTGCAATGAGACTTGGGCACGGTTGGAAGAAGAATTCAGGTCTGTTAGTTAAGGAGAAGTAGCAACACCACAGTGTTAAAATACTCCAAGTCGACTTAGCTGAATTTTTGGCCACTTGGTGGCATCGCAAAAAGCCGCAAACACGTCATTCAACTTATAAAGTTGATATGGCCGCAAATGTGTTAGAGCATTCATTAGGAGATATGTCAATTCAATATCCGTATAAAAAATATTGATTGAAAAAGCTTTAAGTTTTCAGCTATATCAGCAGTATCATTAAGTGTTTCTCATTTTCTTGGCTTTCTTTTCATCTTTTCTGTTGCTAATAAAATGGATTTTGGTTAAAATGCTCTGCAGCCGCCCATTGGAGGAGTTTTCCTGATGAAATTAAGAGCTAGCTAAAAGCTGAAAGCGCGTTACGCTGGATGAGGCCATATTTTTCACAAGCTGCCCCTGTTGACGGCTTACTACTTGTCTATTACGCATTAATAAATGATTTATTAACCACGAATAAAGTTAAAGCTAATTTATAAACAATTTATGAAGTATGTCTTATACGAAAATGGTACAGAGCATTTTAATGTTGTAGCTGGTCGAGGTTCAGCTAATTTTAACTGTAACAATGCATCTAATAATAAATAGAATAAAATGGAAATACTCATGTAAAGTACAAGTACTCTTACATTCACTACTTAACTCTAACATTCGTTACTTTCCACCACTGGATTTGTGGAGAGGAGGACATAGAGCCTGAGTGCAGGCTCTATGATGCGTGAGGGTTTGGCTGCAGCAGAGGAAATTTCATCTCCTGTCATCTCCCCGTTGATTAGTATTGATTGGTTGGTCTGAATTGGCCTCTTCAATGGAAGTTGCATCAAATAATCCCCCATTCTAGTTTCCCAAATCCATTGTTAGGGCTGGAGAACGATTGCATCAGTTGCTTTTTCGAGCACTGCAGCGCCAAGCTGAAACATTTCCTGCGGGGGTCCAAAAAAAAAAGAAGGGTTTTCTAGCCTCAGTGTTTTACCTCTTAATGAGACTGGGGGAAAGTTGACCTACCGAGTAATTGTGACAAACATAGCCGAGGGGGAGCTGCGTGTTGCCCTGCCCCCTTTTCACTGTGGTGGTTTAACAAAAAAACAGCTCATCGCACCTGTGGTTTGTAAAGACATGAATCTTTTTCCCAGACAAAACGAGGAATTCGCTGCAGCTTGGAAAGGTCCCCCCTGCGGTGCACGGATGACACGGTCTGCTGTGCTGCTGCTGCTGCTGCTGCTGCCGCCGCCACCGCTGCTGGTTGGCTTTCGATGGGGGCAGCTTGAGTGTAATAATGAAATGGAAAAGTTCCAGCGCAGTGAACACTTGCACGCAGAAGGTAATTGGAGATTGCCACCAAAGAACTCTGCACGATATGCTTTCAATTCCGCTCCTCAGAGAGACAGACCACGAAGTTTGATTATGTTTGCTGTTAACCAAATGCCGGCTGTAGTCGAGTAAAATGGGATCCTGTTCAGACAGGGTGCAAGGTGAGAAGGCGGTGGCTCAGGCTTGATGCGCATTTGTATTTTTATCTGTTTTACTCTAAAAGTAGCATCGACATTATTATATATCATACGAGGTGTTTTCAAAACACAAGGACACATGCAGGAGCCAGCACAAACAGGTTCTGACATCCCATTCTTAATTTATGAGACCTGAGTCTTGTGTATTGAATGATTGGCAGGTTACAGATTGCTTGGGATCCCCACAAGTTTGTAGCATTGTTGATCGTTTTGTGAGCAGGTGTCTCAGGCTCATGCAAGCTCCTTTAATTAAGAATAAAGACTTCAGATTGTGGTTCTTTTGCCACTTCAAGTCTGATTTGACACTGGAGGATCGGAGTGGTTTTCAATGGAAAGCAGATGAATGATTGATAAGAGAAGCAAAGCTGCTTCAAGTCCTGCTCCGAGGACATTAATAATGAAGGGCACTTTGAGCACTTCAGTGGCATATGGAAGACAAGAGATTTCATCACCTCCTGAATTTAACACTACCATTTTATTTAACTTTTTGTATTATTATTGTTTTAAGATACCTTTTTTTTGTATTTTCAGTAATTGTTTTATTTTATTTTTCTCAAACTACAGACACGGGGGCCAGATCTAACCCGAGAAGAAATTTCATAGGGTTCCACATGTTTAGAATTTATTGTTAAATCGGTTTTCATTTTTTATACCTTCCAATTCAGATTTATTTACCTCATACCCAATTTCTCTGCACCGACAGGCTCATTTCCCTCCACAAGGTTGTACTCAAGTTGGTGCTCAACGCTTGACTGTTCACTTTTGAGTCATGAGTGCCAGAGGTGCCAAAACACATAAAAGATGTTGGAAAAACGGGGGGAAAAGGAAGACGAGGAGATGTTTTTTGGCAGTGTTCTTGTTCTGTGAAGCTGCCTCTCCTGTCTGCGGTGTAGATCCTGCTGCTCTGTGTGTGCCTGTCAGGCTCCATGTCATCCTGCCATTGTTCAGGCCAGAAATCAGCTCAGACTCCCATTGTTCTACACTCAGATCTGCAGCTACATACTGTTCTGCCCAATACCTCTGCACTTTGTCGCATTTGTGAAATAGATTGACAGTAAGAGGTCAACACGGGTTCTTCTACTACTACTATTTCTTTGTGGTCTGTAAGTTGCATCGAATCCTTCAAACTTGCCCTAATTAATTAACACTTTCATCTTATTTAGGCTTGAAGTGCCATTATTGTAAAAAAAAGAAAGGAGAAAAAAAGGCCTAAGCTTTTCCACAGAGTGGAGGCACAAGCATCTCCTCTCCCACTGGAAACTCTAGCCGGATCTTGACAGTAAAGGAAGACATGTCTCAAAGTGGATCAAAGTAATTCCTCCCTTCCCCCTGTCTAAACGGAGCAACATGTTGACATGGTCCCAGTCACAAGCTCAGTCGTTTGTGGAAGAGTAGTGGCGGAGGATTCCTCCAGCTCGTGGGAAAGCATTCTGGCTGAAAAGACGTCCTGACATTTGTTTTCCAAACAGTGTTTGTCTGGCTTCGTGTTAAGGGACAGTGAGGAGCTATGGCTGTTCAATGGGGTTTCTGTTGTGTCGGGGTGTTGACGCAGGCCTGACTTCTCTTATGTGTGTCTTTCATGTGGCTTTACCTTTTGAGGTACCTAACTTAACACTTTCACTTTGCCGCTCCGTCTCTTCAGGCCTCCCAGGCTGTGTGTCCCATTCAATGGCAGCGCAGCACGGTTCCTCGACAGGCTACAGCAAGTAACCTTTAGTTCAGAGGGAAAAATTGTTTTTCTCAGTAAGACATTCACTTTTATGCCACATACTCTTCTTACCCCTGGCAATTCCCTCTTAAACTGTAGCCATGAAGTGCTCTCACATTGGGCAAAATAAATGATTATGTTTGTATTAAACCCTGCAGAGTGGTGCTTGATGCCATGAGAAAAGTGCAATGTATCACTTGCGGTATATTTGTTGAATGCCCACTGGACTGACAACAGAGAAGTTAAGTGGGAGGAGTTAAATTGGGTAATTAGTAATTTTCTGCATTGATAATGTGAGTGACTGGCAGTCAGCCACTTCCAGTGCATTCGAAAAATATCTGGTTGTATCACTTCCTGCCCAATGCAAAACAGTAAAGTACATTGATTTCTTGTGTACTACCTGCAAAATTATTATCCTATAAAAATTACGAGAGCTAGGCCAATAAATCGGCCAGTAATTAATATATACCATATTGGTGAGTATGTCGGCCAATGAACATGTACGAAAATGCCGAAGATATGTTTGAGGTAATTTAGAAACAGTGTCTCAGTTACAGAATTTATCCACCAAATTAATTTTTCTACTGTAAAATGTCACTCATTACATATTGTGGTCACAAAGTGTTACAATATTGGTATCAGCTTCAAAAATCCATTACTGGTTGGGTTCAATAAAAGACTATATATAGTACATGTATGTGGACACAGCTTATGTGAGTGTTTTGGATCTTTCCATCCTCCTAATTCAAGATAACTGCTAAGGAACTGTTTGAATGTGATCTGCATTTGATTGAATTCTTAATTTGCCCTTGATTCATAATGAGTGTGTAAGAACATATGGCTCTGGTGTCTGTAATGGTCTGCCGGGTTCTGAAGTTTTTGCTCCAATAAGCTGCCAGACATTTGTCAGCCAGCGTTGCCTTCGCTGTGACACATGAAGAGACCGCAGATGAGAATCACCTGTCTGTGTTGAGCCCGGGGAAGCAGAGCCCATCTCCTCTCAAGGCAGGTTGTCACCGCAGCTATTAAGACTAATAGCGGCAGCCTGTGATAAGCACAGTTAGCTGAATTCATGACCCGAGTGGCCGGAGCAGCGAGATCATTTCCACTTGTGTGTTTTTCTGCTGATGCGTTTAATTTTTATCCTGTCCGGTAGTGTGACACAAGAGGTAAACCAGAGAGTGCCAGAAAGAGAGGAAAATAGAAAGAGAGTGATGGAGCCTTGGGTGAAATATTGATTGGTACAATCCAGGCTGAAAGCACTGCAGCAACAGAGGTACATTATATTCTCTCATATGACAAATAAAGTCATCTCTGTAGTGTTAATTGCATAAGATTCACTCTTTTTTTGGCACCGATTTACATTTTAGGCTGATGCTCTTATTCAAGGCAAATTACATTTACAACAATTACTGCTTCCATGAATTGCACAGGAAGAAACAGCCAAGTTGAGTTGTAAAAGTGGGTCACTTTACCCTAATTACACAATTACATATTTTACCACTTACCTCTATAAAGGTATAAACCCGTTTGCACATTCCTGTTTTTGCATTTAGGCAAAAGATTAGGCAAATTAAAAAATGATGGCTTTGTTCAAGAAGCAATGTTTGCCCATGATGAAACAACACTGACATTTGAGTAGATGTTGCAAAGATCACTTCCAGGAACGGAGAGGGATTGAGAAAGCCAGAGCACCTGTCTCCAAGTAGGGACAATTTGCTGAGCATTTTATGGTTATATACCTCTGCTATACTTTGTATTTAAACAATTAGAAAGCCGTTTCTCTTTCTCATCACCAAATAAGGCCCTATGTTCCTTCCTGTTCCTTCCTACGTACCTTCCTATGTTGGAAAAACATCTTTTTTTCTGTGATTTGGTTGAACAGACCCTTAAAGGCAACATGATTGACTATATTCTGTGTTTATAAGATAAGGCACCCCTTTACCTTTCCCTCTTCCACCATACCTCCCTGTAAAACCCAGCCAGATAATTGTAGAGCATCAGATGTGTGCTCCCCTTCCCTGCCCCCCTTGCTGCCACCACATGGCCGGTATTAGCCGATTTCCTGGAGATCACTGGAGGATGCCGTCGGAGCACTTGTGTTCCTCTTGCTCCCTCATTCGCTCTGCGTAGAGTGGCCCGCTTAATGCATTGTAATGGTTGACCATTATTTACGCAGGGGATAAACAAAGAGAAGCGAGGAATTGATGGAGTAATCCACTCTCGTAGTCATTAGGCATTGAGATGGAGGAGCTGGTGGGAGCAGCCTCCTCCTTATGCCTCTCGAGTCGAGCAGCTAATGGAAATGGGACTCATTAAGACACCTTATACTCCGACGCACCCAAGATCATGAGCAATTGCTAATTGATTGTCGTTAGCGTACTCGCAATGAGACGCTCTGCCTGTTTTCTCATTTGTTATGAACGGCTTTGTTTTCTTCCCCCCGTCTCCTTCACTTCATTATTGATGTTACTGTTTTTCTTTCTCTTTCTCTTCTGCCTTTTGCCTCTAGAGTCCTCAGCAACTGAGTCATCTTACCTGGTTAGCTGCAACAATCACAACCTTGAGAAATCCCAATTGGACAATTCTGTATGTAATCTATGGTATTTCCAATAATTAGATGTTTTAAAAATCAATATTCTAGAGCCATTAATTGCTGCATGTGCATGAAACACACATGCCAAAGGCTGGTGTAAAAAAGCAGATGTAGAAAATGTGCTTCAGCCCGCATGGTCATGGTTGAATAGCAGGGAGAGGCAGGTCTCCCTGTGATGCGTCGCTTATTGGCTCTGGAAATTCCTTCCTCTTTCCTCTGGAACCAGCACATTGTGTTCATCTCAGCCTTTAATCATTTTTTCCCTCCCAATAGTAATGTGCTCTCTTTCCCCTCCCTGGATTCCTCTGTGTATATGCCCCCCCCCCTCCCTCTCCTCTCTCTCATTGCTTTTTCTTTTTCCTTATTACAAGAAGGAGGAAGAAAAGATAAGGGAGGGAGATGAAGAACGGGGCTGAAAATGCAAATACCGGTCCGTAGTTCTTTCTTGTGACAGATCAGGCCTCATTACACCCACCTCTCTTTTGCAATTGGCTCAGGACGATCTCTCTGTCTTGCTTGTCTCCTTTACATTAAGAAGCCTTTCACCTCTTGTAAACCCTCCTTTGCTCCCAGTCCAGTGAAACAGTGAGAACAAACAGCCAGGTGACCAAAGTGGGATCTCTGGCTGCAGGGCACGGGATTTGTTTTGCAGACAAAGCGGGACAGAGTAGGGAAGGTAGGGGGCATCATTTATATGTCTGTGGTCAGATGGTGCAGCGTTTCTTTGCTTCAGCGCTCTGCCAGCAGCCTACACCTCTATCTCTATCTGCCTCGTGGGAGTTGCTACCACCTTCTCGCTCTGATAGGGGAAGACTGGAAACAAAGGAAGAAAAATACAAGCACCCTCTTGGGCTGCTCTTGCTTTTGAAAGAAGATATACTGTAGAGAGGGGAGGAGGAGGAGAAATAATATTGAGGCCATCAATTATAAGACTCACATAAGCATCAGATCACCACTTTGGACTAGAAAGGTTTTTATTGTGAAATTCTGGTTTCATACAAACAGTTTTCCTATATAACAGCAGTAATAATGAGCTAGCGGAGAGCTATTTACCCTCTTAAATGACTCTTTATTGACTGAAATTGAGAACAAAATACCAGGGGGAGTAAATGTTACAGTAAACGCTGACAGCTATTCTGACTGACTGGTTGGCTAACGTGTTAGCCGTTAGCTCAGCAGCTAAGTCTCTAGCACCGCATATTTCATGAGAATTTCGTAGATAATCTTCACAGTTCCTCTTCCATCACAATTTACAGGCTGACTTCCTGGTACTGACTTTGACCCACTGTACTTGCCGTAGTTGTGCGCTCACACTCGCAGTTTTTCTGTGAAATGACAGATTATTACTAACATTTTCAGTGCACTCACTTTCAATCTTACTTGCAAAAAAGTGGTTTACATTAGGGCTGCAACTAACAATTATTTTCATTATTGATTAATCTGTTGATTATTTTCTTTAATCATCGATTAATTATTTGGTCCATAAAATGTCAAAAAATGTTGAAAAATCTCGATCACAGTTTCCCAAAGCCCAGGGTGACGTCCTCAAATATCTTGTTTTGTCCGCACCAACGGTCCACAACCCAAAAATATTCAGATTACTGTCATAGAAGACTAAATAAACCAAAAAATATTCACATTTGAGAAGCTGGAATCAGGGAATTTGGACTTGTTGACTAGTTGTCGATTAATTTAATAGTTGGCAACTAATCAATTGATCAACTAATCATTGCAGCTCTAGTTTACATAATCTGGCTAAACTGTTGGCTTGTTGACAACCTTGCTGGCTCATTTGTTGCGTTGTTGGACTTATAACAATGTCCCAGATCTCAGCAATTACTTTGGCACCATCAAAACCAACATAAACAATTGCCAAACTACAAAATTTAGGCCCAAGTTGTAATAAACCTTTAAATTAACCTATGAAATTTTTCAAATTTCATTCAAATAATTTCACTTGTTTAAAGGTGCAGTGTGTAGAATTTAGTGGCATCTAGTGGAACGGACTTGGCAGAAATAGAATATAATATTCATGAGAATGTTTTAATTAGTGTATAATCACCTGAAAATAAGAATCGTCGTGTTTTCATTACTGCTTCCGTTGAGAAACGCTATCCTACACGCTTGTAAGGGGAGGGGGAAGGGGAGGGGTATTCAGTTGGTTACAATCTGCAACCTCACCACTAGATGCCACTAAATCCCACACACTGGTCCTTTAAGTAATCCAAAATATAAACAATTGGTGCTGGAGGGCAAAGTGTTTGATAACACATTGGGAAGTTATGCACAGCAGGAAGTAAATTACCTGCATTTGCATAAATAAGACACGTAATTGGTAGTTGCTGTGATGCTGATCTGGTGGCACACAACATGTATATGACTGCACTGTTTGGCACTAAAGTGTGTGTTGTATAGGTTGTGTGTGCATGCGTGTGTGTGTGAGGCTCTGCATAATTACAGCAGCGGTGGTTAACTAGGCGCCGGCATTTGTGGTAATCAGTAGAGAGTGAAGATTGGGGAGCTAAGTGAGCTGGTGTCTCACACTCTCTGAACGTATCACGCTAAAAAACATCATCTCTAAACCTGCAATCATCACTACAGCACTCATTCACTGCACTGATACACTTTGTGTTTATAGCTTTATCCGACAACAACATGTGACTCCGTCTAATGTAATCACTCCATATTGACGTCCTCAGAGACCTAGCGGCATGTGGCTTTGGAAAATGTTCAGTCCCCCTTCTGTTAACCTGGATTTGGTTGTCAGTCAGTACAAGTACATACAGCATATTCAGGCCCTAACTGCTGCTGTTAAGGATAATATTTGATACATTTGATAAATATTTGATTTATGTTGCATGATTTGCTTGATAATCGGTTGAATGAGTGTAAATGATGTGTCTTAGCCAATGGGAAACCTCTTAATAGTGCCACAAAACACAGAGGGAAAATAAATTACTTCTTTGGTGTCGGTGTTTAGTGTGTTTGATTAATATGTTTATTTAATCACTTTGTTGTAGCACACGTCTTTTTGCTGTTGCCCCCAAAAAGCATTGTTTTCCACCAGTGCTAGCCATGCAACATTAAAAATTCAGCCCTTAGATACACCACTGAGCATCCAGTTCATGTCTGGTGCATGAAAAGAATCAAAACAGAAATAAACCAGACAAATGTTAAGTCCTGAAATGATGAGTCAACTGAAAAAATTTGATAAACTATTAAAGGTTTAAGTCATTTATCAAGGAAAAATGCAAAACATTCTCTGATTTCAGCTTCTCAAATATAACTGATGATTGGAAAAAACAAGCAATTAGGCCAACTTGGTCTCTGCAAAATCACATTGTTTTTTTCACATTTTATAAACTAAACATTTAATTGATAAATCTTATCTTATCTGATAATGAAAGTAAGTAATTATTGTAAAGGTCTGTACATAACATGTCATTTAAAGGACTGACACGTTTTTGATCTTCAATCTAATTTCCACTAAAATAACCCAGTTAATCCAATACATGACAGTTGCAGAAGTCAGAGTATTGCCCTCATCAAATTTTCTATAATCATGTTATTAGTGTGCAAATAAATACAGTAACTATGAGGCGAGATGGTTACCAGCATATTTCCTCACAGTCCTGTTTTCATCTTGAAAACTTGTTTATCTCCTAAAAATCATTGCAACCAACTAGACTGTCATTCCTACATTTGCTCTTCCAGCATTCCTGCTTTGACTTCAAGTGTATTTTTGGATATCTCTGTTTGAAAAGCAGAGATGTTTATCTTGGTTGATGTTGTATGTCTTGAGCATATCAACAACAAGAACTAGCCTGAAGGAGGTGTCGAGATTATATATATGTGTGCAAAGGTATCACCAAGTGGAAGTGGAGCACTGCTGAGGGAGGTGAATGGGAGGTCAAAAGTTTCAGAGCTGTTATTTACTGAGAACACGACGGTGTGATTAAAACGATTCCTTTTCTCCCATTTTTGTTTTTGTCTGCTCTTAAAACTTTTAATCACTACTACATATCTGCCAAAAGGTATGTGGTAAAAAAAGAAAAAAGGACATTTGAATTTTTTGAGGAAATATTACCCTACTATTAATCATTTAACTGAGCAAACAACATGTTTACTTAGTCATACTATTACAAAGTAGCTCTGCATGTTTATGTTTCTGAGATATTTTATCACTGTAGCTCATTGTTTCCCTTTGTCATTGAGGCCAAAAAGCCTCTTTAATCCCTTTCCTGTTCTATTTGTTCACATGCTTCACGTCCATGTGTATTCAAAACCTACTGTATTTACCAGTTAAAATGCAAATGTGGCCCACTGGGAATAATAGCCCCTGAGAGTTGGCTGGGTGGACAGACAGCCTGTGGCTCTCGAGAGCTTTTCCCACAGCGCTGAGAGCAGAGCCAGGTGAGAATTTCTCCCCAGGTTTCCCTCACCTGCCATTGTCTGGGCTTAGCGGATGGCGTCCAAGCTCCCACCGCCCCGTCTGACTCACCAGCAGGTTTCGTGGCCACTTTGCACAGGATGACTGTTCTTTATTCAGCCAGTAAAAACCCGGTGCTGACTGGGGAGGAATGAGCCTGTCGTGCAGTGACAGTGGGGATTTTGACTCCGTGAGGACCCAATTCAACCTGGGAGGGCCTCTGTGAAGGATAATAACAATGATAAACGCACCTCTGTGGCCGGCTTAAAAGAGGCAGGGAGAAATATTTTATTGTGCTGGCCTGTCTTGATATAATTTACTCCCGGGCTTCTGTTTTTTGCAGTATCAGGAGGTTTAAAATCTTACCTTGTGAAAGTTTTTTTTTTTTCCTATGAGAAGCCTGGTGTCATCTTTTAAACATTCTGATGAGTTTGCTTTATGCAACATCAAACCCTTTCTGCATGTGCTTTGAATTGGCTCAGGATGTAGTGACTCCCTGCCAAAAGCAAAAAAGTATGCGTGCCTGCGTGTGTGTGTGTGTGTCTTTGCAACTTGCATCCATGATTAGAGCAGATGTGTGTGTGTGTGTGTGTGTGTGTGTGAATTTGTACTAAAACAATCGATGAGTCAATTTACAGAAAATGTATACAACAGTTAATCATTTAAGTCATTTATTCAGTACAAATGACAATTATTTCAACTTCTTAAATGATTTGCTGCTTTTTTGTGTTTTATATATAATTTAAGTTTGTCGGACAAAACAACCTATTTGAAGATGTCAGTTTTCTGGGAACTTGGCATTTTTTTCTTAATACAATGATTTATTGACATATGACAATGATAATTAGTGTTAGGCCTAATTTGAGAACGTACTTGAGAAAAAAAAAATGCCTGAATTTTTTTTCTGTATTTTGTCTTGTGACACCACTTCATATCCTTGTTTTTTTTTAATTCTTTATTTGGTGTTAACTCTAAAGACTCAAAGTGCATTTTTCAGGTGGTAATTCAGAGAAAAACTCCTTTAATTAGATAACAAGCTTCTGTCTTTCAGATTTGCACTTTGCCAGCAGTTTATCAATTACTGCTTGTGGTTTCATACTGCCAGTCAGTCTTTGTCTGGGTGCCTGAGCCTCCTCACCGCGCTGCAGAGCCGTGTTATTGTACTTAAACAAATCAATTCTGTTGCAGTTGAGCTTTTTTTCCTCCATCCCCTGTCATTATGAACTGTTTGCAGTGCAGAGCACATTGATTTTTCACAGCCCTGGAAAAGCTGTTGATGAATAGCACAGAGGTATCTGGGGAGAATCTGGCTTTAAAAAGGAGGCACCCAGCACCGGCCCCTCCTCCTCCTCCTCTCTCCAGACCCATTGAGCCCCCAGCGCTCCTCCACTTTCTCTTTTCAGAGAGCGGCACTTCCAACAGGGGAGAAATGCTGCCTGAAAAATCCTCCAATGATAAAAAAAAAAAAAAAAAAAAGAGGATTAAAAAAAAGTGTAAGGCACAAGGGACTGCCTTCTCCCGCTGAATGTGAAAATACAACTTGTGGTTAGACAGTTTTTATATTTGGAGCATTAGCCTTGTCCTGTCAACCAAAGCATGAGCTGAGCTGAAGGCAGAGGTGTTCTGGTTGGGGACAGGAATTGCAAGCATGCTGTGTCACTAAGCAGACGCCTGATGAAAATGATACTCCTAACGGGATACAACTATAGACTTTAAAGGTAAAGGGTATAAAGGGCAGGAGAATTGGGGAAAAAAGGCATTTATTACATACTTACGCACACTTCACACACACATATTCACCAAGCTATAGCAAACCCAAACACCCACAAGACATTTTTATTCTTTGTTTTCTTCTACCATCCCATTCAGCTCCTTGAAATTCCATAGTTCCACATTTAAGGAGTGAAAAAAAAACCAATCTTTTTGGCGTCCTCCAACTTCTTCTTTGACTTCATGACAGAGAGTGCTATGCTCATGCTCAAGGAGAAAGTTTAAGAAAAGAAAGAAAGAAGAAAAAACTGAGCGCAGCACAGGAATAAAGAAAAGGACCACCTTCACCTCAATTTAAAACTAGTACTTTAACCTCGACCCTTCATTCAGAGAGCAGTGACTTTGATTTAACTAACCCTCTCACGAAGACCTGAATGATATCCGAAATTTTTCTCAACATCCAACTTTTTTCTTTACATTTGAGGTCTTGAGGAACTGCAAAAGAAAGTTGTAACACTCTGATCTCAGTTTTCGCACACACACAGTTCAGAGTATTGAAGTAGTTGTGGAAAAGATGACACATGATAGAATCCAGCCTATGCTTATTATGCTAGTAATTATAACTTCTCACAATGATTATTTCGTTACGGAAAATTAAGTGTCTGTTCTTATTTGCTTAGGTGAACATAGATAAGACAGGACTGCAAAAATAAATCATTTCTGTTTGTTTTATAATTGGTTACATTTTAGTGCTCCGTTCTGGTTTATTGTATTAAGTCAGTACTTAAATGGCTTATAAGTAATGCTTTCTCACACACAAATGTTATCACCTGCATTTCACCAGGAGCTAATGTGGTCATTTTCAAGGGTCTGAATGTCACTGGGCATATGCACGGGCTAAGCTATAGTAAAGGCCTCTCTTAATAGGCTTATATGTCAATGGAGAGTGAATTGTGAGCTGCCGTGTATGTGCCAAGGCAGTGAACTTACTCTGTGGTGGATGTTTATGTTACCATACTGATCATGTGAAGTATTGGCTGCTTTTTTGATTTGTCCTTCATGGGCACGAGAGCGTGAAGGAGCTTATCCATGCAGGGAGGAAGGGAAGGAGTGTATCACATTAAGCAGGGGCACCTTAACATCACTATAGGCTCTGGGGCTATGGATGTTTTGGAGCCCCCCCCCCTACAAGTTTTTTGCCACAAGTTCCAAGTGCCCGCCTCCCTTCACAATATGCCACGGCAGCATTAATTCAGCACCCTGCGTCAATGGACAGCAACAAATAAGTAAAGGTGTGCACCTCCAATCAGTAAACACAATATGAAACTCATCAATATAAGACAATATGTCAACAATAAGTCAAGACAAAGCTAGGTTACATCAGCCAAGTAGGCCTGTGTGTGGAGCAGCAATTCTCATTTAAAAACCCGCAAACATCACAAGCAAAGAACTGGCATAAAAAGAGCATATTGTCTTACCTTCAGAAGTGCTTTCTTCTGGTCTTCTTCACCACAAAGTCCTTGATTGTGTCTTTAAAATGGTTGACCACCGTCTACTTTTAACAAAGAAGTGTTTAGAGAGAGATTGCTCTCCGCTTGTGTTGGTGACTGGGATGGTAAGGAGAAGGCGTAGAGCTATGTCCATATTCTGCAGTTTTTTTTCGCCTCAAGAGTTTGAGCTGATGTGTTCGCCACAAACCTTTTCGATGTCTTTACTTTAACAAGCAAACGCAGCTAGCCATCGAGCTGCATGAAAACTTTTGATGCCGCTTGGTACCGCGCCGCCACATTCAAACACGACGTAATGACGTAAATCACATTTTTACAAAGAGTGTTGAAGCACATTGAGAGGATTCACTCCCCATTAGGTCCACCCTCACATCACAGGTAGCTTTTACTCACCTACATCGTGTTTTACTATTTATTTTATTTTTTTTAAGCTCATGTCTCGTGGGGGCCCTGGTGGCCTGAGGCTTAAGCACTGATAAGCCCGTGCATTAAGGCGCCATTTGACGTTAAGCAAGGTGCAGATGGAAGCCACTGAGAGCCCAAAAGAGGAGCAAAATCATTGAGTGGGCTTGATTTTCATGGGAAAAATACAAATGTTGTAATTCAGTGTTTGGAGATTGGTGATTGATGTATTTTCTTTCCCTTCTCTGATTTCTCTCAGGGGCAGAAGACGTGAGGCGCTGGAGTGTTTCTCCTCCTGGTCTGTGAATGGGTGGGGGGGTCTTTCGTGGTGAAGAATCAAGGATTAAAGTCAACACAGGTGAGTCGTTTATTTCCATAATGGTGGGACCTACAGCGCCCAGCAGGTGTCCGGTGTAGATTTTGTTTAAAGTTATGCGCACAAATTTGAAATTTGCTGTCTGTAATCAATCAACTGGAGTTACAGGTTGTTGTGGCTTGTTTGCATTGTTAGCAGCAGGCTTTTTTGGTATTGAGGTGTCTACAAATTAATCAGTTGCTTCATTCTAATATATTTCTATATAATCACATTCATAATTGTCCTCTAGCCTACACTCTTTTTAATACAGTTGTGATGCTACATTTTGCTGCTGTCAGTTAGGCTATGTGCATGTAGCTTACCGCTGTGTATGCTAAAGGCAAGGTTAACCTACATACAAAGTTAAAAAATTGCAGCAAAATCAAATAATTTGAATTAAATCACTGCAAACAGTGGATTCACTCTCGGGGGTAGGCTACATCTTTCACACCATGTTCAGCTTTGGTGAACTTTGACACGTGACTACGCGCCTGTCTTGACAGTCTGATCTTTGAGGAACAGAGAGCCGAAAAAAAAAAAAAAAGTAAAAAATGGAGGAAACTACCTCTGTTAGCTGTGTTGCACCATCCATTTTTATCTAACCCTGTGTTTAACCCCTGTATTTAACGGACAGTGATAAGACTGAATAAACTGTGTTAGCTTATTGCCCCGTTGGCGAGCAAGCTAGCAAGTTTACTTCAGAGAGCTTTTCCTCATCAAAGATAACATGATGTACATTCCGTGAGAGCAAATGCAGTAAACAGCACAGTACAGAGAAAATAGAAAGAAGCTCAGAGAGATATTGTGACTGACAAACACTATTCCCTGCTTGCTAGTGTGTTAGCCGGAGCTCTAATTCGCTTATTAACCCTGAGAGCACTTTCAGGTGTTACTTTAATGCAGTGCAAAAAATAGTGGAAGTAGACTGAACATGAGCCACTTGGACAGATTTTTGTAATGGATATAGCTCTATGTTCTGCAAAGCCAAGTACAAGAATTAATTTGTGCACAAGAATTATATAATTTGAGAGCAAAAAAAACTATTTGTGTGCACAAATTAATTTTTTTACCACTGAGACTTAATAGGCTTCTTAATTTCACCTGGGAAGTTGCTTTGCCTGAATGACTTCTGGAAAGACATTATGTCACAACTGAAATCAAATAAGCTTGTTACTGGAAACAGATATCAGCCTCCCCTGTCACCACAGTGATTTAAAGACTACAACTTTGTTTGCTCGGACATGCTCTGTCCTCGCCGTGCTGTTATTGAGTGTCTTTGGTTAAACATGTGATGGCAGCAGTTTGTGTGTGGCCAACGCCGGCTCACCTCGCAGAGCATGTTGATTTTATCAGGATTTCCTGGGGGGGCTCTGAGTGCTGAGACGTTGCATCTGTTTATGTCTTTTGCCGACATCCAAGTCCATATGCAGTCTGCGCACATACAAAGAAGGTCACAGCTATCCTCATCACCAGCAAGCCACCAGTTCATCCTCTGTCTTTATGTAATATGTAGCTCAGTGTACGTTCCACTAAAAGGGAGAATTATGTCCTGGAAAGGGAATGTAATTGGTTCGTCCACTGTATTATACAATACAGCTATGGCTTCATGGATTAGGAATTGGGGACATCCAGCACCACACACACACACACACACACACACACACACACACACACACACACGCACATATACTAGATAAGAGTTAATCTTGATTATAGCAGTGTGAATGCTGAGAAATACAGTGCCCTGACAAACATCTGCCCACCACACAGCTGAGTGGGATAAACCAAAGTGATTATTGTGGAAATGTCAGGCGAGGTAGACAGCAAGAGCAAGTGAAATGAAGTGGGGGGGGGTGGGGGTATGACATGAACAGGGACATGACATGAGTACTTCGTCAGTTCTCTCCCTCGTCTGTCTCTCTCTCTCTCTCTCTCGCTGAATGACCAATTTTTCTCTGTTGATGCAAGGTTGCCTTCGAGGAGGGAAAGCTAGCCGGGTTTGATGGAAAGGCTGCAGTCAAAGGAAATAGCGACAGTCTCAAATAGAGAAGTTTGATCTCTGAGATTGGGGGGGGGGTTTGGGGTGGGTGGTCTGAGCAAAACTGCAGCAGCCAGATATAGAGAACTGGGAGAGAGAGAATAGCTGGTCCAACTTAAGGGTCAGTCCACCTTAAGTGAGCCTGGTGAGGTTAGGCTAACCCATGGTCGCTAACTTGGGTGCTAATCCCCTTCACTTTTCCAGTTAGGGAAACAACAGATGAGACTTTTCTTTGTCTTGAGAAGCTGCAGCATTTATTAACTGACACACTGTAGTCTGTACTGTACATTTCCAGATTGACAACTTACTGCTAACTTTTTCCTCTACACATTACATACCAACCTATTCCCTACATTTTTTTTTTTGGCCTGGCGGGGGTTCTCGTTGTGAAACACTGGGCTGCAACTAAGGATTATTTTTCTTGATTTATTTGTTTCTCAGTTATTTTTTTGACTTTTTGTTTTGTCTAATAAATGTCAGAAAATACAAAAAAAATTGTTTGTTTTGTCCGACCAAGACCCCAAAACCCAAAGATTTACAATGGTGCAAAACAGAGACATTAGAAAAAGTGGATACATGACTTAAATAATCAATTACTAAAACTGTTGACGAGGTTTTCTCTTACTTATTTGTAACGTATTGTTTCAGCACTAAGCAGTTACAGCACCCCGTTTCATTTCAGCAGGCTGAAGGTTGCCAGGTTGGTCTTTGTCTCTGTGGCACCAGTTTAAGCCCTAATGAATAATTGCTTTCCTCTGTGAAATGTGAGGGGGTGCAGACATTCTGTTAACCTTGCTAAAGGAAAAGGGGGGAGGAAAAAAAAAATCCCCTTCCTGTCAGTGGTCTCCTTTCTCTCTGTTCTTGTGAGATCTGGAACTGATAAGTGTGAGGCCTCTGGTAACTGAAACAGGAAGGATAGAGGGCCTGGCCTCGGAGCCCTGGCTCTGCACACATGTCCACCTCCCCTGCACGAGCAAACAAAGACAGCAGCGCCTGCCACTTAACTTCAGGTCTCAAAACATTCGAGCCTATTAGAAGGATTATTATGAGGTTTTGTTGAGAACCTCTCTCTCTGTTGAGTATAATAACAGAGAGGCATTTTGATAAAACAGACGAGGGCCAAATGAATGCTTTGCAGCAGTTTCACACCCAGGCACAATCACAACTCCCTTGTTCCACTGACCGGTGTTGAGTCAAGTGTAAGTACTTAATTATACAAGCACATGGCAGAGCAGTGAGAGTGTATCATTCAGCCTTAACACCCAGAGGTCTGAATGACAAACTGTTAAACTGATAAGCAAGATAGTGATGTAGTGTCTGTACATACTGTAGGTGTTTCCAGAAGCAGGTGCCTTAAAGGAAGGAAACCAGAAAACAAAATAATACGTTCACCCACCTCTCAAAATATGACATTTGTTGAAATTAGCTGTTGAGCAGAAGTTGAAAAATCAGTTTTACAAGCTGAGTTGAGTCAGGTTACGTTCATTTCCATCACAACAAAAAGTTTTTAGATTAATGAGCTCATAGTGCAAACACTTGTCTTCATCTTTACATACAATTCTAACAGGAATCTAAATTTGTAAAGTATTTATTGCATGAAAACAGAAATTACACAAAGGCTATCTGTAACTTCAGGGTTATCAGCAACAGAATCCCCAAAGACAGTGAAAGATAAAAGGGACTAGAAAGGAAAAAGAAGCTCTGTAATCTCTGTAATGATAATTGTGTAGAGGTCAAGCACCCATATTTTTGTTAAAAATTAACAAGCGCTTGCTAAAGTATTATTTAAAGGGTTCATCTTGTTTTTTGTTTTTTTGTAATGTGTTTACGCTTCATTCCTGCTGTGTTATTGTTTTGGCGCTATTTCTAATCATATATGTTGTTTGCGTCCTATTCTGAGTTAACAAATTGGAGACTGAATCTAGAAAATGAGCCATTGGTAAGGTATTATACCTTGCATTTCTGGACCATTTTGTTGTATGCTGGTGCATTTTATTCCCGCAGATAACCGACCAAACATACATGATGTGACATGACAAGATAGTTCCAGTGCAGCTACCATGAAAGATTATTTTTTTTAAGCTATCTAAACCATCAGTACCATCAGTAAGCTGTCTCCAGCATGGTACAAACTATTTTGATTGCCCTACAATCTAAGAGAAAGGTGCATCATGTCTACACAAACAGTAGCTTCAGTAATTTAAGTACAGTGCAGCCACATGCTCCAGATAATGACAGACATGCTGCAGTATGGGCTCTCCAAAAATTTTCACTCCACTTATTACTAGCAGCTGGATGTAACATGATCAAATTAATTCTGTGAGGGCATCAAAATATTCTGGGAACTCACTTAACTGCATAATAATTACAGAACTACAACAAAGAAACTAAATAACAAGAGCACTTGATCATGATAAAAATGCTGCGGAATGAATTGAACACATAGAGATAGCATCTTAACAAACTGAGAAAAAAAACCTCATCTGAACAAGCATCCAAGGATTTTGCCCTTGAAGCTTTTTTGTCAGCGTGGCAGAGATGATGCAGAGTAGCTATTGACTCAAAGGCTCGTCACCGACATGTAGCAGATGATGAAAAGGTGATTTTCCTGTACAGTACTGGGTGAGTAACTGGGCATGACAAGATAGCACTTGAGCCAGGTTGCCTTCTCATAACTTCTCTATCTACCATCTTATCTTTCTGAGTTTTCCTCAGTACTTAACGCTCATGTGGAATTTCTATCTGATCCCAACTTCTTTTCTTCACAATACCTCTTGTAGAAAGGCAACTTTGGGGAATCTCAGGCATATCTTTTGAAGGCCGAGACTGTGGCAGAGATGTTTTCCGGGGTGGTGCCCTTCTCATGAGAAAGCACAAGATAACGAGCTAGGGTGACAGCTGAATTATTAGCCCATTAGTCACCGGAGAGAGAAAGAGGTGGATGAACATGGCATCCATCAAGAAAGCGCCTCTTTTTTTGCAGATAGCCTCTCCTAACTGCCGCCCAGGAATCTTGTAAGCCTCTCCCACTAATGTAGGAACTGGAGTGCCGGGGTCAGGGAGCAGAGCCGGAGTTATCACGGTGCTCTCTGCTGCTGCCGGTGACCCGGCCGCCTGTCCTAGGAACAGAGCAGCATAACACAGAGGCAGAACTCAGTGTACTGGACTAAAAATAGACGTGGCATCATCCCCACTTTCGGTAGACACATGCAAATGTAGACGCACATGCTCTGGTTTGCACCCCAAACCAGTGCAGGCACATACCTTCAGAGGTGATCGCAACCGCCGGTGATAGTCGGTGACATGCCAGAACACGTTTGATTGACAGGGTGACTGCGGCACTACAAAGTGCGCATGTATTCAGGACAGATGTTGTCTGTACCCCGCTCTGATGGTCTGAGTTGACGTACAGCAGGGAGGAAGCCATTAAGCAACACTTGGCTACGAGATGAACTTCCGCACTATTCTGTGACCCTGTTGAATCTCCGAGCCCTCTTTATATCTCATGTGTCTTTGTGTAAGCTATCCGCTTGGCTCTTCTTCAACAAAGACTTCACTGCAAAAAGAAACGAAGAATATTGAACAAATAGCGCTCGGTGCCTTGTGATGCAAAATTAAAGCCGGTATCCCTTTGACATTCCATCCACAGATAACTTGTCAAGTATACTTGTGAAGTATATTGTGAACTTTCTACGCCGTCACCTAGAGACTAACATTAGTTGAGCGGAGCAGCAAACTCTAGCAGTAACAAACGAGACCAGCTGACCATTAAACAACTTAAAACCAACTCTGAGGTGAAGAAAATAACTCGGTGCTCAGTCTGTTTCACCTCAGAAACTCTGCACCCCTTCAGCATGTTGGACAATGATGGCTTTCCATCGGCGCAGCACAGAGGCTGCTCTCCACTGCTGAAGACGTGACGTTAATAACAACACAGCGGAGCACTCACTCCGCCTCCCCCTCATTTTGTTATTCTCACGCAGGCAGAAAACTGTAAGATACTTTCAAATTAATTAATTCATTAATTAATGCAGTTAACTTTTTAAAATAAAAAGGCTGCGGACAATTTATCTTAATTGCCAGTTATGTTTCACATTGTATTTCAGTGGAATAAGGACACCAGTGAATGGTTTGGCACATAATATACTGGAGCAAGACACTGAAAATTGTGCCCCCTTTTCTAATCATTCGATCGGGAATCGGTTTTGAATCGAGATTCGATTCTCAATTGAATTGGACGCCCAAGAATCAGATTCACACCCCTCACGGCCACATTAACAAACCTTTTCTTCTGCCTAATGCTGCTATATTTTTGAATTCCTCTTTGTCAGTGCGAGCGGTTACTGTGGTCTCATTAGGTTGGTACATTCTTGTTGGAGAATATTACCAAGACCCAGTGAGCTTGACTTGACTCCACACAGCTTCCCCTAAATGTTCTATTTGTAATATGTCTGAATAAAGCTAATGAAATGATGATGAAATGATGATAGTGGCAGCACTGCAGGGCCTTGAATTAGCCCATCAGCTGATTCTGACTGCCATTCAAGTGGCCCAGTTTGAACATGTATTTACAGCAGGAGGACAAATATAAGCCTGGATCCTACATGCTGTAGCTGAAGTACAACCCCAGCAGTGGTAGAACAGAGCTCAACTGAAAAAAAATGCACTTTTTGTACTTTCTCCTCTACATTTATTTGACAGGTCTAGTTACTTGTTACTTTTCAGGGTTGTAGTACTTTTATAAAGCGTTTATATATCTTTATCTTATTATATCTTGTTTTCTTTAATACATACACAAACAGAAAGCTTTAGAGATGCTGATAGGTGGATATTGAACTGTTGAATACTTATTACTTACTGATCCACAGCTCTCAGATATTTGGCCATTAAGTATCAGAGTGAAGAAAAACAAGTATATTAGTATTTACTGATGCATCTTTTAGTATAATCAGGTAGTCTTTTGGTATTTACTGCACCTTTGTTATGTTAAAAAAGCTGCAATCAATAATTAATTTCTTTGATTCACAGTACGGTGGATATTACTAATTTATCTCATGGAGCTCTGTGGCATGATTGAGAGTTTTACAATGCTGTACATTCAGGTCTTTTGAAAGCTCGGGAATTCGCGGCAGACAGGCTGATAGTCATCAATTTCAGACTTGTTTGGTAATTTTAGGGATCAAAGGCGATGATGAGGATGATGATACTGATGCTAATCCCACTGAAGGGGATGATTGAGTCATCACGGCAAAACAGCTGTCTTATGTGTCCCCCCCCTACCCCCCCCACCTAATGGCTGATGATGATGGTAGCAGAGTCTAAGTGAGTGCAATTGACAGCAGAGTTTGAGCTTCCTCAGGGAGGAGGGAGAGAGGCTGAAATCTGAGCAGAGGGAAGCAGGCAGCAGGGTGGCCATGAAACATTCATGCACCTGGGGACTCTTTGCATAAGGAGCGAGCAAGCTGAGCCAGTAATGAAGTAAAGAGCAGAGGAGTTTTAATGGCTCTGTTTGTCCTTTTATGAGATTAACTTTAGTCTGCCTTCTTATATAAAATGCATTAAAAGCCTAATTGCATACACTGATTCCAGTGACGACTTTTACTCACTAAAAAAGGTACTGCCTGCTGCGGTGCCTTGTAGAAAATATTATTTACATTAGGAATAATCTGATAATTAGTACCACAGGTGTGCGGCTGGTTATAGCTCCTAGCTGGATAGCAGAAGGTGAGTTATTCCCAGCCCCTCTGCCGCTCTGCCCCCGGACTGCGAACATGACAACGGTGCACCAAATGTGGACATCCCCAGTTGCGCCGGTTGAACAGTTGTCCCTCCTAAACTCATCCTGCTCAGCGGGCTGCGAGGCTCCCGTGGGGACAGAAAAAGGCGAGGGAGAAGCCAGAGGAATGGCAAGATGAGAGGAGGAGAAGAAGGGGAGAAGTAATATTTAGACAGCTGCACGTGTAGTGTCGTGTATCGCTCTCGGGTGGAAGGGGGGAGGTTAGAAGTGGAGGGATATTTTGGTGTCCTCAGCTAGGCCTCAGACAAACTCCTCTGCAGACTTATGACAGCTGCTCCTCTGATAAATCACAAGTCGCAGTCATCTATAGATTTAAAAACACCTGCTATCTCTGATTCTATATGGCAGCAGTATATCATCTATCTGAACTACGTTAAATGAGAAGGCTTGTTCAAAAATGTATTGCAGCTAATTCATTAGAGAAACTCATCTGAGAGCTCACTGTCTCTGTCCTCAGCCCTGACCGGCGATACGTGGTACAGTAACGGTGGTTGTGCAAGACAACTGGTCACATGTCTGCGGTCCTGTGCTAGACTGGCCCTCTGCCTTGAGGTGGTGGATGGCAGCTGACTGCTCTGATTCACTGGGAACTCGACTTGTGTGTTGTACGCCTCACAATGGATTGACTCATAGGGAGTCGACGCCGAGCTTGTTCAGTGTCCATCGCTCAGCCATTTTACTGGGAATTTCTGTTTGACTCCTTTGTTGCCTCTGTGTTTTGATGGACACAGAGGTCTTTTTCTTTTTACTGTGTGTTTTTCTGCATTGTTCCCCCTTTTCATACCAGTGTGGAGTGGCCGGTTTCCCTCCCCTCCTTGCACTGCCGTTCTTGTCTTAGTCACAATGTTGTTCTGGAGAGGATGTGGACTGTTAGTCAGTCTCTAGCTGCTTTTTTTTCACCTGATGTGAAGCAGTTTCCAGTTTCACTGGAAGTGTGTAATATGCACTCACACTTCACCCTCACCCACCTATTCCACACAGTTCCCCCACTTCAACCTGTAGGATTTGATCCCTCACTGGCTTCCTGCTGAACACTTCCAATTGTGTTGTACTGTGTTTATTCCGGTGAAATAAGTTTGATATATAATAAGTATAGAAGTGGTTCCCACTTTGTCGGTTGTCACAGTAACGCAACACCCTTTCCGGCTCCAGCTCCAGTTTTCCAGGTACTCAGCAGTCAACTGTCAAAGCGAGCGATGGAAATATTTGTCACTGTGAAGAGAGCTCAAAGAAACACTGATACATCTTCAGCCCTCAGCACATTATGTGAAATCCAATTGAATCTGAGCAACAGAACTAGTATCAGATTGAAAACTGAAAGCTACTAGAAATAAAATGTTTCCCACGATGGCATGCCATGGCTTAAGAAAAGTCTGTGAACCACTACAGTAGTGTTAATAGTAAATAGTACTATAAAGTTATCACAGCAAGCAAAATTTTCTCCTCCGTCTCTTGACGATTGTGAAGCAAACTATAGAATGTATTTTTTTTATGTTACAAGGTATTATATCATCTATCATATCATATATATGATATTGATGACACTGTGCATTGCTGAGAAGTTGAGCCAGGCTCAACTTTTTTGCTGTAGGACCTCACGTCTTTTGGCCAGAGCTCATGCTAACACAGTGGTCTCATTGGAATGAATGAGGAGGCTTTGTTTTTTTTTGACCCAGTATCTGTTTGAACACAGCCTTAGATGGAGAAAATTTAGATTTTTGTATGAAATATGGATAATGATATGGATGAAAGAACTGTATGCTTGTCTCTTTTCAGAACCCTGCTTCTTTTTGAAACATTTTTCTACTCAGCCATCTGATCAGCACCGGGTAACCAATTGTCTTTGAGCTCTTCCAGAAAGTATTTTGCCTGGTGACGGCACAGAGCAAATAAAATATGCCATTATACTTCTACCTGAGGTTACTCTCACTCCCCTGTCACATAATAACATGTTTAACACCCGCGCAGCAGCCACTAATTGCTGCTGGATATTAGCGCCGGGTCTCTTAAGACACTGACCTTGCTTTAGCCAATCACAACAGAGCGTGTTACCGAGTTGAGCTCTGATCAGAAGAGTCCCCGCAGCATGAATGGGAGGAATTAATTATTCAGACTGGCTGCTCGCATGTTTTGCTGGACACCGCGTTTAATGACATCTATAATGGCATCTTTGTGGGAGATTAATAGTGATGTGAGACTATCAAAGCAGAAAACGTACAAAAGTCCAGTCAGACAGCTCGCTGCTTGCCAGGTAAACACAAAGAGAAAGATGGGCGTGAGCATTTTTATGACAGTGTTCAGGTTTTTTCTTTTTGTTCACAGATTCATTTCCTCGTAGCCTCGCACATTTATTGCTTATCTGGTCTCCATCTTATTCTCTGCAATCTGGAACATTTTGTGTTAAACTGAAATGAACCTGTGGTAATGAGATGTGTTTAAATATTTATTATATGAGGAAATGAAGAGGTAAAAACCTTTTTAAACAGAGATTAGAGCCTCTCCTCACAATATTTACTTCCCTGCCACCACTGTTTAGCTTCTATAGCTCAAGGAAAAGGCCGACTTATACAATGATCAGTGGTTGGGTTTCTACTGACCTTTTACGAGGCCAGAAAGCATTTTGAAAGAATTGAAATGTTTTCGTGTTAGTTGGGAAAAGGGGAGAGGTGCATTTTTTGCCACAATGTCACCTTGATCTTTGTTATGGATGGCAACTTTAAGACAATGTTCATTTAGCTGATGAAAACTTCTAACTGCACCAGTTAGATTACTTCTCTTGTCTATTTAATGATCAAATACTGCAAAGTTGTTGCAGTGCTCATTCAGGCACCACACTTGTCTCAGGGCATTCTCACACCTATAGTTTGTTCGCTCTGGTCCGAATCACTTGATGAGTTGGTGAACTTGGTGCGTTTTCCCCTTGTTGCAGTTTCTTTTCACACAGCACCACAAGCCACAGTGCCAGTCCAGGTCTGATCTAAATTCATTCTCTGGCAGGTTGTTAGCAACTGTTAAATTCACTCATCTGCATCCCACTATGCAAAGCTCACCTGGCTACAGGAGCCGTTATGCTCAAACAGAGTACACCTACTAGTCGGGTCAGATCAAGGTTGGATCACCTCCTCTAAAGAGTCTTGGTGCAGTTATCCTGGCCCGCACCCGAGTACGATTACCGTGTTCACACCTGCCCAAATGAATCACACCAAGGGGGAAAATGAACCAGAGTTCGATTTAACCGGACAAAAAAGTGCACTGTAAAAGCAGCCTTAATCCGCAGAGAAAATAAGTTAAAGTTCAAATCCAGTGACCTTAAAAAAGGTTGGAAACTTGAGTCGGTGTTAATGGTCTTGACATGTTGACGGTAATACAGAATTTGTGGCTGCGAGATTAATAAGATGGTGTCAAATATGCAGATCCTGTTTCAGTTCAAAGACTAGTGAATGGGTAAATAGGTTGTGTTGTTTAAGTTTGGGGTAAATGTGTTTTTTTTTTTTACTTTTTAGAATAATAATATATGCACAGTCTGTAAATAGATACATTGATGTATTGATATATAAGAGGCAGGGAAGTAGGTTACTAATAAACTCAAGCACTGCAGCTTTCACAGCTTTTGTGTGTATTTGCTGTAAATAGTTCTGAGCAACAGCAAGGTTACTGACTGTAGTTGCATCTGCATTATGCTAATGTAATGAGAGCAGGAAGCCAATGGAGGCTAGTTGCACTGGATCGCTACGGGACACGAACGCAAGAGTCATCATGCAAATTAGCAGGATGGCTGATCTCTCAAAACCAAAAGTTTAATGAGAGATAAGCAGTCAGACCGGACCACACCTCCACTGGCAGGCCAGATTCAGATGCGAGTTGTGCTTTGATATTTCTCTCTAACCAAATGTTCTTATCGCGGCCCCCGAGCAAACATGCAAACAATCTGGCCTGTGTGTTTCCAGTCACATGGGCCAGAAGTGCTGGAGAGTCAGCGTGTCTGTCCTGGTATTTCCTGAGGCTTCGTAAACATACGTACACATACACTCTCCCTTTCTCTCTTTCTTTCTCTATCACACACACATACTCATAGAGGTTATATTCAAACAAACAGTCAATAATAAGGATATAATAATAATACTCGTTATTTGTGTAGCAAGAAGAAAACCAGTTAATATGAGCATAAAAGTAGATTTTAAAAAGGCATAATAATAGTTTGTAACTCGTCTGAATTTCAATCTCGAGTGGACTTTCATGATTAAATAAAGGTTTAAAAAAACAGTAAGAATTGTGTAAAATCTACAGAGCAATGACTTACAGTTCATAAAGTTCAAGCCTGTTATGATCCTAAGTTGTCAAAAACAAGCATTCATAAATCATTAGTTACATTTTTGAGACTTGACATAAGACTCATAGCTGAATCTGCTTTCCAACTTGTGGTTACTTCTGACTTAGAATAGAAAAGAAAAACTGAAGGAAGTGTGACTGTACTTTGTACTTTTCCTTTTTTTATCTTCTCATACTCATCATGATGGTGTCATTTACAACAAATGCACTAAAGGCGGATTAAAACTCCAAACCACACACTAAGCTCTGAATCTACACCACCATGGAAGGCAGTTTAATCCACTCCTTATGCATCTAGATAACTAAAAAGCATATTTTTAGCTATTACACCACCATCACTAAAGATACTAATGGATGTTGTTTGTGGGTGTGAGTGCGATTATTGCGCTGGACTTTGCCTGTGGACGGCCGTGCATTAGATCATTATTTGATTTAACCAGCTGAGATGTGTGAATGTGTGTGTGGATCCACCGTTTCATCTAATTGATTTGGAATGTTAAAGTACCGGGTTCAATGAATAGTCTAATCAAAACCTTAGAGGTTGCTGCTAAATGGTAAAGAATGATTTATGTGTCTCAGGCTTTTTTTTTTTTAAGCTCACGGCTTTAAGTGGAATCTTCTACGTGCTTTATCTCCGTGTTGTACAGAGGGTGTTAATATAATTGCTGTAAATAGAAATGTTTGGATAAAAAGTTGGAATACAATTAAATAAACTGAAATCATGAGCCGTCAGCTTAAATTCCAACCTCCAGGTGCATTAAGTGCTCTCAGTATCTCTTGCCAGTAATCTCCTTTTTTTTTTACCCATTTAGTCGCCTAACACAATTTCATGGTGTTGATACAGAATCTAAAAATTCAATAGCTGAACATGTATGCTGGGATTATAATTTGGACTCTCTGTGGGGGATGTAGGTCAACTGAAAGACTCTATTTCCTCAAATATTGTAATCCCCATTTGTTCTGCTTTTTCACCAGAAACACAGCTTTGAGGTCTTTGTCAGACTACAATGCCCTGGGCAGGACAGTAGCTTAATGCTGTTGTCTTGTTTCCAGATGATTTCTCCACTTGTGCGCCAGTTTGCTTATTGTCATGTGTTCTTGACAAATGTTTTTTTTAATTGCTTGCTTTACCTTAGGTTCCCTGGAACTAAATAACCTCCTTTACTTTCAGATTGAACTTTTAATCCTTGAGTTGTCCACTCTGTTCCGCTGTGGTGCAAGCGGGACATGTTTATGGTTGAACTGGGGGACAGGGTCAGCAGGATATACCCATTTAACCTTGCTTGAGACCTGCAGAGAAAGGAAGTCATTCATTTAGTCTCAAGTGATAAAGCCTGGGTGAATAGTTAACTGTCTGCCTTTTCATTGATAAAAAAAAAAAAAAAAAAAAAAAAAAAAAAATGATTTCACCATCACTTTCTAAAATGGTTCCACTCATTCAGTGTATTAACGGCTGCACTCAGCCAAACTAATTTCGTGCCTGTTTCTCCGGGCTGGAGGAATAGTTTTGTGAAACCATGCATGAACATGAAAAATTGATTTGTTTATATATCATTTCAGTATAATGGGTTTTTGCCCTGATTCAGAGACAAACCCTGATGTACCTTGTAGGAGAAAAAGGGAAGGATTACTCCACTCGCTGTTCATATTCTGCTCCTGTGTTGTCTAAACCTGATAACAAGTATGGCACAAGACAAGGCTGTCCATTGTGGAAACAGCTTTTTCCACAAAAGTCATTATGCTGGATCAATGCTCCCCAGAGAAACGGCAGGCTCAAACGCCACACACAGAGATGGGGGATTGCGTCAAAATATGTAACAGCCCAAGGCGTTTGATGGCTCAGCAGGGTAAGGTACATACCACATACCTGCAATTATGTGGATGTTTTATTAACCATTAAAATGACATGAAATCTTCTTTAAAGGGCTGGTACCAAAACTCACCTATCTAGACATAGAGATAGTTTTGGTGTCATTTGCGCAGGTTTGAGATACCTGCTTCCAGTTCAATACACTGGAGGGGAATGGAATTTAATTTGTGGTTCTCAAAGATTTAAAAAATTCAACAACACGATATCGTTCCAAAAACAATGTTAGGGTTACTCTGAATAATCCGCAAAACTGACTGTCAACACTCAGAGGGACTAATTCTTTACTAGAAAGTAGTTCCAATGAAAACATTTCGCAGTGAGGTTTGTGGCAGAAGACATTTGCAAGATGGATATATCAAAACCTATGCAAATAAAACCAAACCTATCTGCATGGCTATTAAAGGAAAGGCTGGGTCCGTCTTAAAACAATACTCACATACTCATATGTACATTTAAAGAATGAATGGTTGCTTTAATCATTTCTTATGTCCATACTGGCCATGAAGAGATCTCCCTTTTAAAATAATTCGCGTGTTAGTGATGGGAGACAAAATCCACAATCCTCCTTATGTGTAAAAATGAGTTAGTCAAATGAAGTGGCTATCTTCTTTTTAGTACAAAATCCCCTCTTTGTTTAACCATCCTTCTGCTGCAGCTCAGCAAGGAAACACAGTCTGTGGAAACACAAAGAGGGAATATTGAACTATTAAGACTGTAACTTTGGGAGATACCCACTTGACTTGTCAAAATCAGACTGCTGAAGCGTCATATTAGTTTATGCTGAGCTTTAAATTACATTTTTGCGCACAGAGGACTGTGGATTTTGTCCCTCATTTAGATATGTTGGGACAGGTTCTCTTCACGGAGAGTAAGGAGATGAGGAACGATTACAGCAACTCTTTCAGTGTACATACGGGAACGTGTGTAATGTTTGCAACCTATCCTTTAAGTAAGAAAGCTTTTTTTTTTTTTTTAATTTGGGTGAACCATCCCAAACAACAGGCGCGTGTACAATAGCATCCTCCATTCATTAAATCATGTCTGCCGGTTTGTCTTTGTCATCAGCCGCCTGCAGTCAGTTCAGCCCCTGGTCTGTCTGGGGCAGTTCCACATGACAACAGCATGTGCATGTATGGACAGCACATTTAGCCTCTCTGTCTTCTCTGTCTCATCTTGAATGTTCATACCCACGGGTCGAATAACATCTCATTTAAAAAATAAAGTCAGAAGGTTGGGGGGAGCGAGTATTTCCCGGTTATGATGGAGGACGGAGCTGGGTGCTCTGTGATGTCTCTCTCCATCTGTCTGCATGACTGCATGGTACATGGAGCTGTGTGGTGGTGGTGGATCAGCTCGAGGGGGTTGTAGCAGTGAGTTAGGGATGGGGGGGGGGGGGGGGGGGGCAGGAGAGGTGGTGGTGGTGGTGGGGGTGGGGGGGGGGGGTGTTTCTGTAAATAGCCCACCCTGCATTAGGAACTGGCATGCCGGGGCCACGCTCTGTGCAGTCCTGACCTCACCAACCCAGCCGCCGCTCACATTTCCTCACAGCGCGGGAGGCTGCGGAAGTCTGTGCCGACTGTTTCTCCACTTTATCCAGGTCAGATCTGATCTACTCTCACTAGTAAAGCACTGACGCTCATGACCCCGGTGCCCCCTCTCTGCCAGCCAGTGTCAAAATAACACAAGCAGCTCTGCGGAAGGCCTCCGCTGCTCTGCCTGCTGTTATGAAATCATGCTGCCCTCATTTGGATCTCTAAGTATCTACACTCAGATAAATGTTCAGATCAAAACAAAGTGTCAGCTCGATTTGATTTCCGTCTTTCTCCACATCAAGCTGTTAAAAGAGAGTTTGCCTTGCAGTGTATGTGCAGTGGATGTGTGTGTGTGTGTGTGTGTGTGTATGTGCGTGCTTGGAAGTAGGTCATTGATTTGGAACTTGGACACTGATTATGTGCTGGCCTAGAAATGGGCTATAATCGGTGTCTCTCATACCAAAACAGCTTTTCATAAGTGGCAGTTATTTCAAGGTCAGGACAACAGTTGTGTCTCATTGCTACACATACATACAGACTTCTCAGTTTCAACATATTGCCATTTTCTAGAATCTGTTCAATCTTGTGAGATTGCTCATTTTAAGATATATTTTCACTGAAAAAAAAAAAGACTAGAGTATCATGTTCATCTCTCTTGATAGGGACTAGAATGTGCCAAATCTGCAGGCATGCCCTGTTCTGTCGTCCCGGCAGATTCCCTTGATGGGGGTTTGATGTGTTCATGCAGATGCCATTTGAGCCAATAATGTAAATATCCGTAGTCTTTGAACAAGCCAAGACGTGATCTAATCTGTCTTTGACACAGAGTCTCCAGCAAACTCTCCTGGAACACGTTTTAAAAAAAGGGAGTTTTTTTCACGACCATGTTGGAGTAAATCTTGCGCTCAAAGCTTGGAATTAACTGTCAGCTAGCATCATCACAACTCCCTCTCTCTGTCTCTCTCCATAGCTTCAAGCTAGTGCTGTATTAGTTTCTGCAGTTGATTTTCCTGAAGCGCCCTCAGGATGAAGCCTCGATATTGTTTTGTAAATGTAGCTCGGTATGGATTCAGCTCTGCTTACAGTACGAGCTGATATTTAGCTTGAAGAACTAGTTGTACTCACTTGAATTGTGGCTGTAGGAGGTCAAAAGGGCATGTTTGTGTACTTCCTGTTCTCTTCCTCAGTCTTGGCTAGTGTGGGTCAAGAATAAACATTGGGAGCGTGCTAGCATGAATGGAGATCTCTCTATGTTTAAAGTGGCTGTAGTCCCTGGTGTGTTCTTGTTTTGTTGCACAGTTAAGGCCGCCGTCTTTTCATGATGATACCAGGAACAACTCGAAAGAACAAATCTCAGCCAGCGGTTTGCATATCATCTCGGGTTTGCATGAGAGCGGGCGTCGCGATCGCTCCTCCTCCCCTCCGTGTGTCCCACATTAAAGATCCTCATGTTCGCAGCGTGAGCTTGTTTATATGAGCCTCGCCATGTTTGCATTTGTTTGGGCATAGAGGCAGCAACCAACAAGCCAGGCACAGACAAAATCCTATCAAAAAATGACATCAGCCGCAACAGCTGCAGGCTGTGGCACTGGGAGAAGAGGAGGTAGAGAAAGAGAGAGAGAGAAGAGAGAGAGAGAGAGAGAAAGAGAGAGAGAGAGAGGAGAACAATTGACCAGAAGCGACACGGGAAAGAGAGGTGACCTGATTGCTCAGCTGGCCAAGAGCACGGGAAGGAAGCAGCAGGAAAGGCTGGTCCCCTCAGTCTGGCCTGGCTCTCTGCTGCTTCTGGTGGGTCCCTCTGTGGCCTTCCTTTCCTCCCTTTCCCCTCCTCCCTCCCTCCCTCCCTCCCTCCCTCCCCTCGTCCTCCTTCCCACACACTGCTGCCTGTCACGGCTCACTACATCGGAACAAAATGATCAGCTCTCACCTCCTCATGAACACGGGTCATCATGGTAGCCATGCAAGGGCTGGGCCCTTTGTATTAGATAGGGATCACTGATATCTGGGAAGAGGAGGAGCTGCTGCAGGAGGCTGGAGAAGTCAATATTGTTTTGTTTTTTTTACAGCACATATATGTAAGGGTGTTTAATTTTTATGATTTTATTTATTAGTAATGGCATTGAGGTTGCAAACTTTGTGGCACTATTAATTTCATCTCGCCGCTCTCGAGGAATTATTGAATGTGTGTGCGTTTATGATTCTTTTCTTCACAAGGAAACCCGTCAAGTGCCTCTTTCACAGTTCCTGTAGCTCATAATGTAATTAATTCTAATCGCAATCATCGTTATAGCTTTTCAGATCAAATACCCAGGAGCAGTCTTAACAAAATAATCCATTCCTCTGAAAAACAAACACCCAAACTCTCTCTAACACACCCTCGCTCTCTCTCCCTCCCTCTGTGTTTGGCTTTTGCTTGGAGAGAGGAGCAGTCAGTTGGATGGAGGGGAATAACATCAGAAAACAGAAGGACCTGCACATTTGCATACCTTTTTAGCATGTGGCTGAGGGAGCCTTTATTAAATTCAACCCCCCCCCCCCCCCCCCGTGGGCTGGGCCCAACCATGGGGGGAGGGGCACCAGAGCTGAGAGGAGGCAAAGGAGGGGTGGTCTCATCTTGGAGACAGGAGGCACCATCTGAGCCAGCAGACAAACAATGTTTTCAGACACGAGGACAAGGTGGCAGCAACGGCAAAGTGTTTTTCAGCAGACCAGTGGTGTCCCCCGCCCTGTCATGGAGGAGGGGGGACTGCAGGGGCCACGTCAAGGAACACACATTAGCCTGAACACAACGGTCCCTTTAGTCACAAATTAGTAGTCCTGAAACCATTAGTTGATTAGTCAGTTAGATAGAAAATGATTTGACAACAATTGTTTCCAGCTTCTCAAATGTGTGGATTTACTGTTTTTCTCTTTTTTTTTAATCATTAAATTGAATATCGTTCAGTTTTGGACAAAACAAGCAATTTAAAGACATTTAAATTGCCCATCACAAGAGCCTGTGAAATTTTAATGAGTATCTTTCACATTTTATTGACAAAACAATTAACACATATCAAAAAATGGACAGATTAATAAATAAGAAGTTAATTGTGTAGTTGCAGCCCTACAAATTAGTGTCACCACATCTTAATTACACATCTTAACTTAGTTACTTAGTATAAATATTAGGCCATAAATGATATTTAGATATAGCATTAGGAAACTTAAAAATGCAGCAGTCTGTCTGGCATCTGTTAATGTTAAAATTTGTTTTCACGTTCACATTTATTTCATTTGAGAAATTGGCTTCACGTTTACTTCTAGTGTTTAAAAGGTCACAAAAAAGTTGAGTGCACCTTGATGAAAATTGCCGGCACCCTGCTGGCTCCCTATTAGCAAAGCCTGAACTTCTTGTTACCCCCGCTGTAAGAAAACACCTATTAGCAAGTGATTCGATAAGAGCACAGAGATGCTTTGTGTTTGTGTGTACCCGTGTGTACCCGTGTGTGTGTGTGTGTGTGTATAATGTATCTGAGGTGAAGCGGGGCAAGCCCAACAAGCTGTAAGTATCTGTTCGAGCAAGCCGAGGCAGCTTGTGGTTGTACTGTACCTGGGAGGAGGCTGAGATAATGAACCAATGCGGTGAAGTGAGGCTTTCCCCCGCCAGAGAGGGATAAACGATAGACAGAATTTACACTAAGTCACATTTTCTAATTAAAATTTCAAAATGGTCATAGAAATGTACTTAATGAGTGTACAATCGAATATATTCCAGCCAAGGTTAGGTTGTAACAACCTTACAAGCTCATTTTAAGACACTAAAAGCCTCAACAAGACTATTCTTTGTATCATTTTACAAATCTGCCATTTCCGCATGTTCTGTTGAACCAGAAGCACACAGCACAAAGTCATGTACATGTCTAAAAACAGTCAAATGCGGTCGCCGCATCAAAGTCATAATTTCACAGGTACCTATTCGGTACAAAACCTTGCAGTGGCACAGAGAAAACAATGGGATGTAACCTTTTAAAAGATGAAATCCCTCCACACCATACTTTGTAAATCTAGTTAAGCTGTTGGAAAACTTTCTGCTTCGATGGAAGAATGATACAATTATCTTTCTAGCTTTAGAGTCTAATTGTCACAGTTTGGTGGCCACTAAACACACAGGTGTAATGTGAGTAATTGGAACATCTGTTAGCTATGTTAGCTGATTTTACTGATAGTCCACAAACGAACAATTTAAATTATATTAAGACATCTGAAGACCACTTGATCTAATAGACAATTTCTGAAAGACCACGGATAGCAATTTAAGTTATGATTTCTGTTCTGAGTAAAGTTTGTCCAAAAAATCGAGGGGGCACATGGCCATCAGTGGAAACAGCATGCACAACACTTGTGCTAACCAAAAAATACCCTCGCTCTTTGCTGTTTTTGTAAGCCCCACCTTAGCATTTGGCACACCCAAGGCAAGGGGGATGGGGGAACGAGTATGAAGTGAAGAAATATCACAGATGTTAGTCTGCATGAACTCCTTCCCCTTTTACAGCCTTCCTGCTCAATGTGGCCTCTTTAGCCGCCGTTTTTTTTTTTTTTTCCTCTCTCTCCCTCCACAAAAGACAAATGACTTCTCCTAACCTAATTTCAGTTGCAGCATGCGAGGGTCTGCCTCGACGCCTGCCGGTCAACAGAGTTTGAGTAGACACTGTGCAGATTCAAGCCACTCTGGAGCCTAGTTGGCTTGTTTTCTCCCCTCAGTGTCCCGGCTTCTGACTTTGAGAAGATTTTCTGAGGATTTTCCACTCAAAACTCTGTAAACAACTTACATTTTCTCACATTAACTTATTTTTGTGTCTGTGTGTGTGCTTGCTTATTTGTGCATGAGAAAGCTCTTTGCACCACATGCTGCAGGGCCAGTTGTCTGTTTGAAGAGTGCAATGGAAACAGCGGGGTTAGGGTTTCAGCCTAAGCTACAACCACACTGTGTGTCTCAGGGTTGTGACTGCAACAGGGGTCACAGTTGTGTGACATGCCAAACCCAGTCTGGTGGTGGTGCTGTCACTCATCTAACCACACGGTCGGGTCAACTTTTATTGTCATCCGCGGCGTAATCTCGCTTGTGTTTAATTTGGTTAAAGCGAGGAAAGCGGTCTTAACCTGATCACAGTTCAGAACCAAGCTTGTTGAGATGCTCTGGACCGATAAAGGGCAGGAAGTGGCGGCGTGTCTTTGATTATTTGGCCTTTCTATATTTCCCTGGGGACATGTTGCTGCTTCAAGCATGGCAGAGTCTTTGCCATAACCAGGAGGGACCTTTGATTGGTTCCTGATGTGTGGACAGCAGTCGTGTCTCAGGGGTCCACAGCAATTTATCTAGGGGATATTATATGACCTAATGGACATATTTACACAGAACTTACCTGGAGGAATCTCCAGGTGTCTGTAAAGTGTTGAGATGCGTAGCCGCTGTCCTGCCTGAGTGTTCACTTGCAATTAACTGTGCTTTGCAAGTGCACAGGTTCTGTCCTTAGGCAAGCAGCTGATTATTTTTGTTTTTTTTAACCAAGATTTTAATTAAAAAACTGTAATAGGGTTTCTCAGGTTAACATACAAGCGTAGCCTGATGAGCTATGAGTGTGCAGGATTTTGGCTTCAGGATGTAATAACGGATTGAGAAGCGTTGTAGTAAAAACTGTTCGGCATTGACGCTGGCTTCCCTCAGCTCTCTTTCTCTTCCCCCAACAGGAACTGGCTAATTTCCTGAACTTGATATACCATTTGGTCACCACAGAGGGAAACATCTGAGAGAGGGGATCTCAGAGAATTCTTCACTTTTAAAAGCTTAATGAGTGTTCAAATCTTTGGGTCACCGCTTTTTTAACGTTTCACAGGTGGCACCGGAGTTTTTTCTCCTTAAGAAGGAAAAGTGAGCAGTCAGGAAATGAAAGTTTTTGCAGGGTAAAAAAGGAGTTTTTTCAGTGCTTCACACTCCCCACACGCTCAGTCGTTGCCTCGTTAGCGGAGTCATTCACAGATTTCCTCCGTCTGCTCTCGCTGTGTCAAAATGCATCGTATCACCTGCGCAGCCTTCAGTGTGTCATGTCAATGAATACTTCAAAGAACCTGGTGCTTATCTTGACTTATCTTGACTCAAGTCTCGGTTCATGGAGAGTGACTGTATCTGTTTCCCCAGCCTTGGTAGTGCTCGCTGTCAAAGGTCGTGACCTTAGCTGGAGGTCATCTCTCTGGCTGCTGCTGGTTGGCAAAATGACCCTCTCAACTGACGGCCTGACCTCCCCCTCCCCCTTTTCTCCCTCTTGCTTTCCTTTTCCTGATGATCCTACAAAGTGACTAACACGTGTAACTTCCTCCATTGATTTAGATGAACCCTTGACCACAGCGTGATCTGTCTGCGCCGATCTCCCCAATAACCCCTCAGCTTTAGTTGTCCTCGTCCGTGCCGCTGTTTCTTGAAACGGAGCTGGCTGCTTTTGTTTTGCTTTCAAACAGTGTTGCTGGTGCAATAACAAAAAGGAATAATTTCCAGACAAAGCACTTGTCTGCCTCTGTACAGCTCAAGCATTAAACTTGTGCAGAGTATTACTTGAGCCTATTGATTGGAGTCCTCTGCCGTAGAGAGGGCAGTGTGCAAAATCAATAATTTATTTTCTCCTAGGCTAGCCTTGTTCATGCTTGTTTTTTGTCTGTGAAAATGAGAGGAAAATAAGAGAGAAACCCTTTACTTCCACTGTATTCCATCTTCTCCATTGACTTCAGTGTCTCATTCTGGCAAAGTCAGCTTTGTTCCCTGTAATCTCTGCAGCCCACATATTTGTTCTCTGCTTATCTCCATCGCATTCACGAGCGTGAACCCACCTCTTTATAGTTTTCAGTGGTGGGTGGGTGGGTAGGTGATGTCATGCTTGTTTTCGCAGTTGTAGTACTGTGAGGTTATGTGTGTCACTTTGTCACCTTGGTAAGTGTACAGTGGCGTGTGTGTTTTCCCCCTTGCTTGTGTTAATTCAAGGCTGTATCTGGACGTTGTCGCATGTCTGGTGTTGATGATGGTGGTGAAGTTTTTATTTTTGTTTTTTTACGTATGCAAATATGCTTGCATGGGTTTACAAGATGCCATAAATTGACTTAAACCAGATCCTGAAAGCAGCACATACAACAAACGACACAACAAAAGTTCAAAATAAAGAATTGCAATTCACATAACTTAATCACATGCATTTTCATTCATGGTGATAGTGAAAATCATAAATTACTAACAAAGTGCATGTTATGTACGACCTCCAAAAGAAATAAAATTAAAGACTAATTAAATAGTCCATTTCTTTCAAAGCTTTTGAGAGAAATTAGCTCAGTTAAAGACATTAAAATGAAACTAGAATTACAGTTTTCTCTATGAAAAACTGATACTCTTAAGTCTTTTCCTCTATCTGCCAGCCCTAATAGTTAAAGGAAACATACCAGTTTGTAAATGTGGATGTAACATGTGATTAAGGACCATATTTTTACTAGATACGAATATGTGTCCTTAAATTTGTATTTTGACAGTATATTTTCGGATCACGTCCTCACTTTTAAAACACCACAAGTTATTTCTGTAGACAAACACACTGCACGACATGTCAGCCTCCTCCATTGTGTATATCTGAGGTGCAGCCCTGGTTGGACATGAAGTCCGAGAGAGGACAGAGTAACACAAAAAGGGGTCAGCGAACAGGAACATGGCTGGTGACAGGCTGCCTGCATGTGGGGTGGTTTCGCTAACGAGAAGCCATTGTGCCCTCGGTGAAGGTTAACTCACTGATTCAGGGAGGCAGGAAGTGTTAGCTGCCTCCCCTGCACTTTTCCCATCCGCGGCCTCTGCCAAGCCTCGGCAGAACAATCCAGCCCCTGTGACTGAGAGGGAGGGAGGGAGAGAGAGAGGGAGAGAGAGAGAGAGAGAGAGCGGGAGAGAGTGTCATAGACAGAAAGAGGGAGGGTATGAAAAAAAAAGAGTAGAGAGGTCCAATTTTGCAGGGTAACATCAGGCTCCTATGTTATGCAAGTGTTCTCTTTTTGTTTGCCTCACCCGGGGTTTTGATACAGATTGCATGAAGCATGATGGTAATGCAGAACATTCAGTCTGTCCCCTCTTCACCAAAACAGACTCCATTTAAGGTAACTCAGATATTTTCCTCTACAATTGGAGCTGAGAAGTGGCCAGCTGTAGCCAGGCCCTGGCAGGTTTAAGTTCTGAACACAAATACACAATGAAATGGATATCACAAAATGCACTCATAGACAAACACCCACACAGAAAATAGATATCTCAAAATATGCACACAGCCATACACAGATAAACCCGCACAGAAAATAGATATCTCAAAATATGCACACACACACATACACACACACACTCATAAGTTACAACACCTCATACCGAATCAACAATCGCATCTTTGTTAAATTATCCAGGAAATTGTTTGCGGTGCTTTGATAACACAGGTGTTTATATGGTAATAGCTTCTGGAGGCTGGATAAGAGTGAAACAATAAAGTCATTAGGGTGTTACAAGAAGAAATGAAACCAGGCTCCTTCACACACAGCAACTCATCACCCCCCCCAACACACACACAACCCCCCCGTCTCCACCAGAAGAGGCTGAACTCTTATACACAAATTCATTTTTTAAAAAAAGCTTTTGTCAGCTGCCTTAATGACCCTTGATGTGTGTGAACCTGTGCCAAGTTGTCCACGGAAGGGCAATTTATCTCCACTAGTGTTGTGGTTATATGGAAGATAAAAGATGATAGAACAGAATAGAGTATACACTCTAGATAGAATAGATCATTCGTAGGAAGGGTGGCCTGTTTGTCTCACCTAAGCCATTTAAATAGTTCTACTTAAGGGCTTTTATCTTAAGTGTCATAGCATAGAGTTTATGTAAGTAATCACTAATATGAGGTGAGCCCTCTCTGTGCAGTTTTCTTATTGTCATCAGGTGACATTTCCCATCTATCAACATTTCATTTCCCCAGTCGTCTGTTGTAATTCGCTCCGTCCTTAAAGGGCAGCAACCTTTGTGTGAGATGTCATCACTACATCTGTCTCCATTATTTAAGCTCAGTTATAGGTTCATGCAAAACAGTGTTACTCCATCCAACGTGTAGGATATAACTCACTTTATATTTGGCTTGGAAGATGTTTTTTTTTCTGTCCTTTGAAGCTGCACTAATTCATGTTTTTATATTTACAATCGAAAAATGACTATGTGTAATGTGAGAGGGTTGTCACATATAGTGCCAAACCCACAGACGATTATCACTCAACTCTGCAGTTCCCCCTCGGGTCGATGGAGACATTTAGTGTCTTTCAGCTCATTGTTTTGGTTTTACGACCGTCAGCTGAACACAGTGGAGCATTTAGCGTCTAAAGAGACAGATATTTCCCTCAGGAGTTATTTGAGACAAGATTAAAGCTAAAAGGGGAGTGAATATTTGATTTCTGTTTGACAAGTGGGCAGAAACACATGACTTAGCAACTGTTTGCTAACATGTTCACCAGGACAGCTTAGGGAGATAATATGTCAGTATAGTGTTTACAGCTTTACTGCCCTTTGAAATTAAAATAATTACATGATTCACAGTAGCAGTAATTGGTTACATTACCCGTTGCATTATTACTCTGTCAAGGGAGCCTTCTTACAACTCCAAAGCCATCCACAAGTTGCATCTTTTATGTTTAACACATGTAGAAAAAAAGACATTGTGGTACAACAAGCAGCCAGCCTACGAATTAGAGTCGCATATTTACCCGCGGTTAGCTAGCAAGGTCAGAAGAGGGAACATGTAAGCTAGCTGCCGCACCACACCTAGCTAATGTGACTAGATGCATATTGGGCCTACCATCAAACTCCCAGCAAGACAGTAAACAAGCTCTCCTTCCAAAATGTCAGAGAAACAGTGGATTAACCGGGGATCAGACTACGCGGTATCAGCCCCCAAAATAGTCTAACCAAAGAAATGTTAAGTGTCTGGAACAAAAATAGTTGGGCATGTCATTGTATTGTTTTATCCCATGTAGAGATTTATAGACATCTGATTCTACACCTCAGACCCCGTCAGAAAAACTCTCACGTCCAATTTTTTTCCCTTTTCTCATCTAGTTTGTTGGTTATAGTTATTTTTACAACATGAGGGCATAGTTGTTGAGTGGTCCTGTAAGTCTGTGTCTGGCCCTTCCTGCTTCATCAGCTTTACAGGTCCTGCAAGGTGTAAATGGCCACAAGCTAATATTGGTCAACATGTAGTCTGACTTGTCTCATTATCAAGTCATGGCAGTACCATGATCTCCTAATCTGATATTGTGACCATCTGGAAAGACATAAATGTTGTGTGGTCTGATTATGGCTTTACTGAAGATCTATTTTCTGACATCACCGTAACCATTTACCACACGACAATTATCTGTAAGTGGAATCATCTTTTTCAGTCTGAAAAAAACATGGCTGCATTTTGTCTGTTTGTCTGGGTGGATGAGTAGAAGTAAAGAGCGACAGACTGGCAGGGAGTGAACAAAGATGTCTATCCACAAAGGTGCCTTCTCTCATCTGATCCCGACACATCTCTCCCACAAAGGAAGGACTGTGCACAGCGTGCAGATGCTGCTAGCCCGCATCTGTTGGTAAATAATGAATAGGTCACACCTGGTGGTCTCTTAGTCTCTTAGAGGCTTGCTGCATCCTCTGTCCCTCTCTGGTGGTGGTTTGGGAATGTGTGTGTGGCGGAGGTCTAACATTAATCAAAATTCTCCTGCAGTCTTCATTTTTGTTGTTTTCTTTAACCTTTAGCTACATCGTGTCCTCTTGTGTCACACTCTCTAAAGTGCTTTAACAGTGTTTGTGCTTTTTGTGCAGAAGTGTGTGTGTAGAAGTGTGCATAGCAGTGACATTGAGAGCCAATAAGAAGCATTAGCCGGGCCTCTGTCTTGGATATGGCCGTGTAAAGATGCGCTGAGCGCCACTACAAGGTGACAAATGACTGACTTATATCTCTGCAGGGATCTAAAATAGAGACGGCACTTAAAAGTGTCCAACAATCCAGTGTCCATCATGGCGACAGATGATTTCTTAAGAGATTTATTTAATGCCTTGGGACCACAAATGGCTAAAAGCTAATTCAATATCATTATTTGTGATCACTTCAAAAGATAAAAGGAACCACATAAAAGATTTCTCAAATACCCAGTTGAGATGTAATGCATCATCAGTCATGCCAGCAATCTCTGTCTATCAAGGAGGCTCATCTCATTAAAAATACATGCAGTGTATTGAGCTGAAGTATACCAATCATACCAGCTTTCCGTAAAACTCCTCACGCTGCTTTACAATCAGCAGGTATTGAGCGGCTACAGGCTGAAGTGGATTTTCTACATTTTGCAGCAGTCTAGAAAAGGACTTCAGCTGCAACTAATGATGATTATCAATTAATCTATTTGGATTTATTGATGGAACTTTAATCTATAAAATGTCAAAAATAGTGAAAAATGCCCATCACAAAGTTCAAGAGCCTAATGTGACATCTTGAAATTGCTTGTTGACGAATCAATTGAGCGACTAATTGTTTTAAACTTTGCCAGAATCTACACCGCTATCAGTCTCCATGCTGTCACTTGTGCCACTCAAGCTGCTGAAATCCACAAAGCGCCTCGGCACTGAAAACGCAGATTTTTTTTTTTTTTTAGTAGTTTATTTATTCAAGAAGAAACTCTTCTAGAAGAGGTAGATATGACTGGTTCAACCCTGCTTATCAGCAGCGCGGGCCGTGTGTGGCAGAGATAGCACGCGGCGAGTGCGTCACAGAGAGCGTGTGATTGGAGCCGGATTCAGGAGTCAAACAGTGTTTTATCTCTTGTATATCAATCACGGTGCACTGCGGCCCCGCGCACACAAGCACCAGAGCACACCACATTGTTGTAGCAACAAACATACTCTGACGTGGTATTGTGGTGCCCTTGTTTTTTTTTTCTTATATTTTTTTTTTATAAAGGTTACTGTTGGGTTGTCAGGGAAGCGGGAGAACAGAGTCCCCAGACTGCAGGTTCACAAAGCTCAGCAACAGCAAGAATAGAAATCATAGGAATCCTATTGTCAGCAGCTCCACAAGTCAATAGTCTTTACAGGGTTTTGTGTTAACACAGATACCACGAGGCAACAAGCTGCACTCTATGAAATGCACTCCACTCTGCAAGATAAACTTTTGTCATCAAGGAATTAGAGTAACTATCTGCTTTGTGTGTTTTCCTTGTGAGCGAACAACACAACAAATCAAAAGAATGTTTACTGGGCTGCAAAAGAGAAGTGGAAGTGGAGAACAACACCATGTTTCCTGTCTAGTGATTTGTAAATTAATTTTGGCCTGGAAAGCCGGCTCTGCTTACAGGGAGTTTTCCCCATAAACAGTGAACTGGAGACTCCTGCCCCTCGAGTTCTTTCCATTCTTTTCACTGTGTGTGTGTGTGTGTGTGTTTGCACATGCTCACACATACACACACACACACTTTATTCCCTGTTTGGATTTGACTTGTTTGAAAAATTAATTCTACTTGTTAAGCATTTTCTCCCACTGGTTTCAACTCAGATATTAATGATGTGTGGCTAGTTAAGGGGGGCATAACATGCTTTTTGTAATTTCCTGTTATTTTTATACTGTCACGATGTCGGATGTCTATGTTAAACATGGTCAAAGGTCTAAAACTTGAGGTGAATGTAAAAATGCTCCTGCAAGTCAAAAGCCAGGGCTTCAGCTGAACTCTCCGTTTGCAATTTTACCTGTACTTCGTGATGACATCAGATTGTTCACGCATGCCGAGAAATGGCCGTCTGTTTCATATCCTTTGTTGCAGGTTGTCAGCGTTTTCCACTCGCATATTTTGGATCAGATTCAGGCTCAAACGTGTACCGATGTATTTGAGAAGTTTCCATTTTGAGAAAAAGAAGTGAAATCCTACTACTGTTTGTTTATGAGAGGGGGGCCTTAAAAAAACAGGAGCTAAAACAGCCTGTTTCAGACAGACGCTGAACTGAGGGTTGCATAAAGGAGTTTTTTGAACTGTAAATCATGCAAAGATATTCCAGTAAAGCCCCAGAATAAAAATATAGACCTGGCAATGTGCATGATACTTCCCCTTTAAAGGATAATTTCACAACTTGGGTCTTATTTTCATTATTTTTACCATTGTTTCTATCAGTTATGATAACATTACACTCACATGTAACTGTTGAGGACAGCATCGCTACAATCAAGCCTGACAGGGCAAATGATGAAACAAGTTGCAAAAAGATGACTTGTATCGCTGTTTTTAGAAGTAATGTGTCTACAGTACACAGCTATACTATGTACAGTAGGTACTGTAGATCTCAGCAGTTAACATTTGGGAGTACTATGTTGTTATTATTGATAGGAATGATTGTGAAAACTATGCAAATAAGGCCCAGGTTGTGTGAAACCGGAAGTCACGTAAAAAGATCAAAAACAGCTAAAACTGCTTGAAGTCAAATATAATCAACAGGGTGTTAAATGCCTTTAAGAGCCAACACTTCTACTTTTCATTTGCCTCCTTCCTTGTACTTTTTGTTTTGCTGTGTGTGATCAAGATACTAAATTCTTTGCCTGAGGCACTTCTCCATTTTTTGATGTTTCTCCCTACAACACTCGAGTCCACCGAGGCCAGAGAGAAAAACAACTTCTGCAAGTTTAGTTGTTGAACATAATATTGAATCGTGAACATTGGTATTGACTCGTGTCCCGCCAGACCAATTTAATCTGTGATTCTGCTCGTACAGTGCATCCAGCAGAAGGAATCATGTTATTAAGCCCTCTTAATGAAACAGTCAGAATGGACTCTCCATATCTTCTTGCACTAAAAAAAGCTCATCTAAATGGAAAACACATTGTCTTCATTATTTGCAAGTGTTGAATGAAGGCAGTTGCCATGGTTACAGCCATCGGAGGCTGAAGCCTGGTTTGAGGCCAGAGGGGCTACAGGAACAAAGTGGCTCCTAATGGTGAGATTGTACAAATGGCTCTCTGAGAGGGTTATATATCGCTGGCATTTCCATGTTGGCCAACACTGTCAGAGCGCAACAAATGATCAGTTTCACATCATATCCTTGTGTCAGCGCTGGCTCTGGTTAATGAAACAAGATAAATCTCACCAAGTTATTTGCCATTCCACAGCACAGTCTACTAAATATTCCCAGAAATATATTTCTAAATACCTACTCTGTGTTGTTTTCCAATGCATCGGCTTTTAAAGAGCTGTGCGGAAACTTCCAGTGTACACCAATCAAAATGCAGATTGTCTACACAGCGTGGTGTCCACCCAGGAGAATTACAGCTGAATACTAAACAGCAGAAAGCTCTCCGTTTTGACGGGTGTTTATGCTTTTGAGACAGAAAGAGGGAGGCAAAATGAGAGAGAGAGAAAATGCAGCGCTTAATTCATTTTCTTGTCTGAATGTAGGTTAAATTACCTTTAAATCCCACACAGAATTGCACATTGCAGGTAAATGAGTCACTTGGCAGCTGATAAGCAGCAGCAAAGACACACTGGGAATCGGAGACAAGGTGCCTTTTTCGCGGAGAGAAAGACACACCGCTAATACTAGAGGAAGCGGTCGTATGGGACCCTCTCCGCTTTCCGATTCATGTCAGATAATAATTGGTTTACCTGATACGACGCCCTGTGTTTGGACGGTGATGGGGCAGCGGTAAAACAAATTACCAGGGGGTTGAGCTTTGGGAGTGCGGCGCTGACCCCAGCCAGGGAGGTTGCCTGACAGGAAGACCAACACACTTCAGTGCCATACAGCCAATCTGGATGTTAGTGGGTGGAATAGGATCTGATATAAACACTTATTATCGACAAGAGTTTAGGATTGGATTCAGTAGTGGGGGAGGCTCGATGAAGACAGGGATTCTTTAACCAAAAAACAAAGAAAATGTGAAACTGAATCTGCTGCATATCAACAGTAGTCGAATTATATGAAAATTAATGTAATATTAATGCATTCCTCTAGTCTTATTCTTATTACTTACACTGGCAGTTAAAGATTGATAATGTTCAATAAAAACAGTACTGTCCTTTACTGCCTTATCTAAAAATGATGTTCAATTCTGGCACGTTTTCAGGAGAATAATATAATTACAGGAAAATGTGCAAAGGAGGTTGTGGGTTTTTCAGCCCTGAGTAGTGTCTGCAGGTCTACCTCTGATGCTATGGCCACAAAAAGGTCAAAAAACCAGGGCAGCCTGAATGCAGCCTGACAGGAGCAACCCAGGGCAAAAAAGTTCATGAAAAGAGCACTTGCTGCTGCTTGTAAAGCTTACTTTGTTAGTGAATAGTAACAGATGATGACTGAATAATCATTTTTAATCAACTCAGCACATCTGTCATCTGGATTATTACAGCCGAACAGTCAGAGGATAATGTTTAGAGAGATTTTAGTGAGTAAATCACACTGAAGCTGTATAATATATGGGAAAACAGCGTTTTAGAAACTACCAGTGACAATTAACCCTTGTTTACTACAAGGTGTCATTCAAAGCAACTTTAAGTAGATGCAACAGTGGTTTTCTGATTGTTAACACTACAAACACAAGCCAGCAACTGTTTTGGTGTTTGCTGGTGCTCTAAAGCTCCATTTTTGTTCAAGACTCACCATTGTAAACGCATCAAGGTTCTGCAGACCAGCGGCGGCTCGCTGCACCTTGTTTGTGCAAGGTTTTTTTTACCCTCGCAAACAGGTTGTTCACACGTTTGAAAAGAGGTGTTTGTGCTGTAGCTGTCCTTAAAGCCTGTTTCATGTCTTTGTTTATCTGAGAAGAGTTCTCAACTCTCAAGACTTGTTTGTCCTTCATGGGCTCACACAATCTGATCGAGCCAGACTCTTTTCTTCCAGTGTTCGCTATGAAGCACTCATTCATGTGATGAAAGAGATGTAGGGCTTTCGAAGGCCCGGCATGACGTCTACAATATCCATTTTTCTGTAGATCAAGACTAGATATTCTCCAGATGTGAATTTAAATCCCAGGGAATTGTCTGCGCCCCGCAAGGCACGTAGTACTGTCTCAGACAGGCGTCGCTCAATATTATAACACAATTTGTATGTTAAAAAGGTGGCCCCTGTTGTTTGGATGTGTTTCTAAGTGTGTGTGCATGTGTGTGTGTGTCATTTATCGACCACTGGAGGATGTGTCGCTGACAGGGCAGCCTCTCTGGCCATTGTGTCGGGGAGGGGAGGCTGCTTGCTTTCAATCCATTATTGACTAATCTCATTAGCGGAGGATCCTAACGCTGAATGAGCCGCAGAATCTGACTTCTCTCCCTCCCTCTCATTGAGATACACCAATCACGTGCGCACACACACACAAACACATTCACATGCAAACTTACTTGCATGCACACATATCCTGCACAAGTCCTCTGCCAGAGAGAAGAGGGAGTCACTTGTAATTATAGACAGCAGTTTTGAAAGAAGTTTTTTTTTTTATTGCTCCTAATTAATCATTTTAATTAAGTGACTGCCTATCTGTGCTTTCTACTGGATTAGCTAATTATATGTTCAGCAATTTCTACTTGTGTCCTGACGTATGTGCATGTGCCCCCTTCGCCTTTGTCACATGGCTGCTTGTACTGTATCACCGTGACAGGCTGTTTGGCATGCTCATGGATCACCTGTGCGTTTGTAAAAACAACTGCTTTGCATATCGGCTCGCTCCTGACAGCGCAAACTTTGCAGTCATGGAAAAGGAGATGCAAAGTGTCAATCTGATTTGCACAGAGACTTAGTAATAGTTTGCAATCACGCAGCAGCTCTGGCTTCGCATTTGTTGTTTTTTATTTTGTTGGTGTGTTTGTTAGTTGACGGCCAGGTGACTGGGGGCCGCACACCTCTGCAGTATCACTGAGCAGAGAGAGAGCGGACCACTGCAGAGAGAGATTCATGACCCAGCCAGCCTGTAATTGCTGATGGTTCAGCAGTTTCTGGGGGCTGAAACAGGAGGATACAGAATTCCTCAGCTTTTTCCGCTTCTTGCAGCATTCATTTCCTCCTCCTTTCTGATCCAGTGCGTCTCCAGTTCTCTCCCTCAGTGTCTCGCTGCCTCTCACACCTTCCCTTTCAGTTTGTCTGTGTGTGTATGTGCCTCTGTTTGTTTTAAGCTGTGTGTGTGTGTGTGTGTGTGTGTGTGTGTGTGTCCTGTACACTTCTAGAATTGCTACTGCAGGCAGCATTGTTTATGTCCTCCTGTCAAGCTACCTCAACTTCCCTGATGGATGATGTGAAGCTCTGTTATTTGACAACAACTAGAAAAGTGTTGTAGTTAAATTACACCCATGAAGACACAAGATAGGATTATACTCAGCACGAATCCGTAGGTAGAAAAGTTCTCTCTTGAAAAATAACGTAAACTGATGCTGAACTAAGTAGTTGATTAATCAGTTAGAACATTTTTAGTCATTCATCAAGCAAAAATACCAAATATTTGCTGGTTTCAGCTCCTTGATTGTGATGATTTGCTGTTTTTCTCTGTTTAATACCATTGTAAATACCTTGAAATGTTGGACTTTTGGTCAAAAACATTCTATTTCAAAATAGACTGAAAAAATAATTGATTAATGGAAATGACATGGCCAAAGAAACCACTCTAGCTTTATTTATGGAGTGTCAGACTTACATAGTACAGGCATTTTGTGGTGGAAAGTATTTTTCAAAGTTGTTTCTTAACCATACCCTGGTATCACTTTCTTGCTTCCTAAAATAATATTTTAAAGCAACATCACTATATTAGTATACTTGTATACACGGCAACATAAATTGCCACGAATCCATATAAATGTTGGCACTGATTAACATACATTTAAACATGTTAACTTATAAGTAAAACTTAAACATTGCTGGTCATCATCAGCGTTAATTTGTCTGGCTCGTCTTCATCGTCATCACATGCAGCCTGAGATGAATTTGCACACTCTGATCCTTTGCAGTTGCTACAGGCGACACAGCACTCAATGTCATGCTTCTTGCATGTGCACCTCAGGCTGCTGCTGCTAAAATCACAAGATGAATATTCATTTTTACACTACAGTAACTAACAAGTAAAGTAACCACTAATGAACTTCACTAATTGCAAATATTGTAACCTTCAACTTGATAATTTTTGCAATGAATCCTGCTCACATGAATTTTGCAGATTGCACTCAATTTGTTAACCCTTAGATGCATGAGTGATTGAAACCTACACTCCTCCATAAGTGGGTCAAAAACGACCTATATCAGAATCAATGTGTATTATAGAATAAAGATATGCCACTTTTTAACAGATATTGAACATTACTAGGATACTAGGCTTCCTAACAGGTTTGACGCCATTACAAGCAAGCTAGAAATATCATAGTAAGAGTCTGTCTCTCCATGTTACACACGTCAACAACACAACCACAACGCATACAGTGATGTTAGCTAGCTTAGTTAGCTAGCTAGTATTAGTTAACTCTAAAGTGGGCTAATTTGATACATGATTTGGTACATGATAATAACACATACTCTTTCACACAGTAGTCACGAATGTGCAAATATGTTGTTGAAATATATGAGTGTAAAAGGTAAATTAAAAATGTAAATGGTCTGATATTAAAAACAAGTTTTTTGAGGCATAGCCTGCCTAGAATATGAAATTATAAAAACTTTTCATTACAAAGATATTGCAAGAAAACAAACCCACCAGGTTATTTGACCCACTTATGCGTCTGTGGGTAAAGAATTTCCTTTTGCACATGCACTGTACATCCAACCCCATGTCTTATGTAAAACACAGTTTCTGGTTGATTGTGGACAGTACTGAACCCTTTGTGTGGACATCAGACAAGATTTTAGTATTTAGCATTTTTCAATCCTTTCCACCACTTGGATTTCTTAGGACTTTTGATATGTTCTAAGTGAACTAGAACAGTTGAAAGAGTTTCTGTTGCAATTTGTGCGCGGTCATGTCGTATAATGCCTGTACTAACAGTGCAGGGATGAGCTTAAAGCACCCTTTGATGGCAGATAAACAACCCCTTACATTATGAAGTTAGCTGAAAAGAAGTAGTTTTTTAGCATTGATGAAAGAGATTATGTGTGTATGTGATGTTTCTGTGTGTAGGTGTCAAAGGATGTGGCTGTTATCACTTCATTTGACAGCATAAGTCTTGAATTGCGTAACACATGCAAAAAGCCTCCTCTGTCCTAGCATACAATATTCATTTGATGCTATTTTTAGCTCGCTGTAAGATTATGTAAAATGAGACATACTGTTCTACAAACATGTGATATGCATCACTAGGACTGCCTGCATGCTCTTTGGCTCACTTTTATTTTATTTTTTTATGCTGTAGTGAGTTCACAAAGACCACCATACAGTAGGGTGGGTGAAATGATATACATTAAACAAAATAATTCTGGATGCCTTCGGTAAGAAGTAAGAAAGACGTCCACTAAAAGTCTTCAGTGTTTGATTGAGGACTCTGCTAAGTCTACTCCCCTGGAGAATCTCCTTTTTCTCCCCGGACACATTGGCATTCTTCACAGCCACATGTGAGATGAGAGGCTTCCCGATTCATTTACACAAAGGCAGTCAAAACATGGCAGCCCACAATCTCTGGCAAATTAGAGCAGTGCAAGCGGTGTGATGTGGACCCGAGCAGAGGTCGAGGAGGGGAGTTGGAGGTGGAGGTCTGTCTGTTGCATGGGATTCATCACATGCCTGAGTGTGTGTGTGTGTGTGTGTGTGTGTCCCACAGCTCCATAAGGAAGATTTGTGACACAGATTTACGGCAGCCTCTACATCAGCCCCCCTCCCGCACAGCAGACCCCCACTCCGTTTACAGACACACTCGGACGCATACACACTCTGCTTGGTCACGGGGGGTGGGGTGGGGGGTGTAGGAGGGCGGTGGGGGGGGGGAGGCCGGACCGCCGCAGTCAAAAGCCTCCTCTCTGCGGATCAAGCGTCCGCCTGTCTGGTAATGTGTTGTCATTGACCAATTAGGAAATCCAGATCAAACAGGCGCAGGGAATGGCCCCTCGCTGCCCCTCTCTAAGCACTCTGCTCTTTTTAATTGAGCACATTTGTGGAATGAGAGGCTTCTCCCTGGAGGGACTGATGGCTGCAGATACTAGCAAGCTGTTAACACAGGATCAGTCCACTCAGTAAGGTTATCAAACAATCTGCTGATATAAAAAAATATATCTTCATGAGCAATGCCAGGTAGATGATCCTAATGCAGGTCTGTTGAGTGTAGGAGAGGATGGCAGGTCTTTGAACGAGAAATACTTCTGATGGATTCACCAAATTAATGGAATATAAATATCCAAAAACAGGAGAGCTGAAACAAAATGTCAGAAAAATCTGAAAAATATTTTGCTAATCAATTTAACTTTAATTGTGATTATGTAACTTTTGCTGAACATCGGCCACAATGAATGTGATAATGGTAACACACAGTGTAGCAGAAGTGGTTAGAGAAGTGTCATCAAGGCAGCAAACTGACTCTGTAGTGTTCATCATACAGCTGAATGGAGCTAAAGTTCACTAACATAAGCATAAACAAGGCTAAGAAAAACATTAGCCGCTACTGGTCATACCAGACCAAATAAGGTTGTAGCAACAAACTCCTGAGTTTGCTGAGTTTAGCAATTGCTTTAGCCGCACTTTAATATATTTAATGAAACCAGGAAAGTGCTTAGATTAAAAATTTAAAGTTGTATCCTGAGTAAGATAGCTGCAGAACTTATAAGAACATAGACATAACAAGATATATGATGCAAAAATATTATACATTTTTATCATATTAAATACAGTTATAAAATCTATCTATCAATTAAACAGTAGTCAGTCAAATAAACAATAAATGTATATTTTTAATCCTTTTAAATAGATAAATAAAATTATTAAATAACCTCGCAGTATATTTAGGAGTCAAATAAGTAAAGCAGTCTAAAAATAGTGACAGATTAATCATAAAGAATGGCTTTAAAAGTCAATTATCAGGCAAAAATGCTGAACATTCGCTGGTTCTTCTCATTTGTGAGGATTTGCTGCTTTCTTATTTTAAATTGTTGTAAACTGAATATCTTTGGATTTTGGATCAATTGAATAATCAGAATCAATAGATTGATCAATAATGAAAAACTGTGATATTTTAAAATAGAGAGGTTTGTCAGGTTGTTGTGAGTGCTGGCAGTTCGATGGTATGTCTTCACAGACTTCTTCAGTGAAACAGAGAAAGCTCATGTTGCTGCTGTCCATCAGTGTGTCTGCAGGTTGAGCTCATGCACTATTTAAAATCTCTCCCTCTCACTCTCTGCGTCTCTCTCCTCCCATTCACTCAAAGTCACAAAAGGCCAAAGGTCACTCTCACAATGGAGACAAGGAGTTCCTCCATCCCCCCCTTCCTACACCAATAACCCCATCAAACACACACACGCACAAGCCAGCAAACACACACAACTGCTCCTAACTTATCACCGCTGCCTGCACACCGTACACACTCGCAAGGCAGCAAACACACAAACATGCGCGCCCTCGTGTTCTGCTCTCAGCCTTCTTTGAATTCCTTCCCATGTATCTTGCAGCTCGCCTGTCACTCCTCCCCCCAGCGCTATCAGTCTCTCTCTCCCAGACCTCATAATGGCTCCTCCTGGGTAGCGGCTGCGTCTGCGGCTCCCGCTATTTCAAAGTTTTAGCTGGCTGGATTAAGCGTGGTATGTGGAAAATGAACAGCCACTCACAGGAGGGACACATGAGCTGAATGCATAATAAACCAGGAGACTGGCAGGAAAGAAAGAAAGCTGAAAAAGAAAAAGGGGTGGGGGGGGGGGGAGAAAAAAAAGAAAAACACTCACAAGTTGTCTGGAGCAGTGTTGGCACCTACACAGCAACAATATCACTCACCGAAATGGAAATAAAATGCCTCTTTGACTTTTCCTCTGTGCTCACAATCAAAGGCAATTTTTAAGACAAAGTGATTCAGGGGGCTGAGGTTAGTAGTGACGGCTTTCTTTGTGAGATATTGAGTGCGAATTCACCTCATATCGCAACAATAGCTGCAGGTTTACACTTCAGCTCGCTGGTTTCATCATCGTCGCATGCCTCCGAAATTCTTGGAGAATTGCAGAAGAGAGGGGGGGGGGCTTGGCAGCGAGCGCGGTGGAGCTGATAGAGCATCACTGGCAGACACAGCGAGCGCAAGGCTAGCCGGCTAGCTGTTAGCTCCATGCTTCTCAGCATTTGATGGGGCTCTTCAGAGGTGACATGCAGTCATGTGGCTCATCTGTGCTGCCTCCACCGCCCCGGGGGATTTGACCCCACCCCCCACCCTGACCCACTCTGCTATTAGCGTAAGGGTGGAAGGAAATTAAAAGAGTGGCTGTTTGCAGGAGGCGGTAGTAGAGGGCAAACAGGAGAGGAGGGATGGAGGGAGAAACCACTACGATGCTCCTCATGTTGGCATGTGACTAGGACCATCTCCTCTCCCGTACTCCTTTTGCTTGTTTTGAGCCAGGCGAGGTGGAGAGTGTGTGAGACTGGCCCCCATCTGCCTTTGTCCTTTTTCTTTTCTTTTTTTTTTTTTTGTATCGCAGCCGGCAATCAGCCTCTGGGACTCTGTGAAACGTTACACTTGGTTAGAGAGGAGATATTGCTTAGGCCCCTCTATGATCCCCAACCCTCTGTTTTCTTCTTCTTCTACTACTGGGGGCAGTGGCAGTCGTGGGGGCTACCAGCGACCACCTCCGCCCTCCCTCCCGCTCCCACCAACATGCTCCCTTTGCTTTTCTAATCACGCTGCAGATGTGCCTGATGGCTGAACAATCTCTGTGTACTGAACGTTGGGCTCCCGCTGGAATCCAGGAGGCTTGTTTATGTGAGCTGTCATGAAAAAAAGAAGGGAGAAAAAAAAAACGTGAGAGGGCAAGGAGGGAGGGAGCGAATGTGGGTCTGCGTGAGACAGAGAGGGAGTGGAGGGAGAATGGGAGATGGAGAAAGACAGAGGGGAAGAGGGAAAGATCAGTGAACAGCGACCAACGCAGCAGGGCTCCTTGGATTGTGTGTGTGTGTGTGTGTGTATGTGTGTGTGTGAGTGAGTGAGTGGCACAACTGCGAGCCCGCCCTCGCTCACGGTTGCCGCTGGAGCTGCAGACCAAACCACATTAAATAAAAGAAATCCATTCCCAAGCCTGTTAAGGAGACATGTGGGGAGGTGCGAGTGAGTGTGTGTGTGTGCACTCGAGTGACTGTGTGTCCATATGTGTGTGCAGCAGAGAAATGGGGGAAGGGAGGAGGAGGTGATGGAGCAGGGCTGAGGGGAGGGGAGGTAGAGCAGGGAGGTGGGACAGGCAGGAGGCAGCTCATATTATTCTCCGTGCCAGCTCTGGATGGAGCCTGCCGGGGATTATGGCACATTCTGTAAAGCAACAATGGAAGCGGCGCCGAGTTGTACACATTTCCATCCTCTCTGCTTTTTCCTCCGTCGAACAAACACAGCTTTGTCCTCGCTGCCTGCCTGGCCACTTACCAGGCAGAGAACCAGGCGGACACCTGGAGTCCTGGAACTGCCCTCTCCAAACTAAACACCCCTCCCTCAGTGCAAGAAAACGGTGCCTCTACAATGTTGAGATAATTAAAGGGGAGCTTTCACGCCGGCCTCGGCCGACAGTCGGAAGAAAACAAGACATATCTCGGAATCAAAGCTCATTAAAATCATGAGGGTGAGGAGATGCTTCCTCCCCTCCTCCTCCTCCTCCCCTCCTCCTCCTCCCTCATCTTTATCGCCCTTAAGCAAGTGCTGCAAACAGCCGAGCCCTAGTCAATGATGGCGCAGATTAGTCCTTTATTGCCTAATTCACCTACAATAGACGACACGGGGGGACTCGATCACCTTGAGCTGCGCGTCTCAACGTGTCCCCACGAGGTGCGAGAGTGATGCTGATTTCTCCGCTCAGGCCACCTTGTTCCGTTTTAATAGTGTCAGCAGTACTTTGAGCTTTCGATTAGTGAGGTGTGTGTGTTTCTGTGTGTGTGTGTGTGTGTGTGTGTGTGTGTGTGTGTGTTGAGGGGGGTGTTTCACACAGCTCTGCGGAGGTGTAACACCCTGCCTGTAATGTTGTTGTAAAGCACATTAGGAGTGACTGAGGGTGTTGTTATGGTATCATGATGCTGGTCCAGCACTCAAGGGAAGGTGAGAAGGTGTGTGTGTGTGTATGGGGGGGGTGGGGGGGTCGGGATGGTGGCCAGCACAGCCTCTCTGTCTTCCGCAGCCAACCGCAAACTCCCTGCTTGCCTACATCAATGAATACTCCGGCCCTCTTGAGGCAGCAAATGCGTCTTTATTCCTTTAAAGGATAATTCCAATTTATTTCACCTTGGGTTTTATTTTTGTAATCTCAGTCATTATTTCTATCAGCTATGATAACATAGTACTCACCACAGTAGATGTTGAAATGTGACAGTGACGTTGCTAAAAAGAACAACACAAGCAGTCATATGAATAGACAAGAAACCCCCAGGTTTAGTTTAGTTCCCAAATCTGTCAGACTGACTTCCTGGTTCAGCTTTGACCTACTGTACTTACCCGTAGTTTTTCCTGTGAAACGAGGGATTATTACCCACTTTTTGCGTGCATTCACTCCAAATAAAGCCGTTTTTGCTGCAGCAATGTCACCATGTTCCCAGATCTCAGCACGCACTTGATGAGTTCAGTGTTATCATAACAGATAAATATGACTGCCAACTCTTCTAACCCAAAAATAATACCCAAGTTGTATTAAACTGGAAATATCCTGTAACGACACAGTGCCCGGCCCCAAAGTAGCCTGATTGTTTTGGTTCACAAGCCATTTATATGAATAAATTAAATCTGTTTACCACTTCCCTGTGCCTTGACAGCTCAGCTGAGAGACTGTGTAAAGCGGCGAGGGTTCGTGATCCATTTGTTCTGCTGTGATGGTGGGATAAAGCTAATCATTGTCTACTCCTCTCCCCCTCTGACTGTTTTTATCCCGCAGAGCAGAGGCGCACAACCTGTCTACGTTACATTAACAGACTAGAAGCTCTCTTTGAAGGTGCAGGGTTGGGTTTTGCTTGTCTGGAATAATGTTTAGATTCCAAACTGTGCAGTTGTCACAGTTCAAAAAGAAATCCCTCTTACTTACCAGAGATAATGTGGGTCTCCATTTAACATTGTTTAGCATCAGCATCTTGCAGTCCCTGCCGTGGCACAGTTTTGTCATCAAATTAAATCTGCAGCCCTTTTCAAGGTACACTTATGTAACATGATCACGTAATGAGACATACATGGACCCTGCCTGACGGGAGACAATCCTGTCCTCTGCGGGGTGCCGTGTGGAAACAAAGCCTTTAAAGTGGTGGCACAGGGGGGAAGAAAAACATTGTTTTACCCTAGAGGTGGGCTGATAGCACTGTGAAAAGCCCATTTGAAGAGGTAGGCCTCATCTGTCACTGGGCAATGGAGGAGGCAGCCATGCAGAAGCCCCCTGATTATAAAGAGATAATTTCATCCAATCCTCCGGTGGTGCTCCATCGCCTTGCCGCCATACTCCACTGCCTTTCATATTTGTTCCCAGCCTGCATCTCCTCACCCGTTTCGTTTTATTACAGCTCCCACTCAATACATATATTTTAGCTCCCCCTTGAATAGGGACAGAAAGCGGGTCTCCCTCATCCCCTCCCACTCTCCATCCCATCTCCACCCCTCCATGTGTCTTTTGTTGTGTAGGAATCCACAGCTCTCAACTTGTTGTGTAACGCCTGCCGTGCAATTTGCACTAAATTAAGCTCAAGTAACCCGGCACCAATTTCCCCTCAAACACTCAAAGGCGTGCAGTGGGATTTCTGGGGTAACTAGCTGAATCGAGGCAAATAAGTTCACATAAGGTGATGGCGCAGAGAAATTAATAAATGATAACATATAGGGAAGGCTCGTAATTGCATCTGTTGTTATATCTCTGCACCATCCCGGGTTTAATCTTTAATTTGGCTCTTTTTAGTCATTAAAGATATAACAAAGGACTAGTGTTTAATTAAAACAAGCGAGTATCTGAAAATTAAATTACTCCCAACACTGTCAACTCATACTTTTTTAAAAATTATCTTAAAGAAAATCAGTGTAAATATATGGGCACAGGCTTTACAGTGTGAGGAGGTCAGAAGTATTATTACGATGCATGTTTAAGATGTGGAAAAAAGCAGGCATGCTGAGTAGCACCCGAGCCTCTTTCTTTCCAATCATTTTAACTCACTGTTGGAGGTAGGAGAGATGACACGGAGAGAGAGAAAGAGGTAGAGAGTGAGGGAAAGGGCAGGAGAGAAGAGAGACTGAGGGAGCAGGTCGACTCGCTCATCAATAACCACAAGGTCAGACAGGCAGTGCCGGGCTGAGTGGGCCCTGTTAGGAAGCAGCAGCTGAGGATTTGTTGAGCTTGTAAAGGCTTAAAGCAACACCGCTCCGCCTTCTTTGTGCCGATAGCCAGGCCTTTGAAGGGCCAGGGAGACACCTGCTGGTGGCTGAGGGGCACAATGGTCCAGGGCGGCCCTAGCCAAGGATCAGCTCAGCTCAGCTGGCACAGGCAGGGGACTGAGGAGACTGTTATAGCAGTAAACACAGGAGGGATGTATATAAAGCCGATGCATGAACGTATATGATGCTTTTTCTCTTGTGTGACATTTAGGATGCCTTCATTGAAAGTGCTGAAAAACAGAACAGTGTTTAATTCAATTTCTCTATGCGAGGGTTGGTGATGATACATATTTAAATTGTAATTTAATGTATTGTTTTTATTATTTTTCTTTTTTTTTAATTTACCTTTATGCTCAGATCGTCTCTTCAGATCAGAGTATCTCACATTCAAGAGAGGTACAAAGCATATATTGAACCCGATTTGAAATTACACACTTTTACATCACTTTATAAAAATAAATACTTAGAAAACTTTATCATTGCAGCTCCCACTAAAACCTGCCAAGTCACAAAGGTGTTCAACTCGCAAGTCCAGACCTCCCTTAAGTCTCAAAAGTCTGTCTACAAAAATGTCAACAAACAAATACTTTTCCATCTGCAAAGAGAAGCAGAATGGGGAAAAAAAACTCAGATGTCTCTTTTTTTTTATGAGCTTTCTAATTTATGGAGAGGAATGCTCTTGTGTGCCCTTCTCTCCTCTCAAGTACAGGCATGAGCAGCTCCAATAGGTAGCATAAAAGCTCTTTAGCTGTCTAGTGGAGTAGATTACTGGCCCTGCCGTTAAATCCAGCTAGAGACCCCTAAGTGAGCATTATCAGTATGGTGCAGCATGCTGCCTCCTCTCTCTCTTTCTCTCTCTCCCTCATCTCACCGGTACTTTGTGCACTGAAATTTCTCACTGTGTGATGGTAATGGAGAAAGATGACATGAAGGGGGGGGGGTCTGACTGATGGGGGGTGAGTGTTTGAGTGAGAGATGATGCGCCGCAGGAAGAGATGCCCCTGCAGTAGCAAGAAGGAAAGATTGAGATGAGATAAAGGGGGAGTTAGGGGGAGAAGGAGATGGGTGAAGATGGAGGGGTACCCCCTTTTCTGCACCCACCACCACCCACGTATGTGCTTATTAATTCACTTACCCCTCCACTTGAAGCTGCAGGTCACTGAGTTATAGCCGGCACCTGCAGCATGATATTTATATGACGTTGAATGCAGCATTAAATCAGACACCCACAGGCAGAATTGATAACCTTTAATGTAGCTTGTAATACTTTTTAACTTGTGATAATGTTATGTAGCTTGTCAGATCTCGGTCCTATTGTTTGCCTTCCATGAAATTTATTCCATCGGAACAAAAAAAAAAAAAAAAACAAAAAGGAAAAAAAGGTTTTCCATAAGCTGCTGCTCCAAAATCAATAGTGCGCTGTAAGGGGTTTTGTTAGAGGAACTCTTATGTAGCTGGAGAGTGGAGGAGGGGGGGAGAAAATGAAATGTAGAGCATGTCTGGGCCCAGGGTACAGATAATTGTTAACCAAAGATTACATAATGGCTAAGTAATGTAAACAGAGAACCACATGCCAAGTTAATGTTCTCACAGGCCAGGATGGAAGGATTTCTTGCAGTTTTCTGAGGTAATGCTGACAGACTGGTGGGCTCTACATAATGTGTGTGTGTGTGTGTGTGTGTCCCTCCACTTCTGTTCATTTTCACCCCGAGGTGCTTTAAACATGGTCAGACATCTTCTCTAAGTCGTCCAGTGTGTCCTCTGCGAAGGTGTATAGCAGCGTTTGGGGCAACCGCCAGGGCTTGTTAAGGGTGTCACAGAGAGGAATGTCATCCTTTGGGCTCTCTGAGGTGCTTGTCACCTGCCAAATCAATATCTCCCTGTTCAGCTCACAGCGCCGCGCACACACACACACACACGCACACACACACAGACTAAACTGCAATATCCTGGTGGTGATGGGATTGGCAGCTTCCCTGGGAAGAGGCGAGCTTTTACACTTGTCTTTGTTTCTGTTGCAGAACGCTCCAGTTTAATGGCTGGCAGGTAGAGAGACGCCAAAGAGGGACAATCAACATGAACTCGATTCCGTCGATGGACAGACACATACAGCAGACCAATGACCGTCTGCAGTGTATCAAACAGGTGAGCTGTCAATCAGTTGCCTGACTTACCATGTCACTTTTTATTATGTTAGATTAGGTGAAAAAGGTTGACACATACAGTACATCACATGCTGCATGTGTTCATAAATGTCAGTTTAGGCAAATATATGCTACATACTGCATGTGATATGGTACACGCAGAGGTGGAAAGTTAATTTACACAAGTTACAAGTTTTAGAGTGAAAGTAAAATCTTGAGGTATTGGTACTCCAGAGTTGAGAGTATTTCCATTTTGGGAAACTTTCTTACATTTAAACCTTTCAATGGAAAAATAATGTTTTACTTTATTACATGAATCTCATGGTTTTGGTTATTTTTGTACAATCAGATTTAAACATGAGATAAGCTCATGTTGCTATTTTCACATAAAATGTCGAAAAAGGTCTGTAAAACTATATATTATATTAATCAATAATTATTATCACATAGCAGGAAAATCCACAAAACTGGACGTACAAGGTTTTCCGGGACAATGTGACACAGTGATGTAGTTATTATATATTGCTTATATGCTAACGAACCAGTCTGTAAATACTGGATGCTGTGGGTGGAGGTGGGCTCATTAAATTCTATATGGACAGAAGCGGCGGTGCTGTGGCAAGTGATCGCATAACTTTCAGGTGAGCGGTGTGGCAATGACTGAAGTACATCGTCGTGATCATAAGGGTGCAGTGTATACAGTATATGTTGCAGTGAGAAAAGTTTTTTCTTAGTTAGCAACAGAAGTTGATGGGCAAATGTTTAAAGACCCCCTCCAGACATTTTTTAGTATAATTACCACGTTAAAATCCTTGATATGGCATCTTTTCCTTCTCCCTCATTAAAAAATCCATAATCTATGAATATGCAGATATTTGTCATTTCAAAGGTTTTGCTTACTGGACACAAGATGTCTCCTGCTTCACTGTAAAGTTCATTCTCAGTGTTTGTGCACTGGAGGCTTCAAGTTTCCACATCACACTTGTATAAGTTGAATATTGGACCAGTATTGGCTCCAAACTATTTGTGATGTAAAAAAAATCATGATAGTACCCTTTAAAATCAGATTTTCAATGAGCACAGAGACACTTTCCACTTTCAGAAGATAAAGGTGAAAATGTCCTTCTTGTCTCAAACTCTACACATACATCTGCACAGTGAAGCTCAAACATCCAAGTGAATCAACAATAAACAAAACACATTTACATGGACTTTAAATTCCATGTCAGTTTGTTGGACTTCTATATATAAAAACTAACACTCTTGGTTTAATTTTCCTAAGTTTGTGCTTTTCCACACACATTCAGACATTAACAATCTTGGCCAGAATTCATCTGAGTCTTCCTGTTTGGCCACAGTAAGTAAGTAATCTGTTCAGTCCTATTATCAGGGCTTTGGTGTGACTCAGGTTAGTGAGTGGGGTCAAAGAGCAGAGGCTCCCCTCCCTCCCCCCCATCATCACCCCTCTCTCTCCCTCCACCACTGCTGACTCCCAGCGAGTCCTTTTGTTCTCCCCCTCACCACCATTTACTGCAGGACGAATCTCTGGCAGAATTAAACAGACATACTTGCGTAACCCCGGGCTACAGGGTCTCTCCCTTTGATCTCTTTTCTTAACTGACGGCCCGTTTTTGTTTTCGGGTCTCTGCGCTAAGGTCCACCCCCTGAAAGTACATTAGAAAGCCTTTGGGACAATGTGCGGGGCTTGCACTTAAACACAAGTGTGGACGTGGCAAATTGTTTTACCCTCGGCAGGGAGTTCCCAGCTATTACTGAGAATGAGACAAGGTGAGGCACATAGAGAGACAGGGCGAGTGTTTATGGAGCAAACAGAGGGAAGCCCCTATGTGTAGAGACAAGCTATGATGTTCTTGACTAATAAGGTAGAGAGAGGTAAACAGACACTCTCTCTCTGTGTCTTTAGTCTGGTTACCTTCTTCACAGCGGCATATTAAATATTCAATATCCACTCCTTCTTTAGTAATACGGGGTGAAATTGAATTCTGTTAATGCACCGTATGATCACATTGCTAATAGCTGTTGGATTATTCTGTAAAGAAAGTTCAGAGAACAGGACAACACAAAAGTGTAATGTCAGGAGGTTAAATGTATTAACCCCGCAAGGCAAAAATTTAAACAAACATGTCCCAATGTTAGCGGCCCGGGTGAAGCAGCACATGGGTAAACATGCCAATTAGAGAGATCCATGGCATACAAGGAGGCCTCCAGTCCATCTAATAAATGGTTAAGCGCCGGGTCATTTCAAACCAACCAGTAAGAGCCAGCACCCTGCTAATAGAGGCAGCTTTGTGCCGCAGACAATCAGGGTTTGGAAGGCCCGCATAATAAATACCATTTATGTCCTGCCAATTAGACCAGCAGTGAGCCCATTCAGCCGGCCGTCTATTCTCCTCCCCGCACACAAAGATGATCATCAGGGGAGATCAGAACAATTAACTCACTATCTTCTCCCCTTGCTCCCCATTGTCCAATATCCAAGTCATTAAAATAATTAAGGAAATATTGTAAACCAATCCAGCTGTTTGCTTTAATTGAAAGTGTGCACATGCTGAAATTTGGCATCTTGAAGGCAGTGCGGACGTGGAGCAGGAATATAAATGAAGCCTCCTCCATTGTGTTGTTGTTTTCTGGGAGATGTGACATGTCTGTCTAAATACTCCCAGCCAGTACAGCGGACAGGGGAACAAATTGATTTTGTTGCTGAAATGATAAATTACTGCTGGGCGCGATGATAAAGTGGAGGAAATTGGAATCCGTCGGCCTGATTGAATCACGGGGTTGAAAGTTAAATCAGAAATCATTACGGTGGTAAGTTTTAAATTACCGCCTTGTTGTGAAATTGCATTAATCTGATTTTTGAACAATAACTTAACCAAACACTTCATAAACTATGAAAACATGGCGATTTTCCGCCCTCAGACATTAATTCTGACATTTAAAGTGTATAAAAGTCCATTAGATGTATCTGCATTGTCTGACATGAGTGTAAAAAAAGTAGGTCTAGAGGTTAATGATAACAACTTACCTCTACATAATAGTTTTTTTTTTACTTCATCTTATAAACTGAATTATTCTATGTAGGGCTGAAACCTTTAGCAGATTAACTGTTCAAAAATGCACGATATTCCTACATTTCTTTGTTTTATATCATATTAAATAGAATGTTTTGGGGTTTTGGACTGTTGGTCGAGACTGGAGTATATCTAATATGGATACCTATGTTTACATTCATACTGTAGTTGGAAAAAGTAAACAGTCCTGACAGGTTGACAGGTCTGTTTGTTTGTTTCCTCATGCTGAGTGTTGAGGAAGCTAAACGCCTCAGAGGAACGCATCTGTGACTTTTAAAAAGTGATACAGCGAAATAGATATGTTCACTTGTTTAAACTCCAAACAGACGAGGATGTTTAAAAAGTGATACATAAAACCGCTATCTGACTTCACCCCCAACGCGCAGTTTCTCAGTGGCAGTTTATTTTCCTCTGGTGTCCTGGAATTGCACCGTTGTGAACACTTTGGGGAAGATTGGACTGCTTGATACTGCTGGTATCTATTTTAGAGACAGTATTTTTCCCTTCACGGTGGGGAAGCCAGTGTGCTGACAGACTCTCCACTCAGTGATACGAACAGAGGTTTGGCGGAAACTATGAACTCTCCTCTCGCTGCAGGAGCACTTCCTCAGACTATAAGCGTCAATATATCAAGATAAACTGGAAGACAAAACTCTCTGTACTGCTGTACCGGCTATGCAGCTGTTTTTGCCTTCCACTGTCTTTTTTTTCCAGCGTTAATTGTCTCCATTAATATGTTTTCAGTGCTCTGGGGTGTCGCTGAATGTAGAACAACAACAGCAGCAAAACCAAAAGCTGTGATTTTGAAAGGAAAGGGAGTCTTTGCCAGATCGCGTGCGCTGTCACATTCAGTTTAGCTGCAGATGTGCAGATCAAGTTGTTTCCAGACGTGACTACAGATGATGACTGTATCTGTAGAAAGCTGTATTCTCAGGACAGCGCAAGTCCCGTTTGTCTTTGTTTCCGTCGAACTGGGCCTGAGCTTTAACTGGGGTGTAAGTATTGGAGGATCATTCTCCCCCAGGGGATGAGGATATGGGGGAGTGAGGGGTCTCTTGGCCACTAGTTTAGGTTTGATTGGTGGGTTTTGGCCGGAGAAGGGGGAACATCTGTGGCGTGGCACTGCCAAGCTCTCCGTGTGACAGCCACACTGGTGGGACCAATTGTTCTGAGTGCAAAGAACAGTAATCACTTCAAGCCCAAGTGGTGGTGTGTTTTTTTTTTTTTCCTCCCCTCTACATATTCTCCCCCCCACCACTACCCACCCCGCCTCCCTCCATCCTTGGTGCGCTGATTGCGTATGTTGTCTAGCTTCCAGACTCATCTAAATTTAGCATCTGTGGATGTGTGTGTTTCTCCAGGAGACTTTATCCACCAGTAGGATTTTCATGCTCAGAAACACCACCACATCCTGTCCTACTCTCCCCCAACAAAGACATGTCGGACGAGTGGGAAACAGTCTCGGACAGCGCATAAAATGAACAAGACTGGTTTCATCCGGCCCTTGTCAAACGCCAGCTTTGTAAATTGATATGAAAGCTGCCTTATCAAATCCTGACCTCTGCTGCCCCCTAAAGAGCAAACAAGAAAAAAGCACTGCAAGGCAGTGACTGTACCGCTGTCACTTCCTCTTCTCCTTTTCCCTCTGACAGCGAAATCAAAGCACACAGACGTGTTAAAAAGGCAGCTATTCACTTTAAGCTGACAAACCTCTCTATTTACCTTTGAAGCCATGTAGTGGGAGTCCATTTGTTCCTGGTTTGTACAAGTGCACTACAGAGGCTTGTGTGCATAATCTCTCCAAAGGCAACAGATTACTGCAGAGTGGAGGTGCTGTGTCTGCTCTTCTGTGTATAAAGTGATTCATATTGAGGATTGAAAGCTTTTAGAGAAGAAATGACCAACAGTGTGCCCGAGCTGGCGACCCAGAGAGGTCCATTTTTCAGTTTTCTTTGCTGCTGTACAGCAAGACAGACAACAGGGTTAGTGAGTGGGCTGCTGGCTCCAGGAGGGGAATGAATGCCATAAAGGGGTGCCTGTAGGTCAAGGAGCCTGTTGTCAGATAAAGTCACAGCACAGCTCAGGGCCGACTGGTGAAATAAGGGCTTCCTCGGCTATTCATGCAGCCATATAGGGAGATTTATTGCACTCAGTGGCGAGGCAGTGCTACAGAAACCTGGGGAGAACGAAGTGGAAGCATGTGTCTGAGTCTAATGGGGACATACCCCTTCAGCTCTGTGCATTAATACTTTAAACCCACAACATAAGCAGAGTGTGATAAGCAAATTTTCAGGAAATGTGGTCGTAAAAAAAATGCTGTTTTCTTTTTAGCCGCCCTGAATGCTTTTAAATATTCATCATTTTGTTGGCACAGCCCTCATTTTGGTGACAGCTTTGATAGAGATTTTCTCACTCACTATCCAGTCCACCCTCTTTTTCCATCTCTTATACGGGTTCACAAGGGCAGCAAACTGAGCAGGTAGTCAGATATTTAGAATTTAGTTTTAATTTTTTATTTAAGTCTTGGGTGTAGCATTGGCTTAGTCAGGCCAGGACCATTATGGAAACAAGTTATGACAATGTGGTGATTTTTTTATCATTCATTCATAATTTTATCATATTTTTTTTCAATTAAATGCATAACGTCTTTTTTTTCTATTATTATTATAAAATAAGAACATTTTCTGCGTCACTACTACACCCACACTAGAATAAAACCAAACTAATCCTCCAACCCCTTCTGATTCTGCTCTCACTATGTTAATCCCTTAACCACAAATAAATAAATGGGTAAATGTACATATATCTGATAATATAATCTCAATTTGGTTTTTTTGTGATCTTTGAATAGTAATAGACTCTAATGTATTCCAAATCTTTCCTTTTTTCTCTCTAGCACTTACAAAATCCAGCAAATTTCCAAACAGCAGCAACCGAGCTGCTGGACTGGTGTGGCGACCCCCGAGCCTTCCAGCGCCCCTTCGAGCAAAGCCTGATGGGATGCCTAACGGTAAGTTGACAGTCACAACCCCCACCCCCCCACCCCCCCACTACCACCACCACCATCACCACCGGACAGTGTCGCACTCGAGGGTTCAAGGACAAGGAAAGGGCCCGGTGAAACAACTGCTGCATTGGCTCTTTCCATAACTCCCTCTGGGGTATGAAAGAACTAATATTTACCTGCCTGATCTTCACTGAGGTCACTGGAAAATAAAAAGCAGTTTACGCTGTAAAAATTCAGTCACCTTTGAGTGGCTTCAGTTACAGTTTGTGCTGTGGCTCATGAAATCAGCACACTGGAACACTAAATGGACGAGCGCAATAATGTCCTCAAACCACAAAGCAATCAGTGCTTATAAGGAAATACGGTTTCAAAGCTATTAATTCCCCTACTTAAATGCCTAGGGGCTTTTGATTAATTGAATAATTAGCATCCCATGACAGTTAAAAAAAAAAACTTGACTGTTTTGAGAATTATACTGTAAACAAAGAAAAGATTTTGGCAAAAATGCATTCAAAATAATTTACAAGGAGGTTTGCGTATTCTGACTGGATCTAATCAGACATAGAAGGAAGAGCTGTTTGTCTACAATGTTCCAGAAAACTGTCAAAAGTGGCAAATACGCACTTATATCCTGAAGAGTCCCTTACAATCCCAAGTTCAAACAACATTTTTAAAGGAATACCCCACAAGAAATCTCTTTCGTGTATCAAACACTAACCCAACACTGTAGGGGTTGAAAGGTGGCTCTGAAATGTTTGTAGCTTGCTCCTGACGGCAGTCAGCTTAGATTCAAAGTAGTATCAAAATGTCTGTAAAACTTCTCTACAAACTTCTCAAACCACTCCTAATTTACTACTTCACTGTCCATATATGTATGCCCAGCCTTCTAAACCCAAAACATGGACACATACACAGCTTCTGTTTGTTGCTAGCTGCTTGTTATTTGTGACCAATGTGGGCAAATGTAGCTGGTTTATGTGCGACAAAGGTAAGTGGCTAACTTCACTAGCAGCAGATGAAAGCTACATCTGTTTAGCCATATTTTGGTATATTTTTGCCAAAAATATCCACATTTGGAACATACTGCGGGCTAAATACACAGTTTCCCTTTGTTCAATGATAAAATAGCAAACCGTGTTGGCGACAAACAGAAGCTATGTAGCCACTGGTGAAAATATTGTTTGGAACGTAACAAATATACAGATGGACAGAAGAAAAGTGGATTGTGCTGCGGGAGTAGTGGTTATGAGAAGTTTCTTTGGATGTTTTGATTTTCAGAGCTGCATTTCAAGCTTAAAAGTGGTGAGTGTTTGACACGAGATACATTTCTAGTATTCTGAATTATTCTGTGTCAATGCAGACAGGAGAGGTGCTACATGAAGGAATTACTCACCATCCTGTAGAAATTTGGGGCCAAAAGATAGAAGATAGACAGTCAGGTGGAGAAATGGATGGACTGTAGATGAGTCACCTGTCACCTTGGGCCATACTGTGCTTTAACATGCTCATTTCCATACTGCCTCCAGCAGTAGATAAGAGATACGCATAGCTCCTGTTGGGTGCAATTTGTAACCCCGCCAAGCGAGCGTGGTTACACCAGGAGAGAGATTTGTACTCGAGCACCACAGTGAAACCGCTGTGACACATCCCCCCATTCAAGTGATTGTTTCTGTTACTGCTTTAATGTGCAGCAGCAGGTGCCTTTTCCTCCATTTCGCCAATTCAATTTGTTTCCTGCCGTGAAAATCTCAAGGCTTTTCCTTTTAGTTTATGGGTTGTATAGACCTTAGCCTGAGCCACACTGGGAGGGAGTGATGTGATTGTGAAATTACCCGGTCTCAGACTGTAATGGTAAACACTTCACCCTTTTGCCTGTTGCATGTTTGTGTCTCGCTACTGCCTCAACGTTGGCATTTGGTGATGTCAGACAGGTGGCTGCACTGCGAAAAAAATCCCCTTCAATAAACAAACTAAATGTTGTGTAATCAAGAGAAATTTGCCGAGGTACCAAACAAAACAGTCTGTCAATGGGGTAAGCAAAAATTGCTCAGTAAGATTTTCTTCTATGTGTATAAAACCATTATGAAACAAACTAATTTAAGTCTTGATGTAGAAAAAATCAGCTTGAGCAATTTAAGATAAAGGTGCTTGAAACTTATTTGTCTTTTAATTGAGCTCAGTTTAGGAGTTAATAAGACATTGATTCGGCTATGATATTTTATTTCTGAATGATTCAATTGTTTTGTTATCTTAGATTATTCTCAAGCACCACTTGCATTTAATTATTAGTGTTTCAAGATAACTTTGTCATCATTTGTCTTAGTGCGATGTTCAGACTATTTTTAAGCCAGAACTGACAAGAAGCAATTCTTAAAACTAGATTGTGTGGCTGTCACACTTATATCCCAAACATAAATTAAGAGAAAACAATATGGCCTCGCTTATCTCAAAAACAAGCCCCATCTTAAGGGAAGACAAATAAAACACTACAAATTTTGTATGAACCTCTGCGTGTGTTACAACCTCCCAGTGACGACTTTTGCCATCAAAAGAGCAGTCTTATTTCAAGTCATTAACTCATATTAAACTATGCTGAAAAGCTTAAAACCAGCAACTAATATATAGTAAGTGTTGAATGTAAAGGCACATGTTTGGCTTATGGTCGACAATCCACCACAACTCCACCGGCTGTGCACAATTAAGGTCCTGAAATTAGAACTACTTGTTGTAAGTTCTTACACTAGAATTACCAGTTAGGAAAATGTCCCTCACAAGTTTAGATTCTAATTAGACAGCATATACTCATATATCTTCTTCTTAATGGGGGATTCCTATAAATAAAGGCCAGATATACATACTTTGTTTTGGTGTCACGTCAAGACTATACTTACCGAAGATAATGATATGGTGCAGGGAGCAGTGTTCAGCTGTACTACCTCAGGGCTTGACTTGAACTTCAGAGTGTGACAGCAGGATTGCAGCTATGAAAAGCCAGGGAGAAGGAAGAATCTGTCTCTAGTGATGCACGTTGGTCCACACAGGCCTTAGTATGTCCTGAAGGACTAAATGTCTCGAGCGGGTCTCTTTGAGCTGCTAATGGCGATGGTAAATCAAAGCAACGTGTCTCACATAAGGGCGATTTACATCGCGTCCTGTGGCATGTGGATGTTGCCCTTAATGTTTCCTCTCAGTCGGCATCGGAGCACAGGAGGCCACATTTTCTCCTCACCTTGCTGTTCTCCAACTCATATGGAACTGATAAACATGTAGTGACTTTATCCTTTAAGTTGAACCGGACCTTTGATGCTGCCAAACTACACTCTTATGTAACAGTCAGAATCTGAGAAAATGTTAAGTCCTTTGATGTGTTTAACGACCAAGGTGGCCCTGTAGTGAATATGTTAACTAATCTGTGGATGAATTAAAAATTAATACCCATTTCAGAGTAATATTATTACTGGCCTAAGAAATGATGTATTCAGCCCTGATTATTTCTGTTTGTTAGCTAACAGGATGTCTAAAAACTTTGGTCAAAGACTTCAATAGAATTTGGTAAAATAAAAACTGATGAGGTTTTGGTGCATATGTAAAAAAATATTATATATATTTTCAGCTTAATTAATATCCTTATTCAAAAATGTGCTTAAGTTTTCCAAGAAGTAACATATCTGCATTAAGAAAGGCTTTATCATACAAAGATCCTTTTTAGATCCATTTAGTTATTTTCTCAGTGGAAATTAACTTTGGACCATAATGAATATCCGCCATTGTCCTGACTGAGTTCGGCTTGTGTCGTTGTGTTCAGGTGGTCAGCCGCGTAGCAGCACAGCAGGGCTTCGACTTGGACCTGGGCTACCGGCTTCTGGCTGTGTGCGCTGCCAACAGGGACAAGTTCACTCCAAAATCAGCAGGTAAGACCAGAGTTTTCTCAACTGCCTTCTCAGGCCATCTGGCCATGCTGGCCTGCACGGGCTCAAAGTTCCTGACTGCATTCTTGGCAGCATTTCATGATACCCACCCATTGCTACTAGACAGTAGAAGAGCCTGGTACTACAGAAAAGTACACCTAACTGTGTTAAACACCATTTTAAGTACATCAGATGGTCACTCCATGTTTAATTTTATGTCTGACCTTTTGAGTTGCTAGTACGAATTACTTATTTGTTCATTGTAGATTATATTTTTGTGTGGTTTTCAGTCCAATCATCTCTTTTTGTTTTTGTCTTTAACAATAATGCAAAATACCTTCTTTTTTTTTTCAATCTGACTCAAAAAATGAGCATTACCCTATAATATACAGTACCAGTCAAAAGTTTGGACACACCTTCCCACTTGAATGAGAAGGTGTGTCCAAACTTTTGACTGGCACTATATACATAAACCTTCACTTTTTCATGTCACATCTCACTACCAAACTTGATCCCAACATGGAGAACTACATCTCGATTTCTTCGCTAGAGTTTTAGACAAAGTGCGTACAGCCGAATGTTCCATTTGTCACACGCAACAAAAAAACTACTGTATCAGTGATGATGAGTTCCTGTTTTCATACAGCACCGTGATCTCGGTACAGTGATGGATCATTTGGACAGATGTAGACTGCTAAATGTTGTTATCAAGCTGGTAAAAAAGCATGCTGAAGCACAGCGGGAATGAAGACGTATAGGCTGTCAGCAGCTCGGAAGATAACAGGAATATTTTGTGCTCCTTTACAGTTTTTGATTTGTGGTTTCCACCTGTCTTGGGTTACGAGGAAAGCGGGATTGTGCAATTGCTTCTGTGTGCTCGGCCTCTCCGCTGAGCCGCCTTAAGCCGACTAGGACATGAAAGTCAGACCCACATGTTGTTTAAATTTTCACTTTGTTTGCCTTTTCTGATTTATGGCGTTCGTGGTTTTATATGTGGTTATACGAGGCTTCAGATCATGTGATGTCACTCTTGTGTCAGCCACGGGGGGGGGGGGATCACTGTCTGCAATTAACTTACACCGCCAAATGTTCTAATTCTACTTAATGCTAAATCAAATCTCAGGCCCTACTTTACGGGCTTAGATAAGATTGCCAATTGATTCTCTGTCTAAATAATTCCCTGCAACAGTAGTCATTTGGAAAGCAGCAAGTACTCGAATCTAGGCAGCATCCCAAAGTGCATTTCATGGACAATTATGTACCTGTGTGTGCATGGATATTTTGAGAGAGGCCCGTAGAGAGAGAGAGAGAGAGAGAGTCAATGGACACCACTGTAGAGGCTCTGCATTCTCCTGCAAAGCTCCCAGAAGCTGTAGAGAGGAGGCCCCAGTCGAGGAGGTTGTTAAGGCGGAAAGAAAGCCCTCTCTGGCAGCCAGGGAGATGGCTCTTAAACGACACTCCCCCCCCAGGGCCCCAGGGGCAGGACCCACTCCCCGACATCCAGCAGGGCCGTTGCCGAGCGACGGGGGAAAGGAGTGAGTCACATGATGTGGCCAGGATGGTGGCAGCAGGTCAGCCATCCAACACCAGAGACAGACGAGTCAGTGTCTGCCGTTCGCTGAGGAGCCTATTAGAAGCCTGGAACAAATCTGAAAAGCTAGATCAGTTCTGTGTAGGAGTACATGGGAAGAAGTGAAGTTTTAATTGAATACTGTGTCCCCTGCATGATGTTGCTTTGACAAAAATTCACTTAGCCAAAATCTGCCAGTTTTCTTGGATGCGATCCAAACTGAACTTCAATTTCTGCTCAGAGCAGAAAGTCCTTTTCAAATTCTCAGCTCAGTCATAAATACGACAGTCTGTCGTTTGTTGCGTGACAAGCGTTCTTATTGTTCTGGATAAAGACAGAGAGAAACTGTTCCACCTCATGTTTGTTCCTTATCTCTGGCTTGTGCAGCCCAAACCCTATGAGTTTTCTTAAAGAAAAAAAGTGTCCAGGGAGCATTTGAAGCCAAATCTTGTTTTCATAACCGCTGGCTTGCTCAATCACATCATGCGTCTTGTAATCTGCCCTGAAAATCTATGTTGAAAGTGGGAGAGAAAAAAAAAAAAAGCAAGATATCTGGCAGTTAAGAGCGGTTCTGTCTGCCACAGAGGACATTAGGTCAATGGATGAGCGCTAATAAGTAAATCAGATTTGGTGTCCCATTTTAACCAGGCCTAACTTGTCGTCGAGATGTCTTGGCTCTGACACACGACGTGGTCGAGCTATTACATTTCTGTTATGTCATCTAAATTCCTCTCCCGAACATGGGAGAAAATTGAGGGAGGAAATTGTGCTGAGGGGAGGGCAGAGCTGATTTCAGCAGTAGAAAATCAATGTTCACAGCCAACTAACAGCTGAAACAGATTGTAGCTTTGACAAATGAATTCATCATGAAGTGCCTCCAACAGTTTAAGGCTGTTAATTTTTTTTGTAAGAAAAAGCTTAAAGTGCAATACTCAAAGAAATACACCTTGATCATAATGACACCAACAATATGTATCTTCTTGCCGCAGGAAAACTTCATTATTGCCTCCTATTGATTTAATCAGTTAATATATCTAAATTATAGCGAAGTGAGCAGTTTGAAGGTTTAGATCATGTTTGTTGTAACTTGGAATCAGCTCAGTTGCTTTTCTACAGCTGACTAGAAAAGGTGAACTCTGCACACAGTGTGATGTGGTGAATTGTACAACTGATCGCTTTAATGGATGTACTCAGGGGGATCGGCCAGTTGTGTTCCTTTTGCCTTTTTGCAAGCGGCCCACAATGCACAGAGAGAGCTGGGGGGAGGGGCATCTGTCTGCCAGTAGTGACCTCTTTGTGAATGAGATTAGCCTGCTCTATTAATCTGTGATTACTTGGACTGTCTTACTGCAGGGCAAAGCCACGCACGTGGAGCCTTAGTGACATCAAAGCAAGGAGATCACTCGCTCGGTGTGGATAAACTCATCAGGGCCACCCCTCTCTCTGTCCATCACAGGGTATATTTCAAGCCCGTTTCATCAGTGTCATACCCCTCCTGCACGACCGCAGTGGTTCAGTCTCGTTCGAGAGCGTCGACAAAACGCTTGATCACGTTTTTTCGTCCGAGCGGGTCAGAGTGGCACATTCCCAATTGTTTGCGCCTCAGCAAGCTCTTGGAATTCCTCCGCTCTAAAGAGTGAAAGGAGGCACCAACTCATAAGAGGGGGCACCAGTCGAAGTTTTTCAGCTCCTCGAGCCGTTCATTCTCTCATGTAACAAACGCCTGGTAAACCGGCTATTCAGCAGATAATTAGTTGGGCTTCAGCTCTCGCTCTGTCAGGCTAGTTTGTCTCTTACACTCGTTTTACACATGCAGGGCCATTCGATCATTAGATAGTGTGGGTGGTAGTTAACAGTGTCAGCATGATTAAAGTATCTAAGCAACACCGTTTTTGTCCGTTGTTTCATCTTGTTTAGTTGTTTTGGCAGTGGGAGTTTTTACAGGGGGACTCCAGAAACTGGTTTCTTGTTTTTCCAATCAGTTCACGCATGACGTGCAGGATCCAGTTTAGGAGGGGGATGTTGCATTTGTTTGCACTTGTAGGTAAAGATTAGACAGCTGTTTCATACCATATAAATCTATCTAGAATATTCATCTTTACCGTCGTGCCAGTTAATGTCAGTTTTGTTTACACAACCCAAAATCACACGTTTGTCTGAAGAGGGCTCAACATATGATCCCCACTATCCTTAAACACTTGAGTTGAGTAAGGAAGAACTCCACACTTAAATCTCGCAGGAAATTTCACCTAGAAAAAAAAGACCTAGACTCTTAAGGTTAACATTTTTCAAGTGTGTGGTGAAGCTTTTACACTTCCACTGAAGTGGTTGAATTCTTTACTACGCTAGAGTGCAAATCTAATATAAATTTTCCTCCAAACTGTAGTTTTAAGTGCTGATTATACAGCAGATTTTTACGGTGCCTTTCAGTGAAGTGGTGCTTAAGACACAGAGGTCAGACATGTTGTCATGTGTGGGAAGGTCTGCGATTTTGCACACAATACCGAGGTCAGATACACACACATGGGCCTGCAAGGCTGTAATTTCCCTCCCCAAAGCTTTCCACACCAAAATGTTTTTTCTGTCTGTCTCTCCACTCGGTGTGCTTCAACACATAGTTTAGCTGTGGCTTTTCCTAAATAGAGAATAACACAGAGGTCTGAAAACACTGTTGGTGGCCGAGGCTGTGCTGTGTTTGACTGTCAGACGCAGTCAGATTAAATTGAAGACTGTAAGAAATAAGCAAGCATTAACTAATTAGATTTAAATGCAGATTTTAGACATGATTGAATGTAAGCTTTATTTCAGAGGGTGATGAAGCAGCCTTGGTTCCTCAGGTGGTGTCTGCTATTATTTTCATCCCAGAACTGAAACCCCGTCTGTTTACTCACTTCACCCACTGTGTAAACTCATAACTCTGTATTAAGTCTTGTCAAATCTAAATCCTCTCTGATGGAGCTCTATACACGCTCCTTCAAACATTACAGTCATTATGGGTCTGTGCTATTATTTACAAGTCAAATAGTCCACCACAAAAAAAACAGACTTTAGGCTTCTTTTTTGACATTATTTTACAGTTTGAAAGTGCAGAGAGACAGGAAGCAGAGATAGAGAGAGCAGTATGACATGCAACAAGGGTCAGCAGCCAGAATTGAACCGCGGACATGATGGTTATGTGGTTTGTGTCTTAACCAGTAGGCTACTGGGGTGTCTACAGAAGTAGATTTTTCAAAATCAAATGAGTTTCATGCTTAATGTTATCCGTCAAACTTAAATTCATAGACAAGATCTTAAAAAAATGGATGGATTTTTTCTTTAAAACAAACTTTTCGTACTGTATCACAGTATCTCATGTATATTCTGTATATTTCCAATCTGATCTCTCCTAAGATTAGTCACTCTATTCAAACCCATTTTTTCTTATACCCATTTCTCCAAAATGTGAGTGCAGTACATTTAATCTCCTTGGAAACTTTTGGGTCTCCACTTGAATTTAAAACAAAGTTCTGAGGATTTGAACAAAGCTTAGCTGCAACACATGGAATTGTACAGATGAACCGAGGTTAAAGTCTTATGGAAGTATGTGCACCTGATTCCTGTCACAGAGGCTATAAATCTACACTCTGTCCACTTTGGACAATTTCAGTGTTTTACACTGCATGGTCAAGTGAAGTCTTCCAGCCCGCCATGATTGATGTGTTAACTTTTAGTAGGGGTGCCAGGCTGTAAGTCACCCACCGTGCACTTAGCTGATAGTAAATACCACGAGAGCAAATACGGACAGGAGAGACCAGAGATAAGAGCATATCTGCCCTTCCTCTCTTATAGTTGTAGCAGTTATTATGTCTATGGCAGCACAAGGTGATTGGTAGCATCTTCCGCCACTCCATATGGCTCTGTAATTTGCAGCGCCGAAGAATCGGATGTTTGCATACTAAAATTAATTTACATTGTACCTTATGTCTCTAATTAAATGCTTATTACTGTGTTTAAGCCACAGATCAGTTGCACTAATTTGACACCTGAATTGACTTGCTGCTGGTGAGCACAAGTATTTGTATTTGCGGATGACAATAGATGCTCCAGACTGCCTCAGGTGGTGTGTCTACCCACAGTTTACATGTTTTATAGGTGTGTAATTATTTATCCAAAAGCTTACTCGGGCTCATGTGCTCTGAAAGACAAATGTGGTCTAATTGGCCCCTCCTTCTCTGATTCCAACCCTCTGCGCATCAGGAAGCCACAATACCCTGCCTCCTCCTCCTCCTCCTCCTCCTCCATGCCCCTTAATTACAATGACTATTTTGATGGATTAAGTCCACTGTATGCAAAGACAAGGTTTGGGGGCTGAAATCACTGCTCAGTGTACCCACCTGAACCATTTCTATCGCCACTTTTCTGCAGCATCTCCCTCGCAACAAATGTTGCTTTAAATGAATTGATTGAGGCTTCTTTTACTCGTTGCTCTGGACCCGGGCCAAGATACAGGCTGTCTAGCACATTAGGCACCACCCCCCTTTGCAAGTTTGAAATGTGAGCTGCCTGCATTTTTTTTTCCCTTCTCCTCTCCTCTCCTCCCTCCCTCCTCCCCTCCTCCCCTCCCCTCCCTCCCCTCCCTCTCTCCCTTCTGGCGAAGTGGCTGTGGCTGCTTCTGTGTGATGTGTGTATTGGGAGAGCAAGCAATGGATCACTAGACAGAAAAAGAAGATACATCAATAACAGCTGCATACATCCGAGGTGAGGAGATAAGCATTTGGTTCTCTCTCTCTCCCTCTCTGCCTGTCCTCCCACCCCCTCTCTCTCTCTCTGTCTCCCCCCTCCCCCCCCCATCCCTGTCTTTAACCCTTTACTGCTGCAGAAGCCGGCTCCTAATTTTGCTAAATTATTTGTGACGATACGTACCTTTCTTTTTCTCTGACCACAAACGTGTGTCCTCTTCTGCTCCTTGTGGTTGTTAGTGCCGTATGAAGTTTCTCTTTTTTCTTTTCTTTTTCTTTTTTTTTTTTTTTTTTTTTACAGCTTATCCCTCTTTTCCCTCTCATTGTCTCTGGGGTATTTGTTGCTTGAGTGCAAAGAAGCCGGTGGCAAGTACAGCAGGAGCCCATTAGCAATGACTCCATCTGTGATTGGTTTTGCCTGCGAAACAGAGAGAGCAGCCATGAATAATTGATGTGTATTGTGCAGTCAGTCACTGGACACGCAGGGAGAGAGGAGAGGAAAACAGAGAGAAGCTGCTGCCCTGAGACACCAAGGGAAACGAGGGGAAAGAGGGAGGGAGGGGCGGAGAGGAAGAATGTTACAGAGAAGAGGGGAAGGTGGGAGGGATAGAGAGACACAGAGAAAGAGCTTTAAAATAGCTGCTGGCTTCAGTAGTGCAGAGATTAAGGCTGCCCTGTATCGCCTTCGCCTTTGTTCTGCTGTTGCAGATTCGTTTCTAGACACATGGGTCCCCCTTTTTTTCTGTGCAGTGAAGAGTGAGAAATAAGCAGGGACATTGCTGGAGTTAGCCTGGTTGAAATGCTGGTGGCATTTTAGACATGGGAGGGGGAGTCTTCACTGCTGTGAATAGGACAGATCTGCGAAGCTGTGAGCTGTCAAAAGGAGGAGACAACAGTTAAAGAGGGTTGTGTTTGCAGGGGGTGTATTCAGTGACAAGCAGGAAGGTGGATGTGCTGCTGCCCGCTACTGAGAGCAACTTCACATTATTTCACCCCTTGGGGGGGGCGTGGGGGGCAGATAGAGGTTTGATTCCTGCATTGGTGGGTGCACGGGCACCCTGCCACGTCTTAAACTAACGGAATGGGGTTTGACAGTATGACGAGTGGCTCGCGGCGCCCCGCGTGATAGAGTTGCAACAGCTGACTGCTGCATTTGACCCACTTACACCTCACACAGAAGGGGTCAAAATGGCCTTGATTATCTCTCTGAGTCGCGCTGACCTACTTGAGGCGGCGTTTTCAGCGTAACTCTTGGCAGTTTATCACACCCACTCCCCTCTGTGCCACACAGCGCAAACCAGCCCGGCTCACTGCAGAGACACGCACAGATTTCCCCCCCCCCCATGTTGGAATTCAGTGGTTTCAGATCAATGATTAGGTGTTTGTCACGGTTCAAGAGAGTTATTCATCAGGAGCAACAGGTTTAAATTTGAGGTGTTAAATTGCATGGCGACGCTATTAAGCACCTGTTTTGTTCGTGCGACACTTAGATACTAGACCAAAAATCTTTAGAGTATCAAGCACTCTCTGTCTGTAGGCTTGAAAGGTTTGTACCTTGCTCCTTCATCGAGGACAGTAGCTGTAGTTGAGCGCTGATTCATAACAGTTACAATGGATTCCAATGGATAACCGGAGTCACGGCCAAAAACAAAGTATCAAAACATCCATAGAAACCTCTCAAACCACTCTTTCAGCATAATCCACCTCTCCATCTGTTGATCCATTTGTTCAGCATGTTCAAACACTCATAGTTTCTCCTCAAAGCTCTGCTGGAATCATATTTGGTGATTTAGTGGTGAAGCGTCCCACTGTTTGGAACGTACTGAACATACAACTGAGAAGTGGATTATGCTGCTGGAGTGTTTTTGCACGTTTTTGATATGTTAAGACAATTTGTTTTGCTTCGACTGCAGGACACGATTGAATCCAGGCATACTACAGCAAAGGCACAAACTTTTCAGAGGCACCTTCCAAGCAAAAGGTAGATTTTTGGTGGAGTACTCCTTAAATGAATGAGTTTCTGTTTAAAGAAAAAGTCACTCCTCTTGACCTCAATTAAATTACTTTATTGTTCACTTGGCTTACTCTCCACCAAGAAGGGTTTTATTTAGCTGTACAGTAAAGTCCTGGTTTGGGAAATTATTCAGTGATTTTTTTTTTTTTTTTTCCTAAAATGTTTCTGTGGGACAGTTCCCAACATGCTAAGACAGGCGAGGTTTTGCAACAGGCGGTGTTGGTAAAGAGATGTCTGGCTAGCTGTACAGTACTCCACAGTTCCAACTATTCATTACTGTTGTTTTGTCAGCTTCAATGAATCTCTTGTTCTTTGTATTGGAGATGCTTGTTTTCTTCCACCAAGTTGTGAAATTGCGCTGACCTTTTCCTCTGAAGTTTCTCGATACAATTCCAAATCAAAATAACAGCAATCGGCATCCAGAAGCAATTGTTGCCATTTGTGTATTTGCAGAACATGCTGGCTCTTTTCATGTGGCTTTAATGAATGAACATCCAGCCGTAAGTAATTACAGTATACAGTATGTTTACACTTCTTGCTATATTGCGATCATCCAATCAAACCCCAAAATAGGATTTTTATCACATTTGATATTGAATTCTCCAAAGATCAGACGTGAAATTGTGATTGTAATTACAGACGGTCGCTGTGCACGCAGCGTGATGGAGACAGACAGAATTTTAGTTTCACATAGTTTCACATAGCCAGTGGAGAGATCAAACTTTCTAACTGGAAAAACTGATAATATCCAGGATCTAATTTAACTAAGTGTCTGAATCAGATTTGCTAGATACTGCTAGATATGGTCTTAAAATATGATTTGTCAAAGGAGACGGCAGTACAGCATGTAGTGGATCATGCATAATGCTATGTTTAGGTTAATTAACTGAAAATAGCCTGTTTAAGTGGCAATTAGTGTAAAAACCCATTGATGTTTGAAGAAACTGATCAACTTTTGCTGAAAAAAACTGCTTGCTTCATAGACATACAGAAGTCATACTGATTGTCATGAAAAATATTGATACGATCTCTGTAAAAATCTGATAATCAGAGTTTTGAAATTGCGTTGAAATACCAGGTGAAATTATAGGTAGATTTTCCTCCTTTAGAGAACAAACAACAGCAACCAGAAGAAGAAATCAGTGGGTGCAATTTTGATCGTAATTTATTATCAATCTATCGGCAAGAAAATAATAATAAATAATGACACATTTGGTCTTTTTTGTCAGCTGTGGGAAGCACTCCACTTGATCTCTATCTACAGCAGAGCAAGTTACCTCCTGCAGAAATGGAGTAAAGGCCCTTTCACACTCTTTTAGATGTGTTGTTCAGACAGCCTGAGAGTGGTGAAAAGATGCTTTCAGAGGTCGGATAAGGGAGATCTACATGTGCAGAGACACTTTAGAGGAAACCAGAAACCAGAGACAGTAATGAGAGATTAAAATGTGTGGTATTTTTGAGCTGAACCCTACTTACCAATCATTTTCCATTGTGCCACAACCTTGTTGACTGCTCTGATAAAGTGCTCATTCAAGTCACAAGGAATGTCTTGCAGTAATGTGAAAACTTTTTTGTATAGATAAACACTCCTTATACTGACTGCACGGGTATTATAGTGATTTTGCACCTTAAGACTTTAGAAGTATGACATATTTCCCCTTTAATGACAGCTTTTTCTGATTCTGTTTTATCATTCTGCACGCTTGAAGTATCAGTCATTCTCTTCCCTTCTCAGTAGGTTTTTAGACACTCCGTAAGTTGTATAATTGATGTACAACCTGATATATATCATATGTCAACCATCCATTCACCTCATAGGTTTGTGTTTGAACAAGGGAGGGACTCTATGAAATGTCTGTACTTCATTCACTGAATATCTTAGAAATGTTTGTAAAGTCCAGTAAAATGTAAAATTTGAACCCTACAGAGACCAACTGCTGCAGGAGGTGTCAGTCTGACTCAGGTACTGGTTGTGTGTTGAAGTGCTGCACAGGAAATTCATACACATTGGCTGGATCCGAACCAAACCATCCTCATCACAGTCCGTACATTCTGTCCACACATTGGACTGTGTAGATGTGCAATACATGGAATGACATCAGATGTGCTTTTTGGTTGGTCATTTAGAAGAGCTACATGGCTGCTGTTGTGTTGTCTGTCAGAGTTTCACAGTATGAAGCATGTCACACATGGTGTTTTGTCATCCTGCCTGCGTCATGGTTCACACTTATGTTCTCTGCTGTTCATTAAAGCCATTAAAGATCTAAGTTTATACTTTTTTTTTTCCCTCTTGATGATTTGAATGTTAATTATAACCCCGCCTTCGCATTTCAGAAAAAAAAGCAGTTAGAGTAGTAAGAGTGTGAAGAGTAAGAATAATGTGATGAAACTTTAATGATCGCTGTAAGGAAACTGGGACAACAGGCATAAATGAGAATATTGCAAATTGGATGTTATGTACAGCAAACGTGCAACTGAATTTCAGCACTGGGCCATATTATATACTGTAAGTGGCAAAAGAAAAAAAACACGGAATATAAAATTATATAAATTTAAGATCATTTGTAAATGGAAAAAACAGAAATGTAACAATAAATGCCATCTGTATGAAATAAAATACATGTTTGCAAATACACCTATAGTTTGAAATACAGAATATGTAACAAAAATATTACAAAAATGTAAGAAATCTAGTATGAAGCAATAAGATGAATATATGGATATGAAAAAATACACATATGCAAAATGTTATTAAAGTGTACCTAAGGCCATACATACTATATGACGTACAGTACAGTAAAAAATGAGCTTTCAGTTTCATTGTTTCCATTTTTAGTGTTTATCATGAAGAAGGTTGTTATTCAAATCCTGAGCTGTTGCACATATGGATGACTCTAATGAGCCTAGAGGGGTGCCAGGACCCAACCCAGGCTCCTCCAGTGTCTGTTTTCACTGTACTTCTAAGACGAGGCTTTGACCCCAGGCCCACTGTGAAAAGGTCACAGGTGAATCAGCCACCAGCGTATGCCACCGTGATACTACCGGCCCTGCCCAGCACCCTGAGGTGGGCACTAGTCTGGGCACATCTGCTCCGTGCCTAATTAGTATCATTGTAGACAAGGGCTTAAGGCTGGGCCTTCGTTAATAGCAGCCTGTTGCTCGGGGAAACAGTCTGGCTTCGGTAAGCCGCTTCTTTGCAGGTCTGCTCATCTGATAATCTGGTTTGCAGAAGTGCACAGTTAAAAACACACTATGTGCTGTTGGAGTCTGGCTCAACAAGCAGTTGGCAGAGTTTCAGAAACCTCAGTGTGGTCAGGTGAAAGGGTCATCAGTTAGACAATCTGAATGCAGAGTTTTTCCACGCGCGGAAATGTATTTGTCTGTGGCACACAAACATTTCACTTTATCTTGTATTAATAAATATGCTTTCCCCCTTTTTTAAAGGACTGTGCTGGTGTTTTTGCAGATTCTTAAAACTGTACTTGAATAACCCATAACAGTGAATCATAGTAATCATATTAGGTAGAGGTCGACCGATGAATCAGCTGATATAAGCTCAGCATCAGTGTATATGTCGCCCAATTAGTAACAAGAAATTGCAGTACAGAAATGCCAAAACAGGTTTGAGGTAATTTAGAAACAGTCACCATTACATCCACCAGAGACCTGACAAGTTGATTTTTACACTCTCTAATGTCCCGCTCAATATGTATCCCAAATATCGATGTCAGTATTGGCCTCAAAATCCAGTATCAGTCAGGCTATAATATGAAGTTTATTTATATATATAACTCGAGAAACATTTACTAGAGTCAACATAAAACATCCATTTAAAATTTAAAAGATGAAGATCAGAAAACAAAACAGAACAAGAGCTAACATTTGTCAACATTTCAACATTAATGCTATATGGAAATTAATGGAAATCAGTGGATGTCTATAATGGCAGGAGAAATACATCCAATATCTAAAACACAACATTATGGTTGGCAAGTTTGTTAGCTGCGGTGTAAAGTATGCATGTGTGATTTGTAGTACATGCACAATCACTGGTGTGGTCCTTTAAGGAAGCTCCAAAACTTGACCTCAGAGACTTTAATGAGTTGCTGCCAGATTTCAGCTCTTGAATTAAGACATAAAGATGTAGGTTTGCTCCCAATCAGCTTACTGTAGCAGGAAGCGACATACAGTAACAGATTGAAGGCTGAATGTTGTTTGGATTTAATGCACATGGCATTAATTCTCACCAGGGGGTTGAAATGCTATAGATTTCCACCTTCATACTTTACAGGGACCCTGAATGGCATGCCCTGTTTTTAATGAAGAGATTTGTTGCATGTGTCAGGAGAGATTATCTTTTAAAACACTGGCCTGGTTAGGGCAAAGGCTGGCTCCTCTGTAACCATGACCAAGAAATGACAGTCACAGTGATGAGATCTGCATAAATCATACTGAGATTATCGCATATACTATATCTTGTTCCAGGTGGTATTCACTTAGTGATAAATGGATTTGTTTAGAGACACACTGTATAATCTTTATCTCAAAGCTTGGAACACAGATTTTATGTAACGATAAGACTCTTATCTTTGACATTATTGATTTTTATTCAGGATTTCTGCATTTTTGTTATATATAGAGATACAAATTAGCATCACAGAGAGGTTAGCTTGATACTTGAATACTGAACTCCTATTATCTGCAGAAGTTGTTACAACAGCATGCTTGGGAAATTAAGTGTTAAGAGTTGTTTATGTAACAACAAAGAATGCAGGATGTCTCAACAGCAACCCAGAAAACACCAAATCCGCTGCATTTTCTTTTTCTCCTTGTGCCGGTTGCCTCCACATGGCCACATATGCTTCTGGCCACAGTAAAACCTTTTTGGCACGAGTCCAAGCGTGCCCCCCCCCACCCCCCCCCCTCTACCCCCTCCCCCCCCCTCGCCGGATGGACATGGCACGACACTGTGGCCATGTGGCCAGCAGGAGGCTGTATTTAAGCCGGGGCAGCTCTGAAATGGGCCATAAAACCTAGCCAGCAAGTCTGGCTCCCCATGAGGCAATGGGCCTAAGTACTCATTGACAAGACTCCAACATCACTGACTTCCCAGAGAGAGCAACAGAGGAAATAATACAAGAAAAAGAAAGGAAGCAGACAAAGATGAGGTGCAGACAGGAGGCTGTTGTCTGGCCTAGATAGACGGGCTGTTTTATAACTCTTAGCGCTAATGCTTTCAACCCACCACACATAGCTTCTTTCCCATGCTTTCCCCCAGAACACTCACTTTCATTGTGATTTTTAAAATATTTTTCTTTCAGCTAAACATGCCGTTCTCACCGAAATAGCTGCGTCTCTGTTTATATGAGAGGGGAAATGTGTCACATTTTGACACCACACGGCTGCCATGACATTCACATGTTGCCACTTCACACTTCCTGCCCGCTTCATCAGCTTTCTGGACACATCAGTCACCGTGAAATATGTCACAAAATGACTCAACCCATTTTAGATGCTCTGCAACTGAGCTAATGAAGTCAGTTTACAGACTTAGTTTTACAACCCCCAGTTCACACTTACCTCTGTGCCAAAGTGTCGGAGAGTTGAGAGGGTGACCAGAGAGGGAAAATGTATACCATGTGTGAAAAGAGGTACACCTGTGAGTTCAGTCTGCAGCTTCAACCTAATTATCCCCGCCGCGGATGAACAAGTAGCACAGTTCTTGCCTGTCATGGGTTGACTGGTCTGTAACCTGTTGCAAAAAGGACTGCGTGATGGATAAGTCACTTCCATTTCATTATCAAAATTGCCACTGATGAATAATTTGTGGTATCTGGGTACAGACAAAGAGAAGTTTAATGCCAGACAGGCATCCATGGCTCTGTGGTGACTGTATAGGAGAAATAAGTAAGCAATGTCATAGCAACCCGGTGTTTCATGTAGTTTTCCATATATTATGAGGTACATCCCAGAATTTTACAGTTCCAGGAAGCCTACATAAGGCACGTAAGTGAGGAATTCTGCGGCTAAAATGGAACATGGCAGTTTTGCATGGCCTCTTAGGTGCTTTCAGTAACCAGGGATACTACAGCTCCTAAGACTCTTATTTTAATTGACTTTGGCCTGCAGGAGGCTTGTGTCCATTCAGACCTTTCTGGGCAGAGAGAGAGAGAGAGAGAGAGAGAGAGAGGAGGGAGGGAGGAACAGAATGTGAATAGAGCTCCCTCAGAAACTAAAGAGTGCAGCCCACTAGAGCTGTTCTTGTTAGTTTGCTCATGGTCTTTGTTCCCCTCTCGGCCTTCTGGCTAAATGTCTTCAAACAAGCCGTTTGGGGTTGTGATTCTTTTCGACAGGTTTATAGCATAAGTTGGACTTGTTACAGTTAGCATGGGTATAAGTGATGAAGTAGCGCCAATGAGTGTGAGTGTGTGCGGTGATGACTGGCCTGGATCGTGTGTGTGTGTGTTTGTGTGGACGTGAGTGTGAGTGACCAAGCCATGTGGGACGATGCCAGGTGGGAGTCCAGGGATGACAAGGGAGCAGGTGTCTATTAGATAGAGCTCAGAGAGGGAGGGAGGGAGGAGGTGGAAGGGAGGGAGGAGGAGGGACAAGAATCATAAGAGCTCTTGGCATCTGCCTTACCTGCTGCCTCCCCAGCAGTCCCCTGCCAGTAAATTAAGGGAAAGAGGGAGGAAGAAAAGGGGAAAAAAAGACGAAGAGAAGAGGGAAAAAATGTTTTGGAGGAGGCAGCAAGTGAAGGAGCGACCTTTTTAATGCCATTCATGTCGGCCTCTTATCTTTACTTATCCTCTCCTACAGGTTGTTCACGCAGCAGCTAGTTGGGTTGCACCCAAATTACAAAAAACATATTTCTCACTTACCTCCAGCGGTATCCAGCTACACAGGGTTTTATCTGCTGAGATTTTTAGATATTTATCTCAAACCACCCAACACAATGGATCTGAATGGGATTTCATTTGTGGTACATGGCATAATGACAGCAGTGTCACTCTCTAGAAACAAAGTCCCTGATACTGGAAATATGCTAATATGCTAACTATGTTTCTTTAGTGACTTGATTTGATGAGTTTAGTGAACCCTTAGCAGTACATTCATTAAACTCGTAATTTCAAGACTTCAAGTCGTGCTTCTGAAATGATTCAAACTTCCATATTTCCATTAAATTAATGTTAAAAGATTTGTGGGTGTAACTAAATTCCTGTATGATGTTTTATTACGTCTAAGTGAGAAGGGAGTAAGGAGATACAGTATGTTTTATTTCAGTTTAGGTGAACTGAACCTTAAATCTAGAGGCGCTTTTCTTTCAGGAGAGCAAAAAGAGACAGATCAAGGCATTTAATCAGCACACTTTGTCTCTGTGCCTCCTGCCTGTATGTGCAGTGAAAGGTGGGGGAGCATTATCATTGGAAAGAGCATTGAACAACTGTCAGGGATGCAGTCCATGTCATTTGTCATGTCTCCCTGGGGCTTTATGACAGAGAGTGAAGCTGGAAGCTGCAGGCCCAGCTACTGAACCACCCATCTAGTCCCAGCAGATGCGTTTACCGCCCTTCGCCATGGCTGACCATCAGGCTGCGCAGCTGAGCACCAGAATATCAATACGGCTCAGACTCAGCGGGACCCCTGAGACTATCTACAAGGCAAACAGGATAGGCGCCTCTCCTTATGGAAGACAGAGGCCCATCGCCGCCAGGGAGACCAGTGTAAACTGAGCAAAAAGATGCTCTGTTGCACCAAACGGCAATTTGATTTCACTCCAGAATGGTCATGATTTGGTCATGAATGCTTGTGATTTGGAAGAGTTACACCTGAGACGATTTTCTGCAATTTCGGCTCCTCTCAGCGAGAGAAACAAATGAGTCTATTGAAGGGCCGTCTGTGGGAGGAGAGCAGAAGAGAAACAGTAATCCTTTTGTGTTCATCATCTGCACTGTCCTGAGAGACGTTTGGGTGAAGGAAGGCGGAGAAGGAGGAGGAGGCGGGATTGTGAGGAGTAACGGGTTGGCTGTTCTCCCTCCTGTCATTTGAAACCTGAAGTTTATCCTCTGAGTCAATGACAGAGTGCCTCTCCTTTAAACAGGTTGGAGCTCAGTGGAGGTGGTAATTTTGTGTGGTGATAAGCCCTTTATCTAATGGTGGGGTAGAATAATTCCTCTTTAAGTGGCAGCACTGGTGCTTCACGCTTTCTTCTCTTTTTTTTCTCTCTCTCAGATATGTATTGTCATTTCTCTGCTCAGCTCAACCCCGATGGTTGTTTGTGTCCCACGGCTGTTGATGTCAGCCTCGGTGTGAAAACGAGGATCCCGTCCTCTTAGCCAGACGGCCTCACGGTGGCACAGTTAGGGGATAAATTGTGGAGACATGTTTATCAACATAGAAGAAGTGCAAGTTACCCCTTGTTGGAAGAGAATAATGGGACCTAATTGAGCTGTAACATGCTGGCTGGTCGCCAGGCCCTTGAATTGAAAACTCTCTCCATCAGAAGGGGGTCTGGAGAGAGGGGACACTGCAGGACATTCTAACATAGATGTGACTCTCGTAAACCTATTAGCTGCGCTTGGACCCGGTTCTATTTAATTAAAACTAACCTACAAAACTCTGCATCTCCTTGTGAGTGTGATGTTTTTAGGAGGAGAGCACCTGAGAGGCCTGTTCTGTCAACCAAAGCACAGCCGTGGTAAAGTCAGATCAATCCTCTGGAGGAACAGCACAGTCTGTCTCCTGGCACCTGCCTTGCCAAGAACAGGAGGGAGAAAGGGGGGGGGGGGGAGAAAAAGAGAGGGAGCATGAGCGGGTGGGAAGGAGGAAAAACCCAGCTGCCTCTGCGCCTGAGCCCCGTGCTGCTTTTAAAGGAGTGGGAGGGAGGAGAGGAGAGGGAGAGGAGAGGGAGAGGCAGGGAGACTGCTGGCACCATCTGTACATGTCTTTTGTATTCCAGCCCTCATCTTTACACAGAGCGAGGCTGGTGTGCTCAGTGTTCAAATAAAAAGGAGAGGAGGTGCCTTTTGGGATGTGATGCTCTGAGAGGAGAAGGTGTGCGTTTGTGCGTCTGTGTTGAAATTCTGTTTTGTCCTCGGAAATTCAGCGCACTCAGAGGACATCTTGTGTCCTAATTATTTTACCTCTATGTGTGTAAGTGAATATAAGCCGGTCTGGTGTTTTTCCTAATGTGTGTGTGTGCATGTGTGTGTATGTGTGTCAGTAGGCTTGTACTCTGTTTGCAAGCACTCATGTGTGTGTCAAATCTCTGGGTTGCCATGTTTGTGATGGGAGTCAGAAGCTTTTGTTTGTTCCTCCCTCCCATCAGCCCCATTAGCCTGATGTCTCCTCTCTCACTGACTCACTCAACCTTTTTTTATCACACTCTCTCTCAGCCCCCCTCTCTCTCTCTCTCTCTCTCTCTCTCTCTCTCTCTGTCTGTGTAATATGTGCCGTGCCGGCCCGTCCTTGCATGTGGCAGCAGGGTGGATCTGCCTGCGAGAACAGCCTGCACTGTCTGCTGTCATATTGACGTGGCTTTTGCGCGAACCGCAGCTGAAATCACCAAGCGCTCTGTTTCAACCCACTCGCCCCTCCCTCACTCCTCGCTCCTCACTCAGCCTAGAAGTGCTGTGAATCATAAGAGGAGGTGGCTGCCCTGCTCTTTGATTGAATCCACATTCCCTTTCTCCTCTGACGCCGCAGAGAGAAGCTAGAAGGAGGCAGGAGAGCAGGAGGGAGAGAAAAAGGAAAAGTGAGTCTTTTGTAGTTGGCACAGTACAAAAACATGCACTGCAGATGAAAAGCATATGATTCGATCAAACGCACTCTATGGTGGCTACCTAACCAAGCGGTAGGTAGGTAGGTAGGTGGAGAGAAGGGAAGGGCTGGAGTCCGTCTGCAGACCCAGAGTGAACCCTAGTGGCCAGGAGCTGCAGTGACATGCTGGATTGATCTTTTATATTGCAGCATAAAGGTGCACTCTTATGTTTCTTAACAGAGATTTTCTGTAGTGTGTGGAATGCTCCCCAATTATCAAATTATTTCAGTTCTTTCACACACTGATACACCGTTTTGTCTGTCAGGCCATTGCTTTTCAATTTTATGTCTATATTTGCTCAGAGGCTTCTGATCCTAAGTTGTTTGTTCATCTGCCCTCCTCTTCTCACATCAGTATTTGCAGGTTTTGCAGCGCTTGCAGTGGAGGGCTGTCATCTCTGCAGTCATTTCTCACGAGGGTCCGGCAGCACTGATACACTCTTCTTATGCTCTCTTTCCAGCTCTCCTATCCTCGTGGTGTGAGGAGCTGGGACGCCTCCTCCTCCTCCGTCACCAGAAGAACAGGCAGAACGAGCCTCCGGGAAAAGTGCCCATGCAGCCCCCCATGAGCTCCATGAAGCCCAGCCTCTCACACGGGTCAGTGTTCACACTGCTGCGCTTTTTGGCTTGTGTTTGAGGTGTGTTTGTGTGTGTGTTGGGTGTGTGAACAGACAGACTGGGCCCTTGGGGAAAGCCCTTCCTCTCCACATGAAACCCAGTGTTCCTTATGGATCAGTGGCTAGACAAACTGCCAGACTAACTGCTTGTAGCACAGTCAATAGGGACAAACAGTACCTCACTAGTACATGTAGTTAATAATTACAACACAATGTTTGTGCATTTCAAGAGGAAGATAATCCTAACAATAAAACCTTTCTTTTTCCGTATCGTTCAGCAAATGCAAATACACTTAATACGATTGTACTGTTGTACATGGCAAATATTTGTGCAGTGACACAAGGGCACATTTTGTTTTGCCTACATGATGTGTTTTTGTCCGTCCCCTGCAGAGATGGGTCTTTTCCCTATGACTCAGTTCCCTGGCAACAGAACACCAATCAGCCTCCAGGTTCGTTGTCTGTGGTGACCACCGTCTGGGGCGTGACCAACACCTCGCAGAGCCAGGTGAGATCCCATACCTGTCTGACAGAGTAGAAGTGTGTCTGAGTGGACGAGCAAACTGATATAACCACGGGATTATAAGCAGCATTATACAGAATTTAGTAAGAGATACCTGTCATACAAAACAACAGCTTTGTGGGCTCAGTAATTTAAATATTTTCCCGCAAAAAATGTTTTTGTGTCAAGTGCAGATTAGTCGTGCAATAATACGTAAAAATAAAGCTGACTGACTTTAATGTGATTCTTGATGTATATAAGTGATATCAGTTATTGAGTTTGGATTATAACAGATTTGTGTCACCTCTTCTACTTCTTAATTCTGTTGGTAACAATTCTGTGTGTGTTTGTCCATCAGGTGTTAGGGAATCCCATGGCCAACAACAACAATCCCATGAACCCTGGGGGCAACCCTATGGGCTCGGGGATGTCTGGTAACAACCCAGGGATGAACTCCCCTCAGTTCCCCGGTCCTCAGCAGCAGTTCCCCAACAAAGGCAACTCCAACCAGGCCTACATGCAACAGGGCATGTACGGAAGACCCAACTACCCCGGGGGAGGAGGCTTTGGTGGCAAGTAAGTGTACTTGAAGTAGGGAAGTAGGGGTGCTTGCTCGTGTGGCGCACCTTGGGCTGTCTGTGCTCACGTCTTCATGTTTTTTTAAGTGTTCGGCGATGTATATCATGTTATATTTGGAAGATGACTTTATGTAATTGACAATACGACATTCTGGAGTCTGGAACGGTCCAATCGCCGAAATGAATCACCGCAAGTTTGCTGTGCTACTGCTGTTCCTCCTAGCTGTGGGAACTGATGCTCTGTTTGAATGGGGACCCAATCAGCCACTCAACCCCCTCGGTAACATCTTGCTGTTGTCTAGGGAGCTCCTGCTTAATCTGCGTCCCTCAGTGTGTGCTATTGACCCAGTGTGGAATACGCCGGCAGAGATACTGTGTCATCAGTGATCTTCACAAAATCTCATCCACAAGAGAAAAAGCAGACGTAAGCGGGTCAAACGAAGAGGACTGAGACGCAAACTAAAACTGGCCAAAAGATTCACCCCATTGTCTGCTGTGATATTTGGAAACATGCGTTCACTCCGAAATAAACTTGACAAACTGCAAGCCAATGTGAATCATATGCACGAACACAGGAAGGCATCTATGCTGGCATTTACTGAAACTTGGCTGGACGATGCAGTGAGTAATAATGCGTTGGCTATTGACGGCTTCACCACACCATTTCGTGTGGCTCGGGATAAATTGAGAACTGGGAAAGAGCATGGTGGTGGAGTGGTGGACAAAACCACTGATCTGTTAGCCACCACATTACACAAACTGGATACCATCTCACCAGATGCACCCATATTCCTTTAATCACTGCTCCATAGACAAATTACTAAAAGGCTACCACCAATATATGACCTGTGCCACTGTGCCACATGTATGCATATGACCCTAGATAAGTGTTATGGCCCTGTTCCTGGAGTCTGTAGGTCACTCCCCCTCCCTCCACTTGGATTGGCTGATCATAACATCATCCTACTTGCCCCAGCCTACGCCCCTGTGGTGAAGCGAGTCAAGAAAGAGGTGAGAATAGTCAAAACATGAACTCCATCAAGCATTGAGGCCCTACAGGGTTGTTTTGACTGCACCACATGGGAGCTGGATTCAAGCACTAGTCTAGATGAGCAAGCATTCACATTATCAAAATACATTACATTCTGTGTTGATTCTGTAATTCATACTAAGTAAATCACTACATTGCACAATAACAAACCCTGGGTGACCGAGGAGCTCAAAGCCATCCTTAATGAGAAACAAAGGGTGTTTTTTTTACAGGACCTGCTGAGGACAAAAAAACAGTTAAAAGGTGAAACGGGGCAGCAGCCGTCCTAGACCCTCCCCAGTTTGTTTACCGTACAAGAAGGGGGGTTAATGATGCTAAACTGTTCCTGTTATTTGTGGATTTTTCTTCTGCTTTTAACACCATGCAGCCTGTCATCCTCACCAAGCAACTGGACACTCAGTTCAATCTAGACCAAGGTCGAATTTTATGGATTACGGATTTTTTAACAGACAGACCTCAAAAAGGTCCCTACTAATGGCACCATTTAAGACACACTGTACACCAGCACAGGCTCGCCACAAGGGTGCGTCCTATCCCCCCCTCCTGTTCATTCTCTACACTAATGACTAAGAGCATCCATCCTGTCACCTCATCAAATTCGCTGACGACATGGCCCTGCCCTCTATTATTTCATAGAGTGGTGTGACAATGCACTGCTGGAGTTGAATGTCACCAAGACCAAGGAGATGGTCATTGATTTCGGGAAGAAGCCCCCTAGGGCAGACCCAGTGGTGATACACAGCGAGGAGGTGGATGTTGTGGACCAGTATAAATATCTCACTCAAAAACACTGGAGTGCCCCTCCAAAGCCTAGCCTCATTCTATGAGGGGAAAGTCAGGGCAAAGGCCCATGACATCATGGGGAAAGTACCCATGTCCTTCATCCCCAGCTCCAGATGCCCCCTTCTCGGGCACCGCTTATGCCTCCTCAGGTGCTCTACTAAGCGGCACAGAGCGTCGTTCATCCTGGAAGCCATCTGCCTTGTGAACAAGAAACTGAAGGACAATTCTGTGCTCTATCTGGAGTCTGGCACATGAAATACTTGAATGCTTATCTGCCATGTGGACTATTTCCTTATTTATTCATTTTTATCTTTATTTTAATATGACTTTTATTATTTTTTAAATACAATTGCATTGTCAGCCCAACATAGTCCAAAACAGCTCCTTTGCTTGTATTGTCTGTCTCTGCGTATGTCTGTTTCCTGTCTGTTTTTACTTATGCCCAAAATCAAATTGCCTTCGTTGATTAATAAAATTGTATTGAATTGAATTGAAAAGTGGGCAGAGGAACTGGCATCTACATCTACATAGATATTTTGTCAATTAAATGAATGCATACTGTTGATGATGGTCTGAGGTAATTTCTTATATTGTGTTGCTCTTTCTCATAGCTACCCTGGGGGGCCTAATGCAGGACCTGGTGGAATGGGGATCCCTCCACACTCCCGTCCTCCTTCAGACTTCACTCAGCCTGCAGCTGCTGCGGCAGCCGCTGCAGTCGCTGCTGCTGCCGCCACCGCGACCGCCACTGCCACGGCAACTGTAGCTGCCCTGCAGGAAACTCAGAACAAGGACATGAACCAATATGGACCGGTAGGACAAGACACACACCTGATTGTACCTGTGTGATACCATCTGTGTTCATAAACATTTTTGCCGTTTGTGATCTATAATAGACTGTTTCCAGTAGCAAATTTGCAATATTTACAATCAACTCTGAGATGGTTGATCAAACCCATTTTGTCTTCCAGATGAGTTCCTCTTTCCAGATGGGACCAAACCAGGCGTACAACAGCCAGTTCATGAACCAGCCAGGACCCCGCGGCCCTCCATCCCTCCCTGGGAATATGGGCACAGGCATGAATGCATCCAACATGAGCGGGCCCCCCATGGGGATGAACCAGCCCAGAGGCCAAGGCATGGGGCCTTTTGCAGCCCACGGCCAAAGGATGCCTCAGCAAGGCTACGCAGGGCCCCGGCCTCAGGGCATGGGAATGCAGGGCATGAAAAGACCGTACCCAGGGGAGGTGAGTGGACATGAATTTTACACTTTCTTCTTCACGTTTTAGCTCCTTTGGTGCATGTTGAATTTATGTGTCATCACCGCATCCACAGCCAAACTATGGTGGGCAGCAGTATGGACCAAACAGTCAGTTCCCTAACCAGCAGGGGCAGTACCCTACACCCAATGCCTCCAGGCCGCTGCCATCCCCCAACTACCCCGGTCAGAGGATGCCAGGACAGCAGCTCCAGGGCCAATACCCACCACCCAGCGGCCCCATGGGCCAGTACTATAAGGTACAGTGTGACATGCAGGGAATCTAATGGCATATACAATTTTAGCACAGGCCCCAGCACAAGTAATAGTGGTTAATTTTGTATCTGTTTTATCAAATTACAGCAAGAGCCACCTTTTAATGGCCAAACAAATAACTTCTCTGGGAGTGGATATCAGTACAACCAGGGTAATATAAATGGGGTAAGTCCGTTTTTGTACCAATTTTGCTTTATCGCAGTATCATACTCTTATAAACTGCTGTTTATAGTCCCATGAACATTTTATTCACTAATTAATTGTCTTCAATATAGCCACCCAGACCGGTGGGTAACTACCCTCACTCCCCAGTACCAGGCAACCCCACCCCTCCAATGACCCCGGGAAGTAACATCCCTCCATACCTGTCGCCAAACCAGGATGTGAAGCCACCTTTCCCTCCTGATATCAAACCAAATATTACTGCTCTCCCTCCACCTCCAGGTCAGTAAATGCCCAATAGAGAAAAACTTAACACTGTTTACTCCTTTGAAAGCTCATGATAGTCTGACTGCTGTTCTTCTCCGCCTGTGTAGCCAACCACAACGAGGAGCTGCGTCTGACGTTCCCAGTGCGGGATGGAGTAGTCTTAGAGCCCTTCAGGCTAGAGCATAACCTGGCTGTCAGCAACCACGTCTTCCACTTACGGCCCTCTGTGCACCAGACACTCATGTGGAGGTAAGACATCATGCACTGAGTCAACATGATGTATATTTGTAGATATTTTAGATATATTTAAAGATAGATGGCGATGAGAACTTAAAGTGTGTAGAATTTAGTGGCATCTAGCGGAACAGACTTGGCAGAAATTAAATATAATATAAGTATGTTTTAATTAGTGTATAATCACCTTAAAATAATGTTTAAATAATAATTAAATATCAGATCCCCATCAAATACAGTTAAATACAGTGAGGGTTAATGTTCTTGTTGCTGCACAACCAACTTGCACTGGAGTAATCAGTGAAGTTAACATTGAAAGAGACAACAGTACCTGGAGAATCGTCCATTCAAAACTGGGAGAAAGAAGGAAACATTGAAAATACATGATGTGTCCATCTATATTTATGTGGATGACACCTAACTGTACTTTAGTTTAAAGCCCAGTTTAACCTTACCATTACAACAGTCTGCGGGGAACCTTTCAGAAATAAGATCTGATTTCCAAGACTTTTCTCAAATCAAATTATTATTCTTGGTCTGTCTGATCATTTGATTCTCAGTCAGCAGGAAAATTTAGCCTCACATGAGAATCCTGTAGTCAAGAACCAAGGGGTATTCTCCGACTCCTCTTAACCTTTGCTGAGCAGATTGAAAAGGTTGTGCAGTCTTACTGTCTGTAGTTGAGAATTTTTCAAAAAGATCATACCACTACTATTCCCAGCCAACCTGGAGAAGGTCATTCATGCATTCATATTTTCTGATTTAGATTACTGCGATACCCTTTATTCTCCTCTCAAGAAAAAGTCACTCTCACGTCCGCAGCTTTCAAGAGTCTTGATATGAGGATTCTATCATCCTAAATTTAGCCTCCCACCGATTGTCTGTTTTGTGCTGCTGAATGACCATCCCACACTTGTTCTTATTCTCACATATAGTATAACAGGAAATGCATTCAAAGTTTGTCTGTAAAGATTTAGGATCATTATGACCAAATGTTGTGAGCCAAGACAAAAAACATTTTAGAAGACTGTTTTAATTTAAATATGATGAATGTGAATTTGAAATGGACTGCTGCTGTTTTCCATTATGTGCCACAGAATATGCACTATTTATATTTTTTTTGTTTGCTTGTCTGCGCAGATCGGACCTGGAGCTGCAGTTCAAGTGTTACCACCATGAAGACCGTCAGATGAACACCAACTGGCCGGCATCGGTCCAAGTCAGCGTCAACGCCACACCGCTCACCATCGAACGCGGCGACAATAAGACCTCCCACAAACCCCTGCACTTGAAACACGTATGCCAGCCAGGAAGGAACACAATCCAGATCACAGTCACTGCCTGCTGCTGTGTGAGTACACAAATCTCCAGAACTAATAAGATGAGGATTAAGCAAATCCTGACACAAAATAGTTGCCTGATAAATAAAAGTCAGATGCAAAATCAAAATGTACCTGCAGATAATGTGTAATGCTGTGGCTTAGAACAAAATAAAAAATTGATCCACCAGGTCTTTTTTTCCTCAGTATACACAGAGAAACAGTAGAAAACTAATACATCTTAGGATTGATATTTGTGATTGTGATGGTGATGTTTCCTCCCGCAGTCGCACTTGTTTGTGCTCCAGCTGGTCCACAGGCCCTCGGTTCGCTCTGTCCTCCAGGGCTTACTGAAGAAGAGGCTTCTGCCTGCAGAGCACTGCATCACCAAAGGTATACACACAAGGACACGGTCACATTGTGCAACCTAAAGTCCTGATTGTTTTCACGGTCCTTTGCTTACACACTGCATGTCTGTCCTTCTGCCTCAAAGTTAAGAGGAACTTCAGCAGCGTAGCAGCGTCATCGGGCAACGCCACACTCAATGGAGAGGACGGTGTGGAGCAGACGGCCATCAAGGTCTCCCTCAAATGTCCTATCACCTTCCGGCGAATACAGCTTCCAGCGAGAGGCCATGACTGCAAACACGTTCAGGTAAAAACTGCAGAGATAAAGAAACACATTCAATCAATCATTTTAAAATAGTGTACTGGATAACAAATGTGACTTTTATCTTCTTCTTGCAGTGTTTTGATTTGGAATCATATTTACAACTGAACTGTGAGCGGGGGACATGGCGATGTCCTGTATGCAAGTAAGTTTATCCAGTTTAAATATAGAATAGTATTTGCCCTGTCTATAGTTTTGACTGTAATCCACTTTATTGTCTCTCTCAGCATTTTAAGCCCTGTCTCACCTATTTCCTCAGTAAAACAGCATTGTTAGAAGGACTGGAAGTGGACCAGTACATGTGGGGAATCTTGAACGCCATCCAAAAGTAAGTTGAGAGAAGATACAAATTTATATCTGTACCAAAATGTGTAATGCATATATACGTATGTATTTCTCTGAATTAGCTTGTATCTTCACCATTTGGTTTCATCTGTATTCCACCAGCTCTGAGTTTGAGGAGGTGACCATTGACCCCACATGTAGCTGGCGGCCGGTAGCCATCAAATCTGATATACACATCAAGGAGGATCCAGATGGACCGCTTGCCAAGAGGTTTAAGACGATGAGTCCCAGCCAGATGATCATGCCCAATGTGATGGAGATGATTGCTCAGCTCGGTCCCGGACCGTCACCGTACCCATCACTTCCTTCTCAGCAAGGGGGCAACAACAGCGAATACGGCAGTCAAGGTAGGTCACAGTTCAAATAATAATATAAACAGTAACCGGCTGTTAGCTGTAGCCTTATATTTACCGATCAAACTATTCCTTTAAATAGACAAAACAAAGTTACAAGGTCTTAAATGTTTGGCAGTCATACTACAAAAGTAGCTTAAAAGAACTGTAAGAAATGTACTTATGTTTTTGCTCTTTTTTTATTTTGTGTGCTAGGCAACAGTTACCAGGGGCACGGGAACTTTGACTTCCCTCACGGCACCCCTGGTGGTACGTCGATGAATGATTTCATGCACGGCCCCCAACTGTCTCACCCACCTGACATGCCGAGCAGCCTGATGGCCCAAGACAAGCCACTCTCCCACAACATGCCTGACTCAGTGAGTTGTCCCATCGACTCCTACCTTTATATTTTTCTGTCTTCTCATCGCATTATTTCAGCCTATTTTACTGTTTCTTAATTCGTTAAGCAATTTGCTTATTAAAGTGCTATATGAATAAAGTTGTCCTTAATTATTATTAATAGGCAAGAGAATAATGATGCAAGTATGGAGCGGTTTTTACTTGGTTAGTTAGCTTCATTTGGCAGCTGAGAGCAGGGGATATGTGGCATCGGATAGCAAGTAGTTACTAATGCTAGAAAGGTTTAGTTTGACAAAATAAACCACACACATTCAGCTATATCTACACGTGACTTTTTTTGCTAAAGTTTTGCTAAATCTGGGATCTGTTTTGAAAATATTAATCCTTGTAGGATGACAGATTATCAAAAAATGCACAATGAATGATCCACTTGTAAGTCCATGTGATTTCTGCTCTCAAACCCCTGGTTCACTTTTAATCACAAATTTAACAAATGAAATACAGAAATTTTGCCATTACAGTTCTAAAACCTGCAGTTGCAATCACTCAGTTGTCAGTATCTAAACATTTCCTCCTCCTCCTGCAGATACCTCACTCTGCCGGCAATGACCAGTCGCACGGCCCATTGCAGCAGAGCTTACATGCGTCTCCACACCCTGGGAGCCAATCAGGGCAACAGCTACACCACAGCGGGCCCCCTCCGCCTTCACGACAAGCTCCACCTCCTCAGCAGCAGCAGCAGCAGCAGCAGCAGCAACAACAACAGCAGCCCGGCCCCAACAGCCATCCCCATGGCGACCTGGCCTTCAACCCCTCCAGCAGTTTGGACAGCCAAGCAGGGTCGGACATGCCTGAGCCATCTTTAGACGTGAGTCCTGACATGCAGCTAGTCTTGAATAATCTGTAGAAATTTATCACAGTGAACCTGAATGGCTAACCAAAGTTTTGTTATCACTCCCTCCTCTCCCTTGCAGCTTCTTCCAGAGCTCGCTAACCCAGACGAGCTGTTGTCGTACCTGGATCCACCAGACCTTCCCAGCAATAGCAACGATGACCTTCTATCGCTCTTCGAAAACAACTGAGGCAATTCAGACACACATAAACTTTTCTGACTGCCTGCAGTTTCCCTGAGAACCCAGGGCGGTCGCTCAGTACTTGATAAACACAAAGATGCACTCCCTTTCTCTTCTTCCTCTTGTACAGTTTTGATTCGCCAGCGCAGATTGACTGAAAGAGGTTAAAACTCAAAGACACGGCGGGATGCAGGGGGGGTCGCCCCACCCTCTTGCACCTGTGGCTATACCTTTGAACTGTGCAGCTATACTCAGTTGATTTTTTTACGCCACACACAGGTGTATGTGTGCACATTAGGAACGTGTTGTAGCATTTTTTTATTCATGTTTTGTTTCCTTTTTGAAAAAAAAGGAATCCACTGTATAAAAAAGAAAAATAAGTGAAAAAAAAACCTGCGCTATCTGGCCAGTGTGCGTTATGTCCATATTGTTATTCCAATCTGAGAGGCCACAGCTTCCTGGTGTCACAGCTCCATTCCCTGACTGGTCTGGTTAGTCGCACTGTTTTGTCCACCACACATCATTTAAAAGCACAAGAGATTTTGGCAATGCAAAAAAAAAAAAAATCTGTCTTTACAAAAAGGAAAAGAGATCAATTAGATCAGCGTGTGTTTATCCTTGACAAAATGTTTTTTAAAAAGATTTTTGGGAATGATCGGCTTCCACTTTGTCTACAATTGTGATACATACATATTTTTGTCAAAAAGAGAAAGATTTTCAGTCCTCTGAGGGTTGACAGCTGGAACGGAAACAAATTTTGGCCCCACTAAAACAAAAAAAAGTTTATATCGCGTACCAACAGTAGCATACCTGTACTTCTACATATTGTATAGTTACCATCCTCCTGTGCAGAGGAGTGATTGTAATGGAAATGAAAGGTACAGTATGAGAGATTTGGGGTTCCTGTGACGATCCTGCTGCATCTATTGCTTCCTGCTACGACTCCTTCCATGCCGTCTGCTCTGCATGAGCCCGGTGTCACTTGTGTCAGCATTTTTGCAAAGTTGCATCTCTCTCCCTGTTAAATGATGTGCTGTTAAAACTAGTCTGCAAAGTGCATGTGTGCCAAGCCCTTGTCTAGTGCTGTTCCAAGTGGTAAAAAAGAAAAGATAGTGTTTTTTTTATCAGTTGCTGTTTCCACAGCCCTTTTGTTTGTACGTTTGTTTTTGATTTCTGTCAGATTTAGTATGATTTATTTAACACTAACATTGAAGGGATAATGCTATCGGCAATACATTTATCATGTATTTGCTCGATATACTGTTTTATGTTTGTTGGGTTTTTTTTCTTGTTTTTGTTGCTGCATAATTAAACTATCCATAAATCGTTTTGGGAAACTGCTCAACATCACCAAAGTTGGAGGGATGAGAATGGAGATGTTTGTGTTTGCTTGGTCCTGTAAGACTGCGAGTGTGTGCATGTGTGTGTGAGAGTGTGACTGTGTGTGTGTGTGTGTTTCTATCGGTGTGATGGGAGATTTCAAAGATATAGGGGAGGACAAATACAGTTTATCCATCACTACTGTTCAAGAAGTGTTTTTTAAAGCAGTATTGGTGCAAACCTTTTGCCACATTTGTTTTCAATTTCACTTTTTGAGAAGAGTGCTGTTCAGTATGCAAATGTATTATTTTTTAAGAAATGCTATTGTACTGTAAATATCATTGTGAATATTTTTGTATCATCTTGATAATGTTTGTCCTTTGATCATTAGTCGTCCAACCTTAACCACATATGCTCCCAAACTCCCATCTGACCACTGACTTTGTTTGTAACCAGCATACGACAGCTGTCTCGTCTCCCCGCCGCCGGGGACGCCAGTCCAAATGTCTCATAAGCTATTTCCTGCAGGTCATCGTGCTTTCCGCTCACTCTCCTCCCAGTGCACTCTGTCTCACACCTGTCGTTGCTCGCACAGGTGACCCATTTTGTCTGCAATTCCCCTCCCCTGCATCAGCTCAAGATGATTGTGTAGCATAATTTCAATTTACACATGTCAAGCTCAGTTTGAAGCAATATTTTCTTTCACGCTCTGATGTATTTGATTGAAAATGATCAATGTTGTCTATTCATGAATTTGTTAACATTTTATCAGTGATACTGAACAGTAATGGTTTTTAAAGGCGTGGTATCAGCCAGCTTTCAGTGTAATTAGTGAGCTATGTGAATATCATAATTGTTGCTAATTGTCAATACACAGTGGTATTTTAAAGATATATCACAACCATATTTTAAAGAAATTCATGATATTGTTTATATTTTTGTTATAGAAAATGTGGCTTTTTTTTAAAAGCACGAGACCATATACATTTTTATCCCCTTTGTTTTTGGTAAATTATTTTGTACTGGTTTTCGTATTAATCTGTAAGGCTAGAAATCCAATTTCTTTCAACTGTAGCATTATGCTGATTTAACCACCCTGGTTTTATGTAAACCTTATTTTTAATGTCATTTAAGAAATATGATTTGTTCCAGTTCAGCACACTGACATGTTTCATATGTCATTCACGTGTTTTCATATTTAAGTCACAAAAAGACATCAACTTTGTACCAGTGAAATCTTTTAACGATACACTGCCACATTATTTTAATTTTTTTACAATCTGAATTGAAACTTTTGATCAATCCCACGGAAGTCGTTATCATTTCATGTTTTGTTCTTACGTACAAGTGAGCCAATTTGGTGTATTAGGCAGTACCCCGAATCTGTAGTTGCACAATCACAATAAAGGGCCATTTCTCTGGGGGAAGTTGTTTTAAAAAAAAAAAAGTTTTAAAAATTAAAAAAAAAAAAATACAGAGAGAAAGGGCACGTTCATCATTCTGGCCTGGAAAGGATGTTGAGGGCAAGGCTAGGTCAAAACGTCCCGAGGATGCCTGTATATATGTAAATGAATATAGAGACATGTGAACAGAAATGTATTCATTTTCCCTGGGAATGTGCATTGTTTCTTCAGAATAATAAAACGCTTGCAACCCCTCTACTGGAAGTGGCTGAATATGGAAAATGAAACTTGTTAGTTAGTGTTTGTGGGTATCTCTCAGCATTTTGTTCCCCCTCTGTAATATACTTTCACCTCTTTGGTTAGGGGAACTGGGACAGCTATGTTTTACATGTAATATTTAGCTTAAGTGTTCTAGTCTGTCGCCTGCATACTCTGAGGTGCTAAAGCTAAAAAAGGAAAAAAAAACAAAAAACAAGGTTACAAAGAAAATCCCTTCGATGGGTGGCAGAAAGGCGGTGGGAGGGACGGGTCCAGAAGATTGTAACCAAATCCATAGTTTGTACAATTTTTGATATCATGAACAGTTGGAAAAATGATACAATCTAAGGTGATTCATGCAATGTGGCCATTGTCTCTATGTTTGTACATTGTATGTACAATCATTTCATATTCTAAACTGGTCAGAAAATAAAGGAACTAATTGTGATTTTTAGTCTTGCAGAACTGTATGTAGTTAGATGATGTGACAACCTAATATTTATCTAATAAATATGTATTCAGATGATACCTGTATGCCACTGTGGTCTTGTCTTTTGTGCACTTAGATCTGGCTTACTCCCACGGGCTGTTAATCCAAGCAAGGTGTAAATTATGGGTATCAGATTTTACTCACATTTTGATTAAAATAGCTTAAGGTCAGCTTGTTCTTATATAGAAAAGAAATGAGCCCACTTTAATTAACTCAACAGGATGAGGGAGATAACTAGGGTCTGCAAACGTAGAAAGAAAAGTTAACCATTTTTATGTCAAGAAGAAAGTAAAAGAAGAAATGAAAAAGATAAGAAGTGAGAAAGGAGATGACTGGTGTTCACTTAGAAAGCAGCAGGAATAGATGGAACACCTTTTGTTGTTGTTTTCCACTTAAATCAATCAGGATAGAGAAGAGAGTATATTCAAATCTCCTATAATTGACACTGACTTAGTTAAAGCAACTAGCCTATACAATGGGAATGTCTTTCATACTATTGTGATGTTCAAAAGGGTATTTATTAAAATATACTTATGATGTAGCTGAAGTGAGAAAGCAGCCTCTGACACACTACAATTACTGTATTAACTGACACCTAGACTGTAATGCTGGTGGTGGATTTGAGTGATTTTCTGTTTGAAGCCCTGATTAGTTGCCTTAAATTGCTCCTGCACTAAAACAGGCAAATAGGCATCAATACTTAACCCATAATGTATGAAACTTTACCAGAGTAGATATTCATAGATATTGACCTTTTAAGTCCAATGCAGTTTTTGCATGTGCTGTCTTTTTTGGCACTACCACTAGGGTGCGCCAAAAAGACAACATTTTCACATTCTTCATAGTAGCTATATGCTTTTACAGGGGCATTTTCAAACTGTACTTTTCGGTTTTACAAGAGAAAAAAATGATTCGAAGCTATTTGTACTCATGATATGGTTTTTAAACGAGTTTATTAATAAAGGGTTAAGAGTTAATTGATTTTATTGTAATGAGCCTATTAAAATAAACTCATAAATACACATATGTTTGCTATCTGTGCTACTGGCATGTTGCTTTTTTTTAGTAAAGAAGTTATAATACAATCGACAATTTCACGAGGTCTTGTAGCCTATTTTTGTGTTAACAAGTTGCATAACTAAACAACGCTTGAAATCTGGTAATCTCGCGAGATTTGAACCATAGCCTGAACCATATACTTCCTGTTGTGCAAGAAAAACTTCCTGCTCTCCCATATGTAAGCGTGACTTTGGCTCCTTGCTGACTTGACTGTCTGAGCCACATTATCTTAGAAAATGTTGCTTTTATCAAACAGGATAAAATTATGTTCTCTGGCGTTTACCGCCGCACGCCTGTGCAGCAACGGCCCTGCCGCCGCAAACAACCGCCCGACGGTTTTCTTTGACATTGCTGCAGATAACGAGCTTCTCGGCAGAGTAACCTTCGAGGTGAGCTGATAACGATATATATCTATAATCTATACATGGCGTTTGCTTTCAGTTTATTTGTGTTTGCTTTTGAATGAAAGCGAAAACAGCGAACTGCTAAACACTTAAAATGTTGCTTCCACGTCCTTCCAGTAACGTGTCCAGACAGTCACAGTTTTCCTGAGAACAACCTGTTCACATTTTGACCCTCAAGGCATTTCACTTTTCTTTTGCAGCTCAACGCAGAAGTTGTGCCAAAAACGGCAGGTAACCAATGATTTTCTAAAGTCTTTAAAAAAAATCTAAACGTCACCAAACAGATACGAGTTAAAACTGGAACCTTAATCTGACTTTAAGTGCTTTATGCAGGACTGTCCCTGAACGCATCATTGTAGTAGTAGGACTGCAGCTAGTCATAGTTTAAAATTAATATCTCTACTAATATATAATATATACCAATATATATATTTAAATAAAGCTTTTGGTAGCTTTTGGACAGTTTTCAATACTACATACAGTACCAGCCAAATAAACTTTTGGACACACTTTCTCATTCAAGTGAAGGTGTGTCCAAACTTTTGACTGGTACTGTATTTCATTTGCTACCAAAAAAGCATTGAGGTCCTGTACCCAGCTCTAAAGAAAAAAGACCACAAGAAACAACCAGTCTACTTAACAATTTTTGGTCGCTTAAGAACCCAATGACTAATTTATTGTCTAAAATGGAGGCAGCCCGGACCACAAACTTCTATGGATTGTAAAACATAAACTTTCTCATAGAAAACTTCAGGGCGCTGTGCACAGGAGAACATGGCTTTGGTTACAAAGGATCCACTTTCCACCGGGTGATCCCTCAGTTCATGTGCCAGGTAGGCTGTGCCGCTTAAGTTACTTTTGTCTTTTATGTTCTTTTATGTCCTTTTGTCATCCAGCCAGCTGTTACAGTGGTGTGTTTTGTGTTTTCAGGGTGGAGATTTCACTAACCACAATGGAACTGGAGGGAAGTCTATTTACGGATGGAAGTTTCCCGATGAAAACTTCAAACTGAAGCACACTGGACCTGGTAATCACCCCACTGTTTCTCTACACTGATTCAGGTTTTCATGGCTTATGAATTTTCAGGATTAACAGAATTATCAGAGATGTATTATAGATCATAAATTCAGCTGATCTGATCAAATGTCGTAGAAGGTCTGAAAAACTTAGGGAGCTTTGCAACCTGTGACATGATTATCACAGAATGTGTTCCCCTTTTTTGACTCATTCATACAAGCCAAGTCGGCTTTAGGACCTTGGTACAGGGCAGCTGACTTAATACAAGACTGTGAAGTTTAATTAGATGTAACAAGTGCAGCCCAACTGACTGCACAGAACAGTGTGACACTACACAGAACCGTGCAAATGTATTAAATACCACACGTGCAGCTGCAGGGTTTGTGGTAGACAGATTAGCTTGTGCTTCCCAGTTGGTTTTCTCTGGAGTAAAATATTTCAAACCACGCTGATTAAAATTTTGACATACACCTACCAGCCACTTCATTAGGTACATCTGTGCAATCTAATGCAATCCAACACAACAGCTCTGCCACAAATTCTACTTTTACGAAGCTTATACATTTTCAGTTTTTGTTGACATGTCAGAAAGGTGATAATTCTACTTTATGTTTGTTATTGGGTGGTGGTGGTAGTGTATTGGAGTGCTTTATATTGAATTGTGTTCCTAATATTTTGTCCACTTTATTAACATACATTAGGAACACTTTTCAAAAGAATGCACCCTCTTGTTTGTCCTACTCATTTTCCATCACCAGGTGGCAGCATTATGCTAGGAGTGTTTGATTGGCCTGTTTAAAAATGAACTTTTTAGTTTTAGATGATGAGAGAAGTTACCTTCATTAGGTTTTTTCATGAGCCAGTGTGAACAATGCCGGGACCAAAGCAGTTAAATTCAAATCAACCATCATTTATTTTATTTACACTTGTGCTTTTCCTACTGTGACATGTGAAAGTGTTCATTGAAAAACGCCTATTGGTCATAAAATTTTAATTTGCTAATATATGTAACTGATCCATGTGTCATATTGATCTCTTGTATTTCTGACTTGTGATTGAACACATTGTTAAATCAGTTCACTCATCAAGTAAAGTTTCTCTTTAGCTCTTCAGGTCTGTGTTTGTTACTTTTAAGTTAAAAACATTTGAAATGTTAAAACTAATAACTCCTTAACTGCTGCACTGTAGGTATCTTGTCTATGGCCAATGCTGGACCCAACACCAACGGCTCCCAGTTCTTCATCTGCACCAGTAAAACAGAATGGTATGTGCTGAAAACCATTATAAGGGTTCATGTACTGTAGTTATTCAATTCCATTTCGCCAGTATTGGACTTATTTATAAGTTTTGAGCTGGCTGGTCTTTAAACTTTTAACATGCTGTCTATAAAACTGCAGACTCTGTGTAATGAGCAAAAGTGAACAAAACAGACACATCAATACTCAGCCTAAAGCTATAATAGGGTAGTTATTATTCTTTTTTACACAGTGGCAGTTTCTCCAAAAACTGTCAGTTCACATTTGAAGGGTTTGATCATCTTAACTGTTTACTATGCATGTGGAAGCATCCTTAGATTTGCCATTTTAAAATATAGGTCATGGAAAATGCCTGTGATTCTGGCTATTTTAAACACATAACTACTGCACAATTATACAAAAACAAAAAAAAGAAAAACGTGACAAACAAGAACATATAACCAAAGATTCTGCAGGACGAGAAGCAGGAGGAATTCTCCTGATTATAACTTTATGACCAGGCAAAGTGGCGAATGCTTCCCTAAATTGTATGGGTACTTGTGGCAGAAGTGTACAGTTTGGACACTGCACACTGTAAAAATCTAAGTTTGTTGCGTCCCACACCACATTGGGGGGAAAAGAATATCTACTCTTGTAAAATTTCATATATTATAGGTTGAGTATTGATGCCTATTATAACCATAGTGCAGGATGTGCAGCAATTTACAGCAACTTATCAGGGCTTCGAACAGAAAAGCACCAACAGCATCTTTACAGTCTGGGTGTCAGCTAATAATTGTGGTGTCAGAGGTGGTGTCCAGTAATTGTCAAAATGCTGTTTCAGAGGTTTTTTCCTCCCTGCTGAGAACAAAATTCTTGCTGGAAGCTGTGAATTCTTGTAATGTTTTGGCATGAAAGTAGAAAACTGTGAAGATTTGAATGCTGTCCTAAAATATCAGAATCGTTGCAGGAATGGTGGCATCACCGAATGAAAGTAATGAGTTGAACCCAGCTGGGCGCATCATGGATTGTCTCACTGTCCGGGGCAATGATAATAAACCTCTCCTTTCTGCGTTTAGGCTGGATGGCAGGCATGTTGTCTTTGGCAGTGTGAAGGAGGGAATGGACGTGGTCAAGAAAGTGGAGTCTTTCGGTTCACGGTCTGGGCGAACCTCCAAGAAGATCACTATCACAGACTGTGGAGAGCTCAAGTAGATTTCATGTAAGAAGCGGACACGGTCGTAGTCTCATCTCCTGCTGTAATTTTCAATGTGACAGTCGGGGTGAAAGAGGCTCCTTTCTTCAGCCATGACAGGCTGCTACCTCTCTCTGCTGACAATACATCCTCACACTCATAGATTATCTCAGTTACACTTGTTTTTTATGTTGGTACTTATGTTGTGTTTATTCAGGTAAAAACTAACACAGTTAAAATGTGAACTTGTACGACAAAACAGAAAATGTGAGGTCCAATTGTATTTGAAAGAGCTATTAATTCATTAACAAGCACTTAAAATGATTCGGAAGCGGCATTTATTCGCAAACAATAAAGTCATTTTTTTCTAAATATATGGGCCTGTTCTTCTGTTTGATCTGTTTTTATACAAGGAACTTGGATATCAATTAAAAGGATGCATTACGGAGAAGTTTTTCACTTCAACAACTGACTGAAATAAAGTCAACAGGCTTGTCCTTTTTACTGGGGTTCGGCGAATGTTTTATCACCAGCTGAAGAATGAGATCAGTGTTGTCCTTCTGTTTTCTTCATCAGCTTCAGTTGACTAATGATCTTGTTCCGTATTTCTCTGCCGAGGTCTGTCCAAAAGAGTTAAGATCTACCATGTCTGATATAATCGCTTCCGTGAAAGGAAACGTTTCTTTAGTAAAGGGTCAGCTTGGATTCGCTGCCTGTCATTTTCTGCCAGTTTTAGTATATAAGAGGGTGATGCAGCCGAATCTGATTTTGCTTTGTCATAAGTACATTTTACCAGATGCTCAAAAATGCTGACCCAGATTCTGCTGTGGGAAGATAAAAAAAAAAAAAAAAAAAAAAAGTGGAACATCTGGATCAGTTAATGATGAAGAGCTGTGATATCAGTTGCCATCTATGCAGGCATGTGTGAATTTTACCAGCCCAAAATCATACTGCCACATAAACAGGATGGCATTTAGAAAAGATTTGATAGGTACATTAAAAAAAAGACAAAAAGCATTTTGTACAACAAAAGAGAAAACGGGGACACTGAATAAAATGTTTAAATACATTTTAATACAAAAACATTTTAAGAGATCCAGAGATCCGTCTCATGGGTTAAACTAAGGCATATTAAATGGTGTTTAACACATCTTAAACAGTTATAAGTCGGGATATTTCTGTTCCATATTCACTTACCACCACAATTTCAGTTTCCATTAAAACCCTCTGAAACAACATTCAAACTTCCACTTAATCCTTTATAATCTTTGGTTCTTTTTCTCTCTAATGTTACATAAACATTAAGACCTATGACTCATAAAAAGAGCACTTTGGTGAGACTTTCTCAGCACTGGGTGCCAACACATAACTCTGCTGTTGTTTATTCTGGTTGTCAGAAAATGTTTCAACCATATTGCATTTGTCACAGTTTTATAAAACTTTGTAATAACGAACCACCTAAAAGGTGCTTCACAAATAACTGTAGGCACACATTATAAAAGAATAAGTGTTAGTTGGCTAATATATTCCTTCACAAAGTGTAATAATCAACAAAACAGTAATGGCTTAAAAATATATCCAAACATTATGTACCATCCAGTACTGATAATACAGATAATAATGCAGATACACATTAATACTGCATATCCTTCTTAGTAAAGACTTGTTGCATATTTTATACAGAAAACATCATGATAGACAACTTTTTTCATTTAAGTTATTTCTGGAATATACAAACATGTAAAAGAGAATCTTTATCTGGTGACTTCACTCCTGAACTCTGCTCCAACATGTTGGACATGAGAAAAGACAAACACAGAGCTTAAAGTTTCTTAATTCACAGTTGGTAAGATTCTTTCTTCAAAGTTAAGACTTCAAATGAATATTCACATAATGATAGAGGTTACAGAACCCAGCAAATGCAAAGTACTCGTCTCCACTGAGAGATACTGTAGAAGTTTTCCACCACAATGAACCTCTTATACTGAGAGTCACAGTGTCACAAAATAATGTTTCATAAGAATGAACTGTTAGATGCATTATAGTACAATAAAGTTTATTATGCAATTTTTAGTCATTAAAATATAACTTTCCCTTTTTCATAAAACTTTGGAGGAAGGCGGGCAGAGTGTGTTATTGTACACGGCGGCAGTAGTAGCCGAGGACTTTGCATTTTTCACACAGGTGCTGAGGATGCTCCTTGCTCTGGTCCGACACATCCAACCCGTCCGGTTTCTCCAGGGGTCGCTGCAAAAAAAAAAAAAAAAAAAAAAACAGGTATCAGCCATACTGCAACTACCATTCAGACCGAGAAACACCGAGATTGTGTCCTCAGTTTCAGGGAATTTAAGGGTTTTAATAAACTGTGTAAGAGTTTACATTCTTCAATTACAGAAAATGTTTTATTTAACAGTGATTCTTCTACTGTTTTGGACTCAGTATATTCAAAATTTGTGCTGTTTCTGGCAGAAGTAACATAACGTGAAGGGATTTGGTGTTTTCCCACCAGAATCATATTCCTGGCAGTATTTAAAACAGTGCTTAGACCATCATGTATGTCAGCTGCAATTAACAGAACAATTCATTGAACATAAATTCATAATGTAAAAAATAATTAATAGTACTTAGAAGATTTCAGACTTTTTCATAGCTAGTGAAAAATTGTTTGGACTCCTGATCACAGCATGTGCAACAAACAGAAACTAGAAAACACTCAAAAAGTGCATAACAACACTGCACAAGCCTCTAAATCATAATTCATTTTGTAATCTGCATCTGGATCCAAAGTTGCATCAAGTACATGTAATAGAGTTACAGTTAGGGTTAACAACGATCATCGTGACTGGTTGATGGTGGCCGGGGAATCACCTAGAGATTAAATACTATTAAATTTTGCATGATCACTCAGAGCTGATATTTTGCATGTGTCATCTACAGAAGGTTTGGCTGCAATTGCATATGTGTTCAAGAGAAACGGTAGTTTATATTAAAGAGGCCACACAAAATCAAACATTTGGATTTAATTAACATTTATGTTCGGGTATTTTTGTAGATAAAAACATTTACCTACAACAGTATGCCTTTTGTACAGTTACACAGGTTTGCATTTCAACTGTTAAATGGGTAACTGTGGAAAACATAAAGCAGCTTGTGGCCTCAAGGGTAAAACTCCAAGGAAATGTACTGTAACAGCATGTAGCCACAAAGGATAAATTGGTTTAATGCGGTGGGGCAGTGTTTTTCTTTGAGGATTCAACAGTATAGCTTGGTGAGCAGGACCTGTTCAAAACGTTTTGACTCCATGTGAACAAGACTTGATCTGGGGGCCCCCTGGTAGCTGAGGGGCCCTATGCAGCCAGGTAGTTAACAGATGCAGTGGTCTGGTTGAAAAGGGGAGACATCCTTTCTGTGTGTAGGTTACCTGCTTGTGAGGGTAAACATTGATGTGACACTTGATACATTCTTGTCCCATGTTGGCCCAGGAGTTCCCACTCATCCACTTCCTCTTGCATTTAGGGCATTTATATTCACCGAAACACCTCTTCTTTCCCTGATACGGGGTCAGGCCTTCACCTTTGGGTCGAGCCTGTAAAGAAATCCAACATTTTTACACCATTACTTAAATGTTTAAAAATGAAACATTTCTCAGCGGCTTTGAAAACATTTTTTGCCTCTCTCCACCTTTAACTGGGGGAGACTGACTGACCTATTTGGTTTCTTTGGATGGCAGCCAATTCAAAGCTCTGCGTGATTAGAACGGGAAGTGATAGCAGCCCTGCTGGTGGTCAGCACAGTCGAGTTTATGGAGAAGTTTTGTTGTTGTCGATACATTTGTTTTGACGCGTGATGGATCCTTACGGTCCTGGAAGAGTGAGCCTTTCAAAGACCCCCCTCTTATCTTATCTAAACTATATGTGTAGAAGGATGGTGCAGAACTTTAGAAGACTCTTTGTACTACAGAAGAGATAGAAAAAGCTTTAATGCTTAAATGATTTACTCCAAGGAAGTAGGGATATATTGTAATTGTTAATTTATATGTAAGACAGAAAAGAAGGAGTCTCAGCTTTCACATTAGAAATGGACTCCCTCCCTCCAGCTGTGTTCCCGAGGGACCATAAAGGAGGCCCTGGCCTGTGGGGGGACCAATGGGAGAGGCCTCCCTGCTGTAGGACAAATACCTCAGGCTCTCAGTCATCCCTCCCAGCTGGCCCGGACCCACCAATCAGCACACAAAGATCTTTGCAGGGAGGAAATAAAACCCAGATGAACTCTGCACTTGTATAACATGACAAAATCTTAAACTCATCACAAAGAAATCATCTTGACAAGACTGGTTTAAATTAGAAGCACCTCGGCTGAAAAGTAGGGCAAGTCAAAATCAAGACCGAATACACACCAGCAGAGGACTTCACATCAAATCTTGTTTTCATTTCACAGCAGGAACATATGTCAGGTTCAAAACTTCTTACATATCATTTTATTCATTTCCAGAACTGAATCTGGTTAAGAAATGTGTTTAATGTTCCAACAGCCAAATCCATGACCATTTAGGTCACTGTGAAGCATTTTGAGGCCTGTGTTTGCATCATTTTGCCACCGCGAGGCACTGTGGGAGGTCACTTTTGATGGAAGAGGCTACAGGGAGAGCAGACAGAGCATCATCTTTTACTGAGGGAGGAAGCAGCTTTCACTCTGCAAAACAATCAAAACAACCTCTACATGGAGTCTGGAGATCAAAGGGCAGCAAAGGGCACAGCACACTCTGGTGTTTCCACTGGTTGCATCAAAAATAAGTGTCACTGACAACTGACAAAGGAAAATCACACTTGCAGTATGACCTGACAGTGAATGGTCGCTCTTATGGGAAGCAGGAAAGTTTGAGTGAAGGCAGAAAAATGCGCAAATCTTTCATCGAGCCATCTGCATGCGTGGCACAACCAGTTTATTTAACACAAGAATACAAATATTCATTGTCTTGACGATGCACTTGGGTAGTTAATAAAATAATGTGAACTAAGACACTGTGCTCAAAACAACTTTTGAGAGAGCTGCAGTCCAAAGGAGATAGGCAATATTAGTAAGAATATTTTTCCAATATCATTATATCACAATATAGCAAATGCCTGCAAATACAATCAAAATGATGTTCAGAGCAATGAACCATGTTCCACTATACACCAAACTTAAACAACTAATTTGTTACTTGTAATGTAACAGATCATAACATCACCACTATTCCACTGAAAGTAGATAAATGATAATACTGAATTATTCTTCTTTGATGAAAGAAAGGTGCAACACTATAAAGGCCACAAATGGAAAAGATTTAAGTTTACTGCCATGCTAACAGCTCTGTGAGGCTGTACTTGGATACGGTGATATTTTGAGCTAAATGCTAATGTCAGTATGCTAGCATGCTCACAATGATAATGCTAACATTAGCAGGGTAATGCTTAATTACTTATAAAAAATTCTTGGAAATTTTCAATATAATTTGCAGGTATTTAACGGGTTCATTTTACAGAAATGCAATGCAATTTGGTACAAATCTTAAGAAAAAAGCAGAAAAAAGTGTTAAGTAGGTTTAGTTGGTACCCACTAATTATGTTTGGGTTTCTAGTTGTTAATTTGCAAAAATTCTTAATAAATTAGACTCTTAACAATTCAGTTTGTATTAGTATCGGCATATTAGATTCTTTCTTAAAAACTCTTTAAAGAGCAAATTTGCATTTGCTACCAAATTACATAACTCTTACGAAGAAATGTATGTTTATACAGTTACACAGCAACTACTTTAGGAAATTGTTGAAAAAATTGTTGACAAAACTACATATGAAACTACAACTCAGCCAACTTAACTTTTTTTTCCATTTTTCTTATAATTTGTACCATATTGGTCCACTCTTTCTGTAAAGTGCCTGCAAATTACAACAGGAAATAAGTATAAAATTATCTGTAAAATAAAGTGTTACCTCAAGCAGATATTACCATTGTAGTTTAGCATGTTGGTATGCTAATGTTTGCTAATTAGCACTAAACACAAAGTATAGCTGTGGCTAAAGAGAATGTCATTAGTTGTGCACTAGCAGTTATTATAATTCATACTGAAGAGGACATGAATGTCTGCAACAATTTTCATGCTAATGCATCTATTTGTCATTTCACTGTAACCCACATTTGCAGCTAAAGTCGAAGAATCACTTAAGTCACTATAGAATTCATCAACAAGGAACCACAAATGAATTTCATGTCAGTCCATCCAATAGTTGTCAAGATATTTCTAAAAACATGAAGCCGTGACGTTTTGGGTGTTTTGTTGAGTTGTGTTGTTGAGTCAATTTTCCATTTTTTCCTTTTTTTTGTCATACAATGAAGAATTAAAATGGGCACACATTTTTCTTTGTGGCCTGAAACCTCATGTGAGAAACTATTTTGGTTTAAGATAGATAGATAGATATGAAATTCATTTCTAATGTGCATTACAACACACCCCATCCAAAAAACCATAAGTTGTGTAACTTTAGCCACAGATTGCACAGAACGATGTAAAGCCAGATTTTGAGGCTGCAGCAGATAAGCTTGGCCCAGATCCTTGTAGCCTGGTGAGAGAGGCCCAGGAGGTTGCTACCTCCCTCAGCCATCATCTGGAAACCATCAGGATAAACAATGGACTACTCCAAACCATACCTCCCCATCTCCCCACCCCCTTCTCCTTTCTCTCTCCCTCATTCACTCTCTCCCCCACTTCCATGCCCCCATGAGACATTCATCCTGGAGAACACATGAACACCAAGCCTATTGGGCACCATGTGGTCAATTACTCCACACTAACAAACCCACAGTGCTCTCTCCCTTGCTGGGTTTAATTTGTATCAGCCCCCCACAGCATCACAGAGTAGCTCAGCTGTTACTGAAGTAAAACAACACATAAATGCCTGGACTGATATCCACAGCAATCGGTCTCCAATCTTTTAAAGACTCCTATGTCGGCCTAAGTGATGCTTTCCAATAGTTTGTGAAATCAATTATCTCCACAAGGGTTTACAACAACAAACTTTCCATTTTCCTTTGTACTAGAATTGCTAGATTTATTTGGAAGACAATTGTTTCTACACGATTAGTTGAGTAATTGGTAACAACATTTGATTAATTGCTCAAGTTATTTATCACTCAGCAATGCCAAGCATTATTTAAGCCTCTCTGTTTTATATCATTGTTTTTGATATAAAAAAATATATCAAAGATGACAGAAATTAATCAGAATAAAAAAAAAATTCCAGAGGATTATGGTTTTGTTTAAAATGTTCCAACCCTTTGAAAGAAAACTGTCCATGTAAAAAAAATGCCTCACAGCTGATAAATACAGATCATTCCTCTCTCTAGATGTTTGACTTTTTGGCTTCTGCATCTGTAACTGGGCACACAGAAACAGACACAGAGTTGTGATGACTGTTAACACAGTTACTGTATATGAGGCTGGAAAGTATAAATACACCGATATGCCATTGTTTTGCTCTTGCACAGCTGCTCTCGCTGTGTCATAGATGCTGAACTCAGCATTCGCACAGGTTTAAATGCAGATGAAGCTTCTCTCCTGGGTTCACCAAAAAGATAAGCACAAACCACAGAGCTCCAATTCAAGGAAACAAGATGTGAGACGCTCCCTGGCCAATGGAAGCAAACTTATGTCCTGTTTTACACAATGGCACTTCCTCTTTTCCAGGGGCCAAACGGTCCACTTATAGAAACATCAAGGTATCAAATTATTCCTTTGACAGCATAAACCTCCTCCTACTCAGCCATCTGAAATACTGAAGGGATTAACTTCCTCTCCCTCCAAAATAAATATGATTAGATACAAACAGCCCGAGATAACTTCTGCTGTGATTTGGCGCTATATAAATAAAATTGACTTGAGCTGACTTGGAGGCCAAGGAGCAGATGATTGGTTTTCTGTTTTCCCGCATGGCTCTCCAGATTTTCAGTCTTTCATCAAGTCTATTGTTTGGAACTTGCAGAGCCTTTAAACACACAGAATGATTCCTACACACACATCTCACATATATTATACATCTCAGCACCTATTTCACACCAACTGTTGCTTTCATATACTGTAAGGAGGATTAATATCTGGCAATACACACCCAGCTCAAGCCAGAGTATGACAACAGCTCCAGTCCTGGCTGTGGTCAAGTTGACGACATATACAGCTGTAGACTGGCGTTATGTTTCACAAAGAGTGAATGACAAGGGCAGGCGGGCTGGCAGACAAACAAGAAACGTAACAGCAAAATATTCCTCGCTTCGGTTCAAAACACGGCTAAGCGAGATTCAAGAAAGGGGTCTTAAAATCTTATGACAGCTGTGGGGAGGAAAAGTTCAACTTTGTGATGGTGGGTTGTTCTGTCAAAGTGATTCTTAGGTTCCCAGGTGGTCACTAACAAGAAAATATTGTTATGTCAGTAATTGATTCACTTGTAGTCAGTGTTGTACTGCGGGAATGATTTAATTGTATGTGTCACATCTCTCATGAAAACACAAGAACCTACAGTTCTGCACTGAATCACATCATGAAGTGGCAGTCAAACGTACCTCTAATTGATGTGCAGTAGACCTAACAGGCAATTCACTGTCTTCATACCGCCCCCTACTCAACCAAATGTACTTGTTGGCAGTAAGTGTGAAAAATAATCCATTAAGCATATAAATCATTTAAAGAGTAACTGATCATTTTGTGTAGTCAGAAGTGTGACTTGCTACACCTGTAGTCACACCAACAGTGATGTCACGGGGTCCTGATGTACACCTGTATACATCACTGTAGTGAGGTGAGAAGTTAAACCGCTGAGAGTCAGCAAAAGTAAGATTTTCAGGGAATGTTAAGTTACTTTTTAATTATTTTTCTGTCATTAATCTTTTCAAACAATGCTTAATTAAATGGCAGAGCTGACCCAATCTTATAGGGGTCATAAGCAGGTTTTGATAACACCCCAAACCATAAATTTAAGTGTAGTGCCCCTGAATAACAATATTTAATATGCTGCCCCTGAAATTAGTTTTGTACCCCCAAATGCTAATATTTTGTATTGTGCCTCTAAAACCGGAAATTTTGGGTTTGCACAAAAAAATCAGAAACTTTGGTATTACTCCTGTGTGCTTTTTTTAATCCTCAGGTTTGGTATAGCTCCCCCAAGATTGACTTTTTATAATCCACAAATTTGTTATAGCAGCCTTGAATGACAAAATATGGTTTAATGCCCCTCAAATATGATATAATCCCTAATGTTTAAAATAAAAAATTTGGCTATGACTTAAGTAATTTCATTCAAGTCAAAGTAAAATGTCTTTTATAACCAAAAACTGCAACAAATTGCATATAAACACAAAACGAAGATATTCGTTATTTTGGTAGGTACCAACAGTTGAATAAAACATAACTGAAGATGGAATGTAAAGTGTAGTTAGAGTCAAAGTCGGGCAAATTTGTCATTTCATCCCTATTTCCCTTTCTTTCCCCTCATATGTTCTTGAAACTGGAAAACGTGCAATGCACAATAACTAAATCCAGCATATCAAAAGAGATTTTCTCTTAAAAACATGCAACCACAAAAACCAAGCTTTGCATTCTTTTCCTATATGTTCATCAGCTTTGAGCAGATGACAGCCACTGTTTTTCAAAGGGAGTCTATCTACCCCACATTCCAGGGTTTCCTCTATCTTGCTCGTCTTCCTCAGCAGATGTTCCAGCCAAAAGCAACAGACAGCATACTGAGGACAGATAAGACATTTATCAGCAGTAAAAACAAAAGGACCAAAGCCACAGTAATCAGACAGTGTTGCTTGAGATTCACCAGTAACACGTTCGGCTGTGAACTATATAATTTCACCTGGATAGGAGTACAGTGTCCAGGCCAAAAGCAACACTGATATCGTCATCAATATTTAAACTGAGATGTCAGCAGAAGAAAGATCTAAACTGGGTGACCAAACATCAATAAAAACATGGATCAAATGCCATCGCTAGAGAGAAAACAAGTAGCATTGACCGAAAAATAGAATTACACTAATGTATTGTTGATTTGATATATCAGGCTGATATTTCATCTTATTAGGAATCGGTCTCTGGTCTGTCAGTGCTTATCAATTATACTATGACCAAGAAAAATTTCCTCCCTGTCCACAGCTACAGAGAGGCATTTTTTAAAGCCTGCGTAGTATTTTTGTCAACTGCCAGTCAATTGCTCAGTAGTGTTTTTTCTTCATTGTGATACATTCCAGAGCTTTCCCTACTGTTGAGACACCTTATCTAAAAGGAGTAGTTTGCTATTGTAGGACATATGCTAGAGCTGTCGTTAAATATGAAGATAAAGCCAAGAGACACTTAGCTTAGCTTAGCATAAAGACTGGAAGTAGTGGAAAACAGCCAGCCTGGTTCTGTCCTAAAGTAAGAAAAAATTCTGCCTACAGTACCAGCACCCCTTGGGCTCACAAATTAATACTTTATGTTATATCTCGCCTGGTAAACTCATGGTGATGACAAAACTGCATGCGTGTTATTTAGTTTAGCCTATGTAACAGACCTTCGGACAGAGCCAGGCTACCTGTTTCCCCGTTTACAGTATTTATGCTAAACTAAGCTAACCGGCTGCTGGCTCCAGCTAGCCTACATACTGTATTTACCGTATAGACATGACATTAAATAAGCATATTTCTAAAAATGTCAAGTTACTCCTTGAAAGAACTGCTAAAACTAAAATTACAGGAATTCCATGTACTCTGGATTTGAAAGCCAAAAGATTGGTGTTGGATTATGGTCTAAAAGTAGTGTCAGAGGCTTTTCCAACCTGAAATTATAAATCTATGGGAATCACTGAAATTGTAGAATTTTATTGCATGTTGATGGTCAAAGAAAAAACATAGTTAAGGATATTGATAATGGGATTAAATGCTAGCTAGATGTTAAAACTAAACTACTGACTATGTGTTTCAGCCTTCAAAGACCAAATATACATCAAGGAATTCCTTACATAAGCCTTGCAACTATCAAAAGTTCTTTTGTCCGAGGTATTTATCAAGTCAGTCATCTTCCCTCAGTCAAACATGATTAAACTGTAACTGTAAAAACATGCTCTAGATGCAGACATCTCTGGGAAGCTGCTTACTGGCTCTTTAAATTAGTGTCCGATAGCTGCTCCTCTCCGTGCACAGACAGACGGAGAGAGACGGAGATGACTGCAGCCAAGCAGAGCTGAACGAACAATACAGCCTGACTTCCTGACCTTTGGTTCCACAGCTCCTCTGGAGAAACAATGCTCTCCTTATTTAGCCAAGGCCCTTCCCACCATACACCCATTTACTGTCAGCACACTGTCACTTGTGTATTCTCTTTACAGTAACCGGGTTCAGCTACTTAATTGGCAAGGGGTCATTAAAATGTTGTGACCCTGGGTTAAGGGGTGAAAGGTGTTAAATTGGCAACACATTTGATCATTTGGTCAAAACTGAAAGTTTTTATGATCAAAATGGTACAGATGACTTTTTACAACACTATCAGCTTCACCAATTCCTTTTTCTGCCACCACACATACAGTGAGACATCCAAAGTGTCCCAGCAATATGTATTTCAGTTGTCTTGAGCTAAAAATGCCGCAGATTCCAGCCGGCAAGAACAAAAAGCAGTTTGTTCATTAGTTACAGCTTCAGAAGAACGTTCAGCTCTGCTTCATCTGAAGAAGGCTTTGTCATGACAGCTCCATGATCATTACTTTGGGTCTGAAATATTAGCCACACATGATAAAATCTGACATCATCTTTCTAAAACAGAGCAAGAGCGACAGAGAGCCAGCCAGCATAAATGGTTTCCAGATTTTGCACATTTCAAAGGGCGTGGCTGCAAAGAAGAATCGTAAATCTTGGTAATCCTTTGACAGCTTAACCCCCTGGCGAGGCAAGTAACCCAACTCTCCACAACACTGTCACCAGGATGTTTATCACTGACATGCTGAGCACAGCATGGATAGCATATCTTATACATTTAAGTAGGACGGCAACCCAAATTATTGATGCTAACAGAAGAGTATGCTTCCAATGAGGTGCCATGTGTTTCTGTATAAAAGACGCAAACTTTTAGAGTTGACATGGGCCCCATTCCAACCACAGAAAGGCTGTTAAAGACCCCGCACGCCCACTTCCTGTGTGCTTCTTCTCTCATCTTAGTGAGCCGTGACATTCTTTGATTCCTGTCCACTGCAGCTCCAGTGCAAACCAGTCAGCTATGGAAGCCTGCAACAGGCAGTCCAAAGAAAATCACTGCTGCTGATAATATGTTTTATATGACTCAAAGAAAAAAGCCCAGCTTTTAACCATGTCATTTTTAAAGGCTTTGATTTATCTATGCATTACTACAATACCATATTTTTCATTTGAAGGAACATTCTGTGCAAAAACGGGTGTTTCAAAGATACAGTTTCCCTAATTAGTCAGCTTATGCCTCAAATAGGCTGAATCTAAGGGCTTATATACAGTACATTCAAAATAAGTCCTGGCATGTTGGTTCAACAGTCTGAAAGTGGTGGAAAGCTCCTTTTGGACATTCAGACAGGATGGGATCTGCTTTAGTCAAATATCTCTAGCCTACCAACAGTCAAACCCGCTTTCTGCAGCAATTGGCCAGATATGCACAGATGTGAAAATATTAAGACCACCATTAGACACTAAGAGCTCACTGCAAATGATTTTCTCCACATTCCTCACATTCCTCTTCTGTTCATGTTCACTTCTGAACTGCAACAATCTTGTCTGGCAGTGATGGAGGCAATAAGCGTTTAGAAATGAGACTAGAGGAGAGAGCGTTCGAAATAAGGATAAAGGTCTAAACAACAAGATGTGAGCTGATAGACAGGCTCTTCCTACGTTTATGTTTGTTTGTTGTTTTTGAGTTGAAATAATGTTTTGGGAAACACGCTTATTCACTTGCGGAGCGTTAGATGAGAAGACTGATAACACCCTCATGTCTGTACGGTAAATATGTAAGCTAGATGGAGCCAGCAACCGGTTAGCTTAGCTTAGCATGAAGACTGGAAACAAGGTAGCAAAATCAGCACAACTAAAACTCAGTAATTACCACTTTATGTCTCATTTGTTTAATTCATACAATCAACAACAATTTGTTGTTTTACAGGGGGTTATGTGCCTTTGGACAAAGCCAGGCTAGCTATTTCCACCTGTTTTCAGTCTTTATGCAAAGCTAAACTAAGCGGCTGATGGCTCCAGCTAGTCTACATATTTACTGCACAGATGTAACAGTGGTATCAGCCTTCTCACCTAACTATCGGCAAGAATATGAATGTATTTCCCAAAATGTCTCAAAAACTACTGCTTTAAGCTCACACAGCTGGTATTCAACACATACAAAGGAATGTGGCAACCTGTGTTACCTGCAATATTTGAATCCTCCAACCATTAAGACAGTTGACACTCTAAAAAACTATGTACAACTTGCCTTTTCTGAAAGCCCTTAAACACAAAATTACAAAAACTGTTACTTATAGAGCAAAGTTAAATTGCTAAACATTATTATTTGTGGGATAATCAGAGAATGTTACAGCTTTTATGCTTTTAAAACCTTCTCACTAGCGAATCCTCTGCCTGCCTCACAAAAGGAAGCAATTTCACTTTATAGGCTTCTTTATATAATTGACCAGTAAAAGTTAACCAGCTATTTGAAGTTCTACTTTTTGCTACCTTGCTTCTTGGACACATCCTGTCCATCAGTCATTTGATTATTTCCATTACACCTAACAAATGTCAGGCATTTCCCTCTGAACATGATCAATGGGGAAACGCAGCTGCACATAAAGCAGTGGTAATATTTCTTTCGTGTTTTGAGTAGAGGTCGTGCCTAGTTCCACAGAGAAACCTATCATCTTTCATTAAGGCCAGCTCTGAGATTCAATCTGGCATCTGCTGCTCATTACCAAACCTTGCAGTGGTACATCTAACTCAAATATGTGCTGAGGAATCTATTTCACACTGAAAAAAATAATACAAACATAATGTTCTAACTTGGAATTTATCGTTTTAATACAGGGATGAATAGTCTACATCTATGTGAGAAAACGTGGATTTCATCTGAGATTAAGATCAAATATGTCACCTTATTAACTATAATTTTCTCCCTATCAGACAGCACTTTGTATGTTCTTTGAAACACGTTGACACATTTGATAGACAGCTCAAATTATCGCCCGCATAGTGCACAACTGTTTCATTTTAGGCCACTGGCTGCACCTGACTGATGTAAAGCTTCACTGAGTGGCTTGTGTGCAGCTCACCTGAGGACAGTCTTTGATATAGTGTCCTTTGTTGAAGCAAAGGTGGCACAGGTAGTTAGGCGGCGGCCTTTTGCTGGGTTTGCGTGTCTCTGGGGACAGAGAGAGGTCTGAAAAATGGTCAGCCAGAGAGCTCAGACCGTCCACGATATTGTTGAGGGACCCGTAGGGCGAGGAGCTCTTGTAGAAATTGTTGTTCAATGCCTGTCAGAGAAAAACATAATACACCAAGATGATGAATCACTGGCAACAGAACCATGTGGAAGTAAACATTCAAATATATGGCAGGTTTAGTCAATAAATGTCAGAAACAACTAAAAAATGCCCATGAATGAATTAAACGATTAATCAATTGCCAGAATTGTTCTCGATTCATTTTCTGTTGCTCGACCGATTGATTAATCGACATTGTTTCAGCTCAACACAAAAGTATCTCTCATTTCGCAAAGAACACAGCAGATTATTGTTGTGACTCTTCGATGACAGAGCATTTCAGCCGGCATGTCAGTCCATCACACTGATTGATTCTCCTGTTTGTCCCTCTGACAGTGGCCGACATTATTTTACTTCTGCAGATGTGCTGCCTTTACTGCATTTACTGTGAGCCGATAGTGTCCATTTCCTCGTCAGAACAAAATGCCTTTGTCGTACATTCTTCCAACTGGTCCTATTGGCGCGCACAATTGGCATCATTGTGCCGGTCGGGGAAGACGGGTGCTATGGTACCGCAGGGTAAGTATGAAGAACAGCCTGCAGACACTGGCTGTTTACTCTGAAGGCCTCACAGAAAGAGAATTGTGATTGGATGCGCAGGTCCATTGCACTGCTGTTCTACATGAGACATCAAACCACTGCACATCTGTGAGCTGTGTGTGTGTGTGCTCTTCAGTTAAAGTTAAAGTTTTTAAGTTAAAGAGTGATTTCATAAGTGAAAGTACATCAAATGATGATGATGATGAAATTTTATGCCACTATTTTAACCAAATCTCACTTTTTTCTCACATTTATTTCAGTTTTTTGTACTTTTGCAGAATGGGCCAGTATTAAAAGAAGCAACATCAAGTACCATCATACTTCTGACCAAGCAGAGGCTGGCCAGGGTGAACTTCTCTTACATTTAAAAAAAAAAAAATACTTGTGAGAGGTCTTTCTCAACCTGCCATTCCTCCTCCAGCTGCACACTGACACCAGAACAGTCTGAACACACTCAGGCACTATACCAGGGTACAAAACACATATTCATACTACCCACTCGCCACAGTGCGACCCAATGAAGGCATGCAGGTGAGGTTTACTGTATGGGCAACAAAAATAACCTGGAGTGAATGTGAATGTGAGTATAATATTCATGGCCATCTTAGGAGAGAGAGTTTAACATGCAACAGAGAAGAGCCAGTGGACAAAGATTTAACAAAGCATGGATGTTGTAAGCCTCAAAAACTGCCATGCAGAGTGTTAAACTTTACTGTGAGCGCGTTATAACAGTGTAGCATCACGCGAAGTCTACCTCACTCCTCAGGTGGAAGAAGTTGTTGAGATAGTTGGAGCTCAGGTCTGCTGCGCTGCGCTTGGAGCTGTTCATGTCCTGAGGAGAAGTGTCCGATTCGACTCTGAACGCATCAAAAGCGCCGCTCGGTGTGTCTTGCAAGGACATATACACCCAGTTGAGCAGCTGCGCAGGTTGGTACACAGGAGTACCAGTCTCTATAGCAGACATCATATTGCTTTTGGAAGGCTGCACCTCTTGGAACAGCACCGTCAGAACTGCCGGATTTTCTGGGCCACCCAGCTCCTTTCAGTCATCCCCTCGCATCGGCTGGATGGGTGTGATCTTTGTGTGCACCTGGGGAGCCCTGGAGGACCCCGGTAACGGCACAACGGTGACGGGGGAGGGCGCAGTGAAAGCATGAAGCGCAATAGCCTGAATGCCAGCTGGAAGCTTGAAGCAGCGTTCCCGGCAAACAGTCTGAGTTGCGTCACATCCAATAGGAGGTCCCACATGCATCTTTCTTGCTTACATTTCCTTTGCATATTTACAGCTTCAGTTACCAGTATATCTGGGAGGGACCCTCACTCACCTATTGCAGAGCACTATGCAGAGTATAAAACTAGTTTTAATGGAGTATTTTGCCCAAAACACCGATTTGGGCTTTTGACTAGTTATGAATGAGTTTCTTTTCATTTATTTCAAGAAAGCATTGAAATGCATAACATAATAGCCAAAGTTTTAATTTCTTATTTGACCTCAGTCGTTATCTTATTTTGTTTTATGCAAAAGTAAGATGACAAAGATTAAATATAATTGTTATGTTGCTAAATTTTCTTAACAAAATGAATTTTGCTGCTCAGTTTTGGTTATGCTTATGGTTTACAACTGATGAATCTGTATATTGTATCGCCAAAACCTGATGTACAATATGTGCTATTTTGCACAGATGGCCATTTAAGGGAGGAGAGATTTGACTATATGGCCAATAAGCTGTATATATGGTCTGCCATGCACTTATTGACCACGAGTAACCTGCTGCCATCTAGTGTTTTAAATTGATACTGTGAAAACACGTGAAACACATTGCCTGATTAGACTTTGTTTTATCATGTGTGAAACTCTTATCATTACTAAATACTTAAATAAGAAATGAAAGCAAATAAGCCTGTGTCAATGGAAGAAGTGAAAGAAGAAGTAAAATTCAACTTCAATAATTTCACCTTGTTGAAAAAATATTGAATATACAGTAGGTTATATTTAGTGTAATAAAATAGAAGATAACCAAATTATTTTAGAATTTATATTACTAATAATACAACCTGTTGTTTGTTATGTATTTCACTTTGGATGCATCATAACAAATTCCACCTTTTTAAATTTTTGTTTAGAAATCTCTCTTGCCACGCCTCTCTCTCTGTGTCCTCAAAATGATGTCCTTTTTTTTAAAAGACTGGACTCTTGTTTACCATTTGAACACTTCAATAATAATATTTAAAAGTCATGAAAACATATTTTCTCAGTCAGCTTCTCACTATGAGTGACCTCATCTCCTCCTCCATCCTGGTAAGAAAGTTCTGCCAAGGTTCAAGCAGTTAAGGATAACTGAGTTTTTGACTGTTAGTTGGATGTTTGAGCTGCGTTGTGCAGAATGATGTATGTGCAGAGTTTGTTACTAGAAGGCTGTTTTCACATTCATCTGCTGAAGGTGGACAGTTTCTCTGTGCTCACCGTAAATCTGAGTTTAAGGTATGTACATATGAACATGACTTGTGACATCACAACTCTGTTTGGAGCCAATCTTGGTTCCGTATGAAACTTCTGCAAGATGAATGATGTGGAAACTTCAGTGCTCCAGTGCACATACACAGAGAACAGACATGGACATGTTGTGTCCAGCAGTTAAACTTTAAAAAGATTAGTTAAACATAGATTCTGATTTTTTTTTTTTTTTTTTGCGGGAGAAGAATGTAATTTTAAGAATTTTTTTAATTGGGTAACAGAACTTTTTTTGAGGAAAAACCATATTAGACACAAACTATTGGTGCTGCAATTAATTATTATTTTCATTATGGGTTCATTATGATTATTCGATAAATCATTTTGTCGATAAAATGACCGTTATAGCTTCTTAAAGCCCAAGGTGATGTCTTCAAATGTCTTTTTTTGTCAACAGTCCAAAATCCAAAGATATTAGGTTTATTATAATGTATGACACAGAAAAGCTTAAAATCCTCCTATTTGTAACCAGTGAATATTTGATGTTTTTGTTTAAAAAATGATTAAAACAATTATTCGATTCTCAAAGCTGCTGATTAATTTTCTGTCGATCAAGTAATCGACTAATCGCTGCAGCTCTACAAATTATCCTTCAAAGCAGAGCATTTTGGAATGTAAGTAATGTTTTAAATGATATATACAAATATTTTGCATTTTATTTTTCATATTTTAAAAAGGTCACTCCCCATGCAAAATAGGCTATGATGTGAAACAAAATAAACTTTTACAGAAATATAAGTGCAGTAATTTCCACTCATTTCTATATGTGTATTAAAGCCTCTGCTGCAGCCGCCCTTTAATTGGTATTTAGGCTAGAGCCAATCAGTGACCGCTACACACAGTAATCAGTTACTTCAGATGAGTTGCGTGCGCAGACGCTTATTCCTGCTCTCCTGCCTCACCTGTGAGTACTCCTTTGTACCTACTAATTCACTTGTTAATTAAGCTGGCACGACCATGTGTAAAGTAATAATGAATTCAAAGTATGGCACTTTCATGTGAAACTGTATTTCATTTGGTAATAAGTCAGTTTACTGGTACTATTTGGAGGTGCACTTTGCCAATTTAGTTGTTAACCTGTAAGTGAGCTTATTACAGTACTTGTTATACACACACACACATACACACATACATATGTATATGTATGTATATCACTTGAGGACACAGTGTCCCCTGCAGGTCCCTGTAGCGGAGTCTCTGCTCAGACTGCTGCTGCAGGAAGGAAACAATACTGAGGTCCCACCCACCTGCAGGCTTCTCCCTATTCGGCTCTTCCTGAATCTAAAGTCCACAGCTGTTAACATACGTAAGTAACACTAATTTTCTGTTTCTGCGCTGCTGAAGTCCGCGAAATGTTAGTCTAACTCTGCATGACAGCAGACAACGAAGTTCATCAAAGTGCTTGCTTGAGTACATTTCGCTGCGTCTGGAATGTAGGAAATTAGCCTCGCCCAGTTAAACGGACACAGTCTGCGTTGCGCTGTTTAACGGGACACAACTGCAGCAAAGTCTTAAAACAGCTAACTGACACTTTTAACTGTAACGGTTATCTATCTAAGTTAACATGCTAGCTAATCCTCTGTTCACTCAGCCCTGGATGCTAGCGTTAAATGCTTAACAGTAACTTCGTCTGAGAGTGTTATGTAACGTTAACGGACAGCAGGGTACGTACAAGCTCTTCGGACATCAAAGAAGATGCTGGAGTGAAATATGATGTTTAGGCTTCATAGTATTTTGGTTTTACACTCTGATTACGCCATGTGTAGACAGGCAGAACAGAAGAGGCAGCTAATGCAGAATGTTAACGTTATTAGGCTATTGTTGGTTAGCGAGTTAGGAAATCACGGGCCTGTGATGCTCAGAGGCTTTCTGGGGCTCTTCGTAAAGATCGTAAAATTCTAAGCTGGAGGTTGTGATGACGCACACAATCGCGCTTTTAAGTGTTTAAGTGTAATAAAATGTAAAGTATATCAACAGTAGCATCTGGCGACTACTGACTTTCTTTAAAAGTCAAGACGTTCAAATTATTTGAAGCCTGTCAGGTGTTTGGTTCGTTTTTCCTTGAAAAACATTGGAAATTAAACATCACAATACTTAACTGTGAGATGTCATTGATTGCTGCAAAGATTCTTGTTTTGTCGGGAGGAAAAAAAAACAAATAGACATAAAAACAATTTTTTATCCCCTCTTTGGGTCTTCAGTGTGTGGCGTGGTGGAAGTGTTGCTGTAATTTCCGATAACACTTAAAAGCCTCAGCAGCGCTTACAAGGGTCCGAAGAAGAAAACTGGAGAGCAGCCTGAGTTTTTACAACCAAACGCCCTTGAATAAGTCACCACTAACAGTGTGTTTAGGTCTGCTTAAATTCCCCAATGTATACATGCCCTTGGTGCATTTAGAACAATTAAATCAAAAGTCTTAACTAAAACTAAAATCAATAACTGTAAATAAGTTGTTTTTACAGCCTAACAAATGCTTACTGCATGCTTTTCTACTACAGACCCCGAAGGTCTCAGAAAAACCCTCCTGGCAACCCTGTCTCCTGTGTACATGTAAACAAAGTGAATTGCAATGAGTATTTTGCTCAGTTTCGGGATGACGCAGCCACACTCGAACAGTTGCGTAATTCCAACAACAGACCTCTATATGGATGACATTCCACCAAAAAGATCTTGGAATAAGAATTTGTGGCAGTCTAATCTGATTCAGGGTTGAATGTTTTATGCAGTGTCCACTCTGGTGTTTTTTGAGAAACGGGAAGGAAGACTTCAAGGATAATGACCAACGTGTATGTCATTATCATATGTTAGGAATGTAGGCAGAAGGACGTGGTGAGTTTCTGTCATAATAATAGAGATGTGGTCAAACAATCTTGTTTTTGTTCATGGCCAGGACTTCATATCAAATAGGGATATGGCAAGTTCTTTTTTTTCTTTTTTAAATCTGATTTAAAATCTGAGTAATCTGCAAGAAACTCTTGTGAAATCCTTGTTTAAAGCTGCACCTCATTCATTAACTTGCAGAAGTCGACAGGTGGAGCAGTTTATTAGGCCAACACCAGATGGGTGTGAAGTATGGGGTGGGGGGGATAAGTTTGTGTTATTTTTAGAACACTATTTGAAAATTCCACACTAATAATAGATGATTATTAGTAGAGCATTGTTAAAAGAATTGTCAATGTCACTTTTTCTGATATTGGATAGCTACTGTTCAGTGTTTTTAGGTTGTTCAAACATTATTTTATAAACACAACTTAAGTTAATTAAGTCATGGGATCACAAAAATCTATAGTATAGTACTATAGAGTATAGTTTTATGTAATGGCTGTTTTTGACCTATTAATTTGGTTAAAAAAAAAAATCTCAGGAACTGAATATCATGTTCCTGTTTGTGTTACTGCATTTGCAAATGAATGAATGCCCCAATGTGAGACAAGTCATCGCTTGTTTGCAGTCTGAATGAATGCTGGCAGTACATGGCAGTCGCAATTCTTATGTTTGGCCATCAACACTCAGTACAGCAAACTACATTTAGACTTAAATTTGTCTGGTACAAATGCAGGTGAAGTTCCTAAAAAGTTTCCTGGAAAAGGCCCAAAGTGATGGCCCTCATACATCACAGTAACAAACCACAACTTCATGTCACCTCCAGGTCCTAAAGATGAGCTACCCAGGATACCCTCCTCAGTCAGGTGGATACCCACCACAGGCAGGAGGCTACCCACCTCAACCTGGGGCATATCCGCCTCAAGCAGGGGGCTACCCACCAGCAGCAGGGGGCTACCCACCAGCAGCAGGGGGCTACCCACCAGCAGCAGGGGGCTACCCACCAGCAGCAGGAGGCTACCCCCCACAAGCAGGTGGATACCCACCCCAGGCCGGCGGTTACCCTCCAGCAGCAGGGGGCTACCCTCCCCAGGCCGGTGGCTACCCTGCACCCGCTGGAGGCTTCCCTCCTCAGGCAGGAGGATACCCACCACAGCCTGGAGCAGGAGGCTATCCATCCATGCCCCCAGCAGGTAAGGCTGCAAGATACGAACTGTTAATGGAGTTATGAGTCTTAATATGCAGTGTATTTTGCCAAAAAATGCAGCCAGCCAAAATATTTAAAGAATGTCAATGTCATGTTATGTTATGTCAATATTTTCTTTGCAGGTGGAGGCTGGGGTGCAGCACCAGGCGGCTATGGCGCGGTACGTAAATTCTTATCTCGCCCTTCACCTCGTCAGTGGCACGTCATTAATAACAAATGGACTGGCTTAAGCTAAATCTCCTATTTGCTGAAATCACCTTATCTTCACCAGCCGCACAGCCTTATTTGCTCTATAAGAGGTTAGTCACCATGTGCTTAGGCACTTACAGCTGTCCTCTGTTTGCAGCCAGGAGGGGGTCAGCAGGGATACCCAGGGGGCCCCGCCCCAGGCCAGCAGCCCATGCCAAATTACCCCGGAGCCCCCACTACTAACCCCTCAATGCCTGGACATGGAAGTGGCGCTCCGTCCAACCCTCAGGCACCTGCCATTCCTGTAAGATGCATTTGTCTTTTGTATTAGGACTTCTCTGAAACTTTGCTCGAATGCACGGACAGCAAAACACACCTATGTAACTGCACAGTATTTTCTCTTCTATTTATAGAAAGGGTACAGGGGCTCTATTAAAGACTTTCCAGGGGCTGACCCACTGAGGGATGTTGAAGTCCTTCGAAAGGCTATGAAGGGTTTTGGTCAGTATATGATGTTCATTTGACTATGCATCAAAATAACTGAACAGTGATGGGCACTTAATTTGCTCCTTTTTACACATCATTAATTGATTCTAATTAACATCTTCGTACAGGCACTGATGAAAACGCCATTATTGAACTTCTGGGAAGTCGTACCAACAAGCAGAGGGTTCCAATGGTAGCAGCCTACAAAACAACTTATGGGAAGGTATGTTTTCAAAAAAAAACAAAAAATTAAGCTTTGTTTGTTGAAATTGCTTCTGTGCTTTGTTGCTTCTCATGGCCTCCATATGATAATTACATCTCTGCTGACCTTGCTCTCATGTTCTTTTGTTTTTTGTGGGGTTTTTTTTGTGTTTCTCTCAGGATTTAGTCCATGATCTGAAGTCTGAGCTCACTGGAAACTTTGAGAAGCTGGTTCTTGCCATGTTGATGACACCTGCCCAATTTGATGCATCTGAACTCCGAGAGGCTATAAAGGTTGAAGGCTTGAGTCATTGTATCAGCTAATTATTTCTGGCGTGTACCAAACAACATTGTGTGACACATCATGTAATAAGAAAATAAGGGAAGGAAACATCTTTTAAAGCAAGTAAAGGTCAAACGAGTTGAAACTTGAGTCATGGCTGATGACCAATGAATGTTCACTGTTTTTACTCAATGAAGAAGGTTCGTCTTTGAATGTCTCTCTAGAACTTTGTTTTTTGTTTGTTTTCAGGGTGCGGGAACTGATGAAGCGTGTCTGATTGAGATTCTTTCATCACGTTCCAATGCAGAGATTTGTGAAATCACCAGAGTCTACAAAGCTGGTTAGTTCTGATTCATTCACACTTTGATTCTGATTTTTGGAGGGGAAAAAAAGACAAAGCCCTTTTTAATAGTCTGTTCTCCACAGTGTGAGAGAATAATGGTTGAAAGTCAACTTGCAAATTGAGTTCTTATGCTATTCAAATTTCACATTCAAGCTGTAGCTACAGATTTTGACCGTTACCATTCAAATTGAAGTAAATTGATCAAATGTTTTTCAATGACACAATAAAGCCTGTATGAACAAATGCTGTTCTGCAAACCCTATATATATATATATTTTAAAATAATTCTTAACTTCATAAAAAAAACAGAACTACTGTTCAAAACACAGTATATGCCATTGTTTTACCTCAGTTTTCACATTACTGGAAAGTGATAGCATGTTAAATTCTGTTTGATTTTAGGTAGCTCAACCACCCTTTTATGTGCACTTGGATAATGGATTGTGAAAAGTGGTGTCTAAACAAAATGCAAATGTTACGCAAATGAATGCATTTTCCTAAAAAGCCACACTTTCTTTCCAGAGTATGGGAAGAGCCTGGAGGACGCCATCAGCGGTGACACCTCCGGTCATTTCCGCAGACTCCTGGTCTCTCTCTCTCAGGTAGCTGCTGCAAATTTTAAACCTGATTGATTTTATAAGCTCACGTGAACAAAGTAATGACTACATCCATGTACTCCACCCATGTGAAGTGTTTTTAGTGAGTGTCTTTCCTTTTCCAGGGAAATCGTGATGAGAGAGAGACTGTTGACATTTCCCTGGCCAAACAGGATGCACAGGTATCGGTTTAAAGTTGGTTGTGTTGTATATTATTCTTGGAAAGGCATAACCAAGCCTTATGTTATGTTCCTTCCTCTTAATTTGCTTGTGTGTGTGTGTGTGTGTGTGTGTGTAACAGAAACTGTATGCTGCTGGGGAAAATAAAGTAGGAACTGATGAGTCTCAGTTTAATGCCATCCTTTGTGCTCGCAGCAAGCCTCACCTTCGGGCAGGTGTGTAATTTCAACGTTGTTGTACTTCCACAAGATGATTTTCCTTCCTCTGTTCCGTCCGCTTTGTTTTTCCAGTGTCATAACTGCACACGTTAACCTTTTTTGGTACTCATTGCTTATATGTTTGTACAAGTTTTCCAATATTATGATTATAACTATCTCACCTGTGATTCTGGTCTCTTTTTTTTTTTTTTTTTTTTAGTCTTCCAGGAGTACCAGCAGATGTGTGGGAGAGACATTGAGAAGAGCATCTGCAGGGAAATGTCTGGCAATGTGGAGTCTGGCATGGTGGCTGTGGGTACGTTCTTGAGGTTTCCAAACCTCAACCAAACTAAAGTAGCTTTCCGAAAACATGTTGAAACTTTAAGTATATATATTGAAGTCATTCTTTGTTTCGCAAGGCTTTCTTGGAAAGAAAGAGGAATATCTTGCACATGCAAACTGTTGCTGCTGACCTAAATACCTTCTTTTTTTTTTTTTTTTGAAATACTTGATTCGTCAAAAACAAATGGTGGAATGCTGGATTAAAACTGCACATTTCTCCAAATGTATCATTTAAAAATAAAAACTTTAAAAAAATCTACAGTACAGTTGCATCAAAATACAACTATTGATGGACAATCATCCGTCGGACTCTAACTTTTACACGTCATCAAGATTTAGTTGCAATTGTACAATTCGTTCAAGTTATCTCAAAGAGGCCACGCCTACAAAATAGTCACAGGTCTGAAACGTAGTGAAGATTGGATAAAAATTTGTAGTTGGAGTAGTGCAAAATATTTTTGCAAAGATGAAAAATGTTGCGAAACAGTAAAAATACTTGTGAAAAAGTATTTGTCCCCTTCCTGATTTCTTCTATTTTCATATATATCTCATACTAAATTGTTTCAGATCTTCAAACAAAATTGAACATAAAAAAGGAAACCTGAGTAAACACAAAATACAGTTTTTAAATGATAATTTTATTTGTACAAACTGTGGGTCTGTGTGAAAAAGTATTTGCCCCCATAGTTACTAAATCCACTACTCTACCAAACTTGATAATTGGGTTCAGTTGGACTAAACACACCCAGGCATGATTAATGCCAGGCCCACTTTAAAGGTCCAGTGTGTAGGATTTAGGCATGTTTTGAACGGGCACTGCAGTAGTAATGTAATGAAACCAATGACATCTTTCATTAGACTCTTCCAACCTTGTATTGAAAGTCTCATGTTTTAAACTAAAATAACCCTGATGACATCATCAGGGTTTATAAGACCTTTCAATCAATGTGGGAGTGATAACAACCTCAAATTCTGTGGTTTACCAGTGATGGCTGGTATGTGATGTCACTCTGTTCTTTGACAGTCAAAGGTGTGTGTTCATTTCTGTGAGAATTCAGCTTTCTAATGATATGATATTGTGTATCATCTCCTTAATACTCATAAACCAGTTTGCCGTATACAGAGCACATTAAATACAGTGGTATACAGAAGTAGACAAGAACTAACACAAAATGTTTCGGCGTAAACAGACCATTCCTCTGGAGTTTGAAGGAGACAAAATCCCCCTCCATGACAATGACAAACAGGGACAAAAAAAGTCTCCTCCGCAAGTTCTGCAAGGTTCATGGAGAAACTGAAGCCGTGGAACAGCAGAATAGGCTCTTGGCTCACCAGATAGATGAGCTCAACCTCAAGCCTGCAAATAGCCAAGATTTGGAAGAGAAATATAAAGAGCTGAAAGCTAAGAGAAAAGCAGCAACTGAATTAAACCAAAAGCTTCAAACAAAGGCTCACAAGCTTCACATAAAACTTCAGAGTCAAATAGCTTTGGAGGAAAAATGCAAGTCTGAAGAAGAAGAGAGACAAAATATGGTCCGAAATAATCACATTCTCCAGCAAGAAATTGTGGGACTACACAAGAAATTTAAGGACCGAGAAGTATTGGAGGACAAATATAGGCAAATAAAAACAGAGAACAAAACCTTGAGCCAACAAAACTGTCCTGCAGCTTCAGGACCTCCACCAGAAAATCAACATTCACGACATCATCATCAACATTTCAACTCAAAGAGAAATTTAAAACAAAGCAGGAGCAAAACAAAGTCTTAAGCAAACACCTTCTCGACCTGCAGCAAGAAGTTCAGCAGTTGACTGAGCAACTTAAGGATGAAGGCCAAACAATTCAAGAACTGTACCACAAGACCAGAAATGAGCATGTTAGGAACATTGATGGTGTGGAGATGGAGAAGTTGGATGAACCAGGTTTCCCACTACTCGGCCAGAGAGACGTCTTGACTGACCAGAGGGGAACCAGGGCTGACAACAAGTGTGCTGGAAGTGCGGCTGCACCAAACTAAACGACAGCTGATGAGAGGGGCATTGGGGCTGCATTGTAACTTCACTATAAGAAAGTCAGCCTTCTTACTTTCTTATAGTGAAGCTGCCATCACTGCCTCGTCCCTCCCGCATTTTTATGGGTTTATTCTGTGGGCCTCTGGGGGTTTTCTCCTATATAACTAATTACTCACTAATAAAAAACATACTCAAATCGTCTGTTGTGTTTTAGTTGATCTTTTTTTATTTTTATCAAGTGATGTAGTGTTGCAAACATTTCACATTAATGAAAGTCCTGCTGTGGCAGGACCTTAAACTGGTGATTCATGCTCAAAAACTCTACAATGTGGCTGAATTAAAGCAGTTCTGCAAAGAAGAATGGAAAAAGCAATGTGAAAGACTGGTCTCCAGTTATCCGAAGGGTTTGGTTGCGGTTGTTGCTGCTAAAGGTGGCACAACCAGCTATTAAGTTTAGGAGGCAATTACTTTTTCACAGGGGCGATGCAGGTGTTGGATAACCTTTTTTGCTTCAATTACTCAGGTTGCCTTTGTTTTATGTTCAATTTTGTTTGAAGATCTGAAACAATTTAGTATGTGATGTATTAAAAAACGGAAGAAATCAGGAGGAGGGCAGATATTTGTATGTTGGAGACACTTTCATTTGGTTACAGTGACCAACATTAACATCTGCTTCTATTTCCTAGTGAAATGCATCAGGAACACCCCTGCCTACTTTGCAGAAAGGCTCCACAAGGCCATGAAGGTACACCTGTTGTTTACCATCACATTTCTTCTTATTGACACAAACCAATCGTTTGCTGCTCTGAGGTGGTTGTGGAGGGAGAGGAGATCCTTTCACTGAAGCAGTCAATTAAGAGTCACATTGTGGTGTGTTGACAGGGAGCAGGCACCAAGGACAGAACCCTGATCCGCATCATGGTGTCCCGCTCTGAGATGGATATGTTGGACATCAGACAGGAGTATGTAAGGGCCTATGGAAAATCATTGTACACTGACATCTCAGTAAGTCCCATTTTTATTACAGTTTCACTAATTGTTTTTCCTCTTTTTGTAATACATTTGTGGGATCATTTGAAATTCATATTGATTTTGCTGTGTTTGTCAGAGTGATACCTCCGGGGATTACAAGAAGCTGCTGTTGAAGCTGTGTGGAGGTAGCGACTAAAAGGCGAAGAAGATGACCTCTCATGAGGACAATATATATGTCCATACTGAAACAATGTTATAGGACCTTATATCAACCTCTGATGCATGCAGTTAATGTTAGTTTCCTTATGACTATAAATCAATATTAATTTTGTTTAATTCAGATACATGTTCATTTTTTGCCACTTTATTGTAGTATGTAATTGCCAGATGGTAAATATATATATTAATATGAAGATTTTTTTTAAAGGTGCAGTAGATAGCTTTATCATCATTTGGGTAAAAGGTTGAGTCCTAAAGAAAAAAGTGGGTGAAAATGTTACTATATTACTGCTCTAACCACTATAAAGTAGTATTAAAAATGTCAGACACAATGCTTAACTACAAGTCTGCTTCAGTTTGTATTATGATTAAATTGGGAAAAAAAATAGTTTCACAAAATAAGAAACTAAAGCTGCAGACCAGGAAGATTGTTTAGTCTAATACGTAAAGTACATATACGAGAAAACAGCATTGTTTTATACGTATATTGTTTCAGTGTTACTAAGGCAAAGGTAACCTCAGTACCAAGCATTTCAAGTATGTTCAAGGAAATATATATAAAGCTGTGCGACATGTTTAGGCACTGAAGTATAAACGAATCGCACACAGAATAGATATGTGCTCGTGTAACTGGTCACAATTAAATTTCAAGTAAGTTTTTTTAACTTGCGTAATAAAAAGTAAGCGTCCCTCCCAACTAACCCGAGTTATACTCCTGCTTGTAAGTCTATGCAAATTAGATATTCACTTTATTTCAGCTTTACAAAACTCCTTTTTTGTTTTGTTCTTGAAATGTAAGCATCTCCAATCATTGTTCAACATTAAAGACAATGTTGCCTTTTGCTGAATGCTTAAAAGCCAAAGTTTAAAGACAGATCATGTGCCTTTTGTTTGGGCTGCTGTGTAAACTGTTTAGAGCTCAGTGATCCAATGTGGTTTATCTTGCAAACAATCTATACTGATACTAGTACGACTGTAGAAATATAATCCTTAAATGGTTCTCAATATTTTGTTTACATTTGCTGTCAGTATCCTTCTCTGGTTTGTATGTTTTACTGCCAGCAGAGGGCTCTTGGTTCACATGAAGTGTCATTTCTTATATATGTGATTGTTTTTCCTGCTGATTTAGAACATCTATTGCACTAACTCTACTTTGCCATCATTCTTGTAACAAAAAAATAATGCTTGAAATTCAATGGATGTCTTTTTAAGTTTTCTAACATTTTTCCATTTTGTACTCCCAATGTTTCCTGAGACTTATAGTAAGCCACTTCTCATTTCAATTAAAAAAAAACACAAAAAAAAACATTTTGGCATATCCGTATTTGTGAAATGGGATCATGTGTTTTGCATGAAACATCGACTGTGGATTTTTTTCCGCTGTAACCCGGCACACAATGAGCAATTTGCATTTCAAAGCCAGTCTCATTTTCACCACCTTGGTCTATATTTCCAGAGCATCAGGAGCTGCACGTTCTGTTTAAGGGTGCAAGTAATGTGCCTTATATAAGTTATGTCTCTATGTATGTGTGCTTTGATTTATAATGTGAGAGGGGAGAAAATGTTCAGGTTTGCTTTGCAGCACGAGCGTTATGGCACAGAGCTGTTCTCAAGGCTATAAATAGTGTCCATATCGGAGACACGGATGTCTTTAAGTCGTCTTTCTGTTCAGCTCACTGGCCTGAAAGTGCAGCCTCAGAGGGAATGTGATGGGGAGACAAATGACTTCACTCAGCCTCACTTCTGGTGCACCTTTCTTACTTCACTGTTTCTCATATACACTCTCAAAATGAAAAGCTTCCACCAGCCATGAGGACAAAGAGGGATGAATATTTGATGTAAATATTTGTGTATTTTCTCTCTAGCCCAGACTGTTTGCCGTGATACATCCTGAAATATATAGGTCAAAAGGAAATCGGGGGGCCTCCCATTTGGCTGGCTTTTACTTTTAGAGACAGAACACTTCCCTGATCTTTATTTCTAGACAAAGTGCTTTAATTATTAACATGTGGACCTGATAGCAGGACTCTGCACCATTTCTGGGACTTGACCACACTTGCACATACAGGGTTACACTGTCTTATTGGAGATGCCAGACACATGTGCATGTGGAAGTTGTGTCAATCAATAGTATCTGACTGCGTCATCAGGAGATAGGAGCTGTGAAGGTCAGTCTTTGATTAGCTCTTGGCCCTCACACTTCCCATCACACCTTGGGAGCTGTCTCTCCCCGTAAATGACAGTTAAAAGGATTTGAAAAGTTGCGCAAACTTCTTAAAATTGGTCATGTCAGAAAATGAAATGAAAAATGATTGTTTTACTTTAGAGGTATGTTTGGATTTCATGCTTTTAATCCTTGGATGCCTAAACAATTCATTATTTATGAGTACATTTTTGTAAATTGTGGATATTGTACTTCTATAAACAAAGGACAAAAAAGAAAAACTACCTAAATGAAGCATTTTGACAGATTTGTGCCATAAAAGGATCACAGATAGATGAAACATTTTCTAAAGAAATAAATCCAATTCAGTGAATCTATTGAGATTAGTCCACAGTTTACCTTAATTCATATCCCCATCACTCGGCTTTTTTAATACTGTCACGTCAACAATCAGTAAAAGCAAGTATTGACCAAATAGTCGATTTGCGGTGGATTTTCTGCAGCCGTCCAATGAGGAATGTGAGGTTAAGTGACATTTGGTTGCTGGGGACATAATCCAGCTTTAAACTTCATGAGTGCATATAAGCAAATTACAAACCCGAGGATTAGATGAACAACACATAATGAGATGTAGCAGCAGATATCACTATCCAGCCTGCAGAGCTGCAGCCTGCACGGCTTGACGTTCATCCTCTGATATTTGACAAAATAGGAGAATAAAACCTGTCCAACCTGTTCCTTTTATTTGTGGTGCAATCTGTATACGTTCAGCTCAAGAGGCTTTGAAGAAGAGCAGCACACTATCTGCCAGGTGACAGCGTATTTATTACTCTTCCACTTCATGTTTTCAACTCAAAACAACAGCTTGAATTTGAAGGTTTTAAGGGTGTAGCAGTCACCATTCCAAGTTAGCATGATAGTTTTAGGAATTTACATAATTCCTAAACATTCCGGTTTCTTGGTGAGCACCAGATGGATTTTCCCTGCAGGGAAAAGAAATTAGTTGAGCTGTTACATAACCACTTACATTGTTAAAGCTGTTTTAAACTTAAGTGGGGAAATGTATAGGCACACTGTGTACCGTATTAAGCTTTAAAGCCAGCCCCTTTATGCTCCAGCTAGCTCCAGATGAGAGTCGCAGTCTTCATAAAGGAAATACACCGAAGCCCTTTAATAATATAGAGTACTGTCATCAATTATGGTAAATGAGCTCAAAGTAGATTTCCACATTCAGCATCTCTACAGCGCAGATAAGCACATGTATAGATAATCTATGATTTTTATTGTCTCTTTCGAGATCATTTGTTTCTTAAGGATTTCAGTCTTACGTGATGTCTGCCTCCTTTGAGACTGATGGATTATGTGGAGCAGAAGAAAGCTCACAGAGCAGGGCAGATATGTCATGGGACAATCCAGATGAAAAATAGACAACTATATGCTCTGGAGGTATATAATCTGCTCTAAAAAAAGAGAGATCAAACTACTGAATAAAAGCTATTGGATTAGCCTCAAAATGAAATTATAGATTATTCAGAAGTGAATAATGCATGTGTGGTAACAATAACCGGGTTCACTGAACAGATCAGGATTTGGGAAGCAAAGCCAAAATCAATAAATGCATGATTTGTTATGCTGTAATACTTACACAACTGCTCAACTGTAAAAACCATTTTACACCTAATGTATAGGAGCACCAACTGAAAGAAAACAGTATTTTTAACAGGGACACGTACAGTTTTAGTACAAATGCTTATTTACAAGTATAGTGTGATACAATGTGACTTAAACATGCAACATGGTATGATACCTATAATGTAGGATATAAAAAATAAAGGCAATGAAAATAAAAACAATACCATTTTTTTAATAGTTAAAAAGTGACATAACTTCAGTCAGCCAGTCATAAAGAGTAAGATTAAACTGACATATGAGGAGGATCATATATAATCATTATATGATTTTGGAGCAGTGGACCCAAACTTTTAGGTTTGTGACCCCTTAAATAACCTAAATGGTTGTGTGTTAGTGTGGCTATGACTTGTGATCAGTTTAACCAAAGAGAAAGGATCATTTTAAGGATATTTAGAGGCCTGGAGAGGTAAAAGTATCCAGTATCCAGTAAAGATAAAAAGCACAAAAAAAGAGAAAAGTCTGAAAAAATAAACATCATTTTGTTTAAAAGAAATATTTTCTCTTTCTTATCCTTTTAATTATCCTGTGACTGAGAGTTGAGACCAATTTTTGGTACCAACCCCTAGGTTTGGGAACCACTATTTTAGTGGATAACAGTCAAAAATATAGAAGCTAAAAAAGAGCATAAACTATAGCATATACTAAATAAAACAAACAAGTTTGTGTGCAAATGTTTGACTGGTACTGTATGTGGCATCATATTTCATATATAGATATGTACAGTTGCATTACAAGACAATGATTAACGTTGTGAACCACAGACACACTTAACAGTTTTGGAAAGAATATGACAAGAATGATAGTTTTAGAGAATATAAATATACATTATATAGAGAATTTCCCAACACGGCCATGTAGCTACTATTCAGGACACTGAGGCCGTGTTCTTTGTATTTTGTCTGGGAGTTTGGGGGGTTTAGCAAACAGTTTACATTCTACCATTATCAACTTTATATATGGGTATACAGGCAGAATTTTTAGACTTCCCTTTGAATTTACATAGCCACTGAGTGGATAAGTTGGAAAAGCTACAGTACCCAGGGCCCAGTTAATAAATTTGATTGATTATTGGAACCATTCCTGGACTAATATGAAAATGTCAACAAACGCTTTTAACTGATAACCACAACATCGTGGAATCATGAACTTGTTCTTATAACAACATTATTATAACATTATTTATTTAAATTTATTCTGAGATCAGGCGATTCATTTTATTTATACTGGAATGTCAGGACGCTTATTCAAAAGCCCACAAACCTTGTGTTGGTTTTCTTCTGCTTGTGAGTGTATTTTTGTGTGTGTGTGAGTGAGAACTTGGAGTTTTGAAGTTGTATGAGAATGTTCAAAAACCCAACAAAAACATTCAAATATATTTAAATCTGATCCAATGAAGTTAAAAATGAAAATGAAATGATTCCCTGGCGGTGTAAAGACGTTTTTTTTAAACAGGGGAAAAACATTTAAAGAAATATCATATTGAACTTTTAACTGAAAGAAAAAAATATGATGAGAAGAATCCAAATAATTAGAAAAATCTTTATACTTTTTTTGGTGTTTATTAAGAAAAATTGAGGGGTGGTGGTGTGTTTGGGGGGACTCGAACATCAGAACTTCTACGCTGTTTCCCATTATCACTCGCATACAATAGCGATGTTATGAAGTCAACATTAAAAAAAACACACATAAAGTAGGAAAAATCCTAAAAAAAACACACTACAGAACTCCACAAACCTTCTATAAAAACCTTGAAGAATATTCTGGAGATATCACGTTATAATATTCTTCGAAACGAGAGCGGCGGGGAGCCAGGTGCGTCTAAAACAAAGCCCCGCCTACGTTTACCTTAAATGTCCATTGCACGGAAATATGATTGGCACACGGCTACAGCTGCTTGCACGGTGAGACATGGCGGAGTTTGTAGCTACACAGAGAGGGCTCTTGGAGAGTTTTTACACTTTCCAACATGTCGAAAGAACTTGATTTCGGGACGACAATGTCTTTGTAGTGTACGCAGAGCGGAGCTTAAAGAGGCAGAGACGTCTTTTTTTTTTTTTTTCCTCGGGAAGGACGGAGCGGCGGTTGGGAAAATGTGTTGTCATCTTCGTGCAGTCAACAGCCTTGGGCAACAAATATGGCTACTTCTTGTGTATCCTCCGATTCGGGTTGAGAACCGTCCCAACTGGGCCGAGCGGGATAGTTTCGTTGACTCGCGAAAATAGTCCCGAAGTGAAGTTTGACTACCGGGAAGATTAAGACGCTGGATTTGTCCCGAAACTGGTTTCGTTAAGCCGAAAAGGGGAGCCGGGGAGCGAGGAGAAGGAGGAGATGGAGCCCAAGCATAAAGAGTTGCTGGAGAAATGTTACCAGAACTTGGTGGAGTCGATAACAGATGCGGGCCAAGTCGTGGATGTTTTGGCTCACTGCGGGACCCTCAGCCAGTCTGAACGCTACGAGCTGGGGCACAACTGCTCGTCCAACTCGGAAAAAGTGGACCTTCTCTTGAAGATACTGATAAGTAAGGACAGAGACCATTTCGCAGAGTTTTGCACGGCTCTGGAGAAGACGCACCCTCACCTGCGCTCTGTGCTGCTGGATGGCATCGGACCAGTGGATCATACAACTGGTGAGAACAAATCCCGGTTGTTTATTACTTGATAATTAGGAAGACATACATTGCAGTGCTGGGGAGAGAGGGCACAATACATATATAAAAGTACCATGGAAGCTTATTACAGTGATGCACAGTGTGGTTAGTGTCCTGTACTTTGGTTATGATCCAACCTGTTTTCTATCCTGCTCTGACCAAGATCTATGTAACTAACATTAGGGGTATTGACCATATGACAGCTTGATGAAGGGCATGACTTTTCCTTTGGGCAAGTAATGGAGAGAGAGAGAGAGGGAGAGAGGGCTGCACAATCATGTGACCTGATGCTTATTTAGCCTACACTCACACTACTGTGCTTGTTTCCTTTGCCATGTCACTAAAAGCACAGCCTGTTAGCCTTTTGTGAAAGTATTTAATGGATCTAAAAAGACTAAAACAATCAATGTAGTGACAGGCACCGCTGCCTGAAGTTGTGTGTGTGTGTGTGTGTGTGTGTGTGTGCGTGTGTGTGTGTGTGTGTGTGTGTGTGTGTGTGTGTGTGTAAATCAATAACCCACTGTCAAATGAATGAGTGAAGAATTAAATGGTGTTATTGCACACAAGGGGCAGTGACTTACTTTAAGAGTGATGTGTTGGAGAATGAAAGATGTCAGTTTGATTTGTGTCTTACAGCAACTTATCCTACTGTAACATTAGAGCGGTCTGGTGCTGTACCATCACCTTGTTTTCAGTGCTACAGTAAGATTAACTTTATTACTGGTTTGCAGTGTGTGCACAAAACTTAAAAACCACACTAAGAAGAGAAAAGCAATCCAAGACGTAGTCCACACATGGCCTCCATCCTTTTGTAAAATACACAAAACTACTACACAGCACCACACTGAGAAATAACCTTATTACACATTTACATTACATTTATTGTTTTAACACAACATATGCTTTATTATTTCACCCTCATCTAATTTAACTTGATGGCAGTGATTTTGTTTCTCACATGAAAACAAACAGCTGCTTGATAAAATATCACATATCTCTAGGGCTGAAAAAAGAATTTCTTACAGCCAAAAGTGACGTCTTCAGATGTTTTGTTTTGTCCACTCAACAGTCAAAACGATATTCAGTGTGCTATGTGCATTTTTCTTTGAAAAAAATTACTAAAGCGACTACTGATTAATTCTCTGACGATCGACTAATCGAGCTCTACATATCTTTTGGGATGATTTTGCTCCTCTCTGCTGTGCATTCAGTGTAATTATGAGGCTAATTTTGTCCCGCTTGCTCACATAAATGCACCACCATGTCCCACCCTGTGATGAGTACTTCTAAATATATTTTTCTTCTTCACAAGCTGCATAAATACGACGGCTGTTTTTTATTATTCTAATAAATTCGTCATCAAAGTCTGCATAAACCAAACTGGCCATTTTTATCCCAACTTTTCAGTATCGCTTTGAGCACTAAATTCTTCATTGATATGTATACAGTACATAATATTCATCAGAAGTAATGTGTGCACACTGGTACATGGTCCTTGCTCAGCACCTCTACTGCACCTTTTGCATTTCAAAAGAAATATTTGCATTGCTTGTTACTTTGTTCACTCTCTGCTATCGTGTCATACTCAGTGAGCTGAATGGTGAGGTCTTAATTATGCATTTATTCTGTTCTCATTATTTATAAGAGAACTGGAGCTGCAGAGTGAGTCTCTTTCTAAGCTTTTTCAATTTTGCGCTGCATTTCACAATTGCGCACCAGGTCTAAAAGCTGAGCACTGATATGCTTTCTGCTGCCGAAGAGGGTTGTACATGAACATGTTCTGGGCTAGTCTTAGTCATCTGCGGCTCCCTGTTGGTAGTCACACAGGACACAAATGGGCTGAGCTGCTTTTTGCTACTGGGCAGACAGGTTCCTCCACTGCACAGCCAAAAGAAGGGCCTTTCCCAAGGAAAAGAGTAACTTGTTACAGCCCAAGTTTCTAAACAATATGCACCCTCGGCAGCGTTATCGTACTCCCAAGTCACCCAAAATCCCAGAGGGTCAGAGAGGTTTCTGAACTCAAAACAATGTTAGTAAAACAACAGCAGAGATGCTAAATGAAGCTTATTGAAATGTTCACTGCAAGAATTTCACCGTGATGTGAATATGATGCGTGCATATACAGCACTTAAAAAGGTGTATGTCCTGGGGGATGTGTTTGTTTTTTTTTTTTTTTTTAAATAAAGATATTCTGTAGTTTTATATAACCATAGCTTCGGGACTTGACAGCAGAGACCTTTTGTTTACAGATTGCTCTCACTGTCTGTTGAAGAATAATAAGACGGCAGCATCTCTTAAGGGTGTGTGTCATGGCTGACGTGTTCTCGTTTGTGCTGTGTCACTGCAAAATAAGACTGGATGTTTGGTAGTAGGAGAGTAAAATACACCATGTTGCTGTGCTATTATTTCCTTCATTCTTGATTTTAATAGGGAGAGAGAGACTAGAGAATTCTTCCAATGAACTTTAGCTATTACCATGAACATTTAGATAAATGGAACAAGCATTTTATTGCAAAATCAAAACAGTGTTTGGCTGGTTCGTACTTATTATTGAGCATCATTATGCTTTATTTAGTTGTAGATTTCAAAGGGGTTTTTTTTTGTAAAGGAAAAAACTGAATTTAAGACTTGATCTCAGATATAAAATGTATTATTTGTTTCATAAACATACAGTATGTTAGGATATGTGCCTGTATGATGGGAAATGACACCATTTAACATGATTAGAGATGCTCTCCAGTGCTTTTGTGACATCTCACAAAAGCACTTGTGTAATGGGATAAAATTATTGATGGCTCACTGTTACAGTCACTGGCTTACTCATCTCTATAAACAGATATCTGTATATGAATGCAGAATCTGTAGGCAGCGGGACAAGATTTCAGAAGCATTCTGGTTTCTGTTTGTAGTCTGAGTAGGATTGACCAATCACATTTGAGCGGGCTTTGGTTGCATGCAGGTAAACGGTCCGTGTGGAGAGCAAAAGAGGCGGAATGCATTTGGTCTTAGCTTTTTATTAGCTTGTTTATTTTAATTTATCTGCATACAGCAAACTGTATATGTTTCAGTTGTTGGCTGATTGTTGGGACAAAACAAGACATTTTAGGTTGGGTTTTAGTGATTTTCACAATTTTCTAACGACTAATTGATTAACCAAGACAATAATCGACGGCCCTTCAGCCCCTAATAACAACAAGGTAACGCAACTTCACAAATTTGATCTTTGCTGTTTGAGTTTTGGCTTAAATGGTCAATGCTTCTGGTCACTATTGAATTATGTTGCCTACTTAACTGTAAACTCAAGAAGCCAAATGGTCAAGACTCTAATCTGTCGTCAAGGGCAATTTTCTGGATCAATTCAATCAATAAATGAGAAAACATGACCTTATGGACTCATGCAGTGTAAAATGTGTTTGAGCCTTTATAGCCAAATGATAGTTAACTTATTAGCTGTCAGATCTGAGTAAGAACATGTGCCCGTTTCATAGAACGACCACAGTATTCAGAGTGTTTCTCATTTATTAACAGTGGAGCAGAGTACCAGATGTGATTTTTAGATGATTTCATCTTCATCCCATTTTCAGCTTTTAAAGAAATATTGTTCCAATGTAGCCTAAAACTCTACAATAATAGACAGTTTCCCCTGTTTAAGTCTTGTGCTTGTGAATATTTTAGGTACAGTACCAGTCAGAAGTTTGGACACCTTCCCGTTCCCTTGAATGAGAAAGTGTGTCCAAACTTTTGACTGGTACTGTAGGTCAGTTCAGAAAAGTTACAAAGAGCACTAAGCGGCTGTGACTGTAGAAAAGAGATCAGCCTAAATGAGATACTTGATTGGTGGGGGTCAGACCGCAGCAAGGTCCAGGTCACATGACTTCCACAGAGCAGAAAAGTGAGTGGGCTATGACACAGTGAACCTTGCCCATTGAGACACTCTCAGCTCAAACAGAGTCATGGGAAACTTAAGCTAGAACGAGAACAAAGAGAGCTTGATCCATGGGATGCCACGGTTCCTGAGGCACATCAGTCTTTTCTTTTTTTTTTTTTTTCTTTCAGTCCTTTGCTGGGAAAAAGAGGGGTGAGCCATGTTAGCTGGGTTCCTTCCAGTCTTAATCAAACTCATAGTCTCCTTTAGCTAGTGGGAACTCAGCCAGCCAGGGATTGATTTAGAGTACTGGGACGTGGGTAAATAGAATCGTTTGTCATGCTCCCGCACCGAGTCGAGCGCTAGACTTTACATCAGGGGTGGAAGTTGCTGATTTAACCAAACCTTAAGCTGCTCGTCCCACAGCCAAGTTAGATCTCTGAATACGTGCTGCTGGCTGTTTGATCAAGACTTGTGGAGTCTGTTAAACATTGCAAGCATCATTAAAAATCCTTTTTTTTTTTTTTCTGACAAACTTTCAGGTTGAAATATGTGTCGGTGCTTATTGGATTCACATTTGATTTAAAAAAAAAAATAGTAAACAGTGGGGAGAAGTGTTGAAACAATTTAACTAACAAAACATAAATCAACTACAATTTTGATAATCTATTAATTGTTTAAGTCAAGCAAAAATTGCAAATATTTGGTGATTCCACCTGCTTTTTGTTTCACATAATTTTCAAATTGAATATCTTTGGGCTTTGGACTGTTATTTGGACAAAACAACTGTTTACAGATATCAAATGGGTCAATTTTATATTATTTTCTGAAATGATTTTAAATGATTATATGATTATATCCACTTTGTGTATGTTTTGAAAATTTCAGACTCTTGTCCAATCAATACTAGATTTTTGAGGCCGATATCAATATTCGATATAAATCTGTTAATGATACATCGGTCAATAGTCATGTCACGTGACCACTTCACAGAAATTTGTGACAAGGATCCTTATTTGATATGTCCGGGACATTTTGAAGTTGAAGAATAAACTTGTCAGTGCTCTTCAGTGAATCAACCACGCTGTGTGAAACTGTTCTGGAGCTGAAACAATTAACTAGATCAACTAGTTGACTCTCAGAAAATTAATCCAAACTATTCTATATATAATTCTATATAATGTATAATTCTAACTATTCTATATCTAAACTATTGTTGACATAACTTTTCAAGCAAAAATACCAATTATTTCCTTGTTCCAGTTTCTCTAATATGAAGATTTGCTTCTTTTCTGTCTTATGTGATAGAAAATGGACTAACTTTGGGTAACTGTTGGTCAGACAAAAAAGACATTTGATGGGAATTTGGAATCATTTTATAGAAAAAAAAAAAAAGAATTCTGTGAAGTTTAATCAAAAATAAAAACAATCCTTAGTTGCAGCTCTATGCTGTTTCTAATTGACCTCAAACATATCTTTGACATTTCTGCTGACATACTGTGTGCACGATATATCTGCAGGAAGCCGTTGTTGGCTGAGCCCCGTTTCTGACTTTGGCGGCCTCTAGTAGGATCAACATGTGGCAGACAGCAATGCATGCCACTACCCCTAGATTGCACCAATTTTCACTGTGGTTGTCTAATGTTTCTACAAACAAAAATGTATGCCTCAGAATAATATGAAAGACGCTATAATCACATAAAAATTCTACACGTATTGGCTTTAATTGATGATTTAATGATGAAAACGATTGTTAGCTTCAGGCTTTTAGATTCTCTTCAAGAATTACTTTCCCGTCGGTTTTTCAAATAACATGATCTTCTCCATCATGCTTACAGTGTTGTACTCGGGCTTCTTTTCTGTACAGTTAATTGTGAATCACTGTAGGCTATAAAAGAAGGGGCTTTCAGAGGGGGGACTGTGTGATGTTGTCAGAGGAGATAAAAGGAGAAGCTCTGAGGCTGCAGCCTCTTTGGGGCCCTGGCTAGTCAGTATTCAAGCTCCCTGCCCAACTGATAATTAGCCACACTGCTGTCAGCCCACAGGCCCGTCATCCCAAGTTGGGGAAAGTCCCACCTTATTATGCCTCCAGCTGGCCTTTTTTCAGTAAAGGCCCCCGAATGTAACCCAAGACGCAGAGCCTTGATGTACCATACAATGCTGGAGATAATCATCTGACTATAATGCAGACATGGTCGAGTACACTCGGAGCTGACTTTAATGTTTTGTTCACCTCACAGGGTCCACTTACAGCGTCTTGTCCACCATGCCATCGGACTCCGAAAGCAGCAGCTCTCTCAGCAGCTTAGGTGAGTGTAGCGCTCACGGCGCTATGCAAGTGTCAGGTGTGGTAATGTCACAGACATTATCTTTCCTGGAAAAAAAACAATGACTGTTCTAAGGGACCAACCACTGTTGTATAACTAATAGTCACCGGTCGCTCCCTGTTTAGACTCTGAGCACATGCATGTGATTACACAGATGTGACAAGGATTTGGAAACTCTCAGCACACACACACACACACACACACACACACACACGCAGACCTGTTTCATTTAGTCATTGTCTGAGCAAGAGAGGATTTGACTAGTCTATGCCACTGAAAGAGAAACAGAACTTTTGCGTGGTATATTCACAAGTACTGAGGTTAATGAGTACAACAGCGAGGTAGATAAATAATGAGGTAGAATATTAAACTGATTTTGGCTGCAGAAATGCCAGCAATGATAAAAGTAAGACAGTTACAGTAAGATGATGATTAAGGTTTGTTCCTTGTTCAGCAGCAACCACAAAGAGCTCTCGCCTTAGATTAGTTGATTAGTTAATTTGTTTTTGTCATTTGAGTTTGCAAGTTTTCAGTAAAAAGTTGGAAAAAAATGGACTACAGAGTTTGCATGTATGCATGAGCTATACACTTGCATTTTCAAGAAATGGATGAAGCTGCACTAACATCCCCATCATATGAGCTCTGTGAACAGCACATGCCTCCAGTGACATGCTTACTCACACAGGTACGCCTGGTCAAGCCTCCTCCCCTCCGCCCGCCCACATGGACAGCCACCAGGTGCAAGAGAAGATGGAGACCGTTCTGTTCCAGCTTCGACATGTGACCCGTGAGCGGGACGAACTACGCAAACGTCTGGCGCTTTCTTCACCTGGAACCACTTTCGATGACTGCAGGTACTGTTCTGATCTCATGCACCTAACTGCCTGTTTTCCAAGACAAACATTGACAGAAAGGCGTGGTGATCCTGTGTGTACGTGCACTCTGTGAATAGAGGCATTTTGCCTTGTTCAGCTTTTTAAAAACAACAAAAAAACAAGTGAGTGCAGGTCTTACGTGATGCAAGATTGTTTTGAAATATGCTCAAATCTGGAAAACAAGGGGTAAGCGTACAATTTAATGATAGCTCAAAGTTTTTTACGATGTTTATCTCGCTTGTGCTTCTGTCATCCTCCCATGTGGCATCTTAAAACTTGATTTTGATGCAATGTTGTGTCTATTCTTCTCTCTTTTTTTGAAATAGACCAAACTCAAAAGCAGGTCATGATTACGAGCGTCTGAAGCTGCAGTGCATGAAGGCGATGGCAGACCTGCAATCCCTGCAGAACCAGCACAGCACCACCCTGAAGAGGTGCGAGGAGGCTGTGAAGAAAGCAGACTTCTATCAGTGAGTAGAGAGTCTACTACAGGGTCCCTGTAAATTTTTTAACAGGCAGTGCATTTGTGCTGTATGTACACTTGCCCAGCTTGCAGGGTTTTAGCTGGTATTCAGTTCCTCCTCTGACATATTCACAGCAGATTGCACAGAACAGATTTTATTTTTGTGAGAGTAATAGGGATGAAGCCTTCATACCAGTCCAAAAGATGATGAATTAAGCCCTGAAAAAAATCCTTGCAGCCCCTCATCAATTTAATTTCATCTTTGTGATTGTTTTTTTTTTTTTTAAAAAAGACTGTTTTTATTGTCTTCTTAACTGCATAAATCCTGAGTTGTCTTTTCAAACCAAAGGTTGAGACCAGAGACTGAATTACTTCTCTATAAGTAATATCCTTCTTAAAGAGTTCATGCCAAAGCGTGCTGTGTAATCATCATCTGAACCCTGTGTGCATGGCACGGCATCTGTGCCATGAGGATAATGCTACGAACAGAGCATTTGTTTTCCCATGAAATAAGCTGTGCCGAGTTGACGTGAAGGGGAGGCTGGTCCATTTGTGTGATTTAATGATGCCATACTGTCTCCAAAGTGTAGGGAACCAACATCTGGCCCCAATGCAAACAGACAGATGAAGGATTATTGCCACGTTTAAGCCTCTCCTTCTGGGCCCTGTTTGCACATCAGAGAAAGTCTTTATTTATTACTGTCCTGTCTGCCTCTGCACTTTTCCATTCACACTAAGCAATCATCCTCTGTGAATGGGAAGTCATTTAAATTACATTCATTCCAGATCGATGAATAGATCAATAAGTCACTTAACACATAGGCTAGGCATTAGCACTCAGTAATCATGGAGGATTTTGTTGGTCCTCGTAGTAATTTGTGTTTGTAGTTTGTACAGTTACAAGTTAATCAGTATTACATAAGCTGGCGTTTTACTGTTAATAGCAACATAAAACTAATTTGCATCTTATAAGTAGCATGAAGCCTTGTAAAGAAGAGCCTTGAGTGTGATATTGAGACCAAATATCCAACACAAGGGATAAAGAATTACCATGCAATTATTTTGTTTCACAGTACCTAAGTGCTGTTTATCAGGGAGTGTCAGAAAGTTCATAAACTATTTTTTCTGAGAGGATGAGGCTGGCATTATTCGATATATTGTGTTTGTTGTCAACAGATCCCATGAATAGACCAAAACATACAATCCATTAGTCCATCTTTCTGTACTTTAGAAATTCCCTACAGGGTGTGGCGGTCAGCCCCAAGCCCATTGGTTCCTACTGAAGACATAAATCTTATAGAAATAAAGGTCACAAATATGTGGTTTAATTTAAAAAAAAAAAAAAAAAAAAAAAAAAAAGCCACAGTAATTTCCTAAAACTTTATTTTTTAGTAAATAGGGCAGCAACTAACGATTATTTTCATTATCAATGAATCTATTATTTTCTCAATTAATCAGTTAGTTGTTTAGTTTATAAAATGTCAGAAAATAGTGAAAAATGTCAATCACTGTTTACCAGAGCTCAAGGTGACGTCCTCAAATGTCTTCTTTCAGCCTGACCAACAGTCCACATATTCACTTTATTATCATAGAGGACTAAAAAAACAGAAAATATTTACATTTGAGAAGGTGCAATCAGAGAATTGGACATTTTCTTCTTGTGATTTTGAGAAACTGGAAATTTTCCTCTTTAAATGACTCACAAGGATTATTCGATTATCATAATAGTTGGCAATTCATTTAGTAGGTGGCAACTAATTGATTAATTGTTGCAGCTCCATTAGGAAACGTTATTCAAACAGGAATAAGTAATGAATTACTTATTTTCAGCAGCAGATTAATACACATCTAGCAAGTATTCATGGGTGCAGGACGGTGTATGTGGGATCGACTCAAAACAGACTACAGTGACCATGTTCATCATAAATTAAGAAACAACCATGTGCAACAATGTGACTCAGAAATGTATTTTAACAACTTTCGGAGCTCTGTGGCCTAGAGGAATAAGTTATATCAGGCTTTTACTACATATTAAATTCATCTTAGTTGGATCCATTATATTTTTGCTCGACTCCAAGCGCTATAATGCTGATTTTAAGCACGGCTGGCAGCGCTCCAAAGTCAGATGGTACTTGCTGTGGTGTCTCCTCAGTACGCTGCACAGCCGCCTGGCGAGCGAGCACACCCAGCTGAAAGAGGAGCTGGAGGCGGTGAGACAAGACAACATCCAGCTGGTGAGGGAGCACAACCACGTAAAGCAGGCCTGCGAGGAGCTGAGGAGGCTGCGTGACGACGACCAGAGAGAAGTGACTGACATGAGGATGCTGCACCAACAGGTACTTGCGCAACTGGCAATCCCATCTACATTTATGCTTACACACACACGTACAGACGTGAATACAGATGCATTCACAAAGATATAAAGACGCATACTGTTTGCACACACTAGTGCTCGGGCACTCGTTTCCATTTCAGGATGCCCTTGAGATGCAATCATTTGGATCTTGACATTTGAGACAGAAATCAATTTATTTCTCTCTCGGTGACCATTACTTAAAGGAGGATGACATCGTTCAGAGAAATCGGGTCAGACAGTTTGGTCCTCCCGTGTCTTGCATCGATCAAAAAATTCCTTCGAATTAGACGAATGACTTAACCTGTGCTTTTTACTTTTGCTTCGTCTGATATATTTGCAGACTCGCTACAGTCAGAAGGTCAGATCATTAAATGTCTGTTTTATCTTGCATAACCAAGGGGAGTGTCTTATATGGCTCTTTGATAAGAGGGGCAAGGATCCATGCCTCATTGTCTCCAAAGCTCATGTCACCATTAGGTAAAATACTGTTCAGCGTCAGTCAAATTAGGAATCAAATTAGCTCAGTGCCATAAAAGTTGTCATATGTCAGTGACAAGCTACATATTTCCTCTTATGTGAAACTTATCCTGGTTTGTCCTTTTAGTTTTTTGGCACTCAGTCCATAATTTGAATAGTATGTTATTGTAATTGACTTGTAAAAAGGATGTGTGTGTTTGTGTAGGATTGGTCTGGTCTTGACAAAATGATACATTGTTGCCTTTCAGTTTGAATCAGCTTTGTGTTCACACTGACTTATAAATAAACAGAGTCATAAATAATGACAGACAGATAGAAACATGACAAATGAGTGTCTAGCACTGTATCAGTGCCACAGTCCTGTGTTAGGTTCAGTTTACGATGCCAGTACAAACAAACCGCACCAGAGTTTACTTTTCAAGCTTGGTCCACGCCAGAGTTCAAATGAAAGTGATCACATCAGCCTAAACTAACTGAACTAAATGGGAAGTCAAACCAAATAGGTTATATCTGAAAGGCCAAGTTAATGTACATACAGCATGAAGCTGGAAGCTTTTCTCTTTCTCTCTCTCTCCTTTTAATTGTAGAGTTGCTGGTGTAGAGGCAGACAGGAAATTAAGGTAGAGAAAGGGGGGGTGTGATATGCAACAAAGGTCCCCAATTACAATTAAACTGTGGATGTTGCGGTTATGCGGTCCGCGCCCTAACCATTTGGCTACCGGTCCACTCAGCTTTTCTCTTTATTACTTAATGTTTTGTAAATTTTATCTCTAGCACTAAGAAACACAGTTGCCGCCAACTTCTCTGAAAACAAAAGTTTGTCAATTAAAGTATTGCTCTGGCCTGCTACCTCAGCACACAGTGGATGGCCTAAAGCCTTAGTTGATTACTTACTTTCCTATGCCAGGATACTGTTTACTTATATTTAAGACTTGGTTATTTACAGCACCAGTCAAAGGTTTGTACACACTTTCTCATTCAAGTGAATGGGAAGGTGTGTCCAAACTTTTGACTGATACTATTCTCCTCATGTAAATGCACCATGATATACGGTATGAGCTGTCCAATTGTGCACCTCTAATTCAATACGGCACCTGGATTATGTAATTTCTAGGTGATGAGAGAAGGGTCATCTGATGTCCTCAACAAGCTGTATGACACGGCTGTGGACAAACTGGAGGCCATGAAGAGCGACTACGAAGCTCTGAGGAAGCGCTACAATGAGAAGACGGCCGGTCACAACGCAGACCTGAGTCGCCTGGACCAGACCGAGGAGGAGAACCATCGGCTACAGAAACAGCTGGACATGCTGCTGAAGCAGAGGGACGCTGCCATCCTCTATCAGCAGCAGTACTCTTCATCTATAAGACGGTGAGACTGGAAACATCACACCAGCAGCACTAGAAGATGCAGACACAGACTTGGCAGCGGTTTAAAAAAAAAAAAAAAAAAAAAAAAGCCTAATGATTAACAGCAGCAAACTTTGCTACAAACTCAGTACTTGAGTTTAACGCCAAGGTCAGATCTGCACATGACCAAGTGCTTAAAACATTCTTAATCCAAGGCAGATGAAGCTTTGCAGATACTTACTTTATGATGCGGAGACTGCAAGCTTGGTCACTTGCTGTTTCTGCCTGTCTGTGTTCTTATTTGTTATGTTTTGCCTTTAACAAAACACAGAAAATATGAATCTGCAAATTTGTAAAGAGATGTAAAATGCAACACGTTTCCCTGTCTGGTACAGGTTTGACAACACGCAGCAAGAACTGTCCAAGGCCGCAGCCCAGAACAAGGAGTTGCAGCGAGAGATGGATCGGCTGCAGTCGGAGACGACGCGACTCAAGACCCAGCAGCTCAAAGCGGCAAAGGACTGTGAGAAATACAAGGAGGAGCGGGACTCTGTGATCAACGAGTACCGCCTGATTATGAGTGAGCGGGACCAGGTGATCAAAGAGGTGGACAGGCTTCAGACCGGGCTGGAGGTGGCAGAGGCCAAGTTGAAGAACACTTCCTCAGAGAGAAGGGTGGCCAACGAGGAGCTAGAGGCTCTTCGACAGGTAAGAGCTGAGACGGACGCTCCTTTAGTCCCATACAAAGAAAACAGTTAGTCCTGTTTTGATTGTTTGATCATATCTGGAAAAACACATTAAATACGTGCTCATTGATTCAAATTAACAAGGCTACATTTCATGGAAAATAATAAACCTGTTGATTAAAACTGACTTAATGCATAATATCTGTGATCTACTGTGGTTAAGCTGGTTACAGCTGCTATGATCATTAATTTAGGCAACGAATGAGATGAGATCACGTTTTATTGATCCCCCAAAGAGAAATTCCAGTGTCACAGCTGAATAAGAAACACACAGATAAGTAGGAGAAATGGTACAAAATGAAAATGCTTTATACATCAAAATTAAAAATAAACTTTATATATTGCAGTGGAACAGAAAATTCAGAAAGTTATGACTATTTATTCAGTTTTGATCTCTATCACCATTTGGTTATGTTTTTGTGATATGAAGGAGCTGGGCTCCGCACTTGTGGACAGGGACCGGGCTATCTGCGAAAAGAACGAGCTGCTGGAGAAATACTGCCACGAGGTGAAGGACAAGGCCGAGGCCAAGAAGGAGCTGAGCCAGGCCTGCAAGGACATCGAGACGGTGCGCGAGGAGAGGGACGTGGCCCGCAAGGAGAGGACGGAGGCCATCATCCAAAGGGACCAGCTGCTGCGAGAGTATTACCAGGCCAGACAGGTAACCAGACAGACGGGAGATTTATCATTACAAACGCAGGGATTGATTTATTCTTCTGACAATAATCCCTTCATCCCATCTCATATAGTAGTAGTAGTAAATGTTTTTTTCAGCAGCTGGCAGGTTTCCACACATTGATTTTTTTTTTTTTTTTTTGAGGAACGTTTGTATCAGCCATCACACCATGTTTCAGTGTGATTGCCAGATTAATTGCACTGAAAGTCCTGAGATTCCTGCATTAGGAAATTACCAGCAATTACTGTGAAAAGGCTCTCTCTGACTTTGAAGTGCACAAGAAAACTGCACTGCTTCAGAAATGGATAATTAACAAACAACAGTACAATAAAGTCTAATGGAATTAATTTAGCCATGGACTTAATTAATGCTCCCACTACACTTGACAGTCTCTCTGCTGTACATTTATTTAGAGCGAGGAAGAGAGCAGATACACCAGCAGACTCACATTTACTATATCATATCTGACCCACTTCAAACCACATCACCTAATCCAATCTGTTGTTACTCACTGAACTACTTTTACAAGACATCATGTTGCTTTTTAGTTTATAGCAATTACAGTTTAATTTAAGTTCATGGTTAAACATAATAAAAAATGGCATCTTAAAGTAAGTTATGTTGAGGTTTTTCTTCAGAGTTTCTCTTAACTCACCATGTACTATATAAAGATCCTTTTTTTTTAACTTAAGTCTGGCTGCCTACATCCTTTCTACACTCCTACATCGACAATGATCACCTAACATGCCCTGCTACTCCTCCAGCAACAGGACTCTGCCACTCTGGATAAGGAGCGAGCAAACAAGGAGATTGACATGCTGAGGAAGCAGTACGAGGCCATCTCCCAGGAGCTGAAGGAGGCCCTGCAGGAGGCCGAGGTAGCAAAGTGTCGACGAGACTGGGCCTTTCAGGAGAGGGACAAGATAGTGGCAGAGAGAGAAAGTATACGGTGAGGACACACATACAAATCACATAAAAGAAGATTATATATGTTATATTTACTTAAACTATTTACTTGAAAATAGATTTGTTTACATTTTGTGATGCCTTGTGTCCGTCTGCCAGCACGCTATGTGACAACCTGAGGCGGGAGAGGGACAGAGCTGTGAGTGATCTGGCAGATGCTTTAAGGAATCTGGATGACATGAGGAAGCAGAAGAACGACGCAGCACGGGAGCTCAAAGAACTGAAGTAAGTCATTCCTCCTTCCTCCTTTTTTTTTTCATTTCTTGTCAGGCTTATGCCATTTTCTGCACCATTTCTTGGTTAAAAACTTGAATGTTATTCGTCAAGTTCGACTCATGGGACAGTCTGCGCTCCTCTTGTTTGAGGATCCAAAATGTAGATTTCATATCAGATCTTTTGTGCCACCCAGAGGAGGAATTATTACACTGACTGAGAAAAGTTCAAATTCCACCCAAAGGTGACTGTATTTATTTTAGAGCTACACATTTCATGTTTCCTACAGAGAAAAGATGGAGGACCAATTGGAAAAGGAAGCGAGGTTTCGTCAGTTAATGGCTCACAGTTCACACGATTCGGCCATCGACACGGACTCAATCGAATGGGAGACGGAAGTTGTAGAATTTGAGAAGCACAGAGTAAGAACCAATATGAATCTTGTCATTTTTTCAGATGTATATTCAGTAAATAATCAACTACTTAATGTGCAATCAAACTGTAATGATATTAATCATATTATGTCTTATTTCAGGACATGGATTTGAAAGCACTTGGGTTTGATATTGCTGAAGGGGTAAATGATCCTTATTTACCAGGAGATTGTGGTATATTTGTCAGTAAGGTGGATAAAGGAAGTATTGCTGAAGGAAGATTAAGGTAAATGTCCCACTTCTTTTGCCACATTAATAATCTGATAGATTTCTTGTTTTCTGTGATAAATTATTTAAAAAAAAAAAAAAAAAACAACTCGCTGTTCTCTGTTCGCAGGGTGAATGATTGGTTGTTGAAAATTAATGATGTAGACCTGACCAATAAGGATAGGAAGCAGGTGATCAAAGCCGTGCTGAGTGGAGAGGGAGTGATCAATATGGTGGTTCGAAGAAGGAAGTCACTAGGAGGACGGATCATCACTCCGATCCAGATAAACCTCGCTGGACACCAAGGTCAGCTCCATCAGGAAATGAACTTTACTATTAACATGGAGCTGTTTAAAAAAAAAATACAACAAATATCATTCGAGTACACAAAACAGTCTACAGAATATTAAAGTTTATTTAATTATATAGATTATTAACATGATTTCCCTTTTTTTTTTTTTCTGTCTTACCTCTCAGACTGTGGCATAGGCCTGGAAAGTGGAGTGTTTGTTGCCACGTTGGCTCCAGGCAGCCCAGCTGTCAGAGACGGTGCTCTTACTATTGGGGATAGACTGTTAGCTGTGAGTATGCTGGCAAGATCTTGTTTAAGTTATTTGGAAAGTAATGATGCTCATTTAAGGCCATGACACTGCTATTGATGGGCCTCTAGTGCCCTCTGCTGTACAATGTGGTGTTTAAATCACTGTAGCTGGGTCCCAAATCTACACTACATACTAATACTATATTATACAGGAAATGATACAAGGTGTGCAGTCAGCTGCAGCTTTGGAAAGCTGCTGCCAGTGTCAAAATGTTTGTCTAAAGATTTTATTGCTTTGAGATGTTAATGGGGCTGCGTCACCACTGTTCACAATTGGTTTCATTTTTTTCAGTCCTGAGCAGCTCCTCAAATCGAGTTTATTTAGCATTTAGACGTCTTTGACTACTTTTTCCACTTTTCCAGTGTGAACGTACTTCATATTCAAAACCAGGTTAGATTTAGTGTGCAGTATGGACTCAGCATCTTTCTCATGTAAACATATGTTGGATCTAAATGTCCCAAATGATTGTGCTGTATGAATTTGTAAACGTGTGTAACATGTACAATATACTGTGTTGTGTGTGGAGGCAAAGAAATTTTTCTCATCTTATTTTTTGTACACTGCAGATTAATGGAATCACTCTTGATAACAAGTTGCTCTCTGAATGTGAAGCTCTACTGAGGAACTGCCGTGATTCTCTCAGCATCTCCCTCATGAAGGTGAAGTCCTCAGACCTCTAACACACAAGTACCACTGCAGGGAGAAGATTAATATACTGTGTATTGAAGTGTCATTGGTAAACCCGTAATCTTTTCAAAATCATTTTTTAAACATTTTTAGAGCAGTTTTTAAGCATAGTTTTAATTATATTATAAGTAGTATTTCTTACAGAATTTCAAGCATTTTAATCGTGCTACTGTGACACCACACTGTGTGTGAAATCTGTGTGAAATTTTAACTTCAACAGCCTCTATGAATTTATAGTGCTAATATTTCTAATTAGGTCGTCTTTGGGTTAATGTTCATTGTCAACACTACACTCACTCAACCATCCAATTTTGTGAAACAACAAATTATGTTTAAAGACAAAACAGCAAACATGAACTTTTGTAATAAGTAATGTGAGAAACTTATTTTAGATTATTTAATGATAGAAAGGTGCAAAGGTAGCTCATGTATGCTTCAACTGCTTCAATTACCTCCCCTTGTCAACAGTTCCTCCCACAGAGCTGCTCGGGCCAGAGTTTATTTGAAAGTTTGAGAGACTCGGAAAAGACCCCGAGGCTCCAGTCCTGTGAGATCCACACCAGGAACTGCAGGAACTCTAAGCACAACTGCTCCAAGCACAACTGCTCCACACAAACGGACATTTGCAGCTGTGACTTGAGCGGCAGGGATGATGACGCGTGTAAGGATACAGGTGATTCTCTGGACAGCAGCAGCAGCAGCATTCATTGCCACCACAAACCCTTTTCCAACAGCTCTCTACACTCCCGCTCCCTTTCTCACCAAGGAACCTCCTCCTCCTCCCACAGTCCCTCAGAGCCCCACCCAGACTTTTGCTACAGGAGGCAGGAGCTCCAGCGTCGGCCCTTCACCTTCACCCCCGTGCACTCCGACTGCAGCTCCCCACAGAGCGCTGTGGACCGAGGGCAGAGCTCACCAGTGAAGCCCAGTGGAGGCACGTGGCCAAAAGTGATAGCGGGAGCTTCTATTCCAGAGTTCCAGCTCTCCATCTACAAAAAACCCAAACCCAAACAGAGGAAGTCCATCTTTGACGTGAATGTTTTCAGGAGACCTGAGGCACCTCCAAAACTGGACTACATGTCTCTTTCCCAGTTGCCCAAACACTCGCCACAGAGCTCGATATCTGAATCCACTACAACACCCCCCACCCCTCCAGCCAGGAGTGACTCGTTCAGGTTCAAACATCGCCAGCAGAACAGCTCGGCATCGGACTCGACCATCACCACTAGCAGTCCCCCAGTCTCCCTGGCCCAAGCTACAAGCCCGCAGGATGAGGGAGAGGCAGGAAATCAGCTCTACTACACCGATGCTCCTCCAGGAGAGTCAAAGAATGGCTCCAAAAAACTTGCGGAGGAAGAGGGGAGTCGACGCAGGGCAGAGGAGCAGGAAAAGAGGAGGTACCGGCCAAAATCAGCACCAGCACTGCGGCGAAATGTGACTCCATTACACATTCCTGTTCCCATGCAGGTAACTGAGATGATGTCCTCATCTGATCTGGTATGCTTTTTGACACATGCATGTGTATAGTGAGCCGTCTGTCTTCTGTTTCTAAATTCAGTGGTTAAACACTTAACGGCAATTAACTTAGTTGACAAAACAAAAACATTATTGCACTTTGGATAATTAATTGTTTTAGTAATTTATCAAGCCAAACATAATGATGGTTCTGATGATTTGCTGCTTTTCTCTGTAAATAAATATCTTTGTGTTTTGGATTGTTGTTATTTATTGTTGTAAACTATTAATTGATTGCCGTAATTGGGGGGGGGGGGGGACAATCGTTAGTTACAGCCCTTTTCTTATTAGATGTTTGATTGCTTTTTCCAGGTACAGAGTTTCTCTAACGACGAGCACTCCCCTGAGCCGATGGACTTGTTACGCTTCTCTCCTATGCGAACTAATCGGTACAGCATGCCCTTTGCACCCCCCAGCTACAGCAGCATCACGGCCCGTAAGTCATCAGAACAACTTTACCTGTTCTGTTTCGCTTTTACATTAAAAGAGTCTCTATACTTTACATGTATCATATTTATTTGTAAAATTGTCTGACATTTAAATAGGGAGGTATTTGATGCCCTTGTGATCTCCATAATTTATAAATCATCATGTACATTTTGTCACTAGTGTTGAGACTTTCAGCATTTCTCATCACTGTGCCTGGGTTGAGTCTGATATGACCTATGTTTTGGCCTTTTGCTTTTCCTCCAGACCCAGCACAGCGAGGTTTAGCCCCGTGTCCCGCTGTGACAGCTGTGATGAGGAACCCGGTCTACACTGCCTGGAGCCATGAGATCCAGACCAACAACTGCCCTCCAGCACCCAGTTCAGGCGTCCACACACATTCGCACACAAGGTGTACACATCTGGCGGTCTTTTCCTGCCCATCTGCACTTTTTTTTTCCTACTTTGACTTATAAAAATGTCCCCTGTGAAAATGCCGATATATTTAGTGACAAATAGGTCCAGCTCTTCCTGCAAGTAATCAACAAATCTTATTTTTTACATCTTCATATATTTACTGTTGAAACAATTTGACTAATAAACAGCAATTTTGATATTTGATCAATACTTTTCATCAAGCAAAAATACAGAAACATTCTCTGTTTCCAGCTTCTCAAATATGAGGTTTTACTGCTGCTGTCTGTTCAGTATCATTGTAAATTGAATATGCTTGGGTTTTGATCTGTTGGCCAGACAACACAAGCAATTTGAACAATTAATTCTAAGATGAATTGATGGTGAGTGTATTAGTCCGTTGCAGCCCTTGTATTATTTTAGAACATTCGACAGTGATTTAATAAATCCTGTGATGTAGTGATGGTGCATTTTATTTTACAATACAGCATTGTTTACCCTGCCCCAGATCTCACAAACAGATGGCATTATATCTTGCTCTGGGTTGAATAATTGACTGCCAGGGGACTTATTGAGGCCTTTTTCTCCACTCTTAGTCCCCAGCATCAAGGTCACCTCAGTCTGGACCTCAGCCACAAGCGCACTGGAGACGTGACTGAGACGAGCTGCAGCCAACCACCACACAGCACCAACTCCCTCCCCTCCAGTACCAGACTGGGTATGTATAGAGTCCTAGTTTTACGCAAATCATAACTTCTCTAATATGTCCCATAAATGATCTGTTAAGTCAGTTCATCCAAATTACCAAAACATATTTTTTTTCTTACCTCCAGCCATGCAGATAGTTATTTTTTGACTTCCCAGGTTTTGAAATATGAGAATGTTATCCTTATTAGTTTGGATGGTCCACAGACATCACTGTGAAAGGTTTTTATAGGAACTATTTCTTTGGCGGTTGTAAGTGACCAGGACATTGTTTCTGGAAAGGCACGTAGCAGGAGAAAGTTATATTATAGCTTCTCAACACATGAGCAACACAACTCTACTGTATCTCTATTATATTTTGAATCTGAGACAGATATCTCAAAGCATGGACAAATAAAACCAAAGCTGTTTCCACAGTGTGTAGTGGCAGCAAGCTGCCTTCACAAATGTTATAAAGTTAAAGAAATTACAGTGTTAAACTTATGAAATATAGAATCTACCATCAGAGAAAAAGAGTGAAGTTATAACTGTATATTGCACAGCAAAGGCCACATATTTAATAAGGGGTTTAGACCTTCATTTAGCAAATTGACCACGAGATGATATACATCATGACTCAGCTCAGGAGGTGACAGTGACTGATTGGCCACATTTGCTTCACGTAATTAATCAGAGCAGCCTGTTGCAATGTCAGGAAAAACAGCTCACCAGGTTCACTGATAAATTTCCTGAAGGGAAGCCTATCTGCATGGCTTGATAAGTGAGAATTTCTTTTCTTTTTTTTTTGTAATTGGGGTGAACAGACTTTTTAAAAATAAATTTCTCTGTTTGTGGTGTTTTTTAGGCTCCTTAAGTACTTCGCAGTTTAGGGCAGAACGCATTAAGATCCCCCCAACTCGTTATCCCCGCTCCACTGGATCTGACAGAGGTACTGATGAGTTAGGCAGCAACACGGTCTGTTAGCTGCATTATTTCAGCACTAAAAAGCATGTCTGAATTCATGCCGTTCTTCTTTCCCACTCAAGGCTCCCTTTCCCATTCGGAGTGTAGCAGCCCGACACCTCCAATGTCCCCTGTCAACCTGGACACATCGTCTTTCACCAGCAGCCAATCGCAGAGCTCCATTTCCACCCAGCCCAGAATATCCGTCAGCCCTGCTCCAGTTGGTGACAGGCGGAAGGATGGGTAGGCCAGCCCCTCGTCTGGGTCATTATACTGCTATCATTCAGCAGAACACGACGTGTTTTCCACCATTTGTCTGTACCTCTGTCTGTTTCATTTTGATGAAGTGCTTGTAAAGGAGTAAACAAAGCTGTGAGCCTCCATCTCATATTGTTAGAACACTGATGCACCATTTATCATTTTCTCCTCCTCTTTCCTCTCTGTTGTTGGTCATTATCACATGAAATCTTTCTCTCCTGGTTTGGGTGATCACTCTTTTTCTTCTCTCAATCTTATTCTCAGATTTGTCTCTTATAACACTCCCTCTGTCAGACATCCAATAGCAGTTAAGCCCAAGTTCTTCTCTTTAAGAAGCTTGAGGTTTGTCCTGTGCTGCTTGTAGCAAATATTTGCACTGCTAGATCATTACAGCACAGATCTGAAGACCTTCCATCTACACACTGCAGGTTGTTATATTCTAGCCCCGCTTAGCAGCAGTGGCGCTAAATTTGTTTGAATGTTTAATAGCGCTGATATTGAAAGGTAATTGCTGCGTGTCTCTTTAAGTCATCGTCTTTTTTTCTGCTTGTTATTAATTCAAAATGCTGTTGAATTTTGTATGATCGCATGACTTTGAGCCTCTGAAATGCAGTTGCATATGTTATTGTCGAGATCTTTTATGGGCTAGCAATGCAACTTTGCTGTAAAGGAATCAGATGAGAAGCAAAATACAGAGAGCATTGAAACATCAGATTGAAGTTTGTATCGTTTAGAGTCACATGTTGCATCCTGCCAGCAGTCTTCATGGTTTCCCACAGATGTTAGAACATCACAGTTCCTCTTTTCCTCTGAAGGGCATATTTGGAGGAGCCACGCAACGTGACAGTGCAGAAAGGAGCAGAACCACTGGGCATCTCCATTGTGAGCGGAGAGAACGGCGGAGTGTTTGTGTCCAAAGTGACAGCAGGCAGCATCGCACACCAAGCTCGTTTAAAGTACGGAGACCAACTCCTCGAGGTAGAGCAGCCACCGCACTTCTTTAAAATATATGGCTGCGGTTTTATCGTTTCTTTCTGTTTATAATGAATCACTGCTCTTTCCAGTTTAATGGAATCAACCTCCGGAATGCCAATGAGCAGCAGGCGCGGCTGGTGATCGGGCAGCAATGTGACACTGTCACCATTTTGGCTCAGTATAATCCTCACATGTTTCAGCTGGGCAACCACTCTCGATCAGGGTAAGAAGGAGAGTCACAACTTGCACAGATTGGTTTCATGAATTTTAGATCATCAAATGAACCTGGCAAAGAAATCTGAAGCTTCAGTGTCTATCAGAGTTATTTTCAGTATAATTATATAATGCTAAATTCAGTCAATACATGAACACATAACACTGTGTTCTCAGCAAACAACACATTATGAGTACACAACCAAACATCAACATACTGCAGCACCAAAACAACAAATGGGGCGAAATGAGTGGGTTATGTAACTGAGATCAAATAATAAATACAAACACTAAGCACAGTTTGCATCCACTGTAAAAATCTGCTCAAACAGTGAATCTCATTAGCTTTTTATTATAAGAAATTTAGCGAAGAGTTTTCTGTTCTCCTCAGTTCTCGGATGGAGTCCATCAGCAACCAGCCGACTCCCCAGGACAGTGGAGCCACCACCCCGGATAATCACTCCACCATCGATACGCTTAGTGAGCAGGATGAGGGCACCATGACACCACCGTCCAAACAGACAACTCCTGCCACCAGCCCTCACAGCTCCTTTAGGTAGGACTGGACTGGAACACTGATATTGTTTTTTAGGTTCAGTTTATTACCATATTTCACATTCAGCCAATTATTTCATGGTGAATACTGGCTGGTTTTCAATTACTATAGCGAATAAATGTAGGTGCTGTAGGTAGACAATGTGGTGGGAATGACTGAGGTTTTTCTCCAGGCTTCCTGGTTCAAGTTTGCGCCGGGCCACAGAGCCTCGACTGGTGAGGTTAAAGAGGATCCAGGTGGAGCTGGGAGTTCAGATCTGTGGAGGAAACCTGTATGGCATCTTTGTGGAGAGTCTGGATGATGACAGCCCTGCTAAAAGTCCTGATGGCGTGTTGCCTGGAGACTTGATACTGGAGGTATCTGCACTGTTTATTAGTCACTCGCTAAGTAGGTCGTGTACAAAGTTCAAGAACTGCTTCTTCTATATAAAGTACAACCTCCTCTTTATAACTGTCTGCTTTTTTATGCATTGTTAGGCTTGCTTTTTTCCTGAAAACGATGAGTCATTCTGTGTTGGCAGCCTAGCTCAGTGTCCTTTTGTCAGCTGTGTAATTGATGTTTTCAAACAGTACAACGGCATCAGCATGAAGAACAAAACTAAAGAAGAGGCTTACCTGGAAATGTTAAAGCCAGCTGAAACAATCACATTCAAGGTCCAGAACTGTGTGGAAGAACTCGCTGCGATTAAAGAGTCGCCTGGAGATGGATTTTTTATAAGGTACCATCAGTTATTATGAAACAACCCAAACTGGTGACAGAGTAGCTAAAGTTTCAACATCAGTTGCTGTAGTGCAAAATTTGATTTTGTACCATGTATTGATGCCAACAGAATATAGAAACATGAACAATGCAGGCAGAAAGGAATCCTCACGCCAGTTTTGGGGAAGTGAGAGAGAGTCTTATATGCTCTCAATGTTTTTAATCTTCTGTGAAGTGGTCTCTCAATCTGCTGTGCTCTTGTTTCCCCTAAAGGTCAGAGGAATGTGTTCATCATAACTGTTTTATTATTCATCTGTTGTCAGAGCACTTTATGAGAGGGTGGCAGAGGTGGAGCAGGAACTCAGCTTTAAGAAAGATGACATCCTGTATGTAGAAGATACACTACCAAATGGCAATTTTGGCTACTGGATGGCCTGGCAACTGGACGAGAATGCACAGAAGCTGGAAAAGGGGCAGATTCCAAGTAAATACATGTAAGTCCAGCCTATAGTTTAGTCTGTTTTTTATACACTGGAGGTTATGTATTAAGTATGTAATCTGTAGTTATTTAGTCCTTATATCTGGATGAGTACTTCTGTATTCAAGCTTAGATGTTGAGGAACATTACAGTTGAATTCATGTGAACGTGCTGAAATGTCTCCGTAAGGATGGACCAGGACTTCTACAGGAGACACGGCATGGCCGATATGAAAGACGATAACGGCACCAGTAAGACTCTGTCTGCAGCCGCACGGAGGTCCTTCTTCCGTCGAAGGCTGAAGCACAAACGCAGCGGATCCAAGGATGGGAAGGACCTGATGGCTCTGGACGCCATAAGCACAGATTCTTTACCCATCACAGAGGGTGAGTGATCATCTACTGAGGCAGCTTTATTAGAAATGCACAAAGAAAGCGACATAATGAGAAGCCCGAGATTAACTGCAGACTGCTAGGTTAAACTTTGGTGGTCAAAGATGTATTCAGCAGAAAGTCCTGCTTTCATTCATTTACAAAAGCAAATGAATTCCTCAAGTTAGAAGAATCAAGCTCGTGAGCAGGTAGAAATAACTGAATGGAGAAAGCAAACATACTGTATAGTGACAGCAAATTTTAGTACTGCTGAGCAAAGTATTAAGCTTCAGCTGTTTATAAAGCAGGCTGATACTCATTCTGAGATACAGAAAGTCATAACTGTGTTATATGGCAGCTGTATCTTGATGTATCTCTGTGCCGTCTTGTGTATTTTGGAATGAACATTAATATATTTGTGTACTTCCTGCTCAGACGGAGTGAGCCTGATGTACCAGTGGGTTCAGAAGGTGGAGTGCTCGTTCCCCAGACCAGTGCTGATTATGGGTCCGTTAGTGGAGGCCAGTAAGGACATGTTGGTGAAGGAGGTTCCTGACAAGTTCTGTCGCTGTCTGCCTGGTGAGCTTGTGCACACAATTCATGTCTCATTCATGTCATACTGTACAGACAAGTTTGACTAAGAATCACTTAATTAGGAAATTTAAGAATAGATATTTTTTTTCCTTTCACTCACACCTGGAAGCTGCCCAGTGCGACCAGTCTTATCTTTTGGCCACTGAGCAGCTCCACTGTTGCAGTGGGGGGTTGGGGTCTCTTGCTCAAGGCCACCTTTAGTTGTAGTGTGCTTAAAATTAATAATACAACCACAAAGAACTAAATAATTTAGTTGATGTGAATTCTACCATTTTTTACTATTTAAAAATCCTTTTTTTCCCCTTCTAGAGATTATGAAGGCATCTCAGCAGGCGATTGAGCGGGGTGTGAAGGATTGTGTGTTCATTGACTACAAACGGCGGAGCGGCCATTTTGACGTGACAACTGTGGCATCAATAAAAGAGATCACAGAGAAGGTAAATTAATCTCAATCATCTCATAATTTTCTATACCAGAGCTACGTGAAATAGCAACTGTGGACTCTAACCCTTTTTTTTTAATGAATACTTATTCTTTTATAATCCTTAATATCAAAGTTTATTTATAACCGGTCTATAAAGTACAGCTAAGTCTGTCTGTGTTTAATACCATGTCAGCGTGTCTGGTCTTAATTGTAGGGACAGGGTGAGAAGCACATACGCCCAGAACAAGCTCTGAATATAACTGCTGCTTTTTCACACTAAAAGCAGCCAGTCGAGGTGGTTTGAGCATGTGAATAAGATGCCTCGGCACACCTCCCTGCAGAGATGACACCGGGGCAGACCCAGAACACTCCAGAGGGATTATACTACATGTCCCATCTGGCCTGGGAAAGCCTTGAGATCCTCCAGGAGGATCTGGAGCCCATGGCTGAACAGAAGGATTGAACGTGGGATATTTGGCTTAGCCTGCTGCCACTGCAACCTGAATAAGAGATGAATTGATTAATGGATGTCCAAAATTGGAGTCAAGCAGCTGTGTAAATTACTCTGCCCACATGTCTCACAACTCGCAGGAGACAATTATGTGCTCGATTTGAGTCCACCAACCTAGCTTTTTTTTAGTTATGTAGCCAAAACCAAGGAGAAGTATGAGAAACAAAACTGTATTTTGACATATTTTTTTGCAACATTATGCTTTGAACCATCCCCCCATTTCTCACGCAATCTTTTGCTGTCATTTTTCTCTCATAGGACTGTCACTGTTTACTTGACATTGCCCCTCACGCCATCGAACGTCTTCACAGCGTTCACATCTACCCAATCGTCATATTCATACGCTACAAAAATGCCAAGCAGATAAAGTGAGTAATCTCATGCCTTCAAAACTGTTTTTATTTTTCTTTCTTTCTTGCCTGAAGACATGTCAAGCGTGCTTTGTGTTTTGGTGCCGTTGCTGTTTACCCAATAAGTTGAGATCTTTCAACTTTTTTAGTCATGGAGAATATAATGTTAAGAAAATGTTATTTTACAGACATTTATGCCCAAAGGAATATCAAAATATAAATCATTAAAGCACACAAAGGATCCAATTACATTCATTCATAATCAAAAACATGATTAACACAAGATTATTTGGCATAAATGCCTTCTTTGCATCTTTTTCCAACTCAGTACATTGTTTTAATTGAGAGGATGGATGTTAGAATAACTTGGCTGCACACTTTTGCACAAAATTCCCATCTATATGTTAATTCCAGTTCTCCTTCCAGGAAACATAATTCTTCATTATTGCAGCTTAATTTTCTTTCTGTCAGACACTGGAAATTGACATCTGCAGAAGTCTTGCTGCTTTCATAATCATATTCATCCTGCAGACACAACAAAAACTAATTGATCAACCTGATTTGATCACCGTGTCATTAGTTCAGAAACCACAGCCTGGTCTTTTCCACCACCTGCCGGGGTTTTGATAGGATGATTGTGATATCTCAAAGATCCCTCTGCTTTTTCATTTTTAATCGCATGGGGAAGATTAAATCTGCTGAACCCCCAGCACGGTACTTTATGCACGCTCGCGCACGAACACACACACACACACACACAAATAAAGACTGACTCAGGTCTGGCAGAAACAGGCTTTCTCAGCCACATGTACACACCCACACCCACACATCTATGAAGCGGTGCAGCAGGCAAACATGGTGGAGATTGATTCCTACTAAGCCTTCGCTGTCATCAGCTGAGTGCCAGCTGTCCAGAGAGAGCTCACAGGGCCTGTGGCTCCGCTCCGTGGCGTAGGTGGCTAAAACACTCGCTGCCCCCACCTGCCACCGCCACGTACACACAAACGCACATCCCACCGCCTGCCTGCTACAGCGATTCACAGAAGCTTTTTCATGAGTTTTTTTTTTTTTTTTTTTATCCTCCGAGAGGCATCAGCAGACCAATATGTTGACTGCATACTGAGTGCCAGGGAGAGATGGGAGTGTGATTCTAGGTTAGGTCAGGAGCTCCCAGTGGATGAAGACTGAGGACCGAGCAGTCACATGGAAGGGTTTACAGTGGAAAGATCTCATTAAAGCTCTGTAGTGTTTTGTCTAGACTTGTTGTCGGTATTAGTACCTGACAGGGCTGCATTGTATGTATGGTGATTTTGCTATACTGTACATACGGAAATTTCCCTTTAAGACAATATCTTTGGTTGTTTTAGTCAATTGTGGACAATGTTACAACTCAGTGAGAAGGAGGGTTTTGTAGATTTACAGGATTTTTGCTTTTCAATATGATGAACTACTTTGATTTTGCAGGTATTCAGTGAGTTAGCCAAAAACACATACCCGTCTGGTTAATCTCAACTGAATTTCCCCCGGCACCGGAGTATGCTTGTTGTTGTTTCAGTGCAAATATTATCATCCAGTTAGGTCAGGGTAAAGGGAGTGACATGTTTATGGACAAATTAAGATTTTGCACATCAGCTTTTCAAAAGTAAGATACTAAAAGTGTCCAGGACTGCATTGCGGTTGGAGTTTTAGTCAGAGCTCATAAACATACAAAGCACAATGTCAAGAGATGGAAAAGGAGAGTTTATGGGAGGTGAGTAGAGGGAACAGCTTTAAAGCAACACAACAACTGGCAATGATAAGTCTTTATGGCGTGTGAGCATTCACTGTAATCTCACAAATTACATACAGGTTCTTACAGTTATCTGTCAGACTCTGACTCTTACACACGGTGGTATTGAATCCATGTGTGAACTGTGAAGTGAGATTTTCGAGCGCGCTGACAGGTGCTGATTTTTTTTCTTCTCAGAGAGCAGAAGGATCCTCTGTACCTGCGGGATAAACTTTCACAGAAACATTCCAAGGAGCAGTTTGAGACGGCGCAGAAAATGGAGCAGGAGTACAGCCGCTTCTTCACAGGTTGGTTCAAATGACTGATTTTCATTCACATGGACTTATACTAGTTCAGATAGAGGAGTTACAGCAATAACAATAATTATTTTGAGCATATAGACATCTACAGTGTTCTGTAAATATACTGAATGAGGTACATCAGAAATGTGTATATGATTAATCGATTAATCAATTAACATAAAATTAATCTGCAACTATTTTGATAATTGAATATGTTATAGTATTTTTTTTTTTAAGCAAACATGCCAAATGTGAGGATTTAATGCTTTTCTTTGTAGTACCTGATGGTAAACTGAATGTCTTTGGGTTTTGGGCTGTTATTCGGGGGGGAAAAAATCAATACATTTGAAGAGGCTGTGGGGCACTTAAATGGATATTTTATAGACAAAACAATGAATCGATTAATCAATAAAATAATCGGTAGATTTAATTGATAATGAGAACAATCTTTAGTTGCAGCCTAGTTGTGATGGTGGTCATAGCATTGAAAAATTTGGATTTTTCCATTGTGGCCTGTGAGGCAGTACAGGAGACATGCAGTAGGATAAAACAACACATTTTTAAGGCCAGTGCTTCATGTCCTCAGCTGATCAGTTTTCAGCTGATACTCATTAAGTCTGAACCCGGCATAATTTACATCATAGTTTCTTGAAAGACACAGTCCAGTTGAGTTTTTCTAGTGTAATATTAGGATGCTTTATGCTCTACAAATAAAAATAAAATACATCTCCATTGTATTGAGATGGTGGCAAAATCTCAACAGCTAATGTCTTCAAACCTGTGCAAATACAACAAAAGCTGTCTGCACTAATGGACGTCAGTCGTGTCAAATGGGATTTGGGTGAACTAACTTTAGGGGCTGTGCTGCACAGCAAGGGTCCCAAAAAGAAACCAGAATACACTAATAAAATGAGAAAATATCACTGTCATATAATGTCAAACCAAGTTGCAATAAGTCATGTTAATTAATATGGTCTAGTTTAACCAGAATGAGTCTCAAAAAGCTCTGGAGGTCATCTCAAGTTTTTAGAGCACAGTATCTCTGCAGTCTATCACCGATCTTGGTATCTGGAGCAGCAGCCAGTCTGAGAGACCCAACTGTCCAGCTGATTAATGGCTCTATAAAAGGACGCGATTTATGGGGAAGGGTTTTGGAAATGAACACATACCACCACTGATCCCTCTAACAGGGAGAGGTGGCGGGCCAACTTCTCCACACAAGCCACAAACGATGAGAGCTATAATTATCAGCTGTTATAACTCGGCAGACGGCATGAAATGGAGCCGCTGAAGTACTGTTTATCTCCAAAATCCAGTTAGTTGCAGCCCTACATTTGTTTTGTTTTTTTTAAACAAATTTTCTAGCATTTTATAAACTAAACGATTTAATGGATTCAGTGTAAATAATCACCATTTACAGCCTTAGATGTGTATATACAAGGAGCAAAGCTTTGGCCAAATCAAACATGCTTAACTCTCCCCTTGTAAACCTCCCCACCCTCACTGTGTTGCAGGCGTTGTCCAAGGAGGCAGCGTCTCCTACATTTGCACTCAGATCATGACCATTGTGGAGCAGGAACAGAGTAAAGTACTGTGGATCCCAGACGGAGCTCCGTAGAAATCTCACTCCTCACAGCATGTCTCTCCTTAACATCAGAGAGGACGTACAGCTACACAAAGTTTCTTTTTATTTGGGGATACGCAGTGAATCGGTACATCTAACAGACAACACGGTTAACTCCAATACTGTTTCACCTATAGCAATATCAGCACTGATGATGATGATGTAATATTCCCACTACAATAGTGATGTACTGTACTACAGATAGATTTGTTTACACTAGTATTTAATACAATGCTTACTTGAATGTTTTCCCTTTATATCTAGTAGCACTCCTTTAAACCCACTTTGAATATGTTGGACCACAGGAAGTCTGCTTTGATGCAAACTGAAGACTTTATTCTAAGTGAAGATGGAATGGACCACTGTGTTCCCTTCTCTATATTTATATGTATTTTCCTGCCATTTAATTTATCTAATCAAATCAAAGATGTTGGTTTTAAACCTTTGTTATACAGATGTAGCTGTCTAGTTACTAGAAGAGATGATATTTTCCAATTAATGTTCTTATTTATAGAGGAGAAACTGGGGCAAACTTGCTTCCTTCACATTACGTTGCAGTTCTAGGCTGTTTTGTATCTATTTTGTTCTCTGAATGCACCTGTTTTTTTTTTTTTTTTCCTCTGTTGACATCATTTCAGTCCTCAAACATAATATCAGTGCCAAGCTTGAAATATTTGCTAATCACTGTCCATTCTTGGATTTATTAACACTACAACTTCCTTGATAAATCCTCCTGCAGGCATGATCGTTTCACCACAAAGTCCCAGTTTGTGTGTTCTACTGATATTGCCAATATTGATATAAATATTGCTCATCTTTGTCAAGTGGAATTTTAAGAAGGGATATTTTATTTCTGGTTCATGGTTGGCTGTCAGCTAAACATATTGACGTGCACCTCTTGGATTTTCAGTAGATCACGTTATCAAGTTGAATGAAACACTTTAGGTCAGATTTTCTCCTAATGAAGGTTAATATTTCTACAAAATATTAAAAAAGGTACAGTTAATGGAATGCAAGTGGTCTGTGTTTTTTCTGTTGAACTGTAGGTTGTGTCAGCTCTTGAGCTTTTTTGCTAAATAATTCACAAAGAGCAAGCTGATATTTGTCAAGAGAATAGGCCAAAAGTTGGATCAATGTACTTTCTGTCCACTGGGGGGAGTAAAACACCACTGAAGGGAAGACATGGTAAGAGTTAGTCTTTTTTTCTCTTTTCATACCACACTATCAGAGCTGCCTCTTAAAAAAAAAAAGTCCTATATGTGAACTTATTAGACCAGTTTCCAGTTGATATTGTTTCACATAATTTATATTCCAAACTGATCAGCAATGATGCTTTGTTTTGCTGTTAAGAGTTGAAATATGCTGGAGATGCTGCATCCATGAAATAAGTTCATACTTTCAGGAGTTGCTTTTATTGCCTCTAATTCATACAAACACGTTATGAAAACCGGATGAAAATGAACTTTATTCAATAGCACATCTTTAAAAATAAACGTTTACGTGTCTCTTTTTGTTAGTTATAGACTAAAATGTGAATCATATCATTGATTACAAATCGATATCGCATACTTTAGCCTGTGACGTGTTATATAACAGACGTATTAATGTTATGATGTCAGTATGACGTGGAAAAAAGTTTAGTCAACTCGCTATTGAAAATTTATTTTAATTTCTGAACATTATTCGTCTATAAAACTGAATGTGTCTGCACAGAAGTAACAGTTTTACAGTAAGATGGCTGTAACAACAAAGTTACAATTATGAAAAATTGATGAAGCGGTCACTATAAATAACCAGACATCCAGATAAGCATCGACGTCTGCTATTGATGGCTCCTCCCCCGCTACCTGTAAATCTGCGATGCCATCTTCCAACAAATGGATGTGACAGGCGGCCGGCGGAGCCCGGAGAGCGAGAATGACCGATCCCGCTGTTTAACACATGAAACCGACATTTTTTTTTCTTCTCCAAGCTATATCTCCGATAAGAATATCGCTAAACTGCGACCTTTAACGTGCAGAGCGCATTCAACAGTGCGCGGTGCGGAGCTGCTGAAAGCTGCGCTGTGAAACAAGGTGGAGGAGTGAGTGAACCATCATCCGACGAGGACAACACGTCTCCACATCCTCATCATCATAACAGTCGTAATAATACAACTACAGCTTTGTCTATCGGGGATGTCAGGAAAATCGTGAGTTTTTGAAGAGTTTTTGCAAGAAAATGTGATTTTTACGCACAGATCAAATGGATGACGCGCAATTCCAGTCATGAACGCGCATCGTGAGACGCACGATTGATATCTTGATTTCTCAGAGGAAGTTTTTTATTATTGTGCGTGCGTCTGCTGCCGACTCAACTTTTCCTCGCCGTGTGAAGCCAGATGAGAAGGCAGAGGAGTGGACGGTGGTTGACTCAACATGGCTGAGCCGCTGTGGCATCAGGGGGCGCTGGCTGGAGCTCCCCAGAGCGCCTGAATCCCAGTTGAGTTGATTATTTGGGGGGGCTGGCAGGTGACCAGGAGCCGATAATGTCGAAAAACAGGGAGAAATTCAACCCGGACCCGTCCATCCACATATCCAAGATGAATATGATCATCCCGTTTTCTCCAGAGGTGCCCTGTGACAGCAACGGCCAGCGGATGTGGTGGGCTTTCCTCGCCTCCTCCATGGTCACTTTCTTTGGGGGTCTCTTTATAATCCTCCTGTGGAGAACTCTCAAATACCTGTGGACTGTCTGCTGCCACTGTAACGCAAAAAAGAAGGTACGTCCGGTCATTTCATAACCACCAAACCACACTTAAATGGCATATTTACTGCAGGCTTTTAGCCAGTGCGTGCAGAAGAGTGTTCAGCCAGTTTGATTCATGAAATGGGCTCGTAATTAAATCTGTGTTAAGGCCTCTTAAACAGAGAGCACAGTGCATGACTTTGAATAATGAACTCTGATGGCTCTTGGTTTAATGTTACATACAGTAACAATGAAAATCATTTCACTTTTGGACTTGATACAAGTGAAGTGACTGTTTTTGGAGGCAGGTTTCCAGTTCTACATGAAGCTGACACTTGTTGGTGAACTACCTTCAATTTGTTCCTTTAAGTTGATTTTAAAATGATCCAGAAGACCAGCAGGTTGCAAAGATTATTAATGGTTTCTCTTACATTACTGTTGGTTGATATTTGAACATGTAAATGGTCTTTGGATGGACCTAAAAGCATAAAATGCATCATATTTAAAGAGTTTTATAGAGCACAACAATTTACGTCAAATATTCATGTCCTTTTTAAAACATTTCACATTTCAAAGTTCAGTTTTATTGTCATTATACAGGATTTGCACAATAAAATGTATTTGTAGTGGACCTGCTATGATGTTAACCATGCAATATTACCATATTACCAAAAATGTCTCATGTAATACCACCAGTGGTATCTAGTCATATAGTTTTTAGGTTCATTAGTTCAGGTTTGGAGATATCTGTCTCTGAGGCTTCTGTCTACATCCCAACATAATGGAGGTGAATAGAAATTCATTTGTGCTGCTGAAAACAGTGGGGGAAAAAATTCACATGCAACGTCTCTTTCAATAAACAATGTTCTGATTACTGTGAATGACTCACAGATCTCACACTGTGAACATTTTGCACTGGAACTACTTTCTCCTGAAGTATTAGCTCCTGTGAAAACTGTTCAGTGTTGCAGTTAAATCTTAAAATATCATTTTTCAATGCTCTGATTGCTGCAAATTTCCATTTACCGCTATTTTATTCGGTCGGAGGCACAATTTCCTGTTATTTGGGTGAACCCACCCTTTATCATTTTAAGACAGAAATGATCAGAAACTTTTTTATTAACCGGTGGCACAATTTCCTATAATTTATCTTCTCATCAACATATTCTGCAGCCATGATTATTTCCTCCTCGAAACCCTCCAGTGAACCGTGCAGCACTATTCGTTTGACACATTTCCAAAAGTCAGAAATAGTTGTGCCCGTTCAGGACGTACAGAGCTCGTCAGCTGCTGCTACACGGGTCAGACATTGTTGGATGTCCAACAGACATTCTCTCGCCAGTGGTGCGTATCTGAATGTCTGTGTGGAGGTTAACACTCATTCCGCAGCGTAATCCCTAGAAATAATTTTCATAACGTTTAAGGCAGACTGCCACTAGATTTTCTGCTTCACAATTGTTACGACATTATCTGCCTGAGTCAGCCGCAGTTCTGTTTGGAAAAAAAAAAAGCATGGTTTTTGTTGCATTCATGTTTTTTTTTGAGTAAAATACTAACTTTGTATTGTTCCTCATATGCTAAAACACAAAGAAAGTAGCTGATGAAGGTGCCAGAGATGGAGCTGTTCGTCTCTTCACCTAATTTACTGTATGTGCATTCATCTCTCATACAGGCAGGATGGAAGAGGAGAAATGGCAAAGGCTGCATCCAGGCAGGGTGGTATTGACCTTTTGAGGGAGACATCAGTATCATTTGCATGGTTTGGTTGCAGCCCTAATTGTAACCAGCTACAACCAACAATTATTTTCATTACTAATTAATCTGGTGATCATTTTTTTTGATTATTTGATTAATTTCATAGTCTTATAAATCGAGTTGTCTGTTGTACAGATTGAGGCAGATTTGTGATTTGTTACTCATATAATAGTAAAATAATAATTATAAAATAGGATATATTTGACTTAAAATATTGAAAATTGCCCATCACAAGTTCCCAATAAATTCTTTTTTTTTCTGCCCAACTGTCCAAAACCCCAAATACTCAATTTAAAATGATGTAAAACCAGAGAAGCAGCAAAACCTCACAACTGAGATTTAGGAAGCAGTGAATTTTTGGCATTTTTGCTCGACAAAACTGTTATTGATTATTTTTGTCAGTCAGCTCCAGTTACGGTATTTATCTGAATCTATCAACCTGCATCCACATTTTATGTGCAGATGAATAGAAATGGAACAGAAATACATCTGTGATCCAATCTGATAGTAAGACCGGGATGAGGTCGTTCCTTTCCACAGTCGAACAGTGCTCATGTGTGAATACAAGAGAGCAGTCACATTTTGTTCAGATGCTGAAGTGAAGCTGGTGAGCTCCACCAACCTGTTGTGCCATCTCTGTGGGAGTCAGCCAGAGACGGGGTCATTCTTTCACTTCCAATCTTCCCCTCTCTGCCTTTTGCTCTCCTGGCATTCATTTCGTAACTCCTGCCCTGTCTTCCTTCTCACCCTCCTTTTCTAATCCAAGAATCAACCTTTCTCCAAAGTGTCGGAAATGCAGTGTCAGGCGCATACGGTATGTGCCATATGAATCAGTATTTTTGTTGCTAAGCAACTAGCAAGCAAAGGATTTCATTATAAGAGTAAATCTCTCTCTGTTATGCTGTTGTCTAGGCTGTGAGATGTGGCAGGCTGTGTTGGAGGAACACCTCCCACCCCCTTCCAGTCTGTGCATGTCATTAGCAGCCCAAACATGGAGCATTGTTCATAGATGGGGCTTGATAATCCGTTTCCTCTTTTTTGTTGATTTTCAGTTTGTTTTCCCCTCTGTGGGGAATTCGCTGCCCCGCTCTGCCCCGCTCTGCCCCGCTCTGCCCCGCTCTGCCCCGCTCTGTTCTGTTCTGGGCAGCTATCATGTCTCTGAGACCGAGCCTCCATGTCTGTGGTTCTGCCTTCCCAGTCAGATGGCAATCGATGAAAGTCAACGTTTGTGAGGTTCTGATGAATGACGGTTATTATCTGTCTGGAAGGAAGTAAGAAATTATTGTAAATGGCACTGTACTCACAATGGGAGGACGGCAAGCTGTGGCAGCTCCTCAGTCATGTTGCAGACTCACTGTGTGCAAGTTTCATTGAAGAGATGTATTTTATTGTGCTGCTGGAGGTTTGAGACCACAAATCCTACAGGGCACTTTCTTTTAAAGGGGACATATCATCCTTTTTGTAATATTTTCTGTTATTTTTAACCTGTTATGATGTCAGATGTCTGTGTTAAACATGGTCAAAGTTCCAAAACTTGAAGTGAACGTATGTAAAATGCTCCATAACTCAGGCTTCAGCCTACTCCGAACGCTTCATTTGCCATATTACCTCTGATGTCAGATGTGCCACAAATGGCCGTCCAATTTCATAGCCTTTGTTGTTAAGGTTGTGCCATGGGTTGTTCTCATTGTCCACTCAGATTCAGGCTCAAACGTGCATGGATGTATTTGAGTAGTTTATATTTCAAGTAAAGAACGAGAAAAAGAAGTGAAATCCGACTACTAATGTTTGTTTACATAGTCTCTGGAACTGGCCAATCAGAACAGAGTGGACTCATCGGGAGGCATTAAAGAGACAGGAGCTAAAACGGATTTTTTTGATTTGTAAATCATGCAAAGATATTTCAGTAGAGCCCCAGAATATAAATATAGAGCTGGAAATGTGTATAATACCTCCCCTTTAAAAGTACATGTGTCATTGGCCAATATGTTGCATGTTCAAGGTGTTTAAAAAGGCCCCTCACCACCCCATATTTTTAAATTTATTTTTAACGTGATATTTATTTCACCCATTATTTACTTATTTTTATGTTTAAACACACATTGTGTTGTTAGCTTTGAGCAAGCCGGCTCTCTGCTGCAGGATTTGATTAAAAAAAATACGAGACTGATTTGGTTAGTGTCCATTTCACTTTATCTGTAGCCAGGAGAGCTTGAACACGACACGTTCTACTTCAGTATGAACTCAGAAGAAGAAGCACTTGAAGGCGGCATAATTTATTTAACATCTAGACCCTTTGACAATAGTCTCAGTTCCATCAGTTTAGCTTGTCAGTCTTCTTTTTAAAGAGTATATATATATTCCTTGTAATGTCTGTTTAATTATGTAATTAGCTAGGCAAGTATTAGCGACTCGTATTGCATAATATAACCAGCATGTGCGGCTTGGCTCTCATTGCACCATCTGGGATCCAACAGGTCTCAGATTAACACAAATGTTAAACATCTCAACAGTGCCAGAGCCTGCTGCTTTTTGTTGGTCAGAAAGACAAAAGATGCTGGTAGACAGGTGTTCATGTATGTACTATATATATGCTAGGTGTTTATTTATTTTTTTTTGTAAACTTTTCTGTAAACACCAGGCACTTGGAAGTAGTCAGTAATTTTTTGGGTAGTTAGCATTTTTCAGACTGCCTGGATTTGTCTTTTTGAGCTGCTCATCGTCTGTGATGTGGTAATTGGCGGCTTGGTACGTTTCTGCTGTGAAGACGTTGGAAGACGCTTTGGACTCGTTTTCACTCATCATGAATTTATTTCCTCCATGGCAGAAAAATACATTACACAAGCCTTCAGGAACTCCTGCAGGTTAAACTGAGCACGAAACACTTTTAGCGCCGACTAACTCTGACACAAACACCATAAACAGACTTTAAAGGGGACATATTATGCTTTTTCGTGATTTTCTGTTTTTTATATACTGTTACGATGTTGGTTAACTTCGCTAGACATGGTCAAAGTTCCAAAACGTGAGGTTAACGTATGTTGAAATGCTCCCTGCGAGTCAAAATCCCAGGCTTAAACCTGTTCTGAACGCTTCGTTTGTGATGGGTTTTTTTTTTCTACTGATGAGCTGTCGCACATACCTATAAACGGCCATCTGTAGCCTTTGTCGCTAAGGTTTTTCCATGTGTTGTTCGCGTTGTCCACTTTTGTATTTTGGATCAGATACCAGCTCGAACGTGTACGGATGTATTTGAGAAGTTTACGTTTCAAGTAAAAAATGAGGAAAAACTAGTGAAATCTTACTACTATAGTTTGTTGAGATGCAGCTTCCAGAAGCTAACCAATCAGAACAGAGTGGGCTTATTGGAAGGGGGGCCTTAAAGAGACAGGAGCTAAAACAGCCTGTTTCAGACAGAGGCTGAACTGAGGGGCTGCATAAAAGGCCAGTATAAGATAAATAAGGAGTTTTTAAAACTGTAAGTCACGCAAAGATATTCCAGCAGAGCCCCAGATTAAAAATATAGACCTGTAAATATACATAATATGTTTCCTTTAAGACCCTTGCTAGCCTATTAATATTAAAGCTACAAACAACCCATAATGCAACACTCCTTGTAGGAGTCAGTACTTTCTCCATTCAAAAAGAATATCTGATGTTGTGAACATGTAACTGTCTAGTTCTTGAATATAAGACACTTTTTCAAACGTAATTTCCAGAATGAAAAATCATCATATATTTGGGCCAATATGATATTTTTAAAAATGTTCATCAACAGGTGAGTCATTCATTAATAACACACATGCACACAGAGCCCCATTTTAGCATCTGAATCCTCATAACATTCATGTTCTCACACCCCTGCTGATTTTAGCTGCAGACTAGGGGCTTAGTTTCACTGCTCTTTGATGTCTGCACTCATGTTAACCAAATAATTGTGTTCATTCATTTAGTGATTCACTAATTGGAAGAACATGGGGTTAAGTGCCGTATGTGCTGCATCTTTGAAGCAGAAAGAGTCCCTCTATACACAGCTTAGGGGTCATAAATCAGTTATGAGACTCATATATCAAGAAGTTTTTCCTGCTCTGAGAATGTCTTGATTCATTATTAATGCAATTTATATTAATATGTTTTTAAATAATTTATCCATTTTTGGAGAAATTGTGTCACGAGCCACATGTTCTATTCTAGTTTAATGCACTCGCTCCTTTGAGAAATGATTATGGTTGATCAATGACCTCTGATGTCAGGAGGACTACATTTAGGCGAGATAGTGAAACCTAAATTTGGAGGCTCAGACAATTGATCAAAGTGACCGAGAGGAGATGTGCCGTCTGAGCTTCTGTAATGACTACTTGTACTTTTCTGGCGTCTGCTGCAATTAAAAATGTATCGCGTCTATTTTCATTTCATTAAAATAAAATCCAGTAACCCTCTTGATGGTTAGGTAGCTAACTTAAACTAAAGAAACCACTACAAACGCAGACTTTTCATGACAAAATCCAAAGAAATGTTATATGAAATACTAATTTGACAACAGAAATGGTGTTTTTCTGGTGTATTGGCTTAAAAAACGAATTTAATTGCTATTCATGCCCATGAATGCCATGATCAACTTTGAAGAATTCTCACAAAAATATCAAAGATAATGGATGTTTAAAAAAAAAAAAAAGGCAGCTACACATCTTCCCATCTTCCTGCATGTGACCTTCAGATGAAATGAGACCCTTTAAAGAATAATTGGACAGTGGCAAGTCATGAATCTCCAATCTTTAAACTCTGCCCTCATTGGCATTAAAAATATCACGACCAGTGTGTTTTCAGCCCACATTTTTATATTTGGCCATTAAAGTGCTGGGATATAACAGCGTGGTGCCAATTAAGTCTACTTAAGAGCTATCACTTCCATCAACACAGCCTGTGTCATTTCATTCATTAAAACAGGAAAGTGCACTGTCAGATACTCTTATAACTGCATCAAATTGTGAAGCGTTTCATTGAGTTATGTAAAAATCAGTTTAAAGCAGTTTCAGTTATGCAGTTTGATTGGTCAGAATTTATTTACTTACTGTTAAATTCAACAAGGCATTACTAGTTACTAGATTGACTGTTGTAAACATGAAGCTACATAGCATCTTTCTCATTGGATGTTTTTTTTATTGCACTTATTTAAAGGAGTACTTAAGTGATTTTGTATTGCTAGATATCTTAACTTTTAGTACCTACCACAGTATGAGTCATGCTCCAAAAACATTTCCCTTAATGCAACTCAGTATCTTTTCTTTATACCTCCCCTTCCTGCTAAATGCCTCATCTTTTAAACTCCATGCACCCAGTTTATAACGTATAAGACATGAACATGCAAATGTTTTAATGCAAATGTGGACATTGTACAGATATTTGTCTGTTTTTGTCAGTTCTTCTCTCACTCTAGATATTTAATATAAATATGGGAAAATTTGCAGCCAATTACCCCGACTCACTTTATACTGTAGCACCAAATTTGAACATGTTTCTCAAGGGCTTAACCAAAAATCCTAGAACAAATACAGTTCCTGACAGAAATTTGAGGAGAAACACCCTATTGTCTGAGAATAACAAAAAGTGTCCACTAAGCCATATTATTATTATTATTATTATTATTATTATTTTTCAACCAATCCCAAATCCTTCTCTATAAAAGTACCAAACCTAAACAGGAAATTGATGATTAAAATATGGTATATTTCATGAGCGTAGCAGATGTTATATTATTCTGTAGGACTGCATAAAAAATGAAAGCAGTATCAATACTGAAACATTGACACTGACAAGAAATAAAACTCTTGAGCACCACTTCGCTCAGTCCCTACAGCAACTATATAGTAGTTTAGTATGTAAGGTTTAGTGCTTTATAGTGAGCTTAGTCAGAATTTATAACAATATCAATATAATATTTTTATCAGTATTATCTGACTGTATCCAACTTTGCATTTTTAATTTATTATATCATATAGTAAAATATGTTGTGTTAAAGCTCTGTGATATTTGTATCATATGGTATCATTATATTATAGGGACAGTAAATAGACCATTATGCTCTAACCAGAGTGATGGCTGAATGCTCGTTGGAACTGAGGGTGCTGCGTCTCGCCCCTTTTTTGTGACTTTCTGAAACAGGCAATCTGACAATCGCACTCATGTCATGCAGCAATTGGCCAGGGGCACAATCGAGTGCTTTTTGATGCTTTTGAGGAAAGATTGTGCAAAATTGTGCACTGTTACAGCTATTTGAATGTGTATTGTGTCTTGCCCCTCTCGGTGACCAGTGTGGCCAATCGGAACAGCTATAGACACTTTCATACGAACTAGTTTGCTTTGAGCATACCCAACCTTTAGTCTGCACATGCTGTTCAGAGACTCAGTGTTTCTGTCCATTACTGCCAGTTTACTGGAAGCCTACATGCTTATTGTATAGCTTTATATTCCTTAGCAGTTTAACATCAATTCAACAGGCTACTGAGTGACAAGGAAAACAGCATGTTCTTTTCCCTTTCAGTCTCCAACCCATAGTTTGATCCACTCACCCTGATCTCCTTAAGGGGATTCAAAAGTGAGATTTAACTTAAATTCCCCCAGAGGCTCTGTTTCAGGGCCAGACTGATGAGATTTTTTTTTTCCAACATAAATGATGTAACCTTTGAAAGTGGTTCGGTTCACGATGTAAAATACCTGCTGCAAAAGTGCCTGTGGACCCATTTCACTACTAAAATACGTTATATTCTCTCTCATTCTCTCTCAATCTACTCAAATTAAAACTACAGTTAGTGCGAATCACAACTAAATAACGTGTCTGTCTGAAAACAGCTGATACCTGTTGCTTCTTTTTTTTTTTTAAACTGCAGTTTAACAGAATTTTCCATTCCTGTATCTCATTTGCCGCATTAGCCACTAAGTGAAGTAGACATGTTATTATAGTGTTATCAGGTTAGTGCTGCAGGCCCTGGACAGGCTGTAGGAAGTGTAACATGGTCTGCTGATGGTCTGCTTGTCTCTGACTAATGGCTGTGAACATGATTGAATTTCTTAGTGCAGCCAGCTATTTAGTAATAATAATGGAGACGGCTGAATGTGTGGCCTGTGGGTGGGCACCACTATAGAATACTGTGCTGAAACCATTTTTAGGTTACGAGGTGTAAAATATTGACATACATTTATGCTTATTCTGAAGCATTAGTACTTGAGACTTGATCATTTTCTCCACTAGATGAAGGAGATATTGTACCTTTTCGTCCACCACATTTATATGACAGAGGCAGTTATTATATTTTAAATGGACCAAGGCTGTTTAATTAACTCATTGTTGTTATAATAATTAGTATAAGAGTCTAGTGAAACACTAAAAATGGTCCAAGGTAATGTCTGGAGACATACTCTAACTTCAATACTTTTGTAAATATATTCACATTCATGTTAGCTAGTCAGTCTGACATTTTCACCACTTGCCAACAACTTCACTATTTTTTTATTTCAGCCATTTATTATGGCAAACATGGTTATACTTTTAAGTACAGTTTTGAATGCGGGTCTTCTATTTTATTCCTTTGCTGACACTTAATTTTAATTGAAGTAATTGACTTCAGTTCATTTGCCAACTCCCTTCTTCTTCCTCAACCAGACTGCTGGCAAACAAATGCCCCTGTCATCTAATCACAACTGTGTTCCCCATAGTTGTGTGCTGCAGACCACATTCATTCATTCATTCATTCATTCATTCACTTACGTCAGTGGTGCTGTACAAAGATTTATGGTGGAATGAAGGCACAGCACATGTTGCATAGTTGCATGCCAGGACTTCTTTGATGCAGGCTGCCCTATATCACAGGGACACACAATAGCCCACCCTGCATCTGGAGAATGTGGCATGTCGAGATCTTGGGCATAAACACCACAATAACAACAGCAACAAAAAAGCAGTAAAAGTGTGAACAATATGGTACACATGTTAATGGACACCATCAAGACAGTCACAGCTTTCAACTGTGAACAGTCACCCCCCCCCCCCCCACCCCGCCTCTAACTATGTTAACTGCATCAACCAATCATACACAAAGAGCAGAGAGGCTTCAGGTGAAAGGCCTCCGAGAGTGATGTGTGTAACACCATTAAGGTAGAGGAGGGGTAGGATGTCACAGGGTAAAAGTCCGAGTCGTGTTAGCCTCAAGGCTGTGGGGTGTTTCATCTGGGAGCATGGCTAACCTCTGCATCCTGTCTCGATTTCCTGCTCTGTGAATCATGCCAGTCCCAGCAGACAGACAGACAGACAGACAGACAGACAGACAGACAAGCAGACAGACAGGCAGCCCACTCAGTGGAGCAGAAACACCGGGAGCTCAGTGGCTGCCATGGATACACTCCTGGAGTCTCTTTACTGCTCTCACTCTGTATGTTTACTGTATACATGGGTGCATGCATGTGCATGGGTTTATTTTGGAAGCCTTGAGCCCGGCCACTATATTAAGAATAATGTATTTCTGTTGTGCAAATGGTGATGAGCAGTCTGAAATGTTCTGTTTTTGCGCAGTCAATTGAAAAATGTGGGCTGTACTTTCTACTAACAAAGTTTGGGTTTCTGTAGTACTCTTTTATATTGATTTAAAGCCGTTTTGATCAATATTTGTATTAAAAAGTGATTAAATTACTATATATAATGTGAAAGGGGTTGCTTGTAGGCACAAACCCACAGAGAACTCGGTTCTCTTCAGCTCTATAGAGCATTTTAGCATCTTTTAGCTCATTGTTTTGGTTTTATGGCCCACAGCTTTATGATTTCGATTCACTCTCACTGCTCTCATCAGCTTTGTTTTTAGCAGGCTGCTGTTTTCAGCAAAAAAGCTGTAAAACCCCAAAGTTAGCGACTAGCTGGTGAACATAGTTGAGTCCCTTCTATGTCATGATGCTCCCTGCTAAACAAAGAACTGCGGCTGCTATCATGCTAAATTTTGAGTTGGAACCATATTATTCTGTCTCACAGATGTGCAAACACAGTTCTTATTGTTTCTGGCTTCTTTTTGTGCATTTAAGTTAAGAACTGGGCCATCATTGAGCATTCTGCTAACACTACTGTTTGGCTCCCCCTGTTTTTATGGGAACTATTGCAAATGCTGGATCTATAAAACAGGTCCAGTGCTAGATTGAGAACAATCTACCACAACAGCAAGTGAGCTATCATGAACTGGCTGTAGGTAATAAAAAAAATCAATTATGCTCACCAAGTGTGTGTTGTACTAAGAGGTAATTACTAAATTGATCATTTACTGTTTTACTTGGGCAAAGCTTCTGATTTTTCACTGTATTACTTCCTGCATCCTTTATTCTTTCAGGAGGTCCATCGGATCACCACAGGCGATGGCATCAAGCGCGTCGACAAGGACGACCCGGCGGCCAGCGAGGTGGGCTGGATGACCTCGGTCAAAGACTGGGCCGGAGTCATGATATCTGCTCAGACACTGACGGGCAGAGTCCTGGTGAGTTCAGCCATCACCCTACGTTCAATGTTTGATTGACATCTTGAGCTACTTTAGCCTACATGAAGCAGGCCGTCAGTTAAGACGTCAATGAGATGAAGCATGACAGCCGATCATGATCACCCCCGAACTTCTTCATGACAGCTAAGCACTCGGGTTGAACTCCCCCATAGTATATTTTAACTGTGAGGGAGCCTCATGAAAAATATTTGTTATTATAGGACAAGCCAGAAACCTTGCTGAGGAGGAGCTTCTGTCTGACAAGCCACAAATCTGAAGCGCTTGAATGTTCCTTGAATTTATTTCTGCTTGTCGGAGGCATAAATACACCGTTTTGAACGATATACCTTGGTAGCTTATCTCCCAGACAGGGAGGCAACCACATCAAAACAAAGCTAGGGCAACAAAGAGGAGAGATTTAAAGAGTGTATTAAGGTCATACATCCCATAATGCCCTCAGACAGCAGAGAGAAACTGATCCAGAAGGAGAGAGGAAGGGAGGGGAAGGACATGTACAGTTTACCAATTGCATTTGGTCAACTGAGGTGGTTGCCATGGCGCCTGCCACCTGGTGTGTCTGTTGACAGTGTCACGTGGCGAACACATGCCTTTACAGCCGCATGTTATCATCTTAATATTATACAGCGGGATTAAATGAAGGCATGAGATTATCAGGTCCTTATCTTGTTGCAACCTGCCCTGCCCAGTGAGTCAGTCTAGTCAAGGATAGTCATACTCAATTGCAAGGTGAAGTGAAGGAACTGCTTTGGCATGATGGAGATTATGTTTTTTTTTTTGTTGTTGTTGTTTGTTTTTAATTTAACAACAGTGCTTAATGATTTGGCTATAAGCGCTTGGCAATCCAAGAGCAGGACTGATGAAATGAAATGGCATGAGTGGGGAGCGCCATGCCAAAGGCTTGCCGCAGTGCTCGGGGCTCGATCCCACTTTCACCCACCGCCCTAAATGATGCAGTGCTGCATCTCCTGTTGGCTCAGTGTGCGGAAGATGTTAATCATGAATGCTGGGTCATAGTTTGATGTGAAACATTAACTTCAGTTTATGCTTGCGCTAGCAGCCATGTTGGAAGGTGGTGACAGCTACTTTAAAAAACTCAAATCAAGTCAAATATATCTGTAGCTGTAAACAAAAAAGATTTTTTAAAGGATTTCTGGTTTCTGTATGTGTTTGTATGATGGATAATTTTCCTGCTTCTGGTGGATTCTGTCATTTTAAACCCCATGAAGTGAGACATTTGTTGCTTGTAGATGACGTGTGTAGCCGTAAGCTTCTGCAAGGAGATGATTAGTCTCAAGAATGAAATAAAACACTTTTTTTGGGGGGGGGGCTAAAAACAGCACAATTTCTTCATCCTCCTCCAAATGTCATGTGAAACTTTGATGACTCAGGCTGAACTCAGGTTGTCCCCACGGCATCGTCTTATTAGTTCGTCCTGAGCACAGACGCTGGTGACAGTTAATGGTGACAGCGACATATTGCTAACAGAAGCGTGACTGCTGTTCTGTGTTTCCTTGTTTTTCCACTTTGAACCACCAACACTCAACTCATATGTGTGTATGTGTGCGTACAGCTGAAGTGCTCTGTCTCAATGATGGCTTGACACACAACTGTTTAGCGAGTGCTCGTCTGTAACCATGGCAACTGCAGCTTACCTAAACTCAGCAGATGTGTGTTTTTTTATGTCGGCCTGTTTAGGGGGGCACATTAAAGCCTATTTCCAGGCTGTTTGAGAGGGAATTTTAGGGGGGGGGTAAGAGCACGGGATGGCTTAAATGAAAGGCTGAGCATGTTTGTGTGTGAGTGTGTGTGCGTTTTATTTCATGCATCTGTCTGTGTGAGTTTGTGGAGGAGGGTTGAGCTGCTTTTCCCACATTTTCACTCACACTGTTTTTCAAAATTTATTTTAAAAACATACTGTTTGCAAGCGGCCAATTTGACATTCTGGAACGACCTTTTATGCCCGGATATTTCTATACCTGTTTTACTGGCAGCCTTTATTAATAAAGGCCAGTAGAGGACGAATCGATTTATTTTTTTTACCTTTTAAATTTAGGCTCTTCTCCATGATACGTGTGGCGCACGTGAATCCAAGTGAAATGTGTGTCCTCTCATTAATATTACCAATTAAATCTGCTTAAATTATTAAACAGAGATGTGGATGAAGTCGAGGGGAGAATAAGTCTTAACCCTCAAAGACTACTGAGACATGGATTATGCAAAAAGTAGTACAGTAGTTTGCAATGATGGTGTAGATATATGAATCTCAGCCAGACAGACATTGGTTGATGTCTCTACAAATTCTTTTCAGTTCAAAACAGTAGTTACAAAGTGCTTTACATGAGGGAGATAAAAAAAAGAGAAAATAAATGGTATGAACAAGCAACCAAACATATAAAAACAAGGGCACAAAAAGGCCACTGCAAGCCACAAATTAAAAGTTATAAGATCTAGAAAATCAAGTATAAACTCATTACACACAAGCTAAGAAACTAGTTTTCAGACTTATCTGATCTTCCCATCAGATAGCGATTGTGTGTAGTGACATGTTTTTTCATAATACATGAAATTAAATTCTCTCACGGCTTATAATCTGGTATTTCAAACTGAAATTAGGGGTATTAACCTTAACAAATGCGGCGTGACATATTTTAACCAAATGTGAGATGCTGCACGGTGATCCTCGCTGCAGACGGAGCCGAATGTTTACTTCTCATGGTAGATGTTGAGTGATTAACAGGTGCAGGCTGCCCTGTGGAAGGCCCAGAGGCCTGATGTTCATTTGACCGTCTGGCCTGCATTTTAGCAGATAGTAAAAGATCAAACATCACCTTAAGGGCTATTTGATTTGCAGGAAGGACACTTCCCAATGACCTTTCAGTCTCTAAAGGTTTATCTGCTGGAGATCAGCGCTCCGCTCCTCATGCACTGAAATAAAACCGAAAAGGCGAGGCCTCGTGTTTACTAATTCCAGGTCAGCAGCATGCTGTATGTAAGGACATGGTTTCCCCCAGATTGGGGACACAGAAGGATCCCATCTGTCAGTTTATGCATTATTGCATTTCCCCTCCCCCCGAGACATGTTTGCATGAAACAAGACCACCCTCCCTATTCATCAAAAATGTCATCATGTTACTGTTTGCTCACGTCAAAACAAACAAAACTGGCTTTGGGGGCTGAACAGGTGGCTGCAGCTCGTACCTGTGCCAAAAAACCCAGTGGGTGTACTGTAATGTCATGCATCTATTTCCTGTTCAGGCGCACTTCCCTCGAGAATGTAATCTTCAAGAAATCGTACAATGGGGAGTGTGATAGAGCAAGTCTGAGGTTAATATATTCTGAAGGAAAATGTGATTTCTCTTAAATGATGGGACCCTGCTGAGTGACATTTAGCCCATGTGTACTCGGCTATAGAGGTCCACAGGGGGAGCTGGGATGTCGCAAGGCTATTATTCTGGCAAGAGAGAGGTTTTCTATTAATGGAAGCATGGAGCTGCCCTCTGGTACTCTTCAGTTTGCAGTCTTTGCCCCTTTACCCCAGTTGCAGCCACAGGTTAAACACAGTCAGTGATATCAAAGGATTGGACAAATAGTCTATAACATTGTGGGTTAACCCTTGGCTATAACTTCTTTTATTTAAGGGATTCTGGCACAGTCACTACCGCTGGGCATGCTGTACTACAGGATAAATCAGAGGGTCATCAAAGTCAGGATTTATTCTTGAGGCACCATGTATATTTGTACCTAATCTCATGACAATCAATCCCACAATCCAGTCCAAACATGTCAACCTCCTGGTGGCACTCAAAGGAAAAGTTAGGGTCTTCTGGAGACCATGAAAATTTGTACCAATCCCATTTTGTAGATGCTGATATATTTCACTGGATGAATTAAAACTTTGACCAGCTGGTGGCACCAGAGGGAAAGTCAGAGGAGCACCAACATCATTTGGGATTCATCCTCTGGGCACCATGAATGTCTGTAAAGAATTTCTTTGCAATCCATTTAAGGATTGTTGAGATATTTCAGTCTGGACCAAAGTGGTGGACCGACAGACAAACCGACATTGCCATCCATAGAGCCATTTGATACTTGAGAAAAAATTTATGATGATTATGAGGCAAGGTTGGATTTTATAAGGAGCACTATTTTTATATGACTTCTATTAAGGCGGGGTGAGAGGGGGGATAAGAGATAAAAAATATGGACGGTGCAGATTCAGATCAGATCTTCTTTCTGGTTTTCAAACAGTCTCTCCTTGAAGGAATTCATGGTGTTGTGTTTGCATGTAAACAGGGAATGTGACAGAAATAGTTGTGTGAAAAATGAAAAAAAAAAAAAGGGAGCTGGAGAGAGAAATTCAGACCCTGCTTTCTTTCTCACCTCCACACACCTGGCTGATCTCTGCATGAAGTGGGTGTGAATGTTGGATTGTCGGTTTTGGAAAGATGCAGAAATTGTTTTTTTTTTCCGAAACAGTTCGACCATCCGACAAGCACTTCTGATAAAGCAAACTGGCAGATTAAATTCTGAGGAGGAGGAGTGTGATTTTTGGTGCAAAATGTATCAGTCAGGTGTTAAGGGTTAAACAGTGTGCAAAAGGTGTCGGCGGATTTACTTCTAGCTCATCATCACCAGCTGTCAAACAAAATGTGCTAATGATTCAGAATCTTGGATTACCGAGGGTCAACGTGTACAGGAAGTCCTATTGGGTGACAGGGGGAACGAGTCGTTTCTGTCTTGACCAATGTCGTCTAGATTTGATGTCGCCTGGGGAGCAGCTGCAAGGGGAGAAAGGAGCACTGAACGAAATTATAGGTGGGCCAGAAGGGCATTTTCATCAGGCGGACAGACTCACCTCCTCCTCCTCTGAGTGGCTTGGTGAGCAATGGCAATTGTGCCACTACATGGAAAAGCTTTTTGTTTGATGAGAGTGAAAAAAGGGAAACGGGGGAAGGAGAGAGAGAGAAAGAGTAAACACTCCTGTGGGGACCTTCTCTCTTCTCTCAGAGGCGATTATGGCACTGCAGCAGCAGAAATGTCCAAAGTGCCATTTGGAAGTGATGGAAGCACTTATCCTTCACATGACTGAGAATTCAGCTTAGTGCTGCTTATTTATCACAAATTTTCCATGGTGTTCAGCTCAGTACTCAAACAGCATTTTACTGTGTGTGCCTTTTTCTTGACATTCCCAGTTGACTCTTGGCTTTAGATTTGTACGTCTGTGTTGTTATATGTAACAGATATTCTACCAACATGCTTGTGGCCTTGAGGTAGCGACAGGAGGCTGTTGGCCACCTGTGGACTCCAGTGCCAACAGGATTGTGTGTGACTTTCACCGCACCCAGTCGCAACAGAGTGAACAACGTGGCAGTGTCACTTGGCTTTCTGCCCGCCTCTAAGTCTGCCACTATTTTCGGGTGACAGCAGCTGCCAGGATGTTTGTCAAGGCCCTCCAGAAAGAAACAATGCTATTTGAGACTCAAGTTTTTTTCCTTGCTTTTGTCATCCCTACTCAAAATTAGAAGATAAGTCATTTCTGTCTATAAGTGAGTCTTAAAAACGTTATTTTCTGAAACGAACTATAAAAATTCTGCCACAGCAGTAAGATTATTTCATTGTATTTCCAACAGAATTCAATTCATAGTTCAAGAAATTGGTGTCTATATCTTATAACATGAAAGAAGAAGGGAAATTGCTGCATTAAATAAGAAAAATTAAACTTGATTTTAAAAATACATAAAACAAAGTATTGAAATAGGCAGAAATAAACTTACAGCACTGGCAGCAAATAGGACATACACACAAAAATATTTTTTAACAATTGAATTTTAACAATGCCATTTGCGCAAAAACTATTTAGTTTAACCGTTTATTGTTTTTAACCAATAGTGGCATTGCTCTAGGGAATGTTGGTCTGTCGGTTGGACAGTACAGACCTTCATATCCATCTCAGGAGGATGAATTGTTGTTACTTTTCAACTGGTGCCACCCTCGGGTCAAAATTATACTTTGATTTATGACCAAATACCAACAAAACTAATGACATTAGTGCCAATTAGCAAATGTTAGCATTCAAGCACATTAAACAAAGATGGTGAACATGATAAGTAACACTAACATGTTAGCATTATCATCGTGAACATGTTAGCATGAGGACATTAGCATTTGACTCAGTATTGTTTTTACTTTTTAATTGGCCCTAGTGCATAATCAGCAGCTCATTTGTATTTAGAGCTGAAACGATTAGTCGATTTAATCGATCAGTCGATTGTTTGAGTTATTTTTCAAGCAAAAATGTGAAATATTCTCTTGTTTCAGCTTCTCAAATGAAGAATGGCTGCTTTTCTTCATCTTATATGACAGTAAATTCAATATCTCTGGGTTTTGGACTGTTGGTCGGAAAAAAACAGGCAAATTGAACACACTGTGGGCTCAGATTTGTTTTCACAATTTTTTAAAAACATTTAAAAACTAAAAGATTAATCAATTAATCAACAAAATAATCAGCAGATAACTTGAGAATTAAAATAATTGTTAGTTGCAGCTCTATTTGTATTTTATCCCCATTTTTTCTTAAGTTAATAATTTTCTGAATTGTAAATGTCACAAGCTGATAATGTTTACTGTAAACTGTAGTTGTGTCTGCAGCAGGAAACCTTTTGGCTGCTGATAATTGCTTTAAAACAATCTGCTCCTTTCAAGAAATCCCAGTATTTTTTGTTAGAAAGTGGTAAAAAAACAAAAATGACAAGCCTCATATATACAGTATGCTCATCTTAGCAGAATTCAGACAGGCTTCTTATTTTCAATGCAAATGACGAAGCTGTTTTCTTTACTGCTTCGGCTTGAACGGTGTCTAAAGTGTCTGGAGTCTGTTTAGATTTATAACATCATTAATATTTGCCCTCGGTGCAGCACATTGTCTGACACTCAGACAAATCTAAGTGTTGCTTTGACACTTTTATTTGGGATTGTCTTGACCTGTGGCCATCTGTGCCTGCAGAGTCTACAGACTGAGAGTTGCTTAACTCTCTGTGCTTGTGGGGCCAAATTCTTGCAGCAATCACGCCATTAGTTTTGGACACCAGCGTGTATCAGGTGTGATAATTACCATCCTCCCCGGGGGGAGGAGGAGCTTCTAATTTGGATCTTCTCTATGATTCTATGTTTGGCGGGCCGCATTTTGAACACAGTCTCATTTGGCACAAACAATCAGTGGAGTATAATTAGTTTGGTGGAGTAGCATCATATTCAGATATGAGAATAAACTGTGAAGAAGAGGTTTGTGATAACACTCTTCCCCGTCTCAAAAATCCCATTCATAAGCACAATTTTGATAAGGAATTCTCAACCGTCTTGAATTTGGCTCTCCAGATTTCATTAAAAATCCTCAGCGACACAATGACCTGACAACCGGTGCTGCTGTAGAGCTCCCATAGTCTTCAAAACCCATCACGATCTTCCTTTTCTTCTCACGGGAAAGGCAGACATGGAAGAGATGTAAATAAGGTAACTCTTAATTTTTACAGCTGGCACTTAACATCAAACATACTTTCCATTGGCAAGTTCAGTTTAATTAATTAACACAGCCACTCAGAGAAATTGAATATCTGGAGGTTAATAGATGTTGCAAACACGCACACAACAGGTTATAACTTTGAAAGTTCACTTTAAGCTCAGCCCTCAGTCTGTGTGGCTAATTGCAATCTAATTATGTCCGACTGCAGAATCCAATCTTATTCATTAATATCTCAGAAGCTTTTCTCCAACACGTCCTACTGTAGTGTTCCCACTTCATGTATCACGCATCCCCCTCGAACCCTTAAAAAGACATGTGGCTGCTACAGTTACAGTATGTCCAGCTTCCCAGATACAGAACATGATTTACATTTTAACACATGACAGGAATTTCCATTTCCATTGTGCAGAGTTTCTCTCTCAGTAGGAACCCCTCCTCTCTGAAGAGCTGCTAGAGAGGTGAGTCATTGCTCGTACTCCAATCACACACAGACATACGTCAGAGAAGCAATATTTTTAGACAGATTATTTTGTCACTTTTTCTTATTTGGCAGCTCCTTTGTCTTGTTTTCAAGACTCAGAAATAAGTGAATTAGAGCATCATATTTTGGACACACAGCGAGAGGCTGGGGGGACACACCACATCCCTCCCCTCCCATCCTAAGCTCTTTACGCCTCTCTGTGAGAGTGGTTGGGCTGCTTCCAGGGTGGCTTAAATCATGGCTAAGCCAGTGTGGGATTTAGAGTTCTATACTGCATGTTTTGTTTGTGGGTATTTTAATAGCTGAATAAAGGGACAAACTATTGTAGAATAAGTTTAAGTCTCTTAAATAGAGTGGAGCATGTTGTTTTGGTCTAATGAGTAGGTTTTAGGATCAATCCTGTCACACGAAAGAGTTATAAAAAGCAAAGAGAATCCCAAATAGACCAGGCTTGACTCAAAATGTTCAAGGATAGCAGCATTGTTTTTACAGCTCAGAGTGAATGTCATCAGCGCTCATAGATCAGAGCGCTCACTATATACAGCGACCAGTGTCAAACAAACAGAGGATAAGGTTTCAGGCTGCGGGTAGTTACAGTGCAACCTATACAACATGAAACACAAACTGAGCACTTGTGTGTAGCTGCCAAGAGTTTAGGGGAGGATCCAGTTTCTAAGTGCTTTAACCGCCATTATTTTTTTAGTATCTCTGCAACAAAGCTAATGTTTAGAAACCAAATATCAAGCTACTGTTTTACAGCTTGAAGTGTATATTCTTCTTTAGCATGATCATTGTTTTAACCTCCTCTTCCTACTACTATTATAATAATAATATTAAAGATAATAATATAATTCTATATGTATTGCGACTTTCATCCAATGAAACAATGTTAAGCAGGATACAAGAGCAAAAATAAACAAAATGTTCAGTAACAGTAAAAAGTAAAACTTAATACAGAAAACAATAAAATATGTACAATTTTAAAAAAGGTATACTTAAGGATAAAAACATGGATCTTTAATATTAAATGATGTGTATAAGTAACTCATATGTTCATACTAATTGTTCATAAAAGTCAAACAGACTCTTGGTAACCTTTTGTACTGTTAGTTTAGTTCTTGTCAGTGGGAGAAATGTTTGAACATGAGGATGAGCTCAGCCTCCAAACACAGTTTGTGAACATGCCCTTATTTATACATTAATCAGGGAGTTGATCTTCTGAATCCTTAATCCAAACAGAAAAGGGTTGCTCACCTCCAATTTCACGTGTTGTTTAAACAGTTTTATAGTTTAATAAATAAATAAATGGTTCCATTTATTTCTCCTTCATATCTACAGATCCTCAAACACAGAACGCTGACTTACTGACCTCACTGCCTTACTCCATCTTTCATTCTTTCCCCTGCTGCCACTGTCATGTGCATGCAAATGTAGTTTTTAGTAAATATCCAGCACATGTTTCATCAGCATATTGAATCAGCAGGCGTGTTGTTCACTCATTACACCTGGCTGACGAGTAGGCATGAGATGAGAATGATGAGAATGCCTAAATAGGCATTTCTGGTAGCTCATTAAGAGTTTTCATCCCTGCTAGGAGATGGAAAACCTGCCTGGAGCTGCTGCAAAGCGTCACAACGTTACTGCATTCAGCTGCAATTTGTAAAGGGACTGAGAACAGAAAATTTAACAGGCACTCTCGCTGACGTCAGCAAGAGACAAGCAACATAGCGCAAGAGGGAAATAAAAAAAAGTCTTATGCGTATACTTCATCAGACACAACATCCTTGCTTTTTTTTAAATCTAAGCATACACTCACATGCCGCTGAACCTATTTCCCAGTCTGCCAATTTCTTCCTACATGTTCAACATGGATTTTCTTTATTTTTCCTCATTTTTGGATTCCCATTTGAAACCTGCAGGAGCCTGTTACTCCATGCTGTGTGTTCTGAGGTTCACTGAACATCACAGATTACAGCTTGGTGTGTTGATGTTGGGTTAGGGAGTGAATCAGGAAGTGTGAGTGGCTGTAGAGACCCTGCAGGCTCTTTCCCAGGCAAACCTCAATTCTCAAGAGTATACTACTTATTGCTGAACCAGTTTCCTCTGTGGCATTCAGTGCACTATAGGAAAGGAATATGACAAATGTTGTGTTTTTTATATATACATTTTGCAGTCATGTTGGAAATGTGCCACATTCAGAGAAGGTATTTATATCAAATCATAAATCAATGTGCATCAAGCTGCCACATACTGTAATTTGGACAGCAGCTGTTGGGAAAGTTCACTGGCTATTTTTAACCTGATGTTTACAACACAGGAGGGAGTTTGCTAAATGGTTTTAATAATTATGATGTCATCAACGTACAGTGTCTCTGACGATGTGTGTTAGAGAAAATAACAATTATCACAACATGTAAGTAGCAAATGATTACAAATAAAAATGATTGCTTTCTTGGTTTTAATGCACTTTAAATTAATTCTATGAAAGAAATGTGCAAAACCTTAACTCAAACTGACACCATATGCATAGTTTGGGATATATCCTTAAAAAGAATGGAAAAAATAAGCAAGGATGTTGTGTCTGATAAAGTATACACCTAAGACTTTTTTTCCCTCTTGTGCTACGTTGGCTGTCTCTTGCTGACGTCAGTGAGAGCACCTGTTAAATTTTCTGTTCTCAGTCCCTCTGCAAATTGCAGCTGAATGCAATAACGTTGCGACACTTTGCAGCAGCTCCAGGCAGGTTCTCTGTCTCATAGCAGGGATGAAAACACCAGAACTTTACTCTGGTGCCTTCCATAATTACCCAAAACAATGTTCAAAGTTTGTGCACAGTGTCAAGTATTGTTTATTTTAAACATATAAATCAGGGGAATTTTTAATAAATCAGGGCATAGTAACATAAAACCTTGCACCAATAAAGTTGCGTAATTTTCTTTGTGTTCTAGTGTGCAACTTGCATATAACTTGTTTATTGCAATGTTTGTCTGTACACAGGTCACCTCATCCAGTGCAGTTGCACACTGCCTGGGTCCAGACCTTTGAATCTGCCCACTCCATTGATTCTGTTGACAATTCTGTCTGATATCAGGCAAGTTGAGCACACATTTGAAGTAAATGGCAAAAAAGTGTTGGTCTGCATTGGTTTGTTCAAACATCCTTGGTAGAAAAACATCCACACTGGAGAGAGTCATTCATGATATTGACTTCTCGTAACAGTCACTGTTCATTTCTCAAAGCCATGAAGGCAACGTTTTACTAACCTTAGCCAAGCGGTTTGGTGGGTCTCAGTCCCACAGGGAGGGGCAGTAAATCAGCACTCATATGCTGTAGCTTGTTTTTGACTGCAAACAGCATATGTTGTTTTATAGGTGTGAGGACTTGTGAGGATTGCTGTAATGCCAGGGAGGGTGTTGCGTAAATGATGTAAGAGCTATAACAGCAGCCTTCCATTAAATATCAAGTTTTCAAAAACAACTTGATAGGGGGCTTAAATATCCTATGGTGCAAAGTGACAGGTTATAAATGAAGGGTTCCTTACAGTAGATGTTTGTTATTGTTGTATTTTAGCATTTTTATAAGGATATTTATTTTAGGGCTCTACTGGCTGTGCCTCTCACTTGACAGAGCCAAGTTGTATAAAGCTGAACGTTGTGACAGATCTTCCTCCATTCTGGACTCTCCATTCTCTCAAAGGTCGTCACTGTCAAGATGACTTGCAGCTGGTCTAGCAAATTTGCTAGTGTTTATTTCTATAGAAAAGCTCATCGTGAGCAGATCCCTGAGTGAATCCACTTGTTGCAACAATTCCAATTAAATGAACAGTCTGCTGTTATAAATGCTGGTTTGACAAAGCTCTTAGTTTGTACTGATGTAAATCTATGACACAGGATACTCATGTGAGATGAACAGTATCTACTCACCCTGTTATGTGCTTTGTATACATACAAAAACAATCAGTTGTTGATTGCTGTAGCTGCCCAATAAAACTACCTGTATACTCTACTGTTTTCCTGTTTGCTGGTTCCCTGTGGAGGCGGATGCATCCAGATTTGGGAATGATGACATTATTACTGAATAGCAGGTCTATCCCTCTTGAACTGTTGTAATGCTGGTGGTGATCCCTAATGATGTGGAAGCAGCTGCATGAAGCTCCACGGAAGCCTGGAAGACAAAGGAAATAATCTGCTTTCATTGACAGGATGAGAGAGAAATCCCTTAAACCCACCGGTTTAAGTCTCATGTGTGAAAGTTGCAGGCACAAAAGAAAAAAAACGGATGGAGTCCTGCTTAGGATACTGTACTGTCATCCTGGGAAATATGCTGAATGATGCAGTTGAAGCCTGGATCAAACAACTTCAGTACTGTAGATCATGCATATGACGAGCATAACAAATTGGGGTCTCCATAACCCCACTGGGGTCTTCAAGGGTTCCCAGCAAAAGTTTACTTAAACTGACAAAATTTTTTTCTCAGTTTGGGCAAGTTTTAAGACTAGTATTCTAATCATATGTTATACTCTAATATCTGCCCTTGTACAAAGTAGACCAATATATAATTCAATAATTAGTTAATAAAACATGAGCTATCTGAGTCTCCTGGGTGTCCCTGCATGTCCAAATGTGGGTCTATCACAAGAAAGCTGTGAAGCAGTGCCTTGAATGATGTAATATTTTCTATGGAAAATGATCCTCCTCCTTCTTTTTCTTAGTTGGTCTTAATGAAAGAGAGAATTCTCCACTGGGTTTTTGTGGTGTGTTTGTGGTTTGTTCTGGGAACTAACACTAACCTACAGTACAATCTTCAGTGTATTTTGTTTTTATTTATTTGTTTTATTGTGGCAAGACATTTATGTCCTATACCTGTTCTTGCTCTACATCGCCATCTTTAATTTGTGTTTCTTGAACAAAACCAAAATGGAAATGAGAAACTTGCACACAAGCCAGTCAGGGCATCAAACTTGGAAAAAAGGGATAAGCAGTTTTGGCATTAATGATTCAAGCCAAGTCAATTTTATTAATATAGTGTCTGGAGAGGTCTAGACCGTACTCTTTACAATATTATTTACAGAGACCCAACATTCCCCCATGAGCAAGCACTTGGCAACAGCGGCAAGGAAAAGCCCCCTTTCAACAGGAAGAAACCTCAAACAGAACTGAGCTCTGGGTGGACAGTCAGCTGCCTTGACTGGTTGGGATGAGAGAGAGAGAGAGAGATGTATAATAATAATAATAATAATAATAATAATGATAATAGTAATAATAGTAGCAGTGGGTGTTGAGCAGGATTACAGGGGCAGTGGGTGGATTGCAATCACAGATCCAGATTCTACAACTCCGGAGGCAGAAATACCTGCAGAAAGCAACAGGAGGAGAGAAGAGAGAGATGATAAAGCACAAAACTACAGGAGAGAGAAGATGTTGAGTTAGTAACATGCATTAATGGTACATGAATGCGTACAGATGGAGAGGGAGAGGAGGAGAGAGGAGCTCAGTGCACCATGGGAAGTCCCCCGGCAGTCTAGGCCTATGAGCAGCATAACTAAGGGCCGGGCCAAGGCGAGCCTGGCCGACTCTAACTATAAGCTTTATCAAAAAGGAAAGTTTTAAGCCTGCTCTTAAATGTAGAGAGGGTGTCTGCTCCCCGGACCGAAACTGGAAGATGGTTCCACAGGAGAGGAGCCTGATAGCTGAAGGAGACTTTAGGAACCACAAGTAAAACTGCATTCTGGGAGCGCAGTGTTCTAGTGGGGTAATATGGTACTATAGGTGAGGAGAAGTATTTTAAATTCTATTCTGGATTTTACAGGAAGCCAGTGCAGAAAAGCTAATATGGAAGAAATATGATTTCTTTTTCTAGTTTTTGTCAGTACATGTGCAGCAGCATTCTGGACCAACTGGAAAGTCTTTAGAGACTTGTTGGGGCAGCCTGATAATAAGGAATTGCAGTAATCCAGCCTAGAAGTAACAAAAGCTTGGACTAGTTTTCTGCATCTTTTAGAGACAGGATGTGTGATTTTTGCAATGTTACGTAGGTGAAAAAAAGCAGTCCTTGACATTTATTTTATGTGAGAGTTAAAGGACATATCCTGAACAAAGATAACTCCCAGATACCTTACAGTAGCGCTGGAGGCCAGGGCAATGCCATCCAGAGTAGCTATATCATTAGATAATGTGTTTCTAAGGTGTTTAGGGCCAAGCACAATAACTTCAGTTTTGTCTGAGTTTAATAGCAGAAAATTGCAGGTCATCCAAGTCTTTATGTCTTTAAGGCATGCTTGAAGTTTAGGTAGCCGATTGGCTTCATCTGGCTTCATTGATAAATATAATTGGGTATCATCTGCATAACAATTAACATTTATGGAGTGTTTCCGAATAATATTACCTAAAGGAAACATATATAAGGTGAATAGTATTGGTCCAAGCATGAACCTTGTGGAAGAATATATTACTAATATATTACCTTGTGGAAGAATATATTACTTTTGCATGCATGGAGGATTCATTGTTAAAATGTACAAACTGAAATCGATCTGATAAATAGGACTTAAACCAGCTTAAGGCAGTTCCTTTAATGCCAATTAAATATTGTCTCTGTAATAGAATGTGATGGTCAATGGTGTCAAATGCCTAAGATCTAACAAGACAAGTACAGAGAGAAGTCCTTTGTTCGATGCAATTAGTAACTTTCACCAGTGCTGTCTCTGTGCTATGGTGCACTCTAAATCCTGACTGAAAATCCTCAAATAAACTATTGTTATGTAGAAAGTCACACAACTGGTCAAGGCAGATGGCCGCCCACCTAGAGCCCCGTTCTGCTCGAGGTGTCTTCCCGTTAAAGGGGAGTTTTTTCTTGCCGCTGTCGCCAAGTGCTTGCTCATGGGGGAATGTAGGGTTGGGTTAAATAAAGAGCACAGTCTAGACCTGCTCTATGTGAAAAGGGCCCTGAAATAACTTCTGTTGTGATTTGGCACTATATAAATAAATTTGCCTTGACTTGACTTGAACTGATTGGCGACTGCTTTCTCAAGGATCTTATAGAAAAAGGGAAGGTTAGATATAGTTCTATAGTTGGCTAAAACACCTGGATCAAGAATAGGCTCTTTTTAAGAAGAGGTTTAATTACAGCTTCTTTAAAGAGCTGTGGCACATAGCCTGTTAATAAAGACAGATTGATCATAGATCATCTAGAAAAGTAGTGCTAACTAAGGGTAAAACTTCCTTATGCAGCCTAGTTGGGATGGGTTCTAAGAGACATGTTAGTTCAGGAAGGTCGATTGGTTGGAAGATGAATGGCTCTAAATATTAACAAGATTAAGAGTTTATATCCAGGCTGCCAGCTCTGTGAGGCTGCACTTAGGCACAGTGGTGCTTTTACCTTATATGCTGATGTTCACCATCTTAGTCTAGCATGTTAGTAGAGCTGCAGTGATTAGTCGATTAATTGATTAGTTGTCAACTATTAAATGAATCACCAACTATTGTGATAATTGATTAATTGTTTTTATTTTTTTAAGAAAAAATGTCCAAATTTTCTGATTTCATCTTCTGAATATTTTCTGATTTCTTTAGTGCTCTATGACAGTAAACTGAATATTTTTGGGTTGTGGACAAAACATGACATTTGAGGACATCACCTTGGGCTTCGGGAAACAGTGATCGACATTTTTCACCGTTTTCTGACATGTTATGGACCAAACAACTAATCGATTAATCGAGAAAATGAACGACAGATTAATCAATAATGAACATAATCATTAGTTGCAGCCCTACATGTTAGCATGTTAACATTTGGTCATTAGTATTATTAATAATAATAATAATAATTACTTTATTTGTATAGCACCTTTCATACAAGAAATGCAGCTCAAAGTGCTTTACAACAAAAGTAATTACATGCACCAAGTGCTTCGCATGAAAAGGACATAAAAGAACATAAAAGCATGTAAAAAAACATTAATATAACAACAACATTAATGTACTTCAGTGGTGGTAATTTGAGACTTTATAAGCGAAAATTTCAGAAAGTATTTCGCCATGTGTACACAATCTGTAAATCGGCAGCTAGGTCTCTGAAGCCATAAGCAAACAGAACCTCCCTATTCCCAGTGAACACAGTCTCACCACCAGTTTCGATTAACCGAAATAAGCCTCTTTCAGCTCACCCCAGAAAGTCTTCCCACAGGTTTAACCTCACTGTGTGTCTTATCTGTGTTGGGCGCAACCCAAAGCTGCCCCGGAAAGAAACCACCCTCAGTGGTGCTGTGGGGGTTAAAAACACACACCACAGTCTTTTCTCAAAGTTACCAACCACTGACCTCAGCACCCATGTAACATAAGATGGAACATGAAACCCACTTGATAATAATAATAAAAATAAGATACAATAAAGTGAAAATACGATACATAGAATGCATACTGCAGTGGTAGTAGTTTGAGACTTAATAAGCGAAAACTCAGAAAGTATTTCTCCATGTGTTCACAATCTGTAAGTCAGTGCCTAGGTCTGTGAAGCCATAAGCAAACAGAACAGAAAGTGCAAAGTATTTTGCACTTTGCATTAAGTGCAAAGTACAGCTGAAGCTGATAGGAATGTCATTAGTTTTGCAGGTATTTGGACAAATTAAAATAAGTCAGAGGATCACCAAAGTTATTACAATTCATCCATAGGGGAACATGAGGGTTTGTACCAAATTTCATAGCAATCCATCCAACAGTTGTTGAGGCATTTCACTCAATACCACAAATGTCAACCTCATGGTGGCACTAGAGTAAAAGTAAAAGGGGTTCACCAAAGTTATTTTACCCTCTGGGAATCATGAATGTCCACAGCAATTCATTTGCTAGTTATCAAGAGATTTCAATCTAGACCAGAGTGGGGGACCAATCAATCAACAATGCCATCCCTCGATCCATTCTGCAAGAATGGATGATAAAGAATGAAAGTTAAGGCAATAAAATCTTGGAGCAAACATTAACTTAATGTCTTTATTTTCAGGCTTAATGCCCTGGAGGTCTTATGTGCCAGACACCTTTTTTTCACACTGTCATTGGGTCTCTTTCGCAACTGATCAGTCTAATGTCCTTCATAAACCAGTCCAGAGGGTGAAGGAAGGGCTTTGGCAAGGGTCACTGATCGCACAGCCTGCAGACTGACACAGTGAAGTTGTTCAGCTCTTGTGTTCTCCAGCTGTCCCGCAGTTATGAATGAAGAGATTGACAAAACAGCTCGGGCATGATCAGAATGACACATGATGAGCTAATTTCTTACCACACACGTCTGGGGATTGTATAATATGTATCATCCTTCCACTGCTGTCGTCAGTGACTGCAGCTTATTGTGCAATCTGATTGTTATCTTGTCTGATGATGAGTAATGTCACAGTTTCTGCCAAGCTAAGGTTTAGGTTTTAATTACATCTGACACATTCATATATCTCAATACAGTCCAGTGAATTAAGCTATATAAGAAATAAGCTACTCTGATACTGTAAATCTGATGAACACAGCCCACTCAGGCCTCATTTTTCCTCCACTCTTCTCTAAATGAAGAGAGACACAGAGAAGCATAATAACAATAACAACAATAACCGTAACAACAATAATAGTAATAGGGATATGACTTGTAGTAATAATAGCAATAATAGCAGTAGCAGTGATGGAGGCAGGGCATCCACAGGACCACGCCACATTCCCCACAGCCATGGCCCACCATTCAGGCACTGGACCTTCCTGTGAGACGAGAAAGCACAAAAACTCCGGGGAAGAAGTCAAGTTAGTAACATGCATTAATGGTACATGAATGCATACAAATGGAGAGGAGAAGGAGAAGAGAGGAGCTCAGTGCATCATGGGAAGTTCCCCGGCAGTCTAGGCCTATAGCAGCATAACTAAGGGCCGGTCCAAGGCGAGCCTGGCCGGCCCTAACTATAAGCTTTATCAAAAAGGAAAGTTTTAAGCCTACTCTTAAACATAGAGAGGGTGTTTGCCACCCGGACTGAATCTGGAAGATGGTTCCACAGGAATCAGGAGAGGAGCCTGATAGCTGAAGACTCTGCCTCCCATTCTAATTTGACCCATTGTTCATTGAAGTTGAGAAAAAATATATTTGTTCTTAACTTCTCACAGATAAAAATGAACTTTGTTGTCATTAATGGCCTGGACTGCTTAATGGTCAACTATTTTCGAAATGTTACGTAAATATACATTTTTGTCTACCTTCCCTGACTGTGACCTTGTCAAGCCACATACAAGTGGCACAAAATACAGAACAGCCCCTCTTTCATGCTGTGATTTAGATAGTTAAATCATAATTTCTTCGTTCAGGCAGATGAGGCTGTAGACTGTTTATGAAACACATGCTGGCTAGGTTATATTAAGATCATGCTTGAGGAGGGTGCCAGGCTTCAGGAGAACCATCCAAGACCCCATTAGTATGCATGTTGTGTTTCTGCCTGTCGCCACGAGCATGGGTCACATGCAGACACAGCCAGCAAATACAGGTCTGAGTTCTCTTAAAGATCCAATCTGTCATTTCTTTAACCATGTAATCTAATAACTTGACTTGACTTATTGATGAAAAATAAGCATTTTGTTTGTTCATTAGCAGGTCATAACTGAAATTTTAGGCCAGTTTTGCTGTTGTGTTTACAAACATGACTCGGGTTGATATATTACTAACCTAAATCATGGATGTATAAAGACAACTGGATACAGCGTCAGAGACGGGTCCCCGTGCATTCCTATGAAAGTTGCTCAGTGGCGCATGAATCCAAAAAAGCCACTTCCCACTGTAAAGAAATACCCAGATGAATCCAATCCAGATGTCAAAAAAGCATAAGAATAATCTTATGCAATAAATTGCGGTAAATCTATTTGCAATCAATAGACTGACAAATTTTAATTTTTGCTAACTTTGTCGTTTGATGCTGGGCAGGTAGTAGGTTTTTCTGAGCTTTTTTCTGATAATCATTGCCTGCTGCAGCTTAAAACAGAGCTGTAAGAGCAGTAAGACTGAACCAAAACAGTAAGTAGGCTGTAAAACCAAAACAATGACCTGAAAGACACTAAAATGGCCCATAGAGCAGAGGGGAAATGCTGAGTTGGGTGATAATTTCTGTGGGTTCATCACTACAAGCGACACCTTTCACATTACACATGGCCCTTTAATCCTTTGTTAATATGAAAATATTAATTAGTACAGCTTTAAGATTGTGCTGCCACAGTTGAAAAAAGCCTCAATGTTCATGCACAAAAGGGCCATTAAGTAATTGTTTAACCTAATCAGCACAGACTAATAATTCTGATTGACAATCATCAATTCAAATCTCAAAGCAATATAATCAGGATTATCATTTTAGCCATAATTGTGTAGCCCTATTTGAGGCCTGACAAATGTTCTGAGTGTACTCGAAGTGCTCCAAATAGGTAGTTAAGAGCCTCAAAGGATCAAAAGGTCATAACGAGGTGAGTGGTCATAATTTATCATGCTGACTTAGCAGCCAATACTTCTCCCTCAAACTGTCAGCATGGAAACAAATACATCAATAGCTTGAGACTGTAGAGCTGACGTTGCATCACATGTCACACATATCCTGTAGCATGTCATGTCAGCTGTAACGGAGCTGGAGTTCAACAGTGATGATACTATAAATGTCTCAAAGGTTCATTTAGTGTCTGTGTTTGTCAAGGATGCGGTTTATCACATTTATGGCTGTTGTCGTAAACATGCTAATTTGCTGTTATCACCCTGGGCAGAGGATAAACTGTGCAGGAGCACTGTAAACAAAGTCTAGTTAGCGAGGACAGTCATGATGACCGAAGTGTCTCCCAACAATTCAGGGCCCATCACACAAACATTTACAGCAGCTCAGTAAACCTGATGGAAACACATGAGCATCAGAACAAAGTATATGTAACTGAGTCCGTGATTTACAGATTTCACAAAGTTTTTCATGGAAACATGCATTTTCTGACTAGAGCTTTCATGCATTTGGTGCATAAATTTCATGACCTGAACAAATCAATTTTCATACTAGAGAAAATCTATTGACTAAAACTGAGGAAATTCTGAGCTGGGTATTGGCCTGCCACTCATCTTGTTAAAAACTTTTTTTCAAGTTCTGAAAAAATAAATCAAAAGAAGAAAAAAACGGATATTGTTGCAATTCCTATCACTGTCCGTAATTGCACTATTCAGCTAAAGGAAGGGGCATTGATTTTCTCCTCTATTGTGAGGTTATGTTTGTGTGCGCTATTATGTCCAAGATGCCTTATTAATCAATGTGGCATTTGAGGGCAGACAGATGGGCTGGCTGGAATTCACCAGGATAGTCCTTAGGTCATTTTATTTTGGACAGCAGCACTGTGTTCCTGGGGAAGCTGCTGTGGGTCAGACAGTCACCCATGAGGAACACCAGGTCAGGGCCTTATGGTCCGATGCACATTAAGCTACACCCAGTTAAAGTATGAGACTCATGAACTGTATGTAACACGTAGGAAAATGGAGTCAGCTCAGACTGGATGAGTTTACCTAAACAAAGACAGTCAGTTGACTGCGCACACAAATCTCTGGCATCCCACCAATGAGAGCTTTGATCCGACAGTGATGAAGGGTTTAAGGGAATATGGAACAAACTGACCCCTGGTTCTTCTGAATCCTGTTTTTAGATGCCGTAGCAGCTCACAGTGTAACACGACCTCCCACTGCGGAATTTGTAAAACATGTTTTTTACCTTACCTGAACCTTAATGAGAGCCACTATTGCATATATCAACGAAAAGTTATCATCCTTAAGATTTTTATGAAATCAAACCCTATTTTTGATACTATTTATGGTCTGCATTTTGCTATCTGCAATAACCATTCAATGTTTTTACATTTTGTAATTACCCCTCTATATAGTAATTCTTTTCATTAGTGGTGGTGTCCGCCTTTCCCGTGTTGGATTCAAATTGCCTTCCTACACAAGAGGGATTCACACAAAACGATGCATGTTATCCAGAGTTACTGTTTGTAATTTTATCTCACTGATATCAGCCTCACTGTTTACTGTTCCCTCTCCTAACACTGTGTCAGAGATGTATTAAGTTACTGTTAATGCAGATTAAACTAAACTTCTCTGGTTGATGGTGAGTCACACTCCAGGAAGACTGGTAGAGCATGAGTGGCTTCTCTGGTATTTGCAGGTTGCCATCTGAATGGGTGAGATGTGGTGGTGCTGTCTGGAGGGCAGTGACATAGTGTACGTCATAGACAGAATCAGTGTTGATCTATTGTGAAAGTGGACTTTAAATACATTTACTTCATTTTCAATAATCCATCATTTTTACAGGCAGTTTTGGCCAACCTCCTTTCGACACATCACAATTGGACTTGGAGATGTCTCAGAAAGAGTTTGTAAAACTTTTTCAAACCAGAATCATTTTCCTACATTTTGCAATCGTGATGACTGTGTTCCAGATGTCATCACTTACTCAAGGGCTTTATAATCTGTACAACATACAACTCTCTGAGCCTCAATTCAACCTTCAAAGTTTGTCCGCAAAAATCTTGCGACAATAAAGAAGAAATCAGACAGCAACAGACAGACATTTAATTTTTCGGCCTATAGATTTAAATGAATTGTTCTCAGCTATGTAAAAAAACACTATTAACAGCAGTTGGAAAGGAAAATGTTCAAATGGTGTATCATTGTCATGACTCGTGACTTGACTTGGACCTGCCCTTAAGGACTTGGACTCTTGACACAACACTCTTAATGACTTGAGACTTGACCTGGATTGGATTTAAATTACTTTGAGACTTGAGTCGGACTTGTGTCAAATTACTTTATACCCGTGTTGGGACTTGTTGCGACAGACTTGACACTTGGCTTGTCTTAAATGACTTGACACAAGATTTACATGACAGACTTGTGACTTGACCTTGGCTTATTTGATATTTGACATTTTTTCTTGTAATGTGTTTTCTCTCCTATTTTGCTTTTCCTATTTTTAAGAGTAAAAGTATGTTGGAAAGAACAAATGCAAATTGGTGGTCAGTTCTTTCTGACTCCCAGCTTACTGTGCCCCCTGGTGGGTGGAGCCATCTGCCAGCAAACGTCCGGAGTTGGAAATGCTGAGAATACAGATGTGATGCCTCATTATCCAGTGACAGAGATGAATGATGAACACTGGCACCTTCTGCTGTCACCTCATTGACAGACCCAGTCATGAGCGCCCCCTCCTTGTTGCAGCCTGTGTGTTTTATTTACTGCCATCACTGAATCTTCCATCTGCCGGCGGCATTAGCATTTCTAGGGTTGCACCAACATCGCTTCCAGTTTCTAAACTGGGATGTTCAGAGGCATAAAAAGATTTCCTGGCTTTCAAAGAGGAAGGGTATATTAAAAATGCATGCGGATGCTTTTTGTCATTACGGAGCCATCAGTGGTTGCAGGTTGACAATACAATTTCACATCATGGAAATGAATTAGGCTGAGCTCATTCATTATGGATGCCCATTGGTTTCTTGTTCAGGATGGCCATTGTGTCATTTCTAAATAGATGAAAGCCAGGTAGGGTCACAGTGTGTTTCAGTATGTAAAACATTTGTTCTGCTGTCTCACAGTACCCTTTCTATTCTTATCTGTATCCCGTCTACAGTAGCACTGGTTTTTAAAAGCGAAAATTTGGACATTTCGTAACGGTACTGAGATGCTGTGCTTTTTGACTCCTAAAAATCCGTTATGATACTGTACATTTAGTGTGTTTTTAAAATTTCAAATCTAGGTCATGCCTGACCCAAATGGTAGAAAAGATGTATTTTGTAACAGATGCACAGTGAAATGTGAAATGTATAAATAAACTGAAATGTGTTATGGTTTAGTTGCTTTTTAGCCTACTTTATAAAAAAAGGATGCTCCAGTTAGGTAACAGAGATTTTGTCCCTTGCCCTCCATTTCTGATAATCTTCCCCCTTCTTCTCTGGTTGGACAAACACAACATGCAGCAGTCACTTTTGAATTTTACTGTGATACTCAGTGACAGCAGCATTTTGAGAGGTGAGAACACAGGTTGTTTCCTACAGGTAATATTGACTGAACTGAGGAAGCGGTCACCTCTAAATATCTGGATATATCGATTGATGTTGTGTTTATTCCTCATTTAAATATCTGTATTTACAGCTCTATCAGTGTCAAAGCTATCACCTGACAACTCTTGCTTTGTTCGCTAACACTCCTGGATCTCATGTTTATTACCCTGCAACCTGCCTCCCACCCTGCTCTCAAAGTCTATCAACTTACTCCGGGCTTCGGTTTATTCAGCAGCTTCTCCCCTGTGCAGAAAGGCAGAGTGACAAAATAAAAGTGATGCCCCGGGTTTATTATCACGCTGCTCTCTACTGTGGCTACCGAAGCTTCAGGCTGTATGCTTCCTTGTTTGTGTCTGTGAAAGCTGAAGCCACATTCTGTCACCTCGCCCACTCTTCCGCTGCCAATTTACATGATGAGCTGAGCTCTTGTGTATTTATTTACACTGTCAGATATACAGTAACTGATGAGTGTGTTTCTGACACTGCTGTTCCAAACTGTGACTCTTTCTTTTTGGTTTATATAACACAATTCTAATAGGCTGATGAGATGTATCAAGGTCTGTCGATGCTCATTGATCTGCATTATACATTTGCTACAAAACTTGAAACACATTTAAATAATTTCATGCTCCTCTGTTCACATTGAGTTCATGGTTTATGCTTCTGAGAAAATAGACAGTTTAGAATAAAGAATAAAAGATCAATTAATAATGTGTTTCAAAACATTATACATACACATAAACAGTGTGTAAGGTATTTTTTAATTTTTGTATTCTTTGTCTGTGTGATTTCATTGAGTTTTTATTTTTAATTTCATCTGTTAATATTGTATTTTATGTTCCTAGTAAAAGCTAAATGCCAAATAGGTCTGTGTATAGAGAGCTTAAAGAGTGCAAAGCAGTTGAGGATTAAATAAAGTAACTACTGTCTTGTTCTTATCCAGTTCTTCTGTCAAAGTATATTTGGATGGAAATAATATTATATGATAACTTGAGTAAAATGGTCCTTATCTCCTGTTTTCCAGGTGGTGCTCGTATTTGCTCTCAGCATCGGAGCCCTTGTAATATACTTCATAGATTCCTCTGAGTAAGTATCTTATTTAACTTTTGAGTTTAATCTTATTGAGTTGTTATTTTTACCACCTTTGATCACTGGAGGCTACTCCTGCAACATTTGGATCGGTAGCTAGAGTTCAGTTTGAAATACTTTGCTCTCAAGTCTACACATTTTCTCATTTGACCACAAGGTCAGATCTACCTGTGAGATGTGGCTATGTAAATGTTAACACTTTCATCATGAGAATGTAGCCTTGTAGCAAGGAAACCAACCAGAACAGGTCTGAAGATGGATGGATGAAATACAGTGTCGGCTGTTATTCAAAATCTTGTTAAAACTGAGAGACCAGGAAACTGAGAGGTGGCTTTGTGGCATTATACTGTATGTATCATGGTAATATAGCAGTCTAAATCACTAAAATCCTTCTGGTAAAAATGCTTTTTGCTTAAGTTATAAAGGTTATAATAGACCATTGGAAAATTGTATGTATTGCATTGACATTGATGATTTAGATTAGCCTCAGAGACCTCAGCTATTATTTGTTTCCTACAGTCACATAAATCCTCATATAATGCATATATTACAAGCCTTAATAACATTGAGTGCATTGTGCTCTGTATATGGTATTTGAGACCACGCACTTGCTGGCTGTTTTTTATCCAATCCCCTTCTAGGTAACTGCTTTGGGCTTACTTGCAATCTCTGTGGACGAACAGCCACAGATGAAATTTGCTTAATCTCTGTAATGAAAGGATCAGTCTCCCAAACAGGCAGGAAAGGACCAAAGTTCCTGGTCAGAACAATCACCATCGCTCATCAAACTAGAGGAAGCGGAAGACCCTTTTAGCTCCGCGTGCGACAGTATAGAGTTACTGCAGCCCGGTGATGTTTGGACAGGACATGCCATTAAGACTTAGAGCAAAATACACCAGGATAAAAGCTTTTATCAAGCCTAAAGGGAGTCCCCGCTGGGAGTAATTTTAAGGCAGGGAAGAGAAAATGGGCTGTAAACTCATGTAAGCTGGCTCATGGTTCTGGAGGCAGGCATTCAGGTTATTTGTTTTCATAAGACTGCATACAGCTGAGGGCTTGGCCTGCTCTGTTGTGGTTTGCGAGCATGATCTCATTTCATTATCTGACCAAGCTCAGGTAGAGTTACATCCTCACCAATGCGATCTGTGGCCTCTTGTTCTCAGGACTTGCTTGCAGCAGTGCCCGATACTTTTTCACCTGATGAAGGATGACCTTCGACCCCTCTCTTTAACCCCTTCACGCATAAGAAAGGGCATACGATGAGGAATGGTGCTGCAGCATCTTTATGACTTTTATAATTATATTCATCCCACTAGGCTCTTTTGTCCCAGTTTTTATTCAGTCTTATCCAGGTCTTTCCATTATTCAAACAGTATTTTTTTCACTACCTGTAAAGCCAACAAGCCCAGTAGGCCTACTTAAAGCCAAAGAGCAGTCAGTTAGCTGCTCTCTTGCGTGCCTCTAAGTGGCAGCAGACTGTAACAGATACAGCCCTTCCTGTAATTAGTCCTTTGAGGCGGCTGAGGCTGTTATATGATGGACAGGCTGACCTGGCTGGAAGCCACACTGAGACATCAACAGAGCAGACCCACTTAGATTCATTGAGAAGAGCTCAAGCTACAAGATCCACAGAGATGAAGATGTTGGTTAGGTCCCAGAGGGAGTTTTACTCCATAATGCTTTAGTTATGTCTTACTTTGCCTGCTATGCTTCCATGTAGTCCCACTCTTGTGAGTTAGGATGAACACAGAAAACTCTGTGCTGTTCTTTGTTTCATCAAGGTTGAAGGTTGGACCAATGCTAATGTGTCTGTAACACTTAGTATCAAAAACTGTCAAGGATCAAAAGCATTGGCAGTGATTGCTTGGTCAGATTCTTAGTCTTGTTGACTTTGATGAGGTATTTCCTGATTTAAAGTTGCATTATTTGATGTTTGGGCCACTGGGGAGCACTACAAGTTGACAAACCAACAGCCTGGAATATAAGCTAATTTCCTTAATGTGGTTACGGCTAACTTGTTAGCAAACTATTGCCTATTTAAACATCCAGCAGACAGAGAGCAACGTGAGCATTCATTTTGAGTTGTGCTTCTGTCCACCTGGTGAAAATAAGTCCAATATTCACTCTCCTTTTAGCTCTGTAACTTCTGTTTAGCTTGTTAGATGTTTAGTTAGCTAACTTTGTCTGCCATTTTGTGCTGGGCAGGTACTGTATCGTGCAGTCTGTTTATCAGAGCTTTTTTTTTTCCTGGAAACCGCTGGTTGCTGCTGGAAAAAAGTTTAAAAAGAGTGTTGAGCCCAAACCATAACGTTATAGTAAGTGTGTGGGCTGTAAAACTATAACTGTGAGCTAATAGCCTCTGTTAACATTTCAAAGGTCTAATTTGGGTGATGATTGTCTGGTTTTGTCACTGCAACTGGAGCAATCCTTTTCACTTCACTTATGAGCATTTATTAATTAGTGAAGCATTAAATCACAATTCTGCTAATTAGTAGACTTGCTAATTTATTTAGGAAATGTTCCTGCATGACTGCTTGTGTTAGGACTGATGCATTTGAGACATTTGGCTTATTTTATGTAATGGAAAAAAGAGTTTTGTAATAATATATTCCTTTAAAGTAAAGTATCAAAAAGACCATCATCACCAACACTCTATTACCACCTGCATCCAAAATTTTTAAACAATACCCAGTTAAAGTGATCTGTGTGACCTTTCACCCCCAGCAGATTCAGCTTTTGTTCAGTTAAGGTTGTAATCACGTGCAGTGCCATTAGAAAACAGTAAGACCTTACACATGTGAGCTATCCTATCCCATTTGAGCTCGAATTGAATAAGGAAGAGAGAGACCAGAGCTACTTTGGGCAGGGAGGGTTCGTGATCCATAACAGACTTTCCAAACCAGGCCTACTGGAACTCAATTATTTAGCGCTGCAGGTCTGCCTCCGCTATATGGTCTGTCACCCTGCTACGACAGGGACTTTGCCGGGCTGACGTGTCAGTACAGTTAATGAGGGCAGAACTATCCAACATGTTGGGACTATTCTTAGAGGTGCCAGAAAGATGACTGGAAAGGTTTTTTTCTATCATTTCTTATGTTTTTATCTCTATTGCTATTTTTGAGAAGAACAAAATTACTGAAACACAAGTCCAGACAGTTTGATATAACAAATTAAATTTACGCCTCTGGTTGAATAAAGGAGAAGGAAACAAACATACAAACTAACCAAAGAGCTGATGAGATACAACAGAGGGGGAAAAAGCAGTCCAACATAAATTGGAGTACAATCAAAACATCAACCATTTCCCCTTGAAGTATCAGATGTAAACAGCATGCCAAATGTTCCAAAACATATCAATTTAGCTTGTAAGGTAGCTTATGTTTTCTGAAGCGAGACAACAGGTTATCCCTTTCAACCGCTTGAAAATTCTGCAGCTTTTGTCTTTTTTTTTTCTTTTTTTTACATAGACAGGATATAAATAGTTTTGCAACAAGAAAACGACAACAAGTGAGTCACGATCTCTCATTTCTTGTGGTCATAAAGCCCTTAGCATAGTTTGGGGTCAAGAGAAACCATTTATCTGTTACTAGTCCTGCACCTTTTCCCAAAACCTTTGCCCAAATTCCCGATAGCTGATAGGCCTTCCCATGGCTGTATAGGAAGGATTTTTATAAATACTACCCTGATTAGACTGAGGGTGAGATGTTACGGTCATGTGAATGTTCCTCATCACATACCGACCTCTTGATCAGCATTATCAACCAGACGATCAACCGAGTGTCACTGCTGTGCATCAGTTCGGTTCAAAATAATCCCCGAGGTATTTTCATGTCACCTCATGAACTCTATGAGGGCAGTATTTTATTAAACAGAGTTTATTAGATTTTTTTACATAACAAAAGCAATTTGCTTTAATCCGAGTGGTATTAAACTGCACAGGCTGAGATTGTAGCTGTTGAGTAATGTGGTGTGCATTAGTGAAGCTTGTGAGTGTAGGGACCCTGCATGATGCAGGTAGTGGACTAACAAAGAGGCATGAAAACCAAACTAAATGTATGAGAGGGACCTGCTTGGCACTAACATGCTGCAGAGAGGCAAGACTGCACATAAGGAATGCATGATAATTCATTCATTCATAATAACCTGTGCTTTAAGTAGGTGATTCCCAACCTTTTAATTCTTGTGACCCCTTAAAATGAAGCAAATGAAGCTATTTGCAGACCTTTGTCCAAAGTCGTGTATATTCATGAGTTGTGAAGACTTAGCCAGAGTAGTTTTTCCTTCTCAGATAATTTTAGAGGACTGAGGAGGTAAAATTATCCAGTAATTCGCAAGAAAAAGCAAATATTACAGCAAAGTCAAAATATATTTCAAAACTATGTTTTTGTTCATAGGATTTTGTGTCACAGAAATATACATTTTTTTCTGCTTTCCTATCCTGTTAATTATCTGATAACCCCTAAGTACCATGTAACCCCTTGGAGGGCTCCTGACCCCAGGTTGGAAACCACTGCTTTAGGGCTGCAACTAATGATTATTGTCATTATCAGTTAATCTATAGCTGATTTTTTATGTTTAATCTATTAATTGTTTTGTGCAATTCAAATTTAAAAACAGTAAATCCCAAGTTCCCAGAGCCCGAAGTGACGTCTGCAAATTACTTGTTTTGTTTAACCAAAAGTCCAAAGATGTCAACTTGATAAAACGGAGAATATCAGCAGATCACATTAAGAAGCTGGAACCAGTGAATGTTTGGCATATTTGACTGAAAAATGACTTACAGGATTAATTAAACATCAAAATTGTTGATTGACAAATCATCTAATCTGTACTGTGCAGACTTTTACTGTTAACACAATTAAGCACTGTTCCATCATAAAAATCTTCTGTTCTATTTTATTCATTTTATTGATCTATTCATTAAAATGATAATAGAACATATATTCCACAGAACAGCTGTGCACTAATTAATTATCCACCGCTTTGTTAAGTTTTAAATGTACAGTATACTTGTGTTTCATTTTAGGTGTGGATAATATTTTGATGGGGTCTTCTTTTTCAAACTTCTAGGTCATGATTATTATTACAGCATCATACTAACGTATTACATTCACATTTACTTGGTTAATTATTTCTCTTTATTTGAATTCTTAGTGCCAGATACAAGCTTTTTGAGGGTGAGACTTCACTACATTTGCTATGGCTGCCTGATTTCATAAAAGAAGATATGAACCCTGCATGCATTTAACCCTTAAACTACTGCTTTGGCTCTGCATTTCCATCATGTTTGACTTAATGTTTACCTGAAACATATGTAAGATCAGAAATGCAGGCCTAAAAGGTAAACAGCACCTTTTCATTATGTAATATTGCACCTGGAATACGATGAATTCTTCAGATTGTTCTGCAGTTATTTAAGGGTTAATCAGGTATATCAACAAGTTATTGCTTGTATGACAATAAATGCATGTCCTTTCTCAACAGAGAAAAACATTGGAAAATATCAACTTTTGCACCTTTTTGAACACTTATGTTCCTCTTGTTTCAGAAATCTCAAAAATGCATTTTCAGGAAAAGAAGAATGCATCTTTTATGCTTTTTAAAAATTGAAATATGGTTGTAATTTATCAATGAATTCATTTTCTCACTTTGCTGTCAGCATTTGACACGCTTTATTTCTGTCTCTAACAGTCCTATCGAGTCCTGTCAGAACTTCTACCAAGACTTCACATTGCAGATCGACATGGCATTCAACGTGTTCTTCCTGCTGTACTTCGGCCTCCGTGTAAGTAAAACCAATGTTTCTTTCATGTTTATATAACAAAACATCTCAAATTTGTAGTTTTGCACCTTTGCAATTCAACTGTATAACTGAAGGCTGCTGAATCCTCTTTTATTTCTGCAGTTTATTGCTGCCAATGACAAGCTGTGGTTCTGGTTGGAGGTGAACTCGGTGGTGGACTTCTTCACGGTGCCTCCGGTGTTTGTGTCTGTGTACCTGAACAGGAGTTGGCTCGGTAAGGATGCCCGCAACTGTCACTGAGGCTGATGAACTGACCAAGCATTGTACAGGTGGATCTTTGAGTTTTAATTTCCCAGCAGTCTGTGGTGCCACCCAGTGGATTTACTGTGTGTGACAGCAGCCATTGAATGCACCAGATAATCTCAGCACATCACTTTGGCTGCAAAACGGGAACTTCTTGGTATTTTGTGTAGATGCAATAGGTGGGCACACCTACAACTTTAGCCATATAATTTTGATAATTTTGTCATGAATGTATGTTTAATGTTTTGGGGCGTTGCATGACATGCATGAGAAGTTCAAATGAGCTTCATTATTACTGTAAAAATAGTGCATCAAATTAAAAACTTACCAACGGCACAGCATGGAAACTGAAAAGCATGGTGACACAAAAGCTTTATGAGCTTTACACGTCTCTTTTGCATGACAACACTATCAAATATTGTATGGCTGTCAGCTGGTGTGCCATTTAAAAGTGCATTTTCAGAAGTTGGTTTGAATGGAAATGTAATTTTCTATCGACTCCATGTCTTCGGCCGTGTGTTGCGGGCAGTGGGCGCTGCGCTGCAGGTGTCATTCACATGCCCTTCATCTCTCCCGCAGAGCTCTCCAGCACACCTGCAATAACACTCGAATGAAATCATGCTGTGATTGAAAAGTACGCAAATGGATAAAAAAAGGTAATAGGCTTTGTTGGGGGCTCGAGCGCTAGAATAGAAGTCAATCTGCTAAATGTGCGAAGCTCATCACTCGGAGAGGTCTGTAAGGAATTAGAGGATTATGGGGGATCATTTTTTCTGCATTACAGGTCTTTATAGCCGGTTTTTCTTCTCCTGTCAGCTGAGGAACAAACCTGCTGTGTAGCCAACAACGGCACCTCTCTCAGCAATGAACACCCTCAACTTTAGAGTCAGTATGACAGCTTGATAGATGCAGTTGCATAATGTGCCTGTGTATTTTCTCTGGGCTGATTTGCTGTGACTTGTGGTGTGAAAACAATAAAAGGAGAGAGAGGTACTGCTGGTTGCTGGTGCCATCTAGTGGACATATAGAGTATAGCTGGCATCTAAGTTGATACTTTCTTTCACAGTATTGTCATTATTGTGTATTATATAGTATTGTCAATATTGTCATACTAGTTGTTGTTTTGGGCAATGTTGTTGTTTTGTATGTTTATTGGTCATTCCATCACGGTAGTTGTAGCAAACAGTGTTTATATTCAAGTTTAAATGACTAATTGAGAATAATTTTTAATTTTATCTCCAGCTCACTGTGCTTTGATTTGCTGTTGGGTCTAACATCTGTGTTTTCTTGTACATTGCACTATCTGAGTGCCAATTTTGTGGCTGGCTTTGCTGAGGAAGTTGGTATGATGGAGAACCAAATCTCTCATCGTTAGTGATATTACAACAATGGTTTTGAAGTGGCATTCATGGCATTAGTTATGCTGCTGGTAATTTTGGCTGCATTTCCCAGAGTTCTCGAGTCAAACAGTATGAGCAGTGCTGTGATTCTGTTGATACTGTATGTGTGGGTGTAGGTGTTGATCTTTTGGTTGTCTGTTAAGCCATGCACAGCTCCCACTGCTCGTGTTAGCTGTGGATTTCTTCTATTTATTTCACACAAACCAAAATGCAGCACTTCCTGTCAAACACCGGGTGTTTAGAACAGCTAATATATACTGTAGATGTAAGTTTTCACGCACATAGTAAAGAGTCTGAATGCAGGTTTGAGAATGTTTGTACTGTATTGTATCAGTTGTCTAGTAAAATGGGCTTTTATTTGTATCCAAATGTACAGATTAAAATGAAAGATAGCTGTATTTGAAACTAAACATGGGGGGGAGTCTGTGAGCGGTCGTGGAGGATTAGTGACTTGATTTACTGATTAGTTAAACTGAGGTTGAACAGGTGATGAGGTCATAACCAGCTCAGTGCTCTCTGATCGCAGCTGTCGGACTCCCTCCACTGATCAAAACTCCACATTTCACCGGGCGCTCCGCCAGGCTGCCAATCTGCCAATCCTCCTGTCTGAACATTTCCACACAAGCACACAGTATGCACTAATATTCTCCCATACTAACACATCCATTGATGCACGACAAGCTTGTGGGTGCGAGCATGTTTGGATGTTCATGCAGAAGCAACATGCAGCAGCTAATAGCGATAAATTTTTACTGCACTTAGAGGTGCAGTAAATTCTGACCTGCTGGTTCAAACGTTCAGCAGGTATGAAATATACGAGCAGCCACGTAGGCAGCACATTTATCTCTGACAGTGAAAATAATCCAGTGCAACTGTTCCAAATATTATGAGGTAAACAGAACATTACTCTTCCAGATAAGATATTCATATTTTGGTGGTGGCTACGCATTGCAGCTTTTTCTTCCAGCTTAAGTATAAAAACAGAGAGAGATGCTTTTAGTATTAAACTGTCCACTGAATGTCCAACTAAATGTCCTCAAATACAAATTTTCTAAAGTAGTGTTTACCAACTTTGGTGTCAGGACCTCTAAAGGTGTCGACAAGATTATTAATGGGATAGGAAAATAGGAAATATGGTAATGTTTTATTTAGGGGCCCGTAATGTTCTAACAATTTCCCAGGAATTTTTCTGGAAATTTGATATAAGGAAAAGAGAGACACAGTTCACAAAGTTCTTAGTTGAGTTTATAAGCAGAAAATGTTCTTAAAAGAAGGCTTAATTTTAACCCAAGTAAATATTAATTTGTATGTTTGCCTGTAGACAAATTTTGCATGTTTAGCTGACCTGCTTTGCAGTGACAGCACAAAGTTTCTATAGTTACACTAGCAATTAACTGGGATGAAGTAGAATTAGTAGAAAATCATATAGTCCTTTCCACCAACCATCCTATGAATTTACAGTAACATTTCAGTTCATTTCTAGGAAATTACAACTGTTGGACCCATATTTTTTCAGACTTTTCTCTAATCTTTGCTATTGTTCTTAAGAAATATGAGATGAAAAAGTTCAAATGAAACAATCTGAGAAGAAGAAAGAAATCTTTTCACAGCTTATAGACACTGATCGCAAGTAGACTTCATTTTAAATGGTGACAAGCTGGAAAGGTCTTTGAACCACCACTCTAAAGAACATTTTTTACCCCTCATTGTTTGTACTGAAATGATTTAGAGCACACGTAGTATTTTTCTAACAGTAGACATGACTCATATTTCAAATTTTAAGTCACATTTCAGACTCTGCTGTGCTGCTGCAGCAGTGCTGTATTTTATCTCTTTGCTGGGTCATATTTCATGCTGTGCTTTTAGTTTTGAAGTCAACTACAATAGCTGTTATTACATCAGCGGTGATTAATTTAGGGATTGTTGCAGAATCACTAAATCCATCATAAAATATAGGACTGCCAAAGCTTCTCATTTTTCCATACACAGCTCGGCTGGCTACTCACATGACTTCTCTGTTATAAATGCAAAACAAAGATAAATGCTGTTCTTGTCCAAGATTGGAGAATGAAATTTGGATTGTCCAGAGCAGTGTTATAGTGTTATAGGGAAGAGATGTAGGTTACATTGTGAAACCAGCTGATGGACAAACATCTGACCTCTTCCTTTCCCTGGATGAATCCTAAAGGAGCTTACACTCTAATATCCTGATGGGAAAAGGGTTTGCTTTAAGCTCGCTGTACACGCCCAATCGCAACGAGAATACTAGAGAGTCTGAAGTAAATCAGACAAAAAAAAAAGAGACCTTTTTGACGCCAACCTGTTGGGTGCCAATATCATGAAAGCATTTGATTGTTTTTGCTTTTTTCTCTTTTTGGGGGAGGATCATATTTTTCTACATGATATCTGGCAAGGTGGATGCAGAGGAGTGAAGACGTGGTTGTGAAGCAGACTTGTCTTTGGAAACTTTTTCCCCACCACAAGTGATTTTCAGACATGATTCCTACCAAAATGTTAGTGTACCGGGGGCCCGATGGAGGCACCCACTCTCAGACGATTTCAAACACGAGAAGGCGAAAGAAATCAACCGGAGAGCTCTTCCAGAAGGGCTACAGGGTCAGGATGGGCCACGGGCAGGTCAGCGAGAAAGAGGACCAGGACAGCATCTGTTACAACTTCGGTTCATGTGTCCATGTAATCTCCTACTGGGGTAAGACCTGCAGAAAACGTGCTAGCGAGGGGGAATCTCCACTAAAGCTGAAGGCTGGTGTGTCCAAAATTCTTTGGACTCAGTGTCAGCTGGAGCAGGTTCAGGTTTAGGATTTACTCTGTATTATGATCCCCATCTGGCAAACACTGACTTGAAATGAAAAAAAAAAAAAAAAAAAGAGCTTTGGCAAGGCGCACGTCATTTTATAAAAGATTATTTATTTATATTTTTTTTAGCTGAATGGCTTCCCGTAACGTCTTTGATTTGTGTCATTTGGCATTCACACAAATCCATTCCAGCAGGGACATTTGTCCGCACGATTAATGCACGTAGAGATGGATTTCATTTGATTGCTCACTCTTGGCTGAGGTGGCTTTTAATTGTTTATGCAGCGCTGACACTGCGGTGGATACTGCTTTTTTCAAACTGAGTTATGAATCATTTGGCTTTTAAACTAAGGTGGGAAGTTCCTTTTAGCAGGCAGCTGTGCACCTAAAAAATGAGACGTAGGAAATGGTGATGTGTGTTGATTATCTGAGCTTTTTGGACAGACACAGCAGTAAGCAGGTAGTAATGAGATTGCGATATACATAGCTTTAATGATGCTATGATACAGTCAATCATGTACGGATGGATGGATGTCAAAGCAGCTCAGGCTGATGTTGTTACTGCTGATTTTGTTGCTGCAACAATGTCCTTGACCTCCTGGCAACAGGCTCCAGTTTTTTTTTTCTTCCTATAAATACCCTCAAATTTAGGATTTGACGTCACGACTGTTTACTCATTCAATTTGGCGTGACAGCATCCACCTGTCTTTAGTCTAATCCAGGTTTTCATCTCTTCCACGTTCAGGGTTTTATTCAGCAAGAATGAAACATGTATCAGGAAGATGCTGGTGCTGTGTGAGGCTCCTGAGATTAAAACAGAGTGTTATGAGTTGATCTAGAGATATCTGGGATGCCGAGCTTGTTTTCATTTTTTCCTCACATTATAAATGTTTCTTTTATAATACAGTAAGTGCTCAGTATCGTTTCATCTGTCGGAGTTTATTTTTTTTATCAATATAAGTCCAATGAAGCTGATAAACATGGATGAAAGTATGAAAGGTATGACTTCTTTTTAGACCACGAGCGAATGTCATTGCTGTTGTCTGAATTGTTGTTGATCATCTCTGGTAATTTCTTTATGGTCTTTTTGTCTCACAGGCTTGAGGTTTTTAAGGGCCTTAAGGTTGATACAGTTCTCAGAAATTTTACAGTTTTTGAATATACTAAAGACAAGGTAAGTGCATTCATATTTTATCTCACTTTTTGTCAGTTTAGCAGACTGTAATATTTGTTGTACTGTGAAATAGTGCATGTACAGTGATATTGCACTCATTTTATTCTTAAATAGTCACTGATTTTACTTTGAATGTAGAAAATGAGTATTTTTGCCATGTTTTGCTTGATGCAAAATTAATCACAGCGTGAGCACATTCTTTCTTTCAATTTGGTAACAATTAATATTACGTTTAAAGTTGATTCCTCGGCACTGCAGCATGCCATTTTGTGCACTGGACGCTCTGTACTGTATGATGGAGTCTTGAACTAAACAGCTTTCTGTGTGTTAGAATTAAAGCTTTTTGCACAGATGTCATGTCAGGAAGAGCTTATAGTGCAACAAAATGCTTTAGAATAATCTCCTCATGCACTCAGATGAAGGTAAAAACAGAACACAGAAAGTAGAAGTGGACAGGGGTCATATAGGGACTATGAAGAGCAAAGAGTTACATCCCACAATAAGACATCGTCTGTATTATTTCAGCAGCACTGCACCTATAAATCCTAATTACATAGTGAGGAAGACTTTTGCTCATGAAATGCATGTGTTTACATTTACATTGGTCATATTTTTAAAGGACTTTTGTGTTGTGTTGCATGCTTTGTGTTTCTGTTGAATCTTACAGTAGCCCCCTTACACAACAGTACACTCTCTTACATTATGACTGAACTCAAAATACAAGCCGCGTAATGCATTTTAGAGCATGTATCTATCAACTTGTTTTGACATCTTGGACACTGTTTGTATCTATGCCAATGTAATAACTAATGCTAAATAACTTAATACCTCATACTTTGCTGTCTGGCTTTCTTTTTTTGAATTTTTTATAGCAACTCGATAAAGCTGGTGAACCTGTGTTCAATCTTCATAAGCACATGGCTAACTGCAGCAGGCTTCATACATTTGGTAAGTTAATGGGAGCCTTTGAAGTAGAACAGGAAGTATGTTGGTATAATGAATGCCCGCTCATTATTAGTGTATCATTCTTATTGCACTGCCAAAGAGGATAAAAATCCATTATTTGTTTTCATGGTGGTTGTATAAATCTCAACCTCTGTTCCAGGTGGAAAACTCAGGGGATCCTTGGGAAAACTTCCAAAATTCCCAGACACTTTCCTACTGGGAATGTGTCTACTTACTCATGGTTACTATGTCCACTGTTGGCTATGGAGACGTTTATGCAAAAACCACCCTGGGCCGCCTGTTTATGGTCTTCTTCATCCTTGGTGGTTTGGTAAAAATCCCTCTCATTACTTATTCCTGCTTAAATCCTAAATCCATGCAACCAATCATTACATTGCGCCAGGTGTTAACAAACACTGGGACGCTCCCAAATCAGGACACCCCTTCACCCGTTGTTTACACTGAGCTGTTTTTGTAGCTCATCACTTCACCACATTATATTGTTGCATGTCATGTATTGTAATGAGTTGTCTACAATATTGCAGCATTTATTTAGGTATAATGCTGACATTTTGTTTTGTTACATATTCATTCTTTTATGACATGTACAGTAGGATATTTGCATCTGTTATTAACTGTTAAAGTACTGCGATTTCAGGTGGCTCCACTCTCCTGCTCCCCCCCTCCCCTTCCAACAAACACAATGACTTAGGGATGACTTATTATAGCCCAGTTTGATGGATGCAGCGACATAATCTCACTTTCTGCACAAATACTTAAAGGCAAGAATATACTGTGAGAATGAAATCAGTCAGTCAAGCAGAAAACATGCTTAATGGGATTTGCTACAGACTTAAGTAAACTGATGAAGAAAGTAAGCAGAGGTCATTTAGAGGACACTGTAATCCGGATTGTAAAATATTATGCAGGAGTGGATTGTTTAGTAAAAGAGAGTTGTGTATAAAATGGGTGTAAGTGACATTAAGTTTTATATGTCTTTGGAAAGCCACAATGATCTCTTTGTTATCATCATCCTTAAAGATGCCTTTTTGCTTTGTAAACATCATGTTTTATTAGTGCAGATCACCTGCAAAGTTACTCTTGCAATTACACATTTTTGCTTTTTTTAAAATTCATTTTAGTTTATTTGCATCATGGGTATTACAAATCTGTTGTATTATTTAATTAAAATAGGATACTTACACCTTTTGTGCATTAACAATCAAATACTTACAAGCAGTTTGAAAGCAGCAGTTGTGCAGATGTCTATCCTGTTAATGATGATTTTAAATTTTACTTGTAAACTTAAATTTTGAATCTTAATCTGTAAAAAATGCTGATGTTAACTATAATGGAAAAGATGCAATCATTTGAAGTTTAGAGTTTACTCTCATCTATAATTAGTAAAATGGCACCTGTGTCCCTTTCAGACTCAGTTCTCTGTTAGTAATAGTGAATAGTAACACAAACATATTGTAAGCCCTCAGACTGGGTTCATTGTGCAGCAGTGTAAAGGTTCAGAGTTAAGTTATTGTCTGCCATCCATTTGGCTTTGTTATTCAAATCATCCCAACATGTGTGTTTGTTGGACAAAACATGGCACATAAGGCTTCTTCTTAATTTGTTATAATTTCTATTTTTCTATCACAGATTGACATACCGCTCATCGGCTGTCATTTTTCTCCTTTATTCTTCTTTTCGTTCAATATCTCTAAATATTGGCCGATAATTTCCTCTTTTTTTTTTTCATTTTCATACTTTTTCTCAATATTTTGAATGTAACTGTGGTATAATTTCAGGCTACATTCATTTTCTTCAGTCATTAATGACTAATTTGAATGAACTGCAACTTTTTCATTTTCTTTCTCCTTTTTCCTGTTATCAACTAAATATTAATACTACTCCTGCACATCGTATTCCTCTTCCAGACTTCATGGATTGCTTTAAAGCAAAAATAGAGGACCTGCTCTTCTTTGCCTGTCTTTTTTTAGTCTCTTCTTCTGTCTCCTATCTTCTCCTTAGGCCATGTTTGCGAGCTACGTCCCTGAAATCATAGAGTTAATAGGAAACCGCAAGAAATATGGTGGTTCCTATAGTGCTGTTAATGGGAGAAAGTAAGTATTCAAGGAGGCTCTACTGCCTCCGCCGCAGTAGAACCTTCTCTGCATGCCCTTTTCTTTTTCTTTTTCATGCATGTAGGCCATGTTTGCTCGCTACGTGCCAGAAATTGCTGCTCTCATCCTTAATCGGAAGAAATATGGAGGGAGTTATAACTCGACCAGAGGCAGAAAGTAAGTCAAACAAATGAAAAAACAGCAAACTTTTAATGGTGTGGTTTTGTGTGACTCAAGTGGCCCTCTCATAAAGAGGTGACATACCCTGACTTTTGCTTAACTAGACATCATGAAACTGTCATTTGAGATGTAATAATCTCAATTACTGTAGCACTAAAGTCACACTGTGACTGAAGAACTTGGCCATGATAAATGTGTAGAGTTTATTGTACTGTATAGCTGCTGCTTTTATTTGTGCAAGCTGTCATCTCTGCTTGTCATGAATGAACGTCAGCTTTTACACTGCAAAAAAAATCTCCATCTCAACAAGTGATTTTTGTCTGTTACTGAGTCATAAAGCTCTTTTTCTTTAAAGTGAAAGAAATCTGCTTGTGCAGTTGGATTATTTTGATCTGTTTTCAATAAAAATCTACTTGTTTCTTGTCAGTATCCTTAAAAAAAGACATTCTTTTAAAATGAAGTCAACTTGTATTGGAAGCATGTTGAAGTAACTTTGCTGCCAGACAGGTTTTTTCATGTGAGCTCAAAAACAGACAAAAATGACATGATAAAATTGATATTTTTGCAGTGTAGTCATATACATGTATTACTGTCATGCTTAAAGATGGCACATGTAGGATTTTCTCACATCTCTTCCTGTGTGTAAACTGTGATTATCCACGCTACTGTTGGGGAAAAGATTAGACCACTAATTAAAGAAAATCATCCATTTTAAGTGTGTCTTGGTCATTTCAATCAATAGTTAGGTTAGCTTGTTTTGCCATTGGCTCAACTGGTGATGATCTGACTCAATAACTGTCAGATATCTATCTAAAGTTTGCTAACATTAGCTAACATTAGCCACCAGCTACTGGTCATACCAGGACAAGTAAGGCTGTAGTGGCAAAACCCCTGAGTGTATTGAATTGAGCGAGGGTGAGTTTTATTTCTTATGAATGAACATTTCATTTGCAGGACGAAGGATGTGTTGTTTCTTTTTTTTAAATATTACAAAGTCTCGCTTTAGAAGTCGGTCATTGTTGCTATGGTTACATCCAGTTTTCTTTGCCTTGAGCACATTTACAACAGTGATTAAACTTCTAACTCGAACTGTTTGAGGTGTCCTGTTATGTGATTTTAATAGACAGCTGCCAGCCAATCAGAAATTAGTGTTATCCACAGCTGTGGTATAACAGTGATAAATAACTCCAGTCATTATAACAGCATCACTTATTATACTGTATACTTTTTTTTGGATCAGTATTGTGCGTCAATTTCTAGTAAGAGCCAAAATAAGAAAGTAGCACCTCTCCTGTATATATATATAGAAGCATTTGGGACTCTTTGGGATATCCTGGTTAAATAAATGACTTTAAAAACTGTAGAATCTGTATCACAGTTTATTCATCCATGACACATTTTAGAGAAAATCCTACATGTTTTGTGGTGTCTTGTAATTAGACTGCTTATTGTCAATGTACATTTGTGCCTGATTTGTGTTTGTAAATGTTTGCATTCATTCACACTGTTTGATTTTGTTGACTCATCTCCCATCACATCCATCCAAAATCCAAATTTGCACGCAAGAATAATTGCACGTAATACAATAAAGCAAAGAACTGATAAATAAGAAAACATAAGAAATACTAATACTTCTTACTACCCATCTGTATTAAATATGTGGTTACTATACCACTGATTTAACAGAATGCAGAAAAAAATATTGAAATAAAATTATTTATAAATCATGTTTTTTTTGCCCTAACAAACAGAAATAGTGATTAATTCCTGATAAAACAGATTAACAACAAGATTTGTCGTCAGATTACCAAAATCATACTTTCGGTCCTGTGTGCCATTGCTTGCTTCATGCTGATTTTTTTTTTTTAATTTTTTGTTTTTCTGTACTGGAAAAACTAATTTTGTCCTGCTATGCTTGTCTATTTTCCATGCTTGCTTCTAAACATTCTTGGCCTTTATCTTCAGTCTGACCTACACCCTCAGGAATAAATAAGATCTTGAGTTTAATGGAACAGTTTGACATTTTGAGAAATGTGATTATTTGCTTTCTTGCTGAGAGTATTAGAAGATTAACACCACTCTCATGTCTGTACAGTAAGTATAGAGCTACTGTAGAGCCAGGAGGTGATAAACATAAAACCACAACTTGTTGTTGCAGCATTTCTTTTTGTGCACAGATTAAACAAACGATATTAACATGTTATATAGTGAGCTTTTGAGGTGCTGGTAGGTGTTTTTTTCTGCTTTGGACAGAGCTGTTTCCAGTCTTTATGCTAAACTAAGCTAATTGCCTCCAGGCTTCAGCTTCATACCTAATGTATAGACATATCGATCTGCTCGTAACTCTGCAAGAAAGCAAATACTCATATTTCCCAAAATGTCAAACTATTCCTTTAACATATACACCTTTGTGTCCCAAGCTCTGCAGCTGTTTCTAAAGATAGTGAGATTCTGCTGGATGCCTCAGCCCTCGAAAGAAAATATGGCTTCTTTTAGAATGCCTTTTGGTTCTTTTGGTAATGGTGGTCGTTCACTTTGTTTTGGAGAAGCAAAGACTTGGTTTCTTTAACCCAGTCTTTGCTTTTTTTTGTAGGTCAGTTTTGTAGAAAATTAATTATTAGAGCTTTAATTTTATAATAAAATACATTCCAGTTCTTGTGTATCTTTTTTGTATGATTTTGTATTCATTATGATTGTGTCTATTTTTTTTATTATAAGTGAAATCAAAATGTATTAATATGATTCATGCAGTATATGAGACTTTTTCTTCCTTGTGATGGTCATAGGGAGCTGAAGCAAAGGACCAGCTCATTAGTGTTTGTATTGGGTTGTTTTCATAGAATTACTCACACAAACATAGTGGGCACACTGGCACCATTAACATCTGGCATAGTAGGTACATTTCAGCAGCAGCCTATAGTTCTAAGAAATTAAGAAAATCTGTGGATGTAATTTTAATCTGTGCATGCTTTTAGCTTCAGCTTCCTACATTTAAATATTATACATATTCATTTTTAATGTCTACTTCAGATGTTTTCACAGCTGTATAGTATAATTAGCAACATTATTTTTCTATTTCCCTTTGCTCTTCATATCTTTACAGTACATGGTGTCATTACAGTCATTATTGTAATAGATTCAGTGGTGGAAGAAGTTCTCAGATGCTTTACTTAAAGGTGCAGTGTGTAGAATTTAGTGGCATTTAGCGGAACAGACTTGGCAGAAATGGAATATATATATCACAAGTATGTTTTAATTAGTGTATAATCACCTGAAAATAAGAATTGTTGTTACCTTAGAATGAGCCCTTTATATCTACATAGGCAGTGGGGCCTCTTCCACTGAGCCCGCCATGTTGCACCGGCATGTTTCTACGGTAGCCCAGAACAGACAAACCAAACACTGACTCTAGTGAGGGCCTTTCGCATTTGTCGCGGCCACCGTAGATTCTCCAACACACCTGGAAAGAGGGGGTATTCAGTTTGTTGCAATCTGCAACCCCACCTCTAGGTGTCACTAAATCCTACACACTGCACGTTTAAGTAAATAATACAGCAATATTAAAATACACCATTATCCATCACTCCATTACCATTAAGTAAAAGTCCTGCATGAAAAGTCCTACTTAAGTAAAAGTACATAAGTTTTATTAGCTTGATGTAGTTAAAGTATTGCAGTAAAAGTAGTGGTTTGGTCCCTCTGACTGATATATTATTATATATGACATCATTAGATTATTAATACTGAAGCATTAGTGTGTAAGCAGCATGTTACTGTTGTAGCTGCTGGAGGTGGAGCTAGTTTCAACTACTTTACATACAGTTAGCTAGTTTAGTCCAGTGGTTCCCAACCTAGGGGTCGGGCCCCTCCAAAGGGTCACCAGATAAATCTGAGGGGTTGTGAGATGATTCTCTAATCTTTTTTGATGAAATATTGGATCATTTGAACATTTATTGAAATAAAACTATGTGAGAAGTTTAGAGGGAAAAATCACTATCACTACAACTCAGACATCTAAAATGTGACCATGACTACACACTGCTTTTACACTAAACACTAAAGCTGTCAAATAGAAAGTACAATATTTCCCTCTAAATGTAGTGGAGTGGAAGTATAAAGTAGCATTAAAATGGAAATATTTAGGTAAAGTACAAGTACCTCAAAATTGTACGTAAGTACAGTACTTGAGTAAATGTACTTAGTTACTTTCCACCACTGAATAGATTTAACATCATTTAAACTGTTTTACAAATTACTGGAACAGTTGGTGCAAAATAACTTATTTTGATTAATTCATTGCACATTAAAGCCATGAAGAAACACTACAGTAGATTTCCAGCTGTGTGTTTTTTTCTTAAACAGCAGCACTTCTAGACAAAAAAATATAAAAGTTATTTTCTTAATAATTTTTAAATGAATATATAATAAAGAAAGATAGGAATACATCTAAACTGGGTTCCTTACATAAAGGATCTTTGATATGTGGGAATCTGTGACTGTGTGCTGATTTCATAATCTCCATCTAAGTAAACTCTGATCCTTTATAATCTGATACTGAAATCCGCAGCGCTCTCTGACCGACTCATTCAGCCCTCACTCGTCACGACAGGAACATAAAACATCCCTCCTGTGACATAGTTTTTATTATTTCCACACAGATTTCAAATCAATCACCTGAATACAACATTACTGATTACTTTTCATGTCCATTACATCCATTACATCTCATTTCAAATTTACCTTCTGATTCTGGGAAAGATGAAGATGAAACAACAATTTGTGTGTGTGTGTGTGTGTGTGTGTGTTTTGTTGTTGACTTTTATTCCAACTATGTTTTAGTTTCATGATTGTTCTGCACCTCGTTTTCTAGGCACATCGTGGTCTGTGGTCATATAACACTTGAGAGTGTGTCCAACTTTCTAAAAGACTTCCTACACAAGGACAGGGATGATGTCAATGTAGAAATTGTTTTTCTCCATAAGTAAGTACATTTTCTTTCACTTGTGTTGCTGAAAAAACAGCAATTTCACTGCTCAAGAAATAATCATCTCTTCAGGAGATTAGAAATAGTGTTTCTCCTCAGATTTAAGAGTTGCTCTTTTTTTTCTCAGTATTTCCCCTAATCTTGAGCTGGAAGCCTTGTTCAAGCGCCACTTCACCCAGGTGGAGTTTTATCAAGGGTCTGTCCTAAACCCACACGACCTGGCCAGAGTCAAGGTAACTGACTGATAACACTTCTTCCTCTGTGGCTCAGAGGGAAACTCTTTTGATGTCCATAAAGTTTATTATTGTAAGGTTAATGCCTGCTGTTGATTGGATAATTTTGTCTGTTTGCTGCGTGCAATGTTGTTTCCAGATTGAATCAGCCGACGCCTGTTTGATCTTAGCCAACAAATACTGTGCTGACCCTGATGCTGAGGATGCATCCAATATCATGAGGTAAAGATTTACACTATGGTTATTTGTTTGTTTGTTTGTTTGATTTACGCTGTGACCAATTATGTATGATTGAGTTGTAGCTTCTGACAAAAATACATATTTTTGAGGGAAAACTGAAATTAGTGAGAGTTTCAAGGCTATTTTTGTTTTCAAACAGTTGCTAATGGGTTTCGGGGATTTTCAAGTCGTTAACCTGTGAGACTACAACCCGTCAGAACTGAAAATACTAAATCATTTAGGATGAAAACTGTCAATACAACACCGACTGGTAAACTCATGCAACAACATGTCCTCTTTGACTACTGATAGGTACTGTATTTTGGAAATCCAGATACAGTAGACTGACATACTGTATATGAAATGCTACCAAATGCTCATACCTCAAAAAGTGAATGCCAGTGTGTGATATCAGTTTTCACTTCTTCCTGGACTCAAACTGTGAGTGTGTCGGAGCTGGCTCTCACTGCAAGCAAGCAGACAGACTCTCAGCATGAACAAACTCCTGGTGCTCACTTTCCCTTTTGGAAAAGTTTGAAGAACTGTTACGGCCGCTAAGGGTGGGGCTAACAGAACTCAGACCTGCAGTCTTCTTTTACAGAGAGAAAAACAATCTCTAGTTTTAAATCTCTGGGCATAAAATGTAAACTGCCGGCTGCCTAACTGTAAATTCTGTTTTTAATATACAGTATGAGAATGTTATTTTAGAGGTGTAAGAAGTTATTTAGGTGATAGTTACATGCCACCAGGACAATGACAGATAAGCCTTTTGTAAGTTTTGCAAGTGGTCTCATTTTGTTTTGTCCTTTTTGTCCTGCGTTAGAGTAATATCTATCAAGAACTACCATCCGAAGATCAGAATAATCACTCAAATGTTGCAGTACCACAATAAGGTTGGTATAATCTGTTACTTTTACATGAGTCATCAATTAAATTAGCTATTGTTGTATTTTAACATTTTAACCTTAATATTTATGCTTGGGTTAGTTTAGTTTATCTTTTGTATGACTTGGTTTTTAACATCTTAGAAGTGTTTTACTGCAGTTTATCGTCCTGTGAAGCAACCATATAACTTAATGTTTTGTTTTTTATCCCCTTAGGCTCACCTTTTGAACATCCCAAGCTGGAACTGGAAGGAGGGAGATGACGCCATTTGCCTTGCAGAGCTGAAACTCGGCTTCATCGCCCAGAGCTGCCTGGCTCAGGGCCTCTCCACCATGCTGGCCAACCTTTTCTCCATGAGGTCTTTCATTAAGGTAGCCGCAACTATTCATCCATCAGTGCTCACTGTATTAAGTTCAAAAGTAGAGAGTCAATAAACATTGTCTGAATAGATAATGATTATCCCAGATGAGGCCTAATCTGGTGAGTGGGTGGGAATAAACTTGTAAAAAATAAATTAAACTTGCATAACCTTGTTTTTTGTGTGTTTTTGTTTTTTTTGTAATGGTAAGAGCTTGTCTGTCTTTTGTGCATAAACCGTGTTTGCAGATTGAGGAAGACACATGGCAGAAGTATTACCTAGAAGGAGTAGCCAATGAGATGTACACTGAGTACCTGTCGAGTGCCTTTGTGGGCTTGTCTTTCCCTGTAATTTGCGAGTAAGTACACAAAAACATGCTGTAGGCCTCTTTTATTAACAATTGTCCTGTGTGGTCTTCTCTGTTTTTTCCTCTGTTTCTTTTGGTTTTGTGTTTCCTAGATGTATAAATTTAGATAGATTGAGTAAACCACCAAATTATCGTGTTATGAGAAAACGGATAATGGGTTTTAAAAAACAGCAACTATTGCCGTCTTTGGCCTCCATACAATAATTATTATTTCAATTACTGGATTTGTTAGTTGAAGACTAGTTATTCCAAAAGTCTGTATTCCACATAAGAAATGGTGCTCAGCTTCAAAAATATAAATTATACCTCAAAGTAGAAAACTGGCACTCCCACTTAAGATTAGTTTCAGAAAACTGTAGTCCTTAAGTGTGCATGATGTCTAATTATATTGTTATACTCTTCTGCAGACTCTGCTATGTGAAGCTAAAGCTACTACTGATAGCTATAGAGTACAAGTCTGATCAAAGAGAAAGCAGGTAAGTGGATGCGCTCACAGTGGATTGTAAGTTATTAAAATTCATGAATGCAAAAACTTTAATACGCAGGTGTGTTTGCTGTCAGTATTTACTTGCAGTGATGAAGCTACTTTGAATCAGTTTGTCTGTTTGACTGTAAACACAATTTGCTTTAAAAAGACGTGCTAAATTGGTGTCTAAATAGTTTTGTTCACAGACGTCACAGGGCTTTCTGACAAATTAATGTGGAAAGTGGCCGCTTGTTCCTTTAAAAGCACAGCTGAAGCTTTGTTTTAGTGGTTTCTCTAAAGCACTGATGCTCATTTATGCCATTTGAAGCGTCACTGCTACAGTATCTATTTCATCAACTTAATTTAATAAGTAGAGCGTCCAGTCAAATGAGGTGCGAGAACTAATCCTGCCAGCGTGTACCATTACCAGTGATTACAGCAAAGCTTTGCAAATTCTGATATAACTTTCCGCTGTAACATCTGTGGTCTTTAAATTCTGACAGCACCCTGATAAACCCCGGAAACCATGTGAAAATGCAGGAGGGGACCTTGGGCTTCTTCATTGCCAGCGATGCCAAAGAAGTAAAGAGGTAATGAATGTGACCTGAGGTTAAACAGCATCTAAAAGTAAAGGTCTCTTTTCTGACAGAGGCTCTGTCATGCTGTTTTTTTTCTCTACTCTGTTGCACAATGCATCATGACATACCATATCTCACATTTAAAAAGTCAAAGAAACATGGTGTATTTAATGAAAAAGAATTAAATGTTAGAATGTCAGATTGTTGATAGTCTACAACAGCCAAAGAGGCTTGTTTGGTTTTTTTTGGTGGGCTAGGCTGCATGCTGCCAGCCCTGGCAACTTGCCGGTTAGCTTAACATGTTGTTAGTTAGCACGCTGTTAGATGATTATGCTAGCTGTTAGCTAAGTATCTGCTCTTTGCTCGGTCTGGGGTAAGAATCAGTTTAAAGCAGCGTTAAGTCAGGGTTAGAGATTGATGTCACCTGTCAGAGATTTATCTCTGCTCAGTCTGATGCGGGGCCTCAGTATAGGTCACAACATCATTTAACATTACAGGGCTTCTACAGGAATTCTCACCCAACTTTTGGCACATTTCACCTCATGAACGTCCTAGAATGTTCCTCCATATTTCTGTCTGCATCAAATACTTTTTCTGTTAAAGAGTGCGTAGGTGTGAACTGAAACTATTTGTTGCAGGAAGATAAAATATCTGTTAACACTTTATTTTACTATCTTGGGTATTGGTTACATGGGATTCTTCTTTGTCTTCCATAGGGCACTGTTTTACTGTAAAGCTTGCCACGATGACATTACTGATCCCAAAAGGATAAAGAAATGTGGATGCAAGAAATGTAAGTGATTACATTTTAAATTGTCTAAGTTGCTTTGCCTTCATCAACAGGCCTTCACAGACTGAAGTGAAACAGCAGTGAGATAGCATTAGTATAGCAGTGTGATGGTGTATTTACATGACCTACATAGCCTTCTGTCCAAACCACTTAGTTCCTGCTTTAATAATTCACTTCATGAAACCTCGTAAATTGTGCATGAAGAAAGGTCATCAGAAAATTTCCCTCTTAAAACTACGTGTTTGGGCCTCTGTATGACATCAGTACCTGCCATCATTAAAAGGGTCAGTTTACCCAAATTACAAACTACAGCTTTCCAGTGGTGTCATGCAGATAGTTTAGTTTTGGTTTTATGTGCTTTTAGGTTTTGAGGTATCCTTCACCAGATTTCTGCTTTTTTGGAATTAGGGTGAACTGATTCTTTAAAGGAAGCTTAGTATAAAGACTGGAAACAGGGGAAATGGAAAGCCTGGCTCTGTCAGAGGGTGAAGAGGAGGAAGAAATCCTCCTACCAGCACCTCTTTAACTCACTAATTGACACGCTATATCTAATTTGTTTAATTCAGACAAAAACAGCAGTGACTTCCTGGAGTCTTGTTGTCACCGTAAGGTTGCCAGGCAACCACTCAAGTCTGGCACATAACAAGACAAACCACAGCTTGTCTTAAAAAAAAAACATTTTTTGGTTTTTACAGATTGAACAAATTCAATCATTAGTTTCCAGACTTAATGCTAAGCTAAGATAACTGTCTACTGGCTTTAGCTTCATATTGAATAGACAGATATGAGGGTGGTGTTGCTCTTCTCATCTAACTCCATGCAAGAAAGCAAATACATGCATATCCCAAAAAAAGCAAGCCAGTTAACACAGGTAGATTCCTTACAGACCACCTGTGAACTAACTCTGTGTAAATATTTTTTTCTGCTTGCCTGTGTGGATATTGGTTTTAGTGTCTTTTGTACAAAATCTGTCTGTGCTGTCAGTTCATTGATAACTTTGTGATGTTAACAGGCATTCAGAGAGACTGTTAACACCACAGGTACCTGGATGGATTGTATGTTTCTAGACTTTAAAAAATATCATGTGCCACTTTGTTGTTTTTTCACTTGGATTTACTACAGTTTGTCTTGTCTTTACACTAACTATTACAGCTAACATGTAACCCTAACGTTTTGGTGTATTATTTTACTGCTGCTTGGGAACTTGACACACTTTTCTAAAAAAAACAATCACTTTATAGTGATATATTGTGAGTAATGTGTATTCATTTCCCCTCCGAAAATACAGCCTGCCGTCACTGATTGAAGCAATCTGTTTGAATGTACTGTAAATGTTGCATGTACAATGGTTGATGCTGCCTGGATCTCTTCCCGTTGTCATGTGCACGTCGCTTTTGAATCGAGAAAAACATTCAACAAAAATGAGCAACAATAACAATTTTGGAAAATGACAGAGAGAGAGATAAGGATAAAAAGTTGAGCATGCAATAACTACAGGACAAAATTATCCATTGTTATTGAGATAATGCTAAAAATTTGTTGATGCACTATTATTAACCGAGCATCAGCGTTTCATTCATGCCTGCTTGGGTCAGTAATACTCCAGATCACCACCAGATGTCCCCACAGTCCTTTGACAAACACAACAACATCCCTGCATGAAAAGCATGGCTTTAGAAACACATGGATGAGAAATGAGGGACATTTCTCATTTTAACTGTTTGATAAAAGAAATAAATCATTTGACATATGTCCCAAAATGATGTAATTCACAGAGATGACTGCACACCTCCTCACAACACATCAAGTGTATGTGTTACTTGAACATGTCAAATGAATTTATAGTCTCATATAGTTTCACACAAGTGTTGGAATTTGTCATTTTTGTCTTTGTCCTTTCTGGGAGCACTTACAGATTTATTTATATACCCAGAAAACTGTTTTATGTGAGCCATTGTCACATTTACTTTTTAACCTTTTGTTAGATAAATTTGTGTCATCTTGTCTGAGAGTTTAAATCACCAGTTTTATCAGATTGTTTTAAATGAAAAAAAAAAAAATCAGAAACCAGCACAAATACTTTTGTTAGAGTTGTAAAATCACATATAACATGCTCAAATATTGTCTCATTGCATAATGGCCATGTAGAGGTGAAGGGTAGGATTGAAGTCAGGAAGTCAATCAGGAGCTCTGAGTAAGAAAAGAGAGTTTCTTCTGCTGCTGAAGAAATTCATGTCCTGCCCTTCCCCCCACTCTCACTCATCACATTTTTACCCACAAACCACATGACTTTAGGACCTCATGATATTTACCCCACTGGTCTCATAAAAGAACCAAACTGAATGAACCACAAAAAGTGGGGGGAAAAAACCCTTTAACCCCTTGAATTCATCATTTTTAATCTGACATTTGCTCGCGGTCAAGCCAAACTTTATCATGTGCATCCCAGCAGCAGCCTTCCTCTGTGCCCTGTCTTGCCTTTGTCCACTCTTCCTCCAGAACGACCCTCACCATTTAACCTGCTCTTCCTCTCCTCTCGTCTGAACCCATGACTGTAGCCAAGAAGCCCGCCTACAAGAAAATGAGACTGGCATGTTGTTTTGATTGCGGCCGCTCAGAGCGGGACTGCTCTTGCATGCCAGTTAATGTGCGTTGTAACATGGACTCTCCACAACGCGACATCCCACTCTCTGCTGTCTCTGTTAATGATTGCTCAGCCACTTTACGTGCCTGTAAGTTGTCGCCATGACATGTGCTCTTCAAAGTTTGTAAAATGCACTGTGTAACCCGTGCAGTGTGTCTTTTTAGCTTGTGTGGTGTCTAGCTCTAGCAGCTGTATCAACACTGTCATGGATATAGATGTTGCTTTACTGTTTTATCTTTATGATTTTTAGTCAGCTGGCGCTCTTCCCCCTGTGTTGCTACTTTTGGAGTGACTTTTAGCTGTTGTGAAGCATGCTGGTATACTGTTTTGCTGGTGTTTTGTCAGAGAATGTGAATTCAAATTGACCTTTAAATTAATTTAACACTAACAGTCACTAATGCTTAATTTTTGCAGAGTGTGAAAACTAATCTTCCCCTCAACGATAGTGATATAACTTAAATAGTCAAAGGGGATTCTGGACTGCTTCCCCCTCCAGTGATCTCGCCAATATGAAACCATGAAACCTACATGTACAGCTGTACATCCCCGCCACACTTTTCTTAATGCACACTCAATCTTTTCCATTCATTTCTGGATCGTAGTTTCTAGCTTGAAGACTTTTTAGTCTTATATCAATTGAATTGTACAATAAGAGGAACATACAGTAATACAATAGAACAGTTCTGGATCATATTGGATTTGATTGAATTGACCTGAACTGAGTAGAGCTGCATATGAATTCTTAATTCAAGTGTGATTCCCCTTTAAAGCCAGAGGGCATGTTAAATTGTACTGATGTATTGCAGAAGGCACGAATAATGTGCCTGAGTTTGTAGAGCGTTGATACAATTTGCTGGAATACATTGTAGACTGTCATACAATTTAAGCAAACGTCTCTTGATCAAAGACCGTACTGTGTATAGTTGAACATCCCTGGGCGTTTCTACCCCTCAACATGTCTTGCAGGGTTGTGTGCTCTGAGCATCGCCTGGCTAGCTAAGCTCGAGCCGAGCTCCGGAGTTGCTGTCGACACGGTGCGGGAGACGCACGGAGTGAGGCCTTATACGGCCTGACATGGAAATTATGTTTGCATTTTCATTTTTGGAGTGCTACCGGTTGTCATGAAACTCAGCCTGACAGTTCCTAACCACCAGGCAGCCGAGTGCCCCCCCGCCCCTTCTTTCTCTCTCGTTGTGGGACAGATGCTAGCCTGTTAGTCCTGTGACTCTGCTCGTGCCCTCCGATTGCAGGCGACAGATGCCAGGACCAGCAAGGTCCCTGTTTGAACATTGCTGTCACTGTCCTGCCTTAAGCTCAATGCATGACCTTTATTGTAAGCAAGGGGTTGAAATAAGGTACTAATGAGCATGTGTGGGATTCACGGCTCCAAAAAGCGACTCAGAAAGTTCCATGCATCTGTGCAGGTTGTCTTAGGCAGTGTAGAGGAATGAGAAACAGCTTTTGGGGAAGAGGAGAAAAAAATAATACTATATAGACTTTAGAACAATAATACATATTGTTACATGCATACGTCCTTACTAAATGTTGCAGATCTACCCAGAGAGCACTGATGATTTTCATGTCAAAAGAAATCTAGACATAAACATTTAACATTTTAAGACGTCAAGGTTACATTTTAATGGGTATATTTAAATGTGTATTGTAAGAAGAGCTTATTTCACACTGAATAATTAATTTAATGCTGTTAAAACAACAGTTATATGTCACCTTGATAGAGCTTAAACAATTAGTTGATTAATTGATTAGTCAATCAACAGAATCAGCAACTATTTTGATAACTGATAAATTGCTTATATCATTTTTAGGCAAAAATATCAAACATTTCTTAGTTTTAGTGTGTGTGATAGTAAAACTATAATTCACTTCTACAAAACAAGCTATTTGAAGACATGAAGTTGGGTTTTAGGAAATTGTATTTTGATATCTTACATATTATAGAATAAACTATTAATTAAGAAAGTAATTGGCAGATTAATTGATAAACTTATTAAATGTGTTTATATTCAGCAGGTGATTGCCTACTAACAGTTGACTATGGTTCACAATTTAAACTTACTGACCCACATTACTGAAAATCACATTTTTAACTGACCTGTGTTTTATTTTTTCATTGCTTTGTCCATGTTGTCTTCAAGGCACACCTTTATTTTAAGTGCCTTTAAGAGAAATCCCTCAGCCTTCAGTCCCCAAATGTCATTTATAATTTGCTTTCATTGAAATCTGTTCTCCCCTGTAACCTCTCATCTGTCTCTTCATTTTTCTCAGCTAAAAATAGCTATAATGGATATATCAAATCAAGTAAGTTTTTATTTCCATTCTCTCTTTTGTCATTTGTTTCTAACCCCTTTCCATTTGTGCATTCTTAGCTATCATCACTCTTTAACCTTCTGTATTTCACTGTTTGCTCTTCATCGCTCTGTCCAGTCTATCATCCATCATTATACTTTATATGAAACACATTAGGAAATTGTGTTTTTTGTGTTGGGTATCAATTGCAGCTCAGCAGTAGATGGTGCTACTGCTACACCGTGAGTGTGGATGAATTAATCCAGTGTACATTTTAAAAATACAACATTAAAACGTTTAAGGTCAATTTATGCAAGAATTTATAATGGAAGTTTATTTTTAGAGAATAGACAAGCCGCATCAAAGATATTGTAACGCTTTTAGAGTTAGTATAATTTTCTCTCAGTTCTCACCCAGCCAGCAGAGGAGTGTGAACCTTGTGGGCCATCCACTTTAACAGGATCTGTGATAGGCAGCAAATATGCCACAATGTGTTGTCCTGGAGAAGTGCTGTGCATGTTTGACATGGGGCAGATGAATAGTGGAGGTCTAGAGCAGGGAGGATAATCTGCTAGACAGCTGACTGTTGAAATAATCATCTCTATTCTCCAGTTTTAGCTCCTAGCCATTTTGAGACTAAGGAAAATACTTTATCTCTGCCTCTTTTGTCATTATTATTGCTATTTTATCTTCAACAGTTTCCCCCCCGTTATAACACCAGCTTCAAATACTCAAATGGATACTGAATTCATTCCACCCTCATCCGGCATAAACTGCATACAGCAGCTAGTGGTTGTTAATTCACATTGTCACCTCCTTGTTCTTATGGCATAACAATAGCTGGAACACCTGAAAGCATATTTATTAATTCATGTTTATTATAAATATCAAAGTAAATGTCAAATCCAACATTTCATTGGTTGATATACCAAGTGGTTAAGTGGTGTTTAATAAAAATGAGGTTATTTAATTATTCAGTTATTAGCATTCTTGTGCCAGAAAGAATTACCCCCAAAAACCAGTGAATATGCTTTAATTATGATAAGAGTCACAATGATGTTTTATTAACATACACACTGCAGGTCTTATTGAAGTCAGTTTAAATCAAATCCTATCTTAGTGCTAATGTGAAGAATTAAAGGTTAGTTCACTCATATAAAAAAAAAGAAATCGTACTTATCCCTTGTGGTATCTAGTCGCCCAGATAGTTTGTTTATTCCTCCCTAATGTTTTGACATGTCTGTCTCTGAGATTTCAGCAGCCATCCCAATACAATAGAGGTGAATGGAATTTTGGCTCTGATGCTTTAAATCACTGGAAAAGTAGTTGACAAAACTGTGACAATTTAATGAAATATTATGAAAACAGTTTAAATAGGGAGAAAGTAGTTCCAAAGAAAACTGCTGACAGCAAGGTCTTTGGATTATCCAGAGTAAGTGTTGCAGGTGAGACACATTGCTGTTGAGTTTTTCAAACGGAATTTTTTAACAATTTAAGCAGCACAAAGAAAATTCTCCTCACCTGGTGTATATTGTATTGAGGTGGAGGTAGAAACCTGGAACCTGAGCCCAAAAAAAAAAAAAAAGTTTTTTTGTGATTTGGCTTGAACTGACCCTCTAAAAAGCAAGTAAATAATCCATTAATGTGCATTGTACAGCTGCTGATTTTGACTCTTCTTTATTTAGCAGTAAATGATGGCCCCCTAATCCAGTCATCAACTTATCAGTACAAGTCAGCTAAACTGAACCACAACTCAGCCAGCGTGGTCTGTAGGGGGCCCCGCAGCGGAGTCACTGCTGTGTCGGTCCCGTTGGTAAACAACCGCAAGGGAAGCCTGCTGCCCCCTGCTAAGCCCTCCGCTCTGAGACTGAGTTTTATGGGCTCCAGGGACCTGGGCCAGGTGGGCCGGCTACCAGGGGTGCCAGAAGAGGCCAGCCGGCTCCACCGAGCACGTAGCCTGCCGGTGAAATACAGATACCACACCAGTCACTCCAATAACGCCAATCTCAGTCACAGGCACTGTAAGGGCTACCCCCCCCCCTCCCCCTCGTCATGTTTGGCAGGCCTGTACTCAACAACAGCACAACCAAAGCATGTGCTTGCCAGGCTGGAGTGGTTGCATGTGTAGCATTCCTTACTAATGACCCAGTGTGTGCAGCTGTCAGCTGTGAAACATTAAATATTGAACAGGCCAAGCAAGATGTGAAGGGCCAGTGTGTTGGAGCATCTCTCTCCACTGGAAGCCCCCCGTACTTCAACATTTTCCATTATGGTGTCACACTCAGACATGTTAGCAGTGTTTCAAATTGTGTGTTCATCTGCGGAGGAGCATGATCTGTGAGCCTTTATTATTTTAATGAAAGCTCTTTTAGTTTCTTTGTTAAAAAAAAATACTGACAGCTTAAACAATCATTTAAAATACTCAAATGTATTTTCCATGACTTGTAACCAGCTATTCCCACTACAAAATATGGCGAACTATGTTAAAATGCGATTAGTGCAAACACTGTTCTAGCTTGTGATTATTTTACTAGCGACTGCCACAGATTAGAGTTGTTTTCCTTAACTGTGATATCAGCTTGTGAAAATATTTGTCTGATTACTTTACTCGAGGGTAAAACTTGTAATTTGTTCCCTTTTGAAGAGCTCAATGCAGTTTTGTGTAGTGATAAAGACAATGTCCAAGGGCCATCTCAGCTGTACATAAATCACTCTGGCAAGAGGACCAACCTAATTATATGAGCCAAGGGCGTCACTCACAAGATGAAGGAAGACCAGCAATCCAGACGGGATTCAGTACTGGCACGAGAGCCTTATTTATAATGTTGAGCGCTTGATGTTTATAGGTTATTACCTTAATTAAATGAGAATGTGAGTGATTAGCATGGCCAACAGAGAAGCTATCCAAGTCTATGTATGAGGAAATTTTTACTAACAAGCGATGGAAAATTAAAGCAGCCTAATGAAAGTTTTACGAATTTGTAGTGCAACATAGTCTGAGTTATAAATCTGTAGCTGAAGCAACTAAAGCAATTGGCATGGTGGTTGATGATGGCACTATTGCATGTTTGTATCTTCATACACAATCATGCAAATTGAGCTAACGTATCCTGTCGTCATCACGCAAACATTGGACTGTTTTCCGTTGCACACTAGTTAAAGTGTCCTGTCCATTCCATCGTGTTCACCCAACTCCACTTTCCACTCTGTCTCTGTAACCGTATTATCTCTTTGAATTCACTGACCTCAAATTGTGGTGTGGCGTTCTTTTGCTGTCACTGATGTGTGGATTTTTGCGTGTTTTCTGATAAGTTTGCTCCCTCATATTGTTGCTTCTTGTTGCAGTTGAAGAGGACCAACAGTCGGCGCTATCGCCTAAAAAAAAGCAACGCAATGGAGGCATGAGAAACTCTCCAAACTCCTCACCGAAGATAATGAGGTAGGACATCACTGATAACATATGGTATCTGCTGCGTCTTTAATAACCACATTTAAACAAGCATTAACTGAGTGGACACTGTGGGGTAGCAGAACTACAATACCATTTTATCACCTTATAAAGCTGTTTTGGTGGGGGTATTAGCAAACAGTTACTTATTTATATATCCAGCACACATGGGGCAACATCAGCATTCATTTGGAGTTGTTTTTCCCAACAAATATAAGTACAATGTGCTCTCTTTGTAGCCCTGTTTTGGTCTAAATTAACCCATAAGGGAGATACCTGCTTTTTAGCTGTGTTAGCTATGTTCACCAGCTAGTAGCTAACTTTGTTTGTCTACTGTTTGGTACCGGGCAGGTAGCATTTTCCTTCTGAAAACAGCTGCCTGCGGCTGGAAACAAGGCTGACAAGAGCAGTGAGATTGGACCAGAATAGCTAAGTAGTGGGCTGTAAAACCAAAACAATTAGCTGAAAGAGGCTAAAATGTTCCACTGAGCTGAGGGGAACTGCAGAGCCGGGTGGTAATGCTCTTTGGGTTCATCATTACGTACCACTACGAAGTCATTTAATCCAATGTTAATATAAAGATACAGATTACAACAGCTGTAAAATTGTTTCTGTTTATATTACAAAGAAAATATTGGCTGACATACAGTATCTTTTTTGGATTCAACAAATTTCGGTATCAGCCTTAAAAATCCACTATCACTCAGACTCTAAAGACAACATCTTAAAAGATATTTTCTGCTCTCCTGTCTCTTGAAAAACATCTCAGACTTGCAGAAGCGCTTTATGCCACGAGGTTTCAAGTGACACCCACTGACTACAGCTCTTAAACAGGCCTGGCACTAATGACAGCACCAGCCAGTCAGAGAGGCTCTAAAGGATAGATAGCCCAAGGCTATTCATCTATTGTCAGATCCCTGTGAGCTCTTTTCAGCACGTAAGGCCACAGATGATATGTATCCTCACAATGAAAGGCGAATTCAAATGCTACCTTGCTTTTATCTTGTCCCGTAAAATTAAATCAGCGCTTATTGATTCTGACTAGAGATAACACTGTTATTCAACATGAGGCCATTACAGGGATGATAATAGTAATAGTCATTGTCGTTAAGTGCCATGTTATAAGGAAGGCAGGCAACAGGGAAGTCCTGCAGCTTGACGTATACAAAGTGGAATTGTACAGATGTAATTTAATTAAAAATGACAGATGACTTTATGTTCCCATTGCTAATACTGCTGCTATTCATTTGACATTTAGAAATTAAATCCACAAATGTCTGTATAGTTTAATACTATGATATACAATACAGATCAACAATATAGTACAGTGGTTATAAGAATGACTTAGTATTATATCTAAAAGGCATGTTTATAGGCATAATTTGGCATTTTCTTTTGATCTATGGCCTCTGTTTTTTCAGGTGGGCGTTTGCCCTTGTTTGATTTGGTTCAAAGTGGTGCCAAAGTTGAATCGCTCCAGGTGATTTCCAGACTCTTGGGTAACAAAACCAGGCTTTTCTAATGCTATAGCCATCAGCTAAATAGCAACCCACCAAACCAGTCCATCTATTTACCAAGCTAATGCACTGTACAATATAGGTGGATGTGTTATTTCATACAGTGTGTCTGCTGCCTAGAGAGGGATTCACTGCGGTAGCCTAAGGGATACTTCATTGCAACAAGCGGAGAAAAAAACATCTGGGTGTATACTATATCAAATGTGTTTTTACAGGACCTGCGGCCTCAAGGCCTTCGTAAATAAGTAATGATCAACAGATTGGCTGTGGGTTTTGAAAAGCAAGCCTTTGTCAGTTTGCATGATGGGGAGGATTTTCAAAGACTTTGCCTGCCCTCACTGCTTGTATCTGAATTGCAGTATTACAGTAAGCCAGTGCAGTGATGCTGAAATAGAAAATCTACATAATATGCATGTCTAGTTTCTACTTTATGTCTCTCTCAGCTGTCATAACACTCCTCTAGAAGACACCTGGCCTTATGTTTTGCGGTCATGACGTGTGAATACTTGTCAAATGTGTCATCCTACGACTTAAGTAGTGAATTATGCTGCTGATCATTTTGAATGTTTAGGAGTGCGCTTACAGAAATGACACTCACATCCGCCTCTGCTCTGTGTAATGAAACGAAGCACACAAAAGAAGAAAGTGATCAGCTGTGGAAGCGGACCTGTCTCCTTTTTCCAGATGTATCAGCAAACTAACACATCCTGTCTGGAACTTAGCAATGACGACCTCACTGAAATTAACACCATTTCCACAGGCTCCTTGATGGGTCATAAGACACATCTAATTGTGGGATGTCACAACGTGTTTGGTCACATCGGATCGCGCCGTGACATACACGTCATGTCTGCTACAGCACTGCTGAGGCAATTGGCAGTGCAGGATAGTGACAGGCCGTCATGGCTGACAGTGAGCGATAGCTATCCTGGCAGAGCTTTGCCTCACCAGTCATCTCCACAAGGACAAACTGAAGTGACAGCGGCTCCACTGAGTGGTGAAACATTCGACTTCTGATGAAATATTTAGCTGAGGTGTAAAACCACTAAATGCTTTCACTCTTATTAGGACTTGCATTCCAGACTCTAGCAGAAGTCGATGATATAGAGTACAACAAGAGTTATGAAAGATGATTTCATGGAAATAGTCTGAATCAATAAATTACATAAAATTATCCACCAACAACTTTGATAGGCATTTCATTATTTATCAAGCAAAGAAATGCTTAAAAGATCTGAACACAAATGCAATAAAAATGTAAAATGTGTGCTACCCAATGGCAAATGCTTTGTAAGGAGGCACACTGTAGCAATGGCTGTATATTAAGAGTTGAGGGTGGGTATGATGCAGTTTTCCAGAGAGACTTTTTGGATTTTCAGACTTGATGCAACAGCATATCCAGGGCTAAACGAGAAAATTGATTTCAGACATTTTTTGGTGAAACAATTGTTTTAACAGAGAATATCTCAGAATAGCACACGTTTCTCATTTGAGTCAATAACCGTGTTTACCTTCATTTTCTGTTTTTGATTTGTTGTTTTTGGGAGCTTCAAAAATAGAATAAAGCAGCAAATCGTCACCCATTTGCTGCTCTGCTGTTTTATATCATTCTAAATTTAATGTTTTATATGTCAGTCAAAAACAAGCAATACACTACTGTTGTCAAGTTTTGTTGAAAAGATAATATTTTAAATACTTTCACCCACAGAATTTACTGTGCACGCACTGTGTCCTTTCAAATTATCATTGCTTTGACAGATGCGATTCCGAGAGGTAGAAAGTGGCAGGAAAGACATTACCTTCTCCAACTACTTCCATTCTTGAAAGGACATCCAGGTCTTGCCTTGGGGGTATATCAGCCCAAAGGCGAGCTTTTTCAGCTTGCAGCCTGAGGGATGGTAGTTTCAGATGACACTTTCATGCATACTTAACATGTTACTTAAGGTAGCATTCTTTTAAAGTACTCACATGGATTAAAGAGATGCTCTTCTTACGGGGAGAAGACTTGAAGTCTTTAAAAGGTTTTGGACAGAAACAGAAGGCTTTTGTCTGGGTTTCAAAAGATAACATCTTCAACTCTGATCTGAATCCAACAAAGTCAATTTAGTGCAAAGGGAATTGTGTTGGGCGGCACACGGCCTCCGTGGTTACCACTGTAGCTGATGGTTAGGGTTAAGGTTTTCATTTTAGGGCTTCTCTTTGTCGAGTTTGTATCTTTTATTCTGTGTGGGTTTCTTCCCACAGTCCAAAGACATACAGGGGAGGTGAATCGGAAACTTGGCAGTAATTCCATATTATTAACTTTCAGTGGAATCATATCATGATGATTTGATCATATTGTGCCATCATTATACAATGGTTGGGCCAAATAAATGATTCCAAGCATATAATTTAATTTTCAATGTAATTTTTGTCTAATGTAATACATACCAGTGGAATGGTTCAATTCGCTGAACATCAGTTGGATTATTTTAAATGTAATTTTGCATACATTTGCCACATTGTAATATACATCAGATAAATATTCTTGATGATATATTGTAAATTTAAGTATGGAGTGTTTTTCCTGTTGTTCAGGTTCTTGTTCAGGGTACACCGTACAGTACCTCTCTCCTAATGCATGCAGGACTGGCTATAACCATTGAACAGCAATAAGTGGTTTAGAAAATGGATGAATGGGAAATGTGTCACGTTTATTTAATTTTATTAAAAAAAAAAAAAAATGTAATGTATTGCTCAAGGAAGTAGCATCATATACTGTATAGCCTTTGAACAAACAATGTTTGATCTCAAAATAAAATGTTCCCTCTTGGATGAGCACTGGAGTGACTTTAGACAATATCCCAGCACCTGAGGTCAGACATGAACTTAAGATACATTATTTCTGTTTGGAGGGAGATACTGGATATGATTTTATACTTTTTGATATGTATCTATGTTTAATTTAAATGCATTTTGTTTTTTATGTATGTTTTTTTTACAATTTAATCTACTTATTCAATTGTATGTAATTTATTTAATTTTAATTTCAATTTATGCTTGTAGTTAAAATATTGTATCATATCACCAGAATCAGAGAGGAAAAACTGCAGGTTCTCATGTTTGGAGACCACTTTAGTGGTCAGTGCTGGGCAGGCTTAAACTCACCGCTGCGCTCAGTGAAATTAGTTTATGTAGTTCTGATGCTGTTTAAACATTAATGGCCTTCTCTTTGGAAAGCAAATATGATTGGGCAAATTGCTGAAATATTCAAAGTCTGGTATGTTAAAGCTTTTACCACACTGCACACTACGTCAAAAGCTGTATGCAGTAAGGGGGCGTAATTGCATCTCCGTGCTCATGCCATTCAGTGCCGCGTGTTGCTGCCATCTCCTTCCGCCTGGCTGCTGCCGCTGATGTCACTCTGCTTGATGACATGGCAGTTTTGTTGGCATTTTTGCAGATGGCGTCTGACAGGAATGAGCAAAGAGGGGAAAAGGGAAGGCAACTTTTTGAAGGGGTTTTGGTGAAGTGATGTGTTTGTAGATCCTGATGGTCTATTGATTTTTTTGTAGATTTTTTGTATAGGTATAAGTAAAGTATGGGAATATATATTTTGATACTGAAAGAGTTTTTTTTAGATATAACTACTATGCAGTAATAATATACAGTATTCTGCTTCATGTTCACCTTGGATGAACTCATAATTTATTAACATTACCCCTAGTTTTCCATTTCTCCTGTTTAAATGTCTTGTTTTATTTGTTTATTTTTTAATTTAATTGTATCGTATCGCATTTTTGCACTTTAATATTATTATTTATGTCTGCCCGTCAATTATATGAGGATTATCATAATAATTGTGCTTTACTAGTTCAGTTAATTTAATTCAGTGTGTCTTATCATATTCTTTCATTCCCTCCCTCCCGTCTTTTTGTTTGATTAGACATGACCCGCTCCTCATCCCAGGAAATGAGCAGATTGAGAGCATGGACGAGAACGTAAAGAAATACGACTCCACAGGGATGTTTCACTGGTGCCCGTCCAAAGACATCGAGAAGGTCATCTTGGTGGGTTCTGCTCCTTCGCTCGGCACACGTCATTTGTCCCTGACACTCTTCTCCGCGGTGACAGATGTGTCATGTCACAAAGCACCATCAGAGGTTGACAGGGCACTTAAACACTCTGTAATGAGGTGTTTGACATGTCATTTGCTATATGGGGGCCCTGTACATAGAACATTTCTTGTACTAATACATATGCCATTTTTCAAATTACTTTCATAGTCTATTGCAGTCATGAACTGCATGATATATTTTACTGCGTGAGTAGGCAGCTGAGAGAGGAGAAAGCACTAACATTTGCTAGAAAAGCCAATTCATGCCAAATTCCTGTCGCAAACATCATTTTTTAAATCTTTGTTCTTTCCCTCTCAGACCCGGAGCGAGGCAGCGATGACTGTTCTGAGCGGTCATGTGGTTGTGTGCATATTTGGAGATGTGAAGTCAGCGTTGATTGGTCTCCGAAACTTTGTCATGCCCCTGAGAGCGAGCAACTTTCACTACCATGAGCTGAAGCACATCGTGTTTGTTGGCTCCCTTGAGTATCTGAAACGCGAATGGGAGACTCTTCACAATTTTCCAAAAGTCTCCATTCTGCCTGTGAGTGCAGTGAAATCGCACATTTCAAATATTTATCCACTGTTACAAGTTTGACTAAATAAACAACCCTGTCTCCTAAAAACTATGCTATCATCCAGTTAATTTGCAATATCTTTAGTAGATAATGTCCTGTTGCTGTTCCTGTTAAGGCAGGAAATGTTTATACTGCCAATGTTAAATGTTTTCACTGAATGCATCTGCAAAATGTTCATAGTCAACATACAGTATTCATTTATCTTACCCAATCCTGGCAACTAAAGCTTGATGAATGTTTTTGGTTATGTGAAGGCAACTCAAAGTACTTGGTGATGGTTGGGGGAAAATTGTGATCTTGCTATTGAAAAAGTCAGTGTTTCCTATTTCATGCTTCAACTCAGCATTGACTTTTTCATTTAAGCAAGAGGTTGATCTTTTCCTAACCATAAGAAGCCCAACAACAAGTGGTACTTGCAGGAATGTTTGTGAAAGTCCTGTTTTTTATACGCCCAACCATTCACCTCAAACTTCTTCCTACGACTTCTGTGCAATATAAGAATGCCACATCTCCTGGATTGGAAAAATACTGCCAGTGAACATGAAATTATTAGTGTATAAACATTTTGGTAGGAGATGGGGTTGTCATAGGGGCTCAAGGGTGATAACTGCCATTTATAAGTTGCTACATTTTCAGTTACCTTTTGTATCATGTAGGTGAGATAACAAATTCTCTCCTTCACTTCCCTCTCAAAGGGCACACCGTTGAGTCGGGCAGATCTGAGGGCTGTCAACATCAACCTCTGCGACATGTGTGTCATTCTGTCAGCCAATCAGAACAATATTGACGATGCATCACTGCAGGACAAAGAATGCATCTTGGCGTCACTCAACATCAAATCCATGCAGTTTGACGACAGCATCGGGGTCTTGCAGGCTAATTCCCAAGGTAAGGAGTGCCCTATCATAGTTCACTGCACCGCCTGGAAGGGACAGGGCCCTGGCACAGAGAATATCCCTCACTGGGTGCTGCCTGGCTGACCTGGTGTCATTGCATTTGACAGTAAACCCTACTGACTATTCCTCCGGTTACTGTAGCAACTGCTTTCTTCACAAAGCTAATTGGTGGCAACAAGCACAGCACTGGCACAAAACCCTCACCTGGCTTACACATTTTCCATTTTTCAATTCATGGAACTAGTCTATATAAATCATATGAGTGTGTGTAATTTATGAATATTGCATGTTACAGCGCTCAAAAAACCAGCTGAAACACTTAGTTAGCTTCAGATGGCTCTCAATAATGGTCATTCTTTGGCTTTGAGAGAAATGCTTTTAGAAACCTTTTGACCTGAGGAGAGGAAAAAAAAAAACCCTGCCAATTTCATTATTCCTCTAATACATGTATGACCTCGCATTTGCCTTAGTCAGCAGTAAGTGATGGATGTCAAAACATGGCCTATGTATAATACATACAGCATCAGTGATTTAATGTGCTTACTTGTCAGTCTGAGGAATGTCAAGTCAATTTGAATTCAATCTTGCGTCACTTATTTTCTATTTCATGGCTCCATACTGTACATGCTTTGTATGTGTATGTGTATGTGTATGTGTGTGTGTGTGTGTGTGTGTGTGTGTGTGTGTGTGTGTAAAAGGTTTCCGTCTCTGTGCACACACAATCTAAGGGAAACAAAATGAGCAGTGTGTCACATCTATTATATATAGACTAATATTGGACCTTGTCAGGAATACGGTAACATCACACTCAGCAACTTTATGCTTTACCAGTGGCTGGGAATAGATGAAATAGCCTCAATGTATTAGTTCTGCTGATATGCCTGTTTGTAGCCTCTGATGAAGTATTGAATATTGCATTAACAGATATGCTTTTTGTCATGTTTGTGTCCATTTAGGCTTCACACCACCAGGGATGGATAGATCTTCTCCTGAAAACAGCCCAGTCCATGGATTAGTAAGACAGACTTCTGTGACAACTGGGGCAAATATTCCCATCATAACAGAACTAGGTATGCTTGCTGCTGTATATTTGTGTCAGTTGATTGATATGCTAGCTGTACTGTTGCATGTTTTTCAGTTAAGTAGTTGTAAACAGATCTGAAAACACAATATCTGCAATTAGAGGCTGTCAAAACTTGATTAACCGTACTAAAAGTGGAGTTTTTTTTATGTTTTCTTCCCCCTTGTTGACATGCTCCAGTAACTGTTTTTCCTCAACACTTGTCTAGCGCCATTAGCAAAGCCAGGCAAAAAAGTGCCTGTGATTTCATTCAGTCAGGATAAAAGCAGTGGGACCAGCATACAAATGATAACTGAGCTGGGTAAGAAGTGGCACTGTCCTGTACTGCAGTGTTGTAACTGCTGCTGCCTCCATATCAGCTTTCTTTTGATTTCTTTCACTGCACAAGAGGCTCAGTCCATTCCCATGGCATCACTTTGAGCACATTTTACCCTTGGTTCTAGTTGAAATTGCCTGTCTTGTTTTGGCCCCTTATCTCAAAGCAAAAATTTTCCCTTTTATTTTTCTAAGAATTACAAGGCCTTTGATCCCTCAGAAGTCCTTGTGGCTGTTTTCATAGCATCTTCTGTTGGATCACATTCTCTGGCCCGTGCCCTCTTTCATCTCAGCCCTGTCGATATGACTGACATTTATTTCTGTCTGCGCAGAAGTACCAGTTCTCAAAGTAAATTTTACATCATTACTTTCTGCCAGCTACTGCATGTGTTTTTGTGCTCAAAGACATCTTCAAAGAAGGTTCTGGGGCAATGAGATACTTTCATTTGTTTTGACATACAAGTACAAGTAATTGGAAGTTCTGTCTTGGATTTGCAAGACAAACAATGGCATATTGGTGTTACTGATATTGACCTCAGGAGGACTTTGAATCAAGGCCTGGAGCTTTGACAATATGCATGGTGTCATGAGTGTGCATGAATGGCCTGGATATGGAATGTGACAGAAGCAAGTTGGCCACAAAGCCAAACACTAATACCAGACAGTTTAATTTCAGTCGTTTACAAGAAACTAAAATTTTGTCCAAATTCGGAACTAAGAAATCAGGTAGAATTTGTCGAACCATACACAGATTTCTAATACAGTCCATATCTGCAGCTACTGACTGTTGTGTGCAACCACTGTACTTTTGTGTCCTCCTCTTCACGCGAATCAAGTGCAGTATTTGCCTGATGTATGCTTAAGCACACAATCCATGCTTTCTCAAATCACAAAAACTTTCCATAAAATCTGGTTTGGTGTACAGAAAATAAACAAGCACAATTTAAATAAGTAATGAAATGTGCATGTTTACTCTCTCTAGTGAATGACTCGAACGTTCAGTTTCTGGACCAAGATGATGATGACGACCCGGACACAGAGTTATACCTCACTCAGCCTTTTGCCTGTGGGACAGCCTTTGCAGTCAGTGTGCTGGATTCCTTAATGAGTGCTGTAAGTCAGAGTCAATTTAGCATACTGACAATACTGTAGATATAAAGAGCTTTTGATAGAGATTTTTTGTGTGGTGACAAATCAAATCTGTCAGCTATCTGAAATTTGCAAAGAAATCTTGTGTTTTGATATCGGGACAAATAGCAGAATACCTCTGTTCCCCAAAAATGTTGGCTCTCTCTGCTCCCATTAAAACAATAGATGGCAAGACTGGAACTTGTACTAGGTATGACGGCTTCATTTGTCTGCCTTTCAGTTTGAGTGAGGTTAGAACAAAGCTGCCTTCAAGTGCGCTCCAGTGTAGACAGAGGTAATGCTACCTAATGGACAGCCCTCATCCATCATCTTAGTCAATAGTGCTGTCAGCAGCTGAGGGAGATGTCACTGTGCTGTACAACCAGGGGGAGACAAGAGACTGCAGTGCAAAGAAAAGGGCAAACATTTGCCCTTGTTAAAATCAACAAAGCAATAACTAGTTGTTAAAAAGATAACTACACTGAGGAAAGTACATCTTCAGGTTTTACCTGCAGTATGTAATGCTAAGTTTTCCACAAAATTGTCTGTTATTTAGCTGTAAGAAATGCCTGGACAGCATGAATGTGTACATGGACTCTCTGTGTCTCTTGTCTGATGGGAGTGAGAGTAACCTGCAGTAATTGGATTCTCCTGTCTTTTCACCCACAGTGCAGAACAATGTGAAGCGACAGAGCAGGGTTAGATAGCACCACTCGGCCCGGCTGTGTTCAGTTGTGACTTTGGTGGCGTTTGCTTAAGGATTCACCCTCCTCTACTTTCATTCCTTCAGACATACTTCAATGATAATATCCTCACCTTGATCCGGACGCTGGTAACAGGCGGGGCGACACCCGAGCTGGAGGGACTGCTGGCGGAGGAGAATGCATTACGGGGCGGCTACAGCACACCACAGACCCTGGCGAACAGGGACAGGTGTCGCGTGGCACAGCTGGCTTTGTACGATGGGCCCTTTGCTGACCTCGGGGTAAGTGACTGGTCTTGTCACCTAAGGGCTACGCACATCTTTGTCTGCTTGTGTTGTAGGAGCTGGCTTTAGTGAAAGGATTCAGACTAACAGGGACAGCTGTGATTCAGAGTTTAGATAACTAACAGGGATTGTATATCTAAAAATAGGTCAATTCTGTGATGATGAAGTTTTAATCCATTCCAATCATGAAATAAGCATATTGGCGTTTAGAAAAAGGCCAAACTTAACCAAATATATGTATATCTAAATATTTGTGTATTGGGTTTATCCGAAGGATTTACACGACTTAAATCAACATCTGTATCGGATAAACACTGTATAATATTATACAATATTATAATATTTTTTGATGCTGGAGGTATATTTAAGTTGTTATTATTATGTAATTGTTTTACTGCTTTTAGTGTTGCTTTAGCGAAAATGCAGACTGTATATTGCATTGTCTTAGTTTCACTGTCTTGCAGGATGGTGGTTGTTATGGTGACCTGTTTTGTAAAGCCCTGAAAACATACAACATGCTGTGCTTTGGCATCTATCGGTTACGAGATGCACATCTAAATACACAAAGCCAATGTACCAAACGGTGAGTTTTTTTGTGCCCGCACATTTTGACGTTCAAAATTGGGATCCACAAAAAAGCAATGTTTAAAAAAAAAAATCACTTCTACCAACACTATATTTAGAACTCTCTTCCCATCTGTTCCCTCTCTCCTCTAGGTATGTCATAACCAATCCACCATATGCGTTTGAACTGGTGCCCTCAGACCTGATATTCTGCCTGATGCAGTTTGACCACAACGCCGGCCAGTCTCGAACCAGCCTCTCCCACTCTTCCCATTCGTCCCATTCCTCCAGCAAAAAGAGCTCCTCTGTCCACTCTATCCCAACCACCAACCGTACCAACCGCACCAAAAGCAGGGACTCACGAGACAAACAAAAGTATGTGCCCCTCTAGAGCTCTCTGACTGTTTATGTCCTTGAACAGTGCCTGCCAACAGTTACTGTTGTCCTGTGTGTCTTTTTCAGGGTCCAGACAGACTATAACATGTCTGGGTGTCAATGTGTGCGTATGTTTGTCTGAACGTGTATGTATGTGTAACTTTTATGTCTTAGTTTGCATTCAACAACATCACACAGCACAGAACGGTGTAGTTTTCCTCTTGAGCAGGGCCATCCCATGGTATAGGGCAAAGAAAGCAACCACCAAAAGCTTTACTCTTTCCTGTGAGCCCCCCACACACTGAGCTTTTTCTTGGTGTTTCATTTCCATCCGTTGGCTGTTACTCTGATTTAAAATTTTTCTCTTTTTTTTTCTAATGATTTACATCATGTAACATATTCTTCTTATCTTGTCGTTTTTTTATCATGATGTAACATATTCTTCCTTGATTTTCACTCCTCAAAAGGACATTTTTTAAAGGTTAGATATGCATTCGAAAGCCCTATGGAGTTAAAGGCAAGATATCCATCTTCTATAATCAACAGATACATTTTGTTTATGGTACACTTTAAGACACAACACATGTAGCAGAGGGCTGTACAGTGTTTATTTCTACAACTAAGGTCAATTCTGTTTGTGTGCAATGAACTGTCGGCCTTGTTTTGATCTAAGTTTTATTTAATCAACTTCAAAGGATAATTTAGTGTTACCCACCCAGTTCAGCCCAGTACAGTTTTTGCTATCATCATCATCATTTAAAATTGTAGTGCTGTAGGGCCTGTATCTGCACATACAGGACCAACTCAGAAAGTCTTTTAAACTTTTCCGTGTGAAATGATGCCATCTGGATCACATATACAGTCTGTCATGTTAATATAATAAATAATAATAATAATACATTTAATTTGTACTGCACTTTTCTTAGTGAAACTCAAAGTGCTACAGTATTAATAACATAGAACACACAACATTAAGAAAATAGTAATAAGAGTTAAGATAAAAAAGCCTTCCTGAATAGAAAGGTTTTTAGGGCTTTTTTAAGAGTCTAGGGTCTGTGCTGCCCTCAGATGGTTAGAAAGGCTGTTTCACGTGCTTAGCACTGGGGGCACAGAGGAGCAAGCTGCTGGCAGATCTGAAGGTGTGGGTGGAGGTTAGTGGTATGATCAGTTCTTGTAGCTGGGGAGGCGCATGTCCGTTGATGGATTTGTATGTGAGTAGCAGGACTTTGTAGTCAATCCTAAAGAAGACAGGGAGCCAGTGCAATGAAAACAGAATTGGTTTTATTTGTTCGTGTTTTCCACTCTCATCAGTATCCTTTCAACACTGTTCTGAATGTCCTGGAGCTTCTGGATGCTCCTGCCAAGGATCCCTGTGAAGAGCACATTGTAGTAGTCCAGTCTTGAGGAGATAAAGGCATGGACAAGTTTTTCTGCATCTGACAGGTTTAGAGAGGGACGGAGTTTAGAGATGTTTTTGAGATGTTAGAAAGAGGTTCTCCATAGATGTCTTATAACACCCAGATTAGTGACTAAGGAAGAAAGGGGGATGTCCTGACTGTCAAAGGTGAGATGAGGTATGCGGGATGACTGAATCTGGTGTCAAGTGCCAATAAGGAGAGCTTCAGCTTTACTGCTGTTGCACTGGAGGAAATTTGTGCTCATCCAGGCCTTTATCCCCTTAGGACAGGTGCTGAGGCGTGACATGGCTGCAGAAGGGCTTGGGGCAGTTTTAATGTACAGCTGGGTATCATCAGCATAGCAATGAAAAGACATCCCATGTCTGCTGATGACACGTCCAAGAGGGAGCATGTAGAGAGAGCGGACGTTGTTGACCTTGGCTCTGAAAAAGTCAATGAAGCTGTTACATCGCTCTTCTGTAGCCTCAATTGGGGAAGATGATTATGGCTTCAGCAGATGATTTATGGTAGAAAAAAAGATGCTTAGGGTTGCCAGGATTGTTATTAATTAGGTTGGAGTAGAACTGTGACCGAGTATCTTTAAGGGACTTTGAGTAACTCCTTTAATGTTCACGGAAGGCTAGTTTATAGACAGTGAGCCCAGAGCGTCTGAAGCGTCATTCCAGGACACGTCCAGCTGTTTTTATTTTCTGCAGGTCATGAGTGAACCAGGGAGCAGAGCATGAAAAATTGACCTTGTGCGTCTTGACAGGGGCATGAAGATCAAAGACACTGCTCAGAGATGTACTGTAGTTCATCCACTGATGCAGAAGCTGGGCAGGTGATGTGCTGGAGGTCCATAGTCATGATGGCTGGGTCAATGCTTTTCCAGTTCCAAAAAAGCATTTGATGCTTAGGTTTAGTAGGAGATGACAGGAATGTCGAATCAATTGAGACCACCTTGTGGTTGGACACACCCAGAACATAGACCTGTACAGCAGGTTATTGATGGGGGCGGAGTCAGTAATGACCAGGTCAAGTGTGTGCCCCCTGGTGTGAGTAGGGACATCAACATGCTGCTTCAGGCCAAGACACTCAATCAGACTCAAGAACTCCACTGCCAAATGACAGGAAGGGTTGTCGACATGTATTTTCATATCACCAACAATGACAATGTTGGTTTACATGGAGCAGAGTGAGGTAAGGAGGTCGTGTATCTCAGGGAGGAAAGATGAGTTTGGTTCGGGGGGGTGGTAGAGGTTTACATTTTACAGCAAGGCATTCAATAGAAGAAAGATCATTACAGCAAACATGAGGGGCGTTCCAGTTGAAGAAAAACCCCAAACACTAGAGTCCGTCAGTGATAGTGCAGCTCTGGGTGATTTACGTGCTGATAGAGGGTGCAGAGGAGCCGGACAGGGCTATGTGGCACACCTGAGCTGGCAGGATGGAGGAAGAGACAGCCACTGAGAAAAGGGATCCCAGTAGAGCAGGTAGGAAGCATTTTATGTTGAATAATCCAAAAATCCACAAATCCCAGTAAAGAAGGTAGGAAGCACTTTATGTTGAATAAGCCAAAATCTGTAAATTCCAGTAGAGAAGATAGGAGGTACTTTACTTTAGTTAATCCAAAATCCACCAGTTTGATAAAATGTACTCCAGCTCAGGGAGCGATCAAAACACACAGACAGAAAACGGAAAAACAGAAAAAGCTCGAGCAAAGTGCAGGAAGGCCATTTTAATCACAAGAGCAGTCAATTGTCTATTTAGCAAAGAGTAGCGACAGCCAGTATGCGTCAGCGTTCCCTTGTAATGCAGAGTAGCCTCTCTCCCACCGCAACACAGGCACCAAAACAAACTAATGTGTGATATCGGCCAACATAATATACAATACAGCAGAATTTGTCCCCCCAGAGTAAGAATAAGCAAACATTTGACCTTTAGTTTTAATTATACTGTGCTTTCTTTGATTATAACTTTATAACCTTTCTGTCACTGGGTCTCTCCACCTTATAGCATTCCAAGTTTAGCTCTGTTGAAACTTGTGTTTGCAGAATGTTTGTTTTGTTTAAATTAAAGCTGATCCTTATTGTACTTGAAAGGCACTTTAAATTACATGTCTTAAAAGCTTATATTATGTCATGTCTATGAAATACGTATGTTCTCTTTAGGACTTTTGAATTCTTCTTACATTCAAATGGTATTCTTTTGATTAAATGTTATTTGCCACCATGAAGTATTAATTATGTTAGATATTTGGAAGTAGAAACTGTAACAGGTATTAATAAAGTTACACCCACGTTATAATTATATTGTCTTCACATGTGAATGTCACATTTCTATTTTATTTGTTAAACTTGTAAAGAGTCTTTTTCAAGGCATATTAATGAATGTTTGGGTACCTAACAACATGGTAATTATTACTTGGTGAAGTAATAATTTCTTTGAAATTACACTTGGTAATTCCATTGCTACCAAAGATTTGTTAATATGCAACTGCGCATGTTCACACTGCTGCAAACTGTGTGTGCAAAAGCAGTGGTTCTCAACCTTTTGTAACTTATGGCCCACTTCTGATTGTTAAAAAATTTCTGAGGACCACCCTCTCAAGTAAATGAGAAAAAAAACATAACATAACAAAAAAAAGAGAAAAAATTAACTGGGCTGTAAATATGTGTTATACCGCTGTCAGCTGTAATGACCAAAATAAATATTCTGCTTACCCTCAGTGAGACACTTGGGCTTGCTTCTGGGAAATAATGAGATCAAGTCGTGGTGGGCTGGGCGAGAGGCTGACATGCAGAGTAGCATTTAAAGTTGGTTTCAGTTTGTTCCTTGCCTTTGATTTTGTGACAGTCACAATGGAAAATAAATAGGTGGTGGTGAAAGGCAACAGAAATTTGATTGCCCCTTTTGACAGAGAGGGATATTGACTGGCAGCCAGTATCCAGAATGAAGCAAGGTTAACTTGTGTGAGCTAAAGCCTCAGTCTGCTGTCTGCTGATAGTTCCATCAGTTCATTTTCCAACACAGTGGACAGAGCCCTATCTTCTGAAGCAGGATCCACAGAGAAAGGGTCCAAATCCAAAGGTTTCCATGTCATGGGTTCTCTGGGAAGTAGTCTGCAAACTTTTGTGACAACTGAGTCAAATGCTGGGGTATAGCACTGGATATGTTGACATGAGGAGAGGCTTCCAAAGTTTCACTAAGGATGTTTCACTTCTTTTTTCTTTTTTCTTAAAGCCCCCAATTTTGTCTGTAATCAAAAACACTGCTGTTTCTGCCTTGCATTAATATATTGAGCTGATTTAACTGGTCAAATATATCTGATAAGTAGGCCAGTTTTGCACAAAAGTTACCATCAGTGTAATGCTCAGCACTGTGCACTTCTTTTTTCAGTTAAAAACGACGGAGATTAAGCACACGTCCTCTTGAAAGCCACCTTACTTCACTGTGGTACAAGAGCTACAAATGATCTGCATCAACTCTTTCACACAGAGCAGTAAAACCTTGAGTTGAGTGCATTTTTCTTATAGTTGACAGTTTTCACAGCCACATTCATGACTACATGCAGTTCTCTTGACACCTGTTTTGTTGCTAGACTTTCCCTATGTAAGAAACAGTGCGTCCACTTGGCGTCTGGCGCCCTCTCTTGGATCTGTTTGACAACACCACGATGTATTCCTGTCATTAATGCAGAGCCGACTGTGCAAACACCTGTACAGTATTTCCAATCAAGACCTTTTTCGGTGAAGTAATCATCCAGGCTCGTGGGAAGCTTTTTGCAAAACAGTAGATCCTCATGAAGATTACTGTCCCTGCAGTATCTTAAAAAAACTAACAATAAAGCAGCATTGCTAACGTCAGTCGACTCGTCTAGCTGTATTGCAAAGTATGGGCTTGACTTTATTCTTTCCACAAGTTGGCATTCAATGTCATCACTCATGTCAACAATTCTTCTGCTCACGGTGTCATTGGAGAGTGCTATTGACTGAATTTTGGTTGCAGCTGCCACTCCCAGTAACTCTCGGCACATATCCACAGCGCTAGGCAAAATAAGTTTCTCTGCGATAGCTACAAGCTACGCTAGCAGCAACCATCCAGCTTTCAAGGTGGCTTTTGACTGAGTTGTTAATGTTGTGATGCCTTTCTGTTGTGCCTGAAGCCCGTCCCTTTTCCTTAGGGAATATTCTTTTGGCTTCCCAACACATCCCAGGTCCTTTGTGTTTTAATGTCTCTGGAACTTCGATGGTTTAGCGCTCATTTGACAGAATTTCACGACATTCAACACACTGTGCTTTTGGCTCAGCATTACTACCTGCTAATATAAATCCAAATGAATGTATTCAGGGTCATATTTCCTCACCACACACTTTGGAGCTTTTATTGGTGCAAGTTCGTCTCCCACATCCAGGCATGTGATTGGCAAAGGACAAAAAAGCAGGAAAAAAAAAACAGAGCGCAGAGCATGGCGCAGCATTATTTTTTCGATTATATTATTATTAGCTCCGTCTGTAGGGTGACAGAAATCAGCTAAAAATGTCCATCTCACTTTTCTAAGAGTCCAAAATGACATGTTTTGTGAAAAAACAGTGTAAAACCCCAAAATAATCTGTTTATGATATGAAAACAGAAAAAAGCATCAAATCCTCAAACTGGAGGAGCTACAATCTGCAAACATTAGGCATTTTTGCATGGAAAATAACTCAATTAACTGACAATCACTTTGTGTTTGTGAAACCTCGTTAATATAATTTGTGCACAAAATTTAGTTTAGACATAATTTTTTGCATTTCTTCAGCAGAGTTTTTGACAGGTTTAAAGGATGATTTATGAGTATACACTTAGTGATCATCATTTGAAAAGCTCAAAATCTCAAACTTTAAGACCATAAATAACTAATTTGAGACAGCTAAACAGACTATTTGTACCCGGGTTCAATGTAAACTCTGACTTATTGATCTCACTGTTTAGAAGCAGAAAAATAACCTTATTTCAGCCTGAATTCTTTCTAAATCTGCAACATCTGTTAGTCTGGAGGTTTAAACTTATGTCCTTTGACAGTGTTGGTTATTAACACCGAGACATCAAACCGCATGAAAACTGCACTTTCAGCCCCATCAGAGAAAACTCTGCTGAGTTCAGACTGTTTACTTACAGCACAGCTACACTCACAGATAACCGAGCCCCCTACCTGCCTGTCAAACTATCAAACAAACCATAAACCTTCTCTAGACACTCCAGATCTAAGTGGAATCCTGCAGGGATCAATAGATGTGAAGTCTGGCGGCTACTCGTTCTGCCTGCAGTTCAGCAGCTAACAAGCAGAGCTAACTGCTAACAGCCACCACTGCAACCACAAATCCATTCAACAGTTCCACCATTCACCATCATACACACACAGCTACTTATTTAATGCGGAATTACAGCTAAAAACAGGCTGTTTTGCAGGCTAGTGAAACATCCCGGTGCCGACTATTTACTGGCTGTGCTAGAGGTTACAGTTCAATGAAGTAAACAGCACTACATCATCAGCAAAAAGGCAGAGTTTCAGTCCTTAAAGGACCGGTGTGTAGTGGCTGGGCTACAGTAGAAACATGGCGGACTCTGTGGGAGAGGATCCGCTCCCTATGTAGATAAAAAGGGCTCATTTTAAGGTAACAAAAACCCAATGATTCTTATTTTCATGGGGTTATACACTAATTAAAACATACCTATGAATATTATATTCCATTTCTGCCAAGTCCATTCTGCTAGATGCCACTAAATTCTACACACTGCAGCTTTAACTCACCAAACAGAACACTATCCACTCTTTGGCTACACTGACATATTCTTTCCTTGAAAACCACAAACACAATCCATGGCAAGAAATTTCTTTGGCGGAGCCTAGTGCCCATTAAGAACAAACTTGACTTATTGCCCAGAATACAGACACAGCTCTAACTCAAGTTACACAAGGGCCAGATGGCTTGTAGCTACAGCCTCAGCACCTAATTTTCGCCAGTACGCCCACAGGACACCACAACGGAAGTCCACAAAATATATGTAGAGTGGATGGGCAATCTCCTATTACCCCTCCAGTATCCTTACAAGAGCTTCTTGATTGTTCCACAACTAGAAAGGAATCTGCATAGCTCCTGCAGAATCTGAGGATTGACAACTAGTCAGGGCCGCCCTGCCAGCACACTGGCATAGGCTGTCAGGCTGAGCGGTGTGGTACCCAGATGTGGCGCAAAACTTTATGTCCATAGGCACTGTCCCAGTCTGCCACAGGATATTGAAGAGGCATGTCAACTAAGATACCTTAAGAATAATAGAGCCCTTCAAAATCTTAGGGCACAGCTCATCCACTCTTGGCACCCTGCCACTGCAGAGCCTTTTCACCACCTCAGTCACCTCCACTAAAGAAATGGGCAGGTTCTTCCCCTAGTCTTCCAAGTCTGCCTCCTCCACAGAAGGTGGTTCTTTTAGGTGAGAGTGCCTTTGCCGAACAATAGCCCCAGGTGAGCAGTTCTCCCGTCCTGCTCAGAATAGTCTCTCCCCTTACTGTGTTGTCAATGGTTTGCCAGAACCCTTTTTTGTACTTGCAACCATAGAAGCCCAACCCCTTGCCCAGGGGTTGGAGCCAAAAGAAGTGAATCCAACCCCTATCCAAGAGAATGGCATTTTGACGGTGGCTGGCAATATAGGAACATGACAAATATTAATCTCTATAACTCATTAAATTGTAAGAGCCACAGTATTCCCAGACATGATGTAGGTTTTTCCAAAAATCATGACTGCTATCACTTAATAAGTATTGTTGTCTGTCACTGTGTGTATTTGATTATACATTTTTAAACATTTTCTATTATTTGAGCAACACATTTAGAGGATTTTGCAGAATTGGCAGAGGTATGCGTTCTCAAAGTATTCTCAAATATAATGATGTTTCTGTGGGAATAAACACATGAAATATTATTTGATTGTTCAGTCAAAAAACAAATGAGCACGTGTTACATTTTCACAGCTGCTGAATGAAAACTACAAGATTTCAATGGTTAGTAATCGGTGCCCATTTGGAATAAAAAAAACATGTTCAGCTGCGCAAATTCATTTACATTGCCCATTTTACTGAAATATATTTATTTCTACATAAAGTTGCTGAGCCTTCTTGTTTTGTGCTGATTTAAGTATGTTATATAACACATTTGATATTATATAATATGATATTATATAATATATATTTAATACATATTAGCTGCATGCTGCTCATTGGGTTCTGAATTACTTCTGAAACATGGACAACATCCTCCTTCTGATTGCTTTGGCAACAGGCATGGGCACAATTTGGCTGCTTGACACATGCTACAGTGGCTAGATGCACAGTAACTGCACTTAAAGATTTTCTGACATGATCCATGTTCTGTTTTTATTATTTGCTGAGTTGTTGGTTGCTCCCTACTGTTTAACCTACTCTACATCCATATGTAATGAGAACATCTGCTGTTTTTATACCTTGATCATCATGTTGTGCAGTTTTTGTTATTAATGGTCATATCGGTATTTCCCATTTAGCTTACATTTAGTGTACTACTTTCTTTTTCCAAAGTGCAGCAAGGATGAATAGAGTGGGCCAAGGTATGGAAGTGAATGGTTATGCATGATGTTAAATAATGCATCAAATACGGTCATGTCCTTGCTGACATTTTAACCCTCTGAATGAAAGCCAAGACTGCATCAGGAGCGCATGGTTATGACCTATGCAGTACATCTGACTGTAGGTTTCACTGTAGAATGTGATTGAAACTGAATGGTTTGATGCTACTTCAGCTTATTCTCTATCAAGCAGTGTTTGATGTTTTACTATTGGCAACATGTATCTACTGGCACATGTGTTAATGTACTGTCTTAGCCTACTGCCTTAAGTCATGTTGATGAAAATGCATGACCATGGACATTGCCAAGTGGATGTATCACCAGCAATATATAATGCCAGAATATCCATCTCCAACTTTAAGAAAAGAAAGTTGCATCAAGCCAAAAGCCTGAAGCCCTTCAAAAAGAAAAAAAAACCTTTTGACAGTATGAATTGTGAAGGTATTAACTTCTAATTTGGTACCGTAAAATATGAAAACTGATTTATTTATTTTTTTTACTGGTGACCTGCATGTTTGCTGACCCAGCAAAACGGCATGCTTCTTGAGATGAGTCACATTACAGAGGTGAAAACTGGGACAACAGGACATTAAGTGATACTTAACTGCCATTAAAAAACCCATTTTAGGGTTTATTTTCATTATGTCAGACTTTCTTTCTACACCATCAATTCAAATGATTATTTTAAAATATACAATGTCCTCCCAATGTTCTGTGTGTTTAAAACACAAACCAATCTGATGACACTGAAACTGTAATTGACGGCCATGTAGCATTAACTGTCTGATGTCCCTCCTCTTTGTCTTTGTATGATTTTGGCTCTTTCTCAGAAAAGACATGGTTTACAGATGAGCCAGAGAATACCCACCTGAGGACCATACAGATCAAGCCTGTGAATACCCTCTCCGTCAACCAAGTCAGTCAGTATAAATCCACAAGCAGCTTGATTCCACCCATCAGAGAAGCAGAAGACGAGTGCTGAGCTCCGGACCCCTCGCTGACACCTGGACGCCTCGACTCCCAGAAGACTCATCGTGTAGGTGTCAGACTGGGATATTTTATCATCTGCAAACACACATCATCATTGGCCATTAGATGGAATGAACACATAACTGCTTTCCTCATTCACCTCTACAGCAAGCTTATTGTACATGCAGATTTAGATCCTTGTACATGAAGACAATCATAGTCAAATGTTGCACCCACACTTAACTATTAGTTTGCACAGCTAATCTGTAGTGGTGACCAGACTCCATTACTTTTTTGTTCCATTTTGGGGAATGAGGGTCACTTGAAGGAGAACAGCAATGTAAAATTACTACTACTAAAAAAGGTGATTATTATAATTACTGGATCAAGATTTGCAAAGATAAAAGTTGCCTTTTTCGCTGTTGATGAACAACTACTACTACTGCATTTACTTTACCCAGTGTTGCAGAGTTATTCTGTACAGTATATTAAAATGTGTATTTTACATTCAGCTGCAATCCCACCACAATGGCATTGTTAGTGACTGACTCTCAGTGATTGCTTTGCCATTTGGAGCTAATTCACAACATTTGTGACAGTTATGATGGCCAGTGTCCATGTGTAAATGGCATTTGGCTCCAGCCTTATCTCTATCCATTTATATTTGTCTTATCTTTGCCTTTTTTTTTTTGTCATTTGTAATAAATGTTTTCATGTCGCTGTTTGGTTGCAATGTCCAAAACCCCAGAAATCTTTTTGAGTAAAGCTTTCAAGTATCTGCAGTTTCTCCAGGGGGTAAAAAGTTAGGAATATTCTTTTTCTATTTTTTCTTTTCTTTTTTGGGGGGTTCAATAGCCAAATATGATAGAGCTGTTTTGATGGCCACATTATGATGTAACCAAAACGCTCACACAGTTTCTAATACAATGGAAGAGCTATTTACTTGAGACTTCATAGATAGCAAAGCCAAATACTATAACATGGCACCATATGATAAGTCTGTAGGAGTTGAATGTGAAAGCCACATATCGCATGAAGTGGGCATCTTTAAGTCCTCCTTTGGCTGTAAGCACTGCCTGACACAGGATTGTCTTGGAGGCCATTAAGTGCTTGTATGTACTCCATGACCAATCTTAATGCCATAATCAGACATGTTCATGCTTTTTGTAGATACATTAAAAAACAGCTCTATCATAAAACTCAGTTTGGGCTATTTGTATGTTCTGACAGCTTCTGTTTTGTTGGTAAACCATCTCAGTGATTGCATATCTGATATATCCATAAGACAAACAAGTTATACACATCCGATGAAGCACCGATCATTTGTTTTAGTTTGTAAGCAGATGAGGCCAGAATGCAGAGCCAAGAGTGGTTGTTAATCATGTCTTATTTAAATAATAGAGCAAAGCTATATTGGCACTGTTGTCACTTTACTTCAGGATGAATGAAGGGGAAAGAAAGGTAAAAAACAAAACAGGCAATCCATAATATCCTTAATTCACCAAGGATGCGTCACAGTCTAGCCCAGGATTCGTGTTGGATGTGAAAAGAGAGAGGTTGTGACATTTTTACTGGCACAGAGAACATCCAAGCAATCCATCCCTCAGTGCCAGTAATGTGCCAGGCAGTGCTGAAGCCAATGGAGGACTCCAGAAGACCCACTGCTGCGAAAAGAGGCTTCTAGTTTGCTAAATTTAAGCAAAATTTACTTTTGCTGTGAGACTGAGAAATCTACTTTCCTCTTTGCTTTCCATCTTGCAAGCTCAAAATCCATTATAAAGAAAAAAAACAAAAAAAACTAGATTTTGAATTTCTTTGAATGACGCTTCAAAATGATCAGATTTAATGTAATTCCCTGGAGATAACTAGAACTGTAGTAAATAATTTGAAAAGTCTTAAAACTATTTTTTAAATAATCAATTATCAATAGCAGAGCCTGATAGCAATTCATGTTTAATAACATAATTTATGTACTCTTCAAAGAAATCTGTAAAGCTTAATGTAAAATATTTCTTTCTAGTGTGTTCTTGTTTGACAAATATTCTTGTTTGACAGTACCTGTGGGGTTGAGAGACATTTGGCATTGCGGTCTAGTTTGTATTATTTTGTGCATTGTTTTTTAGCACATTGACTTGTGGATACAATGACAGTGCTAAGTTGATATTTCTGACTATGTCATAATAATACCCAATAATAAATACAGTTTATTGTCTTGTACAAATAGGCTTGTACATAAATTGTACATGATTTCATTTTGTATTTTCACAAATTAAAAGCTGATGTATTGTGTTCTACAGTATGTCTCATGTCATGTTTTTTTCTTCAGATTTTCCCAAAAATTAGGTTAAATGTTTTGCCACCAGGTCAAGACATTACTTACACATTTCACTTTCATGTATCACACAGGGACTATATAAAGCCTTCTCAGTGATGACGACATAAGGCACTTTCTGATTGCCAGACAGATCATGTGACACTGGACACTTCAGTGCACCCTCTGGATAATGGCTGATAAAAACACTCTCCACATTCTCACCTTGGGGATGGAGAGGGCCCATCATGTTGCTTGTTAACGATTTTACACACCACGGCACTGTGGGAGACTGTCAGCATGCCAATAATATTTACAGTCTAACACCTCGCCACCGCACAGGCAGCTACAGAGGCCGCTGGTTTCCCTGATCCTCCTGCCAGCGGCAGTGACACCTTCTTGGTAAACAAACACATGTAGCTTTCACACTAAAAAATATTGTGATTAATGTTTACATCAACTATAAGGATGAACTAAATGGATTTAATGGATTTTAAATAAAGGTTACTGCTGTATGCAGTGATGTGCTGAGCATAATTAGTATCAATGTACCATATCAAATTAAGATGATGATGGTCATTAATAATGTTTCATTATCAACCATTATCACATACAGTATACGGTAGGAATATGCAGTTAAGCACTGATTTGCTCGAGAAATGTACAGCAGAAGAAGCAAACACTAATAATCTCACTGGATAATTTAAACCACAGTGATTTAAGACAAAAACAACAGCTCAGTCTAGCTAAGGAGTGACCTTAGTGTGATTTAACCACAGCGAATTATGGTTTCAACATCTAGCCTAGCTCAGGAAAGATTGTGGAGTAGCTCAGCTAATTTGAAAAAATAGAAATTAGCCTACTTTTGTTTTAATGAGTATATATATGTATATGATATTTGTATTTAGAGGGAAAGGGAACACAAATAAAATTAAAACCTTAACCTTCCAGTTTCCCACCAACTAAAGAAATAGTTGGTAGCTGAGGAGAGTAAGGCACCAACCGCGAACTGCAACATCCCTGGTTTAACTCTGGCTATGGACCTTTGATGCAATGTCATGTGTTGCAATTGAGATTGCGTGCAAGCTAGCAGAAAAGTTGAAATAGATAGCTCATAGCTCATAAATCTAAAAAAAAAAAAAATTAAAAACATTAGTTGAGCTACCTCTCATTAGTTATGGCATTCTCTGATGAAACTGAAATAATTGCAACCAGGAACTGCATTATTTACAATTTTGTGACTTAATTTGAATGATATGTGATATATATTTCACATTTATATTAGCCAACATATCTTCTGAAAAACTGCTTGAGCGAATGAGATTCTTTCTTTTTTCCAAGAAATATCTACAACTTCAAACTGGAGTTACTAACTGCCACACTGTGCTGTGCGTGTATATACACACAAAAATCCACGGTCCCGTGTGAAGACAACTCTTGGCCGGCTGCACAGGCTTGGCTGGTGATAATAGTTTCCATGACAATGCAACACTATCATCAATGCCAGCCTGGATAAACAGTGATCCTTTACCAAAACAAGGGGGTCATTATACTGAAGCTTGTCAAATCAATGTTGAGAGTGTCCTGGCTGATTAAGGCGTCCCCTCTCAGTCCTGACACAGTGTCAATACTGGCTGGCCTGTGGCGGCACACTCCCATGATTGGACTGAAATGCCTATCAGTCAGGCAGCTGAGCTGGACTAATGATTCCCTGTGCTGCCTATTAGAGGGACATGACAATTTAATCCTGTGGGCCAGGCAAGGAAAAAGTGACCTTGGTGCTTTATATTGAGGCTGAGGTAAATTGACAAGAGCAGATAAATCTTTACCTTGGGCTATTAACAGAATTAAAGAACAACAACAAAGGCAGAGGGCCCTCTCTTTTTTGTTCTGTTTGCCCCAGCCTTTCTAAACCCTATTATAAAAAAATCCCTTACATTTGAACATAATCTGGCAAAAAGGAACTGAAAAAATATCACAGCATCATTAAAACTTCTGTATTTATAATTTCCAAAGCATTTTCCCTCTGTCCGGGTAACATCGATCCAATGCTTAGATCAACAAAAGGGTCAAATAAAAGCCATGAGTTGAATTCTTCTTTGCTTTGCAGTCAAGCTGGAATATTGAAAGTGGATATTGCTTGAAGCTCAAGGTTTTTCAGATGTTCAAAGCCATTCCAGCATGGCCCCGGGGCAAGGTATATTGCCTTGGACATCTATCTTAAGGCTATGAGAACATTGTCTACATGGTTGGAAAAAGGCCATGTGTTTACACAGATGTTTGAAGCTTTTAGCACACAGATCTTCCTGTACTGAGTTGCACCACCATCTTTTGTGCCAAGGGCCATATACATTTTGCATTAGTTTACCCTTTGATACAGAAAAGAAGGAGGGCAGGAGAGCTTGTACGCTTGCATGCTTTGTATAAAACAAAGTAAAGATTCTCAGTGTTGCCACTTGAATATTTCTCTGAATATGATTTAAATTGAGGAAAACTTTTACTGTTAACATTTCCGTCACAAAGACTTAATTTGTTTCTCTCTCTTTTTTTTTTTTTTTAATAGTTGACCTGTACGCAGAAGAAACATTGTGCCTCTTCACATTCTACTGGAGAAACAGCAAACAAATGGCAAAAGATAAGGATTTCATCCCTGTTGTAAGGATAGATTGCTGGCTCTGGGAGGCAATTTGCCTGTAAGGCACAGTTGCTGCACTGACCCTTTATGTTCCCTGTAAAGGTCAACATTTCTTTTTCTTTTGTTTCACTCCATGCATGCATAAATCAAAGCTTTTGGCTATTTTCATGTTTGAAGTGGGAAATACCACTCATCAAAAACAAAATATAACCTGTATAATCATAATATATTTCCACTTTAATATAAAATACCATTTGTAGATAGCTAAATGTGGTTTGGTTTCAGATATAATTGTTTAAGGTGGATGCAATTTGGTTTGGCATCAGCAATCAGACATTTCCTGTTTTTGTTGTACTACATTATAATTTTGCACATTTGAAACACCTTCTTCTTTGCTCCTGTGCAAAGAAATTAGCAGTAACGTACAGCAAACAGATGGCACTCCCATAACATCACTTCTCAGCTCAAGTTGTAAACATGATTTACAATTTGCAAGATATTATTTACTGTGATTCATGTTTCTGTCAGTTCAATACAGGAGGTTAATAGAAATGCCAGCATGCTCGCTGATTTACTTAGTAAAATTTTCATCCCAAGGTTCAGGTTCAGAAGATTGGAGTCAGAGAGAGTTACAGGATTCATGCATTATGCAGAAGAAGCTGACACGACCTTCAGCCATCACAGTCTTTTCTATATATCACACTGGGCTTGACCCTCCCAAGGCCAGAAGGAGCATTTGATATATTTAACCACTACTGCCATTAAATTACTCACATTCTTTATGAGCTAAAGCCATTTTATACAGCTAGCAACATGAAGGCAATATAATTTTGATTAAAAGTGGTTTTACACTTTGTATTTGCCTTTTACCGCAGGTGATGCTTCAGCAATAAGGAAGACATTCATAAGTCAAAAGCAAACTAAATCAACAAATAAATCTCCTGCGTGGGCCCTCAGATTTTTATGCCTCACATTATGGCTTCACCATATGTTGGCCATATGTAGAAATAAAAGAAGAAAATCTGCTCCTGCTGCTTGATACAGAACACATCATAAAATGATAGGAAATAAAGTGCTGTTTTAGAGTGTGAGGTCCATTTTAATATAATTGGCTTTAGAATTATTTATGACATTAATTGCCACATTATCGACTGGCTGTCAGCTCTTTGGGCTTGCAGTACATTCTTCTTCACAAAGAGCGCTAGCTCAGCCTAAAGTAGACTGACAAGCTAATTATACCATCTTCCCTCTCAATGATAAATGTCACTAATGTGAATCTGGCCCAGAAATAAGACTCCTTAGTTGCCTCAGTCGCAAAAGTCACCAACTCCAGCCAGGATCTTTAGTTAGGGACGCTTCACTCTGCTTCATTTCCTCCTGAATCAAGTTATCTTAAAGAATTCAAGCCCTAAATTTTAAATTTGCTCTTGTTAGGTCAAGTGTGTTATCTTTGGAGCATACAGGCACACTTGAGTCTACACTTATTTATATCTACTTAAATATGTACTCTCAATGAATAAAGAGTATTTGAAAGTGTATTCTATTTTTAAACTGATTTTGCATCAGGAGGATTTTACCCACAGAAGTGTTCAAAGGCAAACATCAAAAACATTCTCCCGTCACTCCACCCCAAAATGTTTCATATGAATTTTATTTTAATGATGCTGTTTACATATTCCAACTTCACTTAGGATGTATCCTGACAACAATGAGAGCTGACACATACCAAACTTGGTATGTCCCAGAGCCATCTTCAATGGCTGGGACGCTGTCAGCTCCACCTACATCAGTGACAGTGTCTCAATGGTAGCGCGACACATGTCAGAAACTTTTAAATGTCTGCTCTTTTCAGCAGAGTGCTTCTGCGGCCCAAAGATGGCATTTTATGTGTATTAATTTGTGTATGAATACTGGTCAAAGAGTAGGCAGTCTGTGCAGCAATATTGGCATAGAGTCAAATATGAATGTTGTACTTTATCATCACTCTGAGGTTCAGTTGAACCCTCTGGATCAATAAACTCATATTCTTGAAAAATATTCCTTTAATCTTTTTTCTCTATACGGTATCTAATTAATTAATGATATAATTACTCTGCAGTTCAATCAGGCAGCTATCAGCAAAATAAAAATTCAGCCTTACGCTCGGATGTTTGGGCAGGAAAAGCCATCTCTGGTGATTGCACATGCCTAGTGCAGCCCCGACACACATCTGAACTTCGACCTCCTTTGATCAGCAGTTTTGGCAAGGCAATCCATCATGGTGCTCTTACTGTCAGAAGAGGTGCCTGGCTGCAGCTGTGTGTCACTGGCTAAGAGGGGCTGCTTAAAGGCAATCATGTCAACCTCCACACGACTGCTCAGACTCCCAGATTGAAGGAGGACTTGACAGGGCCAGAAGAGTCAGCTGAAGACACTGGAGGGCTGTGTCTGATTGCTCTGTGGCCATAAAGTGATGGCTGATTTTATCCTCTGTGAACAACCAACTGAATCAACTCAAAAAAGGAGGAAATTCAACAAATGAATACCCGACCTTTCTGCTAAACTATGGCTTTTACCCTCCTTTGCTTTTGAGGTGGTACAGCAGATACACATTGTATAGAGCAAAAGGTAGGACGATGCCTTACGAACAAAAACTAGATTGTTTTTAATTGAAAGTCATTTTCAATTTTCTGTCAAAATTCTATACATGAAAGAAATCCCTTTAACCGTGATCTAAAGCTGTTTAACGTTATGAAAAGACAGGATATGAACAATTTTTAGTCTGACCTTCAAAAAATGTTTCTGCCTCGGGACAACGTCTAGACAGAAAGATTATTATTTAAAGGGATCACTGGCTGAACAGTATGTTGAAATTAGAAGAAATCTAAAATCCTTTATTATTTTTTAGACTTTTCTCCAGCAAGGATTCAGGGTGTGCTGACCTTACATAAACACATCAAAAACAACAAACCCAGTAGGAATAAAATATATTTACATGCTCAGGAAAACTGGTGGATGAGTGGGTTTTTGCCCAGGGCAGGAAAATGATATGGGTGTATTACGCTGATGTATACAATATAGATATGTGAAAAAAAGCCTGGATTCTTGTGCGTAAAGAGAACTCCTGAGTAGCAGGTTAGGTCGTCTCTGCACACCCAATGCCACTTGTCAGATCCTGTAGCACGTAGCTACATACTGGTATAAATAAGGCGAACAGTGAGTGATATTCCAGTTCCACTGCCAATGATTTCCTGGCGGGAAAGCAGATAGCGTGTTCCCCGTCACTTTTATACAGGCACCGAGTGCATTAATGGCAAAAACAGGCCTGACTTTCAGACAAAGAAGCTGAGTGACGGCTTGCTGACTGCAGCTCCGAGTGTGCAATAACATGATGTGAAAGGACATTGTCAGGAGCCGAGGAGACGAGCCCAGATTGTACATGGTGACAGAAAACAGAGATGAGGACAGAGATACTGGTGCCATATTAGTAGCCAGCATATTCAAACACCATCCTTGAGTCTAAGCAAACTTGACATCACCTCCAATGGCTTCAAAGTGTTTGCTCCCCTCCACCACCACTACCACCAGCCCCCCTTGCCCCCCCCCTTCTGTCTGCAGCCAGCTTTCCCCTCTGATGTGTCTCCAGACTCCGCTCTCTCTTATGTAGAGAGTTACCAGCAGGCCTGTTCTGTCAGGACAGGAGGATAGGGGCGCAGCGGCCTGCGGATACCCTCAGTCAATCTACATTTGGTCACCACGGTGGGAAGTGTGCTCATTTTTTCCGATATCTGAGCTACTTGAGGTGATCCGAACACTGAAGTGTGAGGAGCTGTCACCTTGCATAAAGCTCCCCACCAGCGGAAGATGTACGTCTCCTGATATGCTAACAGGGGGGAGGGGGTGGCGAGCTCTCTCTCCTGATAGGCTGCGAGGACACTGGGGACTCTATAAGAAAGGGGGGCATGTATTCCACTCTGTCCGCCTGGGGACAAGAGGTCGGCGGGGAAGGAGGCAGCTCATCACCAGGCCCCCTGCAGTCTCAGGACAGATTTATGCTGTTACTGGGCCAAACATGCGGGAGATATTTTAATGCTGTATCAAAATATCAACAAGAGACCAGCAGGGAGAAGCACCAACAATCGATACATTATTGCTTTTGCAGAAACTTGGAAGACAAAAAGAGCACTGTTAAACCCTACACTACAAGAATTATTTACTCAGTATAACTTTGAATGGTGCTATTTGTTTTAGTTTTGTGTTTTTCCTGGAAGGTGTGCTGTAAGCCTGCCCACTGGCAGTGGCAGCCACCTCTGTTTGTGCTCCACAGGCCATTAACAGTTCACCCCACCTTCTCCAGCAGGGCAGCAGCTGGGGAGAGAGAAGCATGCAGCAGCAGTGCAGGATCTCACAGACACAAAAAAACATGGCCAGAGGTAGGGGGGCTGGAGTACGCTCCGAGTAAAGTTGGCAGCTGCGCGGCTGTGTGTGATGAAGTGCAGCTCGCCATAAATACACTCTGGGGCTCCCTGCACAGCTGGCAACCGTAGGTTACAGTTCTGAAAGATGGAGCGCAGGAAAGGGATAGTGGGAGGAAGAGACGGATGAGGGAAACGCAGAGCTTGCATCTACACATCATCTGTCTGAGGTGGGCCAAATTCATGTAACAAGGAAGATGAGGAGGAGGGTAATAAAATGTTATTGTGTCAGTGTAAAAGAAGAATAGAGCATTCATAGGCGTCTGCAGACAATTGAAGAGGCATTAGCATGACAGCACGGAAGCAATTTGGGCACTGTATACTGTAGATATGCAGTATGTTGGTACACTAGAGCAAATAAAAACGCTGGTAATCTTTTGTGCATCGTGTAATCTTACATCCTAATACAGCCCTGTTAATGAAATATGTATGAGGCATAACAAAGTCATATACAGGTGGATCAGATGTATTAACCATTAGCTCATGGAAGAAACAACAAAGATACTCAAACAAGCCCAGTCGAACTGTCAGGAAGACATAATCACAGTGAATTAAATGAACATTTTTATAGCCTAGTGCAATCAGTTTTTAACCTTTCAGAGTTATTAATGTGTCAAGGGGTGACACAGCCAAAGGATGTGACAATTAGCATCCAGGCTAGCCATCCACTGTATCTGTGGGCTCTCCTCTTTCATTATGTTCAAAAGAACAATTAACAGCGGTTATAATAGTGTGCAAAAATCTATTAACAAAGCTATTACACTTTTATCATCACTGACAGCTTCCACACTGTAACTTACTAAACCTTACAGTACCTAAATTTGAATTGAGTTGATTTAACTAAAATTCTGACAAAGAATATTTTACCCTCTGCGATGATAAATATCAGAATTCAGACATAGTTTTTAAACAGATTATATTATAAACTAATGTGTATGTTCTTTATCCACGAGTATGTTTGAATAATTAATAAAATGATATAATCTGACACATTTGATTAGCTGAAATATAATGGAAATGTCACTGAACATAACAGTTGTGAAATCATTGTGGCTGAAGAAAAACAATGTTTACATGTAGTCGAATATGTCAAAGCAAGTTAAAATGCAAAGCTAAAACTGACTGACATTCAGACGTCATTGGGGCATGCTGCATTTAATGAAATGTTACTCTGGCCTGCTTATTTTTTATATACATTACATATTTTACCATAGATTACCAAAAGCAACCAATACGAGAGAACTGAAGTATTAGTTTAGACGATAAATCATTCATTTGGACTGTTGTTTTTGCTGATATGCTCCTACTCCCGACGGAAACATGGAAGCACAGCTGATAAAGTTATGCAGACATTTATTTTTCACTTCCAGTGATTTAGCATGACTGCTTGTCACGGTGATTTAGAGGAGGCCGCAGTCTGCATTCTGTTTATTGTGACCATACAAGTGCAGTGCCTGCACGCTTTCAACTTCAGAGTTATTGATTAAAGTTTTAAATGGTTGCCATATTACCCAGGGACTTCTGGGAGATTAATTTGCATCAATGTTCATCTGTAATTCATTAGCCATTTAGACAACTCAACCACAAGGACTCTGACTTTAGAGAAAAGGCAATTTTTCACACAGTGGAAGCACGAGAGCTAACAAGATGTTACTAACAGTAACATACAATAGATTTCATGTTGTAAAGAGGATTTGGTGCAAGACTGAGGATGATTATGTTTGAAGTTTGGAATGAAATATATGGTGAGATAGAATTTCTCCAACATGAGGAAAATCTGATGTATCTGCTACTCTTATATGATATATGATAAACTACTACATATACACAAATTAAAATCAGTTTCTTTTATATCAACAATAAATCAAATGAGTATTTGTAATGTGAAAGGGGTCATTCAGAGACAAACCCACAGAAAACTATCACCCAACTCAGCACTTCTAAGCATTTTAGCCTATTTAGCCCCTAGTTTTCTCATTTTATTTTACAGCAAATTTATTGTATGGTTCAACCTTGTTAATGGTAGACAGACAGCAATTTTGAGCATAAAACTCTGATAAACACACTAATTGTCCCCAGCCCAAAATTAAAAAAAACAAAACAAAACAAAACAAAACACAAGTTGGTAGCTAGCTGTTAAACACAGTCAAACATCCAGCGACTTAAGATCGATATATACTGTAGTGGAGACAAAAATAGAGCTACCATAAAAAGAGAGTGAATATTGGACTTTTGTTCAACAGCTCCAAATGAATGATAATATTGCTACATGTCTGCTGGATGTGTAAAAATGTGACTGTTTGCTAACCCATTAGCCATAGCAACTTTATAGAGAGCCAAAGTGTAACCAGAACTTCCAGGTTCTGTTCCAGCACTGAGAAAACCTCATTGTAATTACACTAACTACTTGAAATCTAGCCATGAAACATAGCCTTACTCAACAATATGTACCTAGATAAGTATGGCCATTTAAAAGAACTTACAAGATTAATATAGTGTATTTAATATATATCTGTTTTTAGTTTTGCCTCTTCTATTTGTACATTTAAGTTAATTGTAGCCAATAATTACAGTAAATACATTTATTCCACTAGTTTAGACATGTTTGTAATAACAGCAAGACTTTGACGACCGAATAGTGTAGACGCTTTCAGACAGCAGAGATTACCGCTAAAAAGTTGGAAAGATGACATTAGAAGACATTGGTTAACACCATGGACCAAGGTTACAATGACCTAAGTACCCACGCTGACGTGCTTTTAAATTTTCATGGAGGCTGTAGTTCTTTAACGGCATTAAAATCACAAAGGTTTCAACTTCTAATAGCAAGTGCTGTTGAAGGTTCCTAATTTGTCTTAAAATATGGACAGTAGATTTCTTAAAAAAATAATACATCACCATCTAGTTTTGATTTAAGACGAAATAGGGAACAAAAAATATGTCTGTGAATATGACAACTGAGCTGGCTGCGTATGAAGGCAAGTTGTGTCCTGAGGCTTTGGGTCAGCAGTCAATTAAATTATCACACTAAACTGAAAGACTTTTAAAATCCCCTTACTGAATAATGGTTGTCAGACACTCTGTATCCACCATGATGTTCTGTAAAAAAGGTTGCTGCAATGGGATTAGGGCTTGATCCTCAGCTACAGCTGTGCCCAGTCTAAAATGACTATCCTCTTATCTCAAGGCAACAGAGCTACATTATGTTATGTACCGACTTCGTCAAGATAGAATGGATGTCATTGAAATTAATTTAATCTTCCTTAAATTAGCTTCTGACTATGATCTCTCTCAGTCAGAATTTATGTCCTCCAGAATTCAATTTCCTCCACGGTGTGATATGCTTTTATCAGTTGGTAACTATTCGGTGGCCTCCAATAATGAGAGCTGTCACAGAGACCAGAAGCGGATAGTGTTTGATGGCGACCATCTTGTGACCACTGGAACTGTCGCCCACATCTACCAGGGATTTAAGAAAAAGAAAAAAAAAAAGACTTGAGGCTTCCCAGACTTTACACAGCAGCTCTCACTACAGGGAATAGTAATTTCAGAATCAGATGCAGATCAATCTGGAATTACTTTAATCCAATTACTAGTCATTAGACCATTAGAGTGTATCAGTGTTTGATTCAGGGTTGCTGAAATGAAAAAAAAGGGCATCTGATGTCAGAAATGTTTTGAGTCACGATGGCAAGATAACAGCCTAAAGCAGAGAAAGATGCCTTTAAACTCATTTCCACCCCAGTTCTTGCACAGAATTCTACAATAAATCAATTAACTGATAACACTCTATTGGATGGTAACGTTTATGGGATGTTTAACTTGTTGAAGTAATAGATAAACTGGTACTACAGTAGCTGTCAGTTTACATAAGTGCGGAAATGATTAGTCAATTGATCGCCAAAAAAGTCCTTTAACAACCATTTCCTTAATATACAGTATCATTTCAAGTAATTTACACAAGAGTCTACAGACATGCTCGCGGGTCTGTGAGGCTGTAATTAGGCATGTGCTAAATCCAGATGTCAGCATGCTAGCAACGACAATGTTAAAGGTCCAGTGTGTAGGGTTTAGTGGCATCTAGTGGTGAGGTTGCAGATTGCAACCAACTGAATACCACTACCCTCACCCTTCCCACGTGAAAAACCCTCTCTAGAGCCAGTGTTTGGTTTGTCCATTCTGGGCTACTGTAGAAACATGGCGGTGCAACATGGTGGGCTCTGTGGAAGAGGACCCGCTCCCTATGTAGATATAAGGGGGTCATTCTAAGGTAACAAAAACACAGCAATTCTTATTTTCAGGTGATTTTACACTAATTAAAACATAATTATGAATATTATATTCCATTTCTGCCAAGTCCGCTCCGCTTGATGTCCCTAAATTCTACACACCGGACCTTTAACATGCTGATGTTTGGCAGGCATAATGTGTACCATTTTCACCATCTTGGTTTAGCGTGTTTGCATTTAACATTTGCTACATAAAGTACAGCTGAATCTAATGGGAATGTTATTAGTTTTGCAGGTATTTGGTCATAAACCAAAGTTAAACATTTGACCTGATGAAAAGTTAAGTTACTGTAATTCATACGGACGGAGACGTGATTGGTTGTGTATACAATAGTTGTAGAGACATTTCACTCAAAAATACAAATGTCAACCTCATGGTGGAGCTAGAGGAAAAATCAGGGGATCACCAAAGTCAGTAGGATACATAGCCTGGTGACCATGGATGTCTCTACATGGATGTCAAAATTTTATGCATATATTTCACCGGATAATTGAAAACTCTGACCTGCTGGTGGTGCTGAGGTAAAGTCCAGGTATTTTTATGCTGTTCAGACTAAATAATCAATTATTTTTTCACATTTTACAAGCTAAGAAATTAATTAATAATGAAAATAATAATTAATTGCAGCCCTAATTTATGGCACAATACAGAACCCTTAAAAAGCTGTCATATTCTCAGAGAAAAATGTATTCCAAAACCCACTGCTAAATAAAAATAAGGTACTCATTTCTATCTGACAATTTGACAACAGAGACAGTTATGTATTTTGAGAAGCTCTGCCATGGGTTCTTTTCACCAGAAAATACTGAATGTCACTTCCTACCTGAGATGTTAGGTGCCCACCCGGCTGTCTGATCCCCATTATTACTTTCATCTTGTCTCAGCTCCTGATGCTTAATAAGCTAGTACCTGAGGGTCCTGCCTCCATCTCTAAACTCTGATTTGATGTGGCAAGGAGACAGAAAACAGGGAAGAGGGGGGACAGAAATAAAAGAACAAGGGATCAAAATAACTGTGCCTGGCTGGCTGAGTGGAGTGGGGCCCATCAACACCAATAACCGTTAGCCGCGAACACGTGTGTCACAGCGAGACAAGTGTCATATCACTCAGCCCACTGCTTCATTTGACTGGAACACATCAATCACTCAGGGAAATCCACACAGACTTGCTGAGATAGGCCTCACCTCTGGCTCCCTCATTACGTTGCGTCAGTGTTAGTGAAACCTCGGCTTGTCAGGAATTCAGTGACGTCTTTCTCTACAAGAGCCTCTCTTGTCCAGTTGTTTCTATCAACATCAGGGTGAGCTGCAACAGCGCATGGGAATCTTACAGGTATTACATGTATGTCAATGTGTTTGGTGTTTTAGCGGACCTATGTTACTACCCAAACACACAAAGCATCTGCATGGATGCACACGTCTGTGCCCATGAGCTGGAGGCAAATCCTCCGCACTGATTAGTCATGACAAAGACAAGCTCGACACTATGACATTAAAAGATTTGTGCCTGCAACAAATGATTGTTGTCATTATTGATTACTCTAATTGTTTTTTTTTATTAATCATTCAATGCATACAATGTCAAAAAAATGTGAAAGACTGCCCATCACAAGCCCCAAAGCTTTAAATTGCTTGTTTTTCTTGACCAACAATGAATTTACAATGATATACAACAGATAGAAGCAGAAAATATTCACATTTAAGAAGCTGAAGGCAGCATATGTTTGGTATTTTTGCTTTATAAATGACTTAAATAATTCATTAATTATCAAAATTGTTAATTTATTCTACGGCAATGATGCCCACTTATGTTCAGTGGGGGGGAAAGAAGCGCAATTTTAAAAAAAGCATCCTAAAAAAAATCACATAATCAAATGTCGTCTATGAATTGACTAATTGATGAATTGACAAACAAGCTCACTTTTCCGCACCAGATGTCATACTTGAACGCTTATTGGCATCCAAAATACTGAACGTTATTAATATCCCATGTATGATACTACAGCTCTTTCATGAAACTCATTATTTGATCTCAAAATCTCTATGTACAGAGTGAAAATGAGAAAGTGTCCCTCTGCGGCGGGCTTAAACCAAGGATTAAAGGCTTATTAACAAAGGCCTCCCTTGAAAGCCCTGCTCTCTCCCTGGCCGCCACCATGCTGCGCCCAGCTGTGTATACAACTCCGACAGGTAGAATAATAACGGTTATACATCACTGCACCTGAGAGCCCAATCATCTAAATCTTCCCCTGCCACTACCTCCCAGACTCCATTACTTTATTGACACGCAATCTTAAGAAGGAGAGAAATATTGCACATGTAAGGTCACTTGGTTATGAAGACATATTATCATATTATCTGCATGAGGGTTGTAGGGCTCAGGCCTGACAAAGCTAATTATAATTGGACATGATACAGAGCTCAGAGCATATTACGTGCTTGGCTGCATGACAAAGTCGCAGCTGAGATATGAGGGGAGAGAGGAGTGGAACATGAGCTGAAACTCAATGCGAAGTGGGTGAAGCTGTGCAATAACAGCAGCGAGCTCTCTGATGATAATTTATGGATACATCCTCTATAAGCACCGGGCCAAACCTGTTCATGCTTGTTCACGGAGCACAAGATGGAAAGAGCCAGTTGTTCAAATACAAATTTCTTATGCGTGCTGACTTGAAACAGCTCTGCCCAAATGTCACATTTTGTTAGTGACAACAAAAGTGGCCCTGTGGCTTCTTATCTCCACTCCCAAGGTTATTTCAGTATCGCAAGACACAAACAACTGTTTCTGTTTTTCTTAAATGACTAAATCCTTGTGCTGCCTCCTTCAAAGAAGCCATTTACCTCCAAACAGTGATGCATTATTTTTAAAGCTGGCTCGTTCGAGTTGAATCAGTTGTTGCAAAAATGAAATCAACCTCAAGAGAATAACAGGCAAAAAAAAAAAGAAAGAAAAGAAAAAAAAAACCAAAGTCAAGTGATACTGTACATCTGTTCTTATAATCGCATCACAGGGGTCATGATCAGTGCTGGATAGAGTAGCTGCAATTTGTGAGCAGACCCAGAGGTCAGATGTTAACTTTAGTTTAATAGTGTCAGGCGCAAAGATGGTTTTTCCCCACTCATTTGTAGTGATTCATTGCTTCAGTGCTCTATTAATATAATATGCATTCACTTAAGCCCATGAATATGACTATTTTTACAACTGGTCTCAAGTCTATTACTGTAAGACAGCACTATTTAACTTCCCACTTCTTAAATAGCTGTCATCTGTGGACTAATGGAAATGTACTGAAATGGAAAAATTATGATCATTTCAAATGAGCTGACTTTAAGGTTAATTTGAGGAGTTCAATTTGCATAATGTATGATGTTAGCAGTCGGTAGGCTTTGACCCCCCCCCCCCCCCCCCCCCCCCATGACTCCCCTCTCAGTAAAATGTCAAATAAGACACACCTTGGGAAAAAAAAAGTATTTCTTATTTGACCCTTTTAGCCATATGGAGATATTTGGTTTTATATTTCAGGTTTTGAGATCCACGACTTACCCAAGACTTCTGCCAACACCCCAATACAATGGTGGTTAATGCGATTACACCCCTGGTGCTCAAAGCATCAAGACAATTAAACATGAAAAACTCAGCAGCAGCACCTCCTTCCTCGCTTTGACATATTTAAAAAAACATCTTTGTCAGAAAATAACTCCTTATAAAACAACTGATTCATATTTCTTGAAAAATATGTTATTCAGTATTTCAAATATTAAAAAAAACTGAATTCTCCTCTCCTGTTTTGGGTGGACAGCAGAAGTCTTAGCAGCAGATATCTCAAAACCTGGGCAAATAAAACTGAAACTCTCAGCACGGCTAAATACCATTAGGCGGAAATATGTTTTAGTCATTTTGTAACTGAGGTGAACTGATCCTTCAAAGCAACAAAGAAACCTTTTCATTTTTGTTCTGTTGCTCTATTTTCTTGACAGAAAGCAAGATGAGTGTAAACTACCAGAGTGCTGGTGACCAGACACTGTGAAACACCAACTGAAGTTTCTGGATTCAGTTTAATTAGAACAAAGTATCTGAATAACACATAGCGTATTCAAATCTAATCTACTGCATATGTTTCTTCTCAAAAAATAAACATGTCTACAGCACTATCGTGGCCTAACTTTTAAAACTCTCTTTCTGCAAAAGATACTCAAAACATCTGGAAGTCCATCTGCCAATAAATCTCCCTGATAAATGATGGTGCTTCAAAAGTCGGAGGAAAATAATGAGTGGTGCAACATCTTGGCACAACTAAAAACATACTTGAAATACAAGAGTTCATCTGAGATGCTGAGCTCTGAGACCACAAATCACAAAGGCTCAGTGTATTAGGAATTTATTTCAAAGCACATCATGTCACACACACATTTGCAACTGTATATCTTTCCAGATACTGGCGTGTGATACTGGAAATCTGGTAATGCTCATAGGTGGACTAGTTTACATTGCAACATCACATCTTGAATTTGCATGGCCCTGTTGTATATTGTTATTAAATGGCACATTTGTTTCTGCAAGTTGTTTTCCCTGAATGTGTGCAATAGTAGTGAAATAAATTAAGCTGTAGATCATTTTCCTGACTGGAGATTGGTCAATATGTCTGAAATTAATCAAGAATAAGCAGGTAATAGTAATCTACCTTTAAATTACTGAACTTTTAAGCCATGCTATTTCAGCATCACGATTCGGCTTTGAACAATTAAATTTAATTAACAACTATTAAGCCTGGTGTTTCTATCTGAAAACTCACCCCAGCCATCCAGCTTTGTCATCTGGTTTCAGAAACTTGCCATGACAGGCCATTTTTCATGATTTCTCTTACACTGGAAAAACACCAGTATTTTAATTAAGAGGCCTGAATGTCCAGATGCTTACCTATTTTTTTTACGATTACTGATGGGAAAGCCATGAGCGAGGCAGGCAAACATCGATGGAGGCAAGCAGGTTGCAAAATAAGAATCCTCTTGAGTGTGGTGAAAATTGACGTTTAAGGCTCTTTGAAGCTGTGACTGCACTGTTTGTGCCATTACAGGCTCTATGCTTCTCTAACAGCACACAGTTATCTTGATGCTGCTAAAATACTTGAGCCCCTTAAAACCTAATATACGATACTCACTTTAGGCTATTATGGTTAGCATTGCGACCAGAACAACAGAATAAAACATGTCTTCTGAACAAAGCGTGATGAGTAAAGGGTCAGATGAGGGTCAAGAAGCAGATGAGTACCTGTCTGAGGTTGTGCTGCTATGTGAGGACAATCCAACAGGTGGCATGAGACTCCTGCCCTGCTCCCTCATTTCTTTCTTCTATAGAAGAGCGAACACAGCTGCTGGGGAGTGAATATGCCTTTGTTGTGTTATTTCTCTTAATTGGCTACTAGACAGAAACTGAGCCTCGTCTCTGCGTTTCAGTGTTGATAATGTAAGAAGAGCCACATGATGTTTTCTAATCTAAGAAAATAAATGGAACATATTTGACTCAGTTAGTGTAGTGTCTTCTTTAGTAGGTCCTTGAGTGAATTTAAGAAAATATTTTTCTCCTAAACAATGTTTTTTCCTCTTTGTGTGTTCACATTAGCGCAATGAATATTAACAATATTGGCTTCTCAAGAATGTCAACAATTTTCTGGCTACTTATTTCAATATCCTCTTTGCACAAGGCTTTCATTTCCTTAGGTACGCTGTTAAAAGGCAGCTCCAGCCTGCCCTGACTAATTTCCTCTCAGCCTCACAGATCACAGGCCTTTCCCACCCAGTGCTCCCTTTGCTCCCACAAAGACCCTCGTAATCCTGCTGCTTGTCCACAATTAATCTTCCCAGTTACCACATTATTAACACAACCACCCACGGGCAGAGGATGCAAATGTAAAGCCAGGAACAAGCCTCTCTGTGTGCACTCCCCCCCCCCACCCATTCACCCCACAGCGGAGTGGCAGGAGTGTCAATCACTCCAGGGGTTTAAACCTCTGCCCACTATCAGCATCAAGGGCTTTTCAAACTCCCCCCTTGTCTGCTGATCAAACAACGTGACCCCTCCCTCCTCCAACCCCACAGTTGAGATCCCTTTCGACTTTTTCCCCCATCTACCTTGCCCTGTTTGTCTGTTTGACTGGCTAAACACATAAGTTACTGGTATTTCCTTGGGTTAAAATTACTGGTCAAATGACCCAAAATTAATCAACAACACTTAGATTTTCAATAAATTGTTTCCAAACATCAGTGCTGCTCATTATTTTGGATATTGGTCTGTATGCACATCTGACATTAGTAAAGTAGTGTTGAAACAATCTATTCATTGATTCATTGGTGCCATTTAACATTTGGCAAAAGATGAAAATTAGCCCTCTTAGCTAACTCATTTTATGGCTTTTTCCCCTCCGCTGATCAATGAGCATCATCCAAATAAAATAAATTTCAAAAAAATTAATTATTTAAGATGTTAAGAAATTCCCAAACATTTCTTTGTTCCAGTCACTCAGATTTGCTGCTTTCCTCTGTCTCCAATCATTGTAAATAACATCTTTGGTTGTTGGTTGGACACAAAAATACATTTGAAAAAAGTTGCCATTGTGATAGTTTTTTTTTTTTTTTGTATTTTATAACATTTTAAACACTAAATCATTAATTTATCAATGAAAAGAGATAATCCACTAATTTAGCTCCTTGATTAGGGTATCTAAAAGTCAGGGGTTAATGTAGCTAAACTAATGAAGCCTACATGTTTCATAACAAACTGCTTTTGACAAGGCATGCATAAATGTTATGAATGTATCTTATAATTTAAAAGTCAGAGGTTACTTTGGTCCTGGAGTGATGTCATGTAAATGTAGATAAAAAAGAAACAATGCTCCCTTTTGTTTGTGTTGTTGTGTTAAAGACATGTGATGTCTAGCCATCTACTGGGGGTGAGCTCCACCAGTCGAGTCTTAGCCGTTAGCATATACTCTACAAATCATAGTCTTGAACAAAGCTGCTGCTGTGAGAATAGCTTGGCACTACTTTAAAAGAATATGAAATAATGTCCCAATCCAACAATCCTAAAAGACTAGAAGAAAGAAAGTGAGAGTGTAAGAGCTGAATATGTGGAGGCTTTTTGAGAAGTTGTTCCCCAGTGGTTGAAATGCTATTGTGTGTCAGACAAAGGGCATGGTTTCATAGCACCCCCTTGTTTGCATGCATGACCAGCACTTTCAAATAAGGCCTTTAGATCTAAATCTCAGGCTCCACTCAGCACAGAAGGCAGCAGGCAGCTTTGTTAGTGGTGAGAAATTACTGGGGATGTCCAAACTGAGAACTAGGCGTTCACATCTCCAAACAAGAAGCTTTGATTATGCTGAGGTCTACAACGAAGCCCCGCTGCGAAGACAGTCCCGCTGAGCTGAGGCATGTTGTTTACTAAAGCATCATACTGAAAGATACAAGATTGTCTTCTGCTGCTGTCGACCCTTTGGAGATTAAGCAGTGAATCATTACAGATTGAAGTTTTAGTTAAGCAAACACTTCTCAGAGGCAGTGCTGCACTCTCTGCTGAGTTTAACCTCAGCGAGTGGAGCCAAAGGAAACAGGTTTATTTTGAATGAAAATATACTAACTGACAAATCTGAAAGAAAGCAGGGGGAAATATATAAATAAAACATGTTAAAAAAAACAAAAACAATTCAACAATTCTGACTTTGTAAGGTGGGATATTGCAAGTTTTTTTTAAAACTGCAAATCATGCAAAGATATTCCAGTAGAGCCCCAGATTAAACATATAGACAATGGGCATAATATGTCACCTTTAAGTAAGACACAATGAGACTCACTTGTTGTCAGATGTCAAAGTTGTAAATGTACACACCTCCAACTACTGTCACACCTTCTCTTTAACATCATTTTACCTATATTGTGTTTCCTTCGTGCCATAATGAAAAGATGGATGTTTCTCACTTCTCATGCAGAGAGCACATCCTCACGTTTCACAGAAATTCAGGAGGCCGGGCTCAACTCACTGTCAGTGATCCAAGTTATTATCAGAGAGAATGAAGAAACCATTTTTCTGCAGAAAGCGAAATTCTCACAGTAATATATCAAGACCTTGGATTTGGGAAAAGATTGTCTGTCAGTGAAATATGTGATAGTGTTTCAAACTTGAAGGGGCTCCTGGGAGCAGCAGAAGACAATGTAAGTGACGTACTGTATCTGATGACCTGAGCCACAACCGTGATTCTGACTTAGGAACAATAAAGATGAGTGAAACATTATACACGTGTTTTGTTTAGACATGTATTGTAGGAGATATGATTTCATAGATATACAGATGCTATGATAAGAGCCAAACCTTCAAACAGGGACACCGTTAAACAGCTCAATAACAGCTCTGACTCAGTAAATATGTATGTCTGGCATGTCCAAGGGCCGGGGAGGAGGGGAATTAATTCTCTCAAAATAAATTATGGAGGGGATAGACTCACAGCTGTCTTCAGGATGATGATAACACCCTAAAGTATTTGTATTATTACGCGATTGGATCATTTGGGACAATTTGTCTTCTTAAATTGAATTTTCATGTGAATATCCCTGAGAGACAAATGTTGCGAGTTGGTTTGGCAGGGTGTTTAAATTTCAAACAAATTCAAAGTTGTATTAATCAATATTTTTTTATTTTTTTTATTACCTAAAATCAAATGTCTATAATTTGACCTTTCACACATGTGGTGATCTCTACAAGTGGTCACTTGTACTAATAAACCCAAATACACCCAATTCTATAAATCTATGGCACTTTTTAGCCTCTCATTGTTTTGGTTTTGCTGTATGATTCTCTGTATGATTCTCTATTAGCACTCTCATCAACACAATTTGCAGCCACAGCAAGCAGCTACTTTCAGTAAACAAGTCACCGTACGCTAAGAACAGACAGACAAAGCTAGCAACTGCTGTAGCTGGTGAAGGGGGTCAAACATCCAGCAGCTAAAGATATTTTTCTTAAGAACAGGTGGAGACTAAGAGAGCGTGAATATAATAATACTAATACTAAACTTAAATTTGTTCAATTCTAATGCTTTGCCTTGCCCGCCAAATCCGTAAATATGCGATTACTTGCTAAAACATCAGCCTTTTAAAGGTGATGTACAGTATGTTAGAGCTGTGTATTCGTTGGTTTGTTTTTGAGTATTTCTGCCTCCTTGTAGCTAAAATGGATTAATGTAGCTTTAAGAAATCGCATCACTTGGCTGTTAACTCATTGGTGTTTATTAACAAAATGTTCAAGTACTTATATGGGGCACTAAAAGTTTTAATTATGGTTAAATCAGCATGTATACATCTGATGACACCTGGACTCGACTGACATCAGACTGTTGCATTTTATGGAGGCGAAACTGAGGCACTTTATTCGTGACTCACATTTAGCTCGCGGTCAAACAACGGGACACTAGTTTGATTCTATCTGGTCCCTTCAGCGAAACTCCTCGTGCCTTGCCATGCTCGAACATCTCTTCCACAGACATGTGGCTGAGGAGAGAGTGGGCTGTCTGACAAAACACAAAGAACAAGCACTTCTCCAGCTGCCCGAATCACGTGCGAGAGTGATGAGAACACACAGAGGGTGGAGATGAGCAGCGTGGAGGTAGGCCAAGGAGACGTCAAGTGTTCCTTTATAAGAACACAGTGGGATCCCTCTGTAGCATTGTATTGGGGTTCTTGTACATATATGTATCAGCTAGCAGGTAACTAGTGAGTAATCTGGAGGGTTTTGTGAAAATACAGAATTGATGACAATGGCAAACACAAAGCTCACTTGAGGTGAGGTGAGGAGCTATTATTTACTTTACAGGATGACTGTGGGGATTTCAATGTCAGGTCTGATGAAAGCACAAACTCGCTTCCTCTTTACAATGCTGAACCAGCCCAGCAATGACTGAAAGGGAATAATTTCCTTTTCTGTGGGGGAAAACGTTGTACAATTTCTATGCTAGCTTACTAAACATTAACAACACGTTTTGTATTATATGTAACTATTACATATAACTCAATGTCCATGATCACAGAGAACAACGCGCATTAAGTTGGCCTTGAAAGAGCCTGACATCAGTTTTCAAATGTCAGATGGTAAAATCAAATTAAGCTGCTTTGTCAGACTTCCCCTTATAAACCGCCAACTTGTATGTCTCACATCACCTGAAAAATCATGACCAACACAATTTAATTACAACTAAAAAAAAAAAAAAAAAAAAAAGTGTAAACATCACTCTCTTTCATCCCTTTATGTATGTGGACAAGAAGACAATGTGTTAAGAGGAAATAAATCTGCCTTGACAGCCACATCAAAGGGTGCAGTGAGGGGCTTACTGCTACTTAAGGCACAGGAATGCTGTTGCTAAGCATCAGTCCAAAACCTATCAGCCCTTTAAGGACTTTACTATTTTTGAGAGGGGGGCTGAGCAGGCTACTAGAGGCCAGAAACTTCACTCTGACACCACTATGAGAATTCATAAATCCTCAACACAGCAAAATCTGACACATGAGTGATTCTAACATAACATAGACTCCAATCATTCAGCTTTTTTTGGGCTAGTTCGTCACCACCTAACAGAGGGCTTTAGATCTCTGAATCTTTACTCATAAATAAGTAACTATTTGTTGTCTATGAACTTCCTCTGCCCTTCTAAGGAGGACATGCTTGTTGATGAATTAGGACATGCTCTACTGCATAAAGGCTATGAGTCAGTGCTAGCCTCCACCTTGCTGTGAATAAATTCAATTCCCTCATCTTGCCCGGGTGAGGTACTAAATCACTGGCAGCGTTTTGGAGCAGCGGGGTGTCATTGGATGGCTGGGTAGCCAGCCTGTTATAATTCTGTCCATCAACCTAATTCATTATTTCAGCAGCTGCACATTTCTACTCTGAATTAGAGGAAGTGACAAGTTGGAGTTCAGTTCAAAGGAGAAAGCTTTTAAGTAAGACTTTGGCAAATGATCTAGACTAGCATGTCAACTACGCCCTGTCATTCACCACTTTGACGTGTAGTAAATTTTTTGGATCAGGGAAAGGGAACAAACTGATGCCCCACAAGTCTCACTTGTAGGAAATAGAAGCGATAGGTGACCTCTCACTAACTTGTAATCCACAGAGTATTAGTCATAACAACAGTGGATAAATCCCTTTGAGAGAGTTGAGCCGTCTAAGCATGGCATGGGGCTGCCTGGCCAACAAATCTCCTTTTTTTTATCTCATCGTTGAGATGAAAGAGAAATGGTGCTGCGGATTACAGAGAACAATCATGCATTATAAGCAAAAAAGAAAAAATACAGAATCGGCTTTGTGAGAGGCCACTCATTACCAATTACCCACTATTTCTGACAGCTAGAAGAAATTACCCAGCATCGCCCGAGACAGTCTATCAGTGTCCGTATACAGCAACAGCACTGTGTAGCTGTTCTGGTTGGACTCACATCTTGTTCACAAAAAGCAGTAAATGTAGAGTAATTTGTCTTGTTGACTTCGATGTTACAACCATAGGAAGTTTTTTTGTGCATCATCTGTTTAAGATTTTTGAGTTATATTTTCTTTTTCAGCATACACTCACTCTTGTCGGGGTTGCTGAGATAATTAGACGATTAATCAGTTGGTTGATAAAATAAATCAACAACTCTTTCACTACTATACTTGATTGGTAATTTTTCATTTATCAAGCAACAAGGCTCAGAGTCTACAGCCACGCTAGCTCTAGCTCTGTGATACTAACATGCTCCCAATGACAATGCTAACATGCTGATGTTAAGAAGGTAATGTTTACCATGGTCACCATCTTAGTTTAGCTTGTTAGCATGCTAACAATTCTTAATTAGCACTAAACAGAAAGTGCAGCTGGGGCTGATGGGAATATTATCACTTCTGCAGGTATTTGGTCATAAAATAATCCATTGGACTAATAAAAATTTTGACCCTTTTGACAACATTGCCATCCATAGCACTACTGGCATGGCTATAAATACCAAACATTCCCTGTATCTGCCTCTAAAATATGAGGATTTTCTCTTAAAAAAAAAAAAGAAATCATTGTAAATTAGTTGGACAAAATCAATTTGAAGACATCTCCTTGGGCTCCTTTATAATACACCTTTTTTTCACTATTTGGGGAATTTTATAGACTAAAGAATTAATCGATTAATCATTTAATTAAAAAAAATCTAAATCAACAAATGAAATCCAGATTAGATCCAATGAAAATAATTATTAACTTTGCAGCCCTAGGTGATACTAATTTTAAGCTTTATTTGTAGGCTTATAATACCCAAATATCTTTTATAAACCTCTGCAATGTTGCTTATATATGTGATTAAAGCATTGACAGATAAAAGTATTTAAATAAGAACACTGCTGCATTTTCACTACCTCTGTTCTTTGTTTATTTATTGACTCATATCATGGCATTGAGTGGGTGGAAGCTTCTCCCTTTATTGTAATCAGCTTTCATTCCAGCCCTTTTGATCCATTGGTTTCTTTTGTGCGACACACCTCATCACCTTTATTTTCTGCCATAATTGCATGGGAAAGATCTCCCCTTTGATACTGTCTGTATGCCAAATCACTATCGGGGAAAGAGTGTCGAAAAGTGCCATGTGCGCTGTCTGCTGGGAGAAAAAAAAAGAGCTCATACACCTGTGGAAGACAAACAGGGTTTTCAGAGATATGACATATCTATCATCCCGGCGCAGGATATGAACTGTTCTGTCATCTTAATGGTGAAGGGGGCTTTGCATAGTGGAACAGTAGGTGCTGAGAGACATGTGTTGCACATGGTGAACTGTCTGGCAGCTGGCATTCCCAGGTCTGCACCCCCCACTCAACCTCTTCCAGGCCCCTGTCTCATCTCCTGGCTCTAATCTGCAGACACAGTCCTCTCCTGCAGGCTCATCACCGGGCTGCTGAGTGGAGCTGAACAGGATCCTCTGCTCCCCCTCAGGCCTCCTCCTTGTCCCCTTTAACATCACTACAACATCAACACCCACACTACACTACTGTCAGGTGAGGTACTCTTCTGTCTCCTGCTAACACAGCTATTTTAGGGGAATTAAAAACTCTTCCAAGAAATGCATAAACAAAAAAAAAGGTCTGAAAAACAAAGACCAAATATGTCTTAGTGAGAACAAAATGTTTTTGCAGTTTTTGGCTCAAGAACAAAAGTGCTAGTAGAAATGCAAGTAAATGAGGCAAAAAGGTTTCTCTTCCAAAATAGCTCAGAGGCTGAAGAATAGGTTTTGAAAACAGGTAATCTCAGCCAAAATAATTGATGAGTGATTGGTATTGATCAATAACCTGCTATGTGACATAATAATCACATTTATATCACCCTTATTGTACTTAACGAGTTATATAAAAAGGCCTAAACAATTTTATTTAGTCGTGTTGTTTATTAAGAATACGTTTTGTAAACATTTATCTTAAATTATGTACTGAACCAACTCTTTAAAGTCTCCAAAGGCATTGCCTTTGCATTGCATCTCCCCACACAGAAAGGCAGCCGCAGCCTTACCACATAGCAGCAAGATAAGCAGGGTGGATTCTACTGAGAGAATCTGTTATCAGGGATGGTGCTATGCACTGACATTAAGGATAATCATATCTATCAGCGCGCTGCCAAACATCCCCAAGTGAGCCTGGTGGAGAACAAAGCCTGCATCGTCTCTCGAAGCTAAGGTTACAGGCGGATGATGATGTACTTGTCACTGGGGTGCAAATGATCCACTGCCCAGCCAGCTCCAAGTGCAACGAATAGAATCCACACAAAGATATGGATATCAGCTGAACAGTTTAGATATCTGCTCATTCCTCCTGCTTGATAGTTACAGCTGGCTTGCTTGTTACAGTTGTGAACCAGGAAACTGTATGGGCACTCCAGTAGCATATAATGAGCTGTCTGTAGATAAAATTGAAAAAGAAGTGTTGGAAGGAAAAAAGGAAGCTGGATAATGCAGTCCTTCATCGCCTCAGCAGACACACCTGTCTGGGCGAGGTCTACTCAAAGTCACTGTTTGTTCTGGATTATCGCTCTCTTGTTACACACAAGATTTGAATATCATCTTTTGTGTATGATTAGAGTGATGTCTTTGTTATTCATACTTATCTTAGAATAAGGGCGGGCAGAACTTTCAGTTACACAATGTAAAACATATTTTGCAGAAGTTCTATGAAAGTAGAAACAAAGAGTATTGTGAAGGAAATAGTCATGAGTGTTTATGGTGTAACTGCAATGATCTGTTTTTCAGACCTAATATACCAATAAGACCATAGGCTAGCTATTATAGCTGAGTATCTCATTACTGACAATGCACAAAAACCAAAGCAAAAAAAAAAAAGGCAGGATGAGTAGCGTGTTTTGGCAGCCGTGTCAATTGCTTCAAGTAAGTGCATATCCCACGTTTTGTTCAAGGCCATGAGAAAACCAAAACAAAAAGAGTTGGCAGGACAATTTGAATCTGACAAAGTAGTTGAGGATGAGTCAGTGAATGAATCACTCTCAATATCACAGACCAAAGCACAGCGTTTGGAGAGAAACCCACCCTTAGCAGGGAAGAGCTCCATTGGCAGTGATAAATTGCCTCTCCCTGCAGTGTCTTCCACATGGTTCACATCAATATCCCATTCATTATGATGTATCGACTCCCATCACAGTTATCTTCAATGTATATTTTAGGACATTTCCAGCTGATTTAACTTTTTTTTTTAATTCTTTTGAATTGCAGAAACATTCTGTGAACTGTATATTTTAGTTTACCTTTTGCTTTGAAATATATATTTTATTGACCACTATGAGGCAAGAATCATCCAAAACAAACACTCAAACCGCTCTGAGATACCATCAGCTTATAAAGTTGTCACAACTAACATGTTAGCAAACAGTTTTCTACTTTCACATTCGGCAGACACGAGAGCTACAGTATATTATCGTCCCACTTGAGCAATAGCCAACCTTATGAATGTTAGTCCAATATTCACTCCTTTTAGCTCACATTTGATCTCCATCAACTCCTAAGAAACATATCTGACTCTTTAGCTGTCAGATGATCAACTTTCCTTACCAGCCACATGTATACTTTGCCAATTTTCTGTTTTGTGTTGGCACAGCGTAGACTCTCTCTAAGCTCTACGTTTGTCTCCAAGTTTGCTGGAAATAGCGCCCAAAGATTAGAGCCTTTTTTTCCTTTCTTTCTTTCTTTTTGAAGGTTTTACTTGATTTTGTTTGTTTTTTTTATTTTCTTGGTTTTCTTTTAAGTGCTTCAGTTTGCCCAAATATTTTGCTCATATGTGACCACAACTGTAACTACACCCTAGGGATTAATATTTCAACATTTAGGAAAATACACTGATTTGCTTTCTTTTCCAAGAGTGAGATGAAAAGATCAGTATCAGTGTATGCCTAGCTATATAATATATACCTAGCTTAGCAAACAGAAAACCTGGCTCTTTACATCATGTGAAAAAGTACTTTAGAGTTTTTGGTTGTCGTATTTAAACAGGCTAGCTGTTTCCCACCTACTTTCACTCTCTACGTGAAGCTAGATCTAGCTAGTGTTACATCTCGCTCTACTTCCTAGGTCACGTTTTCATTGTTTCATGTCATCCATTCATCGTTTCCTGTTTTATTTTGAAATACTCACCTCTCCTCTCGTTTCAGGTACTTCACTTCCTGCCCTTGTGTGTTTCCCGCCCTGATTAATTTCACCTGTCCCTCATTATTCTTCCCTCCCTCGTGTATTTAGTCTGTGTATTCCCCTTTCTCAGTGCCAGTTCGTCTTAGTATCTCCGTTTCTAGCGTTTCTTTTTTTTCTCTTTCCCTGACCTTGCCTTTGCCTCCTCCTTTTCGAATTTTGTTTGCCTTATCTCCTGACTGACTTCCTGTGTACCGAACTTTGCAAGTAAAGACTGTTTTTGATCAAGATTCCTGTTTCTGAGTTGTGCTATTGAGTCCAATTGCCTGTTGCACCAGTCATTACAGCTACCTAACTATCTATTATCACAGTTAATAATGCATTTTATTTGTGCAGCCAGAAAACCAAAACAATGAGCTAAAAGAAGCTAATAGCTGCACTGAGCTGCACAGGTGGGTGCTGATTCTCAGTGGGACCTGTACTATTGGTAATGTGAGTTACACAAATATTGCTTAATGGTGCTTTGATATAAATATTGCAGATGCAAAAACTAACTGATTAAACAACTGCTATGACCCTGTATAAACAAACCCGTGTTTCATGTCTTTGTCAGCTGCCACCTAGAGCCAGTCACACAACCAGAACAACCTCACATGACCTCTCACGGTCAACCTACACACACATACGCACACGCACACACTCGCAGTGTCAAGGTGTGGGCAGACAAAATGGGTGTGGAGCGCTCAAAGCCAGACGAGGCAGCTCGTCTTGCTTGCAGAGAGAAACAACTATCAGTAGGATCACTCCACTTCACTCCACATGCTGGAGTCTAAACAAGTCTCTGTTTTCATTTCCATAAAGCCGGGCTCTGTCTTTTGTTCTGACGGAGATAAGATGTATAAATTATGAGCAGCTGACAAAGTATACTGGGGCGCCTCGGGCAGCTCATCAGTCATGCTCGGCCTGTCAGCAGGTAACTGATGGGGGCCCTACAGGCACAAAGCCCCCTTTTAAGCAAAGGAGGGGGAGGCAGAGGAATTAAAGCTGTTGTTGGCGTCTCGAGCACAACAGCTGACTCATATTTAACAGTCTCTTTAAAGGAGTGAGGCAGACGCCAAAACCTTCAAGCTTCAGAGTGTGTTTTGTAGCTCTCTCCTCAGGAGTGTGTGTCTCGCTGTTGTGCTCTGTCGGCATTATACAATGGCCGTCATGCAGGAGGTAGGCACACAGAGAAAGTCGCCTTAAGAGACCACCCAAGAGGAGCCTGAGAGGGGTACTCAAGAAGCTGTACAACTGTAATAATCTTCAGCTTTGTCAAAACTACCAAATATATATAATCCTCTCTATGTATCTTCAGAGAATTCAGCTAAACTCCTTGACATTGTATCTAATAATGGTACAACCATAATGGATCACTGAGTTTCATTACAGTACTAAAGCCCAACCTAACCTGTAAAAGGAGAGGATCTGATTTACTGGTGCTTTTATGCACTGTGTGTACTTGAGAGATAATCGTAATGAGACAGTGTGCTCGGCTAAAGATGACAGGTAAGAATTGATGTCTCTTCCTGCAGCCATGTGGGTGGGAATGAGTTGGCTTTATTTCAGTCGGCACCACAGCTCTTATCTCCCCCGGTCACTGTCGCTTTCTGTCTTGTGGACTCTAATCTAACTAGGTGGACGTGGTGAATATAACACGAGAGACAAAGTCAACTTTCCGACCACCAAAAGTGCTGGTCTGTGCTTAGTGTGAGGACCAATTAGTACTGTGCCATTTTTCCTGCATTTCCATTTGTAAGTATGAGGTGCTAAAAGTCTGAATATTAAAAAAGGGTAGTTTGGCTAAGAGATCTTATTTGCGCCAAGTAGATATAATGTCCTATGTAAAAAAGGATTGATATTCCACATTTTTACTGGAAAACTGCTATGGGAAACAAAGCTCTTTTGCAAGAAAAGGGCAGTGAGTTCGGCTGGTTTATGTGCCCTCATCATATTTCTGCAAACCAATCTCCACGGCTGTCTGATGTCTGGAAGGACATAAAGTATCACACCTTCATTTGGGTCAGACAGGTACTTTACTGTATCAAATGATTGGGAGTGTAAAATTCTCTGAATAGAGTCTGATACCAGAAAAGGAAAGACACCGCTGCCGCTCAGAAGATGTAAAATAATACAGCTTATCTCTGATGCCCAGGAGAAAGAGATGTGTCCACCATTGCCAAATAATGGCATACTTCCATATGAGTAATTTAAAATGACTGTTAAAGCTTAAAATATATTTTGTTCTGACATCCAAAACACCCTAATATTTATTTGAAGTCCTTGTTCAAAGAAAAAAAAAAAGTCCAGGAATTTGCAATTGCAAGAATGAATGCAATCTTTGTGAGATCCTGCATTTTTTCCGCAAAAAATGGTCAGAATGGAGTGGATTTCACCAATCATCATATTTTTTCCACATAAAACTTATCCAGTAGAGAACCACTTTTACAAGCCAAGGTCAAATAAAAGTCAAGCCTCAAGCTCCACTTCTTCAATTAACCATTTTTAAAGCTGCACTAACCACCACCTTTATATGAACAATGGGTCAAATGACTGCAATATGAGTAACGTGATTGGGCTCGCTCACAGTGAGATTTACCACAAAGATTTATCACATCACTCCGTAGTTCCCCTCAGATCTATAAAGCTTTTTTAGCATCTTTCCTTCTGTAGAAGTGTCATTTCCAGCTGCCGTGAAGAAGCTCTACATAAACCCGCTGCACACTACCTGCCCAGCACCAAACAGCAGACAGACAGAGAGAGTGAATATTTAACTTTATTTATCAGGTGGACACAAACCATCACTAATCTGATACTTAAAACTAACTTTTTGGTTTATGGAGCATGATGGCAACGCTACATTTTTAAAGCAAGAAATGCATTAAACTTCCTGGCAACTGTAGCTATTGGCACAGACTAATGGCTATCAATAGAACTCCCCCATGAACAAGGCAATCCTGTTCCTCAACTCATTTTTACTCATTGGAATTTATTATATACTGTGTTAATGTAGCAGAAAGTCCAATCAATCTCAATTTTCTCTATTTTCTGAGCAATTTTTTTTACAAAGCTGCTAGGCCACAATAGCCACGAAAAACCTTAATGCTGAAAGTATCATCTTTAAATTTAGACTTGATACTTTTGGAAGATCTTCTCGGCTAAAGTTGTCTCCTGACTTCTCCACTGACCAGACTATGACCCCAGGAGGAGGAGTGTCATCCGGGGGCCACGGCGCATGCGCACACCTGCGTCTGTGCCTACATGTGAAAAAGTGCATGTGTTTGGGTGTACACTTCGGTGACTATGAGGTCGTCCAGGTAGACGGCTCAGATAAGCGATGAAAGTGAGAGACAGATGGCCGATGGGAAACCAACTCCAATAACAAAGAACCTCAATACAAATGGTCAATACTTCAATCAGGAAGGGCTAATTATAACTCACGGGCTGATCTTGATTGATCGCTCAAGAGCACAATTACCAAACTGTCCACATTAAACTGATGTATGAGTGTTTTAGGTATTACAGCTCCTGAAGGTTTAATACGTTTCTCATTAGAACAGTGTACAGAGAATGTCCTTCCCGGGCCTGATTTAAAGGTGACACTGAGGGGCAGAAAAACATGAAAGTGAACTGAAAGAACACTTAGACTATGACAAGAACATGCCCGCTTCAGTACATGTGCTTGCTTTGAACACTGCAGAGAAAGACTAAAGGTCATTTGTGTCCTTTCATCACAAAGGTGGAAAAACAGTCGTCATTCTGTCAGATGTGTACGGTGGCGTCTTCTCAAGACAACAGCATCGTTAAAACAACCTTGTAGGGAGGGTGTGTGACCCTCAGCTTAACACGGCATCACAATGTGTCAAAATTACTTTTAATTAATATGGAGGATGGTATACACTCATTGTTCTATATATCATAGTGACACAGGCTTGATAAAAAGTATTCTTGCACAGATTCTGAACGATTATTGATTGGTTATTAAAGTGTAGTGAGTGTTTGAAGACGACATCCAAGTTTTTTTGAGCCTAAGAACTGAGTATATTCAATTCTGTGTGCATCTGTGAGCTTTATATGTATGGATTATTGTTATATAATAATACATGACAAGGTCAGAAAAATGACAGCATCAGTCAAATGCCTAAAAATAACATAGGTTTACATTTAACTGACAAAGACCTCTAGCAGCTGTGTTAATCATGACTCTTGCCTGTAAGAAGCAAATGCAAATGTAACGCAACGTTTTTATTGAGCCACAAATTCAATTCCAAAAAAACATATTTTGTCAAATTTCCAGAAAATGGACTATATAATGAAATTGTATATAGTGCTATCACAATTACAAAATGACCTATACAGTGATAGATTTTATCCACGTTTGTACAAGAGAAAGAGAGAGTGAGAAAAGGACAGAGGGAATCTGCTATGAAAACAGAAAGGGAAAGCGAGTGAGCATGTGCCTGTGTGAGTTTGTACCAAAGCACCCACTCTATTCAGATCCAGCCCAAAAGAGTTGTCTCAGTAACAACAATAGTGGGTAACATGATCTTTCATTACACATTGTGTAAACAGTGTAACCTATCAGTGCTGTCAATCAAGATGATTGATTGTGGCCTGTCACAGGAGAAGAGTGACATGTCAGGGAAAAAAAAAGTTTTTTTCTAAAAAGCGCAGTGCATTCAGGCTGCCACAGAAAGTGGTGATTAATGTGTTCTCACTGGGTAATCCCACACCCCTAGCTAATGAAGGAGGAATCTATCATCCACACTGCGGTGGCAGATGTCGCGAGGACAGCAATCCAAGTGCCTGGGAACAATTTACTTTCTTTTCTCTAATTGTTCTGGAAAAGTGTGACAGGTTTGGAGAAAAAAACACTTGAGTCGACAGCTCCTCGGGGCAGACACAACAACGTACAATGATCGCCACTTCACCATACAAACCAACCATTCTCCACCTGAAAAGTATCACTTACTGCGTACTGGAAACACTCAAAAAGATAAGAAAAGCCGTCAGACCATTTTCTACAGCTACAGGATGTTCTATTATTATTACTCTACGCTGCAAAAATGGTCTGAGAGGCAGGGAAAGAAGAAAGCTACTAAAATAAACGTCGCATGCACTGTTTTGCACTGTATAAACTAACCGTGTACATCCTTCATGCTAACAAGAGAAAGTGCACAGAGTTCATAAACAACACATCTGTGCTTCATTAAGCTCGCTACACCTTATAATCAAGAGCAAAGCAAGGAATTAAACAGCAATTAGAGAAAAGGGGGTTGAAGCTAAGGGATCATCATTCATGTCCCCAAAGAATACCGAGTCTTACAAAACAGCCAGTGGTGCAACATCAGCCAGACGAAAAACTGTCTGGGATTTACTGTTGTTTGTAAAGCTGTTATTTTCTATTTGTTACTTTACTTTTCATGAGTTATTTCAGGCAATACAGAAAAAAAAAATTTCAACATCTAATCTCAACAATGTAATTTTAGCGCATTCATTAATAACACAGTTAGATAGACTAGAGCATCTTTTATGTTTGAGAACATAAGCTGCTATTAGCACAAAAGGGGAAAGCAGCAAAGTCCAAATGTGTCACAGCTGTCTGTCCTCACATCATTTAATTTAATCTGGTTTCATGCCTGTTCACATTACTGGCCTGATAAAACAGCAACACTTTCAAACATCTGCTTGCTCGGGGAGCCTGTTGATTATTCATTCAGCTGGAGGTCAGATGGCACTCGGCTCACACAGCCTCACACCCGAGCTAATAAATCAATTTCTGGAGCAATTATGAGTAATCGCATGTGCTTTAAAGTTTAACAGTCTGCTTTACCAGGTGCAGTTTTACGTGAATTATGCGAACAAGTTGAGTCATCGCTCTAATTGCACTTGTTTTGTGAATGATGACCTAAGTATGACCTCCACAAATACAGTGCACTCCTCCTCTGGCACTTTACATAGAAACATGTGGAGCTAGATTAAAGGATCAAGCTGCAGTCAGTGTGGAATTCACACATACACTGAAGAGGAAACACCCCATCAGGTATTCTGCTGACTGGATGAAATGATTTAATATGTGTTGATGTTCTGTTCTACAAGTATTGGGTGTTTTCCTGACTTACCAAAGGGCTCAGTGTCAGACTGTCTGTATGGATCAGTAAGCATCATGTAAAGGCCTGAAACCTGGTGATCCGGGCCCAAATACTACAAACACTTTTACAACTTTAAGGTACTTTTAAAATGTGTATTATAATTTTGATTTTACCAGAAAGGAACAGCTTTAGCTAAACAGTAGCTCACTCAGTTTGGACCGTCAACTCTGTTAAGACAGTTTTCTGCTCATCAGTGGTACAAATTTGCGCGTCAGTTAGACATTTTGTGTACCTGCTCATCCTGTTGCAGAGCCTGTCCCAGCATGCTTTGTACGAGACGTGGGGGTACACCCAGGACAGGTCGCCAGTCTGTCGCCGAGCTAAAATACACAGACACAGTCACACCTACAAGATATTTATAGTCACTAAATTACCTGATGTGCGTGACGTTGGACTGTGGGAACCAGAGCATCAGTTTAAAGTAGCTAATGACTGAAGCTGAACTGCTAAGAACTGACACAGGTTAATAGTCTGCTGTGCCCAGGCCTTGTTTCTACTTTGGTGGAAGGACAGAACTGCCAATGTGTTGCCACTAGCAATGAATTTCTAAGAGGATAACATAAATTCATGTGCCTCCAAAATCCTTTTGTTTTGGAAACCCAAAACAAAGTTTCCCTTTCATCAAAGTCGACTGCGCAGTAAAATCCAAATTATTTACATATTTCTCACTCTAAAAGTAGAAAAAAGGAGACGTTTCAGCAAAAACTTGTGTAAACTGTTGTGTAAGGGACATTAAGTTTGCAAATACAGTTTACCATAGATTTGTTAGACAGGAAAAATTACTATGAGCAGTTCAATAAACAAAGAAAGGAAAATCCTTTAGTGCCAGTCATGACAAAGATGAATCCTACAGTAAGCGTCAGATACACTACAAGCTGCTCAAACAGTAAAGAGAGAATAAAGATGATGATGTAGTGGGTAGTTGGCTGTGAACATGGCTAACACCCAGCTGTTATCATAACCAAAACAACTGCAAACACTGTCCTGGTGATCTCATCGAGGTCCAGTCAGATAAACACTGGTGTTTAGATTAAGCATCAAAGAGCTGCCACAAAGACTGAGTACCTGGCAGAGGTGCTGAACTGTGGGCTTGTTGTTTGAACAGAGAGAGCAGATTGAGGTCAATAACTAACTTCAAATAGCCGAAAGACCTTCAGAGCTGGCAGGTGGCTGCTCACAGCATTATAGGTCAGATAGAGCCTGAAATGCTGCCAATTCAATGAGTTTCATTTGTATGACAGTCTTGTATGGCTGTATTTACAAATAGTATTTGAGATCTGGCTGTGATCCTTTACGCTTTGCTATAGCATAAAGAGGACTGCCTTGGTTCGTGTTTGCTTGTGTAGCATAACCTTGTTCAGCCTCCTCACTTTGGTGTAACAAAGAAATAAACAAAATACATATTTCACAGGGTGACTTACTGTAGCTACAGCAGTTAAAATCACAGAACTACCTCTCTGTATATGAATGTACAGCTGGTGTCTGTATGTTCTGCTGCATGTTATAGTGTAAGAGGACATTGTATACTCCTTAAGCAGGGCTTTTAAAGATGTGTGCAGCCAAACGAGTGCATTCATAGTTACTGTAGGGTTGAGTTTTAGTAGCCAGTTCCAGGTTGGATCAAATTGTCGGTCAACCACTTTGGTCTAGACTGAAATATGAAGACAAGTTTTGGATTGATTGCCTTTAAATTGTGCACAGACATTCATGGTCCCCAGCGGATGAATCCTATTGACTTTGGTGATACCTTTACTCTCCCTCTAGTGGCAGCATGAGGTTGGCAAGTTGTGGTTTTGACATAATTTTTTGCCTAAAAATTATGTACAAAGATTCATGCCCCCCTGAAAATGAATTGCAATAACTTTGGTGATATCTTTACTCTTCATGCAGCGCCACCAACAGGTCAAAAACTCCAGTTTGTTTCATATTTTACTTTTTTCCCCATCAGTCTCAACTGTACTTTGTGATTAGCATGCTAATATATTAAACTAAGGTGGTGAAAATGGTGAATATCTTACCTTCTAAACATCAGCATGTTAGCATTGTAATTGTGAGTATCTTAGCATGATGTTAGCATTTAGCTCAAAGCACCGTTGTGCTAAGTAGCTACAGCCTCACAGTTGCTAGTGTAGCTGTAGAGCAATGCTAATGCTATTATAGCTTTGTTTTTTACTAGACTCAGACTGGCTGAACATGGCAGAGCACCTCAATTGTTCCAAAGTGTGAGTACATTTCACTAAAGTCTGTGAAAATTATCTATCATATTTATTTATTCAAATTTATTCAGCATACATGAAGTTAAAAACAAAACTTTCTGCATTTTGGTGACATTGAGTGCGGCTTAGGCCTCCCAGCAAGGACCAAATACCATTTTTCCATCACAACAAAAGGACAAATTAGTCAGGACAAGGTCAAACAATGCCAAAGAGCAATGATACAATATAAACAAACGATTCACTAAGTGGACTGGACAGAATTCAGATTTGAGAAGCAAGTTGGACACTTGATTTATATTTGATAAAATGCTATTGAACTCAATCACTATTCCTACAGTAACTTCTCTAAGCAGTGCAGAATGCAAAAAACACCAATGAACAAAGATACAGAGCCCAGTTCTCTGAGATGTGCCCCATTAGCGTCTACTAATGACTAATGGAAGAGAAAATGGTAATGCAAATCAATCAAATCCTAAGTTTCTTTGACAGGAGCAGTGGTCCTCCTCATTCAAGGTCAACCCAAGGTAAAACTGCATGGCCTGAACCTAATTAAGCAATTACAAGCTCCATGTATGTGCTTTGTCGCTCCAATGTGAAATACTGTCAAGTGGAAGAACGCTGCGCAGACTGGACGGATGCTGTCTACTTTGATGTAGGCTTATGCATATGAAATGAGGTCAGATCCTGGTCATTAAAAAGAACTCCTTTACACGGGATATCACGCTACGAGAGGCAATTTCTTCAAAGGGCTTTTACTTAGGAGATTTGTAAGGGATTATGACAGGAAGGCATGTATAAACAAAGCAATGTGAGAAGAAAAGGAAAATGGGTCAGATAATGCCCTCTGTCACAGTTATTACATATCTCAATTACTCAGGCTGAGGAGAATGCTAGAAGTTACGGGGATCATTTGCCTGAGCAAGAACGCAGGACCAGTCCCACAGCCGATCTGCTCTCATGTCATTTTGAATTTCTTCAATGATATTTTAACTTAGTTGATATTGTTTCACTTTGCTTGCAGTTTATGCTCTTCTGTCAAGAAAGAAGCAGAATCTAGTCCCTCTGAGGTTTAAAATCCTATTGCTAAAGTGCATATGCTACATGGGAAATACAATGAGGGAAATGAGCTGGAAACAAGCAAGTTGAGCAAGTGAGGTTATGCAAATTAACTGTCCAGAAAGCTGAAAGACACCACAAAGCTTGAAAGATAACATACAATATAATACTGTATTGTTAATACAAGCCAAGAGTACCTCTTACAGTTTGTTCTTGCTGTAAACACAAATCAAGATGTAGGACAGGAATCACGAGAATGTGTTCACCCATCTTTTCTTTGGTTCAGAAGTGAAAAGTACCGTAAGTAAGTAGATTTACCCAAATACTGTACTTAAATACCGTTTTGAGGTACTTGTACTTTACTTGACTATTTCTATTTTATGCTGCTTTATACCTTTGATCAACTACATTTCACTGTCATATTGTACTTTACTTGACTGTATTTACCTGACAGCTATACTGTAGTTATTTTACAAATAAATTTATTGTCATAGACAGAAAGATACTTACATTTTGCTGACATTCTTCTGTACTTTCACTTGAGTATTTTAGTAATCCAAATATATGTTGTTTTCAATCTTGATTAATATGTTCATTTCTTTTCGACTCATTATTGACTGTATGTAGTGTCAGAGAACAATTAAAAATGAACGTCACAAGTTAAGGTGAGGGGATGATTACTTGTACAAGGTGGTATTGCGACTATAAGTAAAGACTTCTTCCACCAATGGGTTCAGAACATTAGTAATGTGCTTTATTTTTTATGTGATCCAAAAAACCCTTTACAAACAACTTTTCAACATGTATAGTGTAGTGACTATAGGTTCATGTTTGCTTTGGCCTTACAATCCCTAATCTGCCTCTGCACAACCACTGTCAGCCCCTTGTGCATGACATAGAAACAATGGCCCATTCTTGGCCTAATGCACGGCAATGTGACATATAATAAATATTGCATCAAAGGTGCCTGCGATGCTGTCAGTCAGGAGATAATGCCTTTCGTCAGCATCAAACCAACCACAAACGTCTCCAAAGCAAATGATTCCTTTAAGGTATTCCTGTATGGTAAATGATTCATAGTGCCTGCATTGTTAAAAACAGCACTTAAGGGGGGACTGGTTAAAGTAAATATAAGTCACGGCAAAAAAGCTTGTAGTATTATCCAGGGCTGTCTGAAAGCATATTAATGCCCAGGGTTGTTAATGGATACAAAGGGCTCAGGAGTGTTTTAGTTTGAATAGATCTGATCTGGCACCCTTCAAAAACTTTGAAAGGTCAATTAACATGACATAGTAAGTCATTCTATATTTTTTTAATGACATAATTCTCTTCTTAAGTATTTGTTGATACAGTTTTTAAGAGGGGGGGGGGGGCATTCAACATCATAGCCAAGTCTAAATGAATTCTAGTACATTAATTGCACATGTGTTTTGTTTGAAATACAATCAATGCCTCACTGTAACAGTTCATTAACTTTTACATCATTATTTCCGACAGGAAATCAATACTCTTCTCCAAACAAACAGGAAATACATTTTAGAAGTACAACATGCCTTAACTGCTGATTACGCAGTTTTATGAAATCAACAGCATCAGCTTTCATTTATGTTGTTAGTGTATTAAACTATATGACATAATGTCAATTAAATATAACTGTCATGTTGTAAGTAGTCATCTGTCATTGGAACAAAAGAGGTATGAGTAGATATCTATCAGAACTGCTTTTGTGTGGTGCTAGCTATAGAACAGTGACTTGAATAACATCATGAACTCCAGACATAGACCCATAACACATTTCCTGCCATTCAAAATTCACAAATCCTCTCAAAATGGGGGCTCACGGACAAAAGGAGGGAGGTACAAGATAGGCTGAAATTTTGGCATGTTGTGAAAGCAACCAACTGCTTTGTCTGTGTTACTTTCCTCCCTCGGCTGAGATTGTATAGGTCCAAAACATTAGAGTGTTGACAAAATGATGGATGAAGCATGGCAAAGTGGTTAGCGGTTGTAAAAGCACTGAAAACTTCTTCCAAAGCACAAACAAATGACTGCTTCACATTGTATCCATCACTGATACATTGTCCTAATTGGAAAATGAGACTCTTGGTATCAAAACACAAAACCACAGACACATTGTGTTGGAACACAAATTTCCCTTGGCTAGATTGCTCCGAACACAACTAACCCTCTATTTATGGAGCCCTAAAGTGTTTGATATTGATGTGTCAATAGTTTTATTGCTTCAATAAAACTGTTAATATGAAAATAAAAATAATGCAATAACAACTCATAATAATGAATTGAGTTTGAATGATTTCTTTAATTATTTAATAATGTCTTGGTTAATTTAGATATTTTACACAATTAATTCAAATGATCATTTATTTAATCTTTTTTTTTTATTTGAACACATTTGGGGTTCCAACATCATTTAGCATGTATGTGTGGCATGTTATGAGCTTCAGTAAAAGTGTTCAGTCAAAGTGTGCAATTAAATTGAGTATTCATTTGTAATCATGTTGACAGTTCAAAACATTTCAAAACTAACTTACAAGGCTCAAAACATGGGAGCGACATTTACTGCCTCTTATTCCAATTCATCAAAAATCACAATATAATAAAAAGCTCTATGCTCTTGCAGAAAATGTAAAAAAAAAAAGTAAAACACTGATTGGCTGAACAATGAATTATATGAAATATAACAGCAATAACATTACATACAAATAGATATGTACACATCATTGCAATACATAGTTGTTTTCAGTTCAGCAGCTATAAACTTATCATTAACTCTGGCTTCAGGAATGGCTATTCCCAGTGACTGAATAACATAAAGGCATCCTCAGCCTCCACTAGAGGTCTCTGTGGCTCACCCCCTTCTGTCCATAGTATATCCCTATACAAGAACATGTAAACACAATTGTCTGCCTCACTACTATAAACACCGGGGATGATGCAGGAACAAGGTGGCCATGGATTTGATCCAAAACAAAGAGCAAGCTATATTTAAAGCACATACCTGATGGAACTTAAACAGCAACAGATCAGCTCAGACCGAACTAAGAAGCTAAACATAGAAACTTTGTCATTTAAAATATTTCTGAAGCTCCCTGTAACTTTGAGAAATCAAATTAACCCAGTGACCCAGAATCAAACAGTTTCTGAATGCCCCCAACAAACATGGTTTAAAAAGAGTCAAACATTTAGGCCTCACAGAAGAATGAACTACAAGCATCAGCAGAGGTAGGATGCCTGGCATGGCAGGGCATTCTTCACACATTGGCAGCATGAGCGATGTGGGTCACTTAGCGAGTGGCCAGGATTCAAAACAAAGAAAAGGCCCAAGCAATGGGGTCCACTGGATAAATTTGTCAATGTCTTGTGCCTTAAGGCACCCAGCCTCGCCTGACCCCAACCTCCATTCTCAAGATAAATACCTCTGTCACCATTCACCTTCAGTCCCTGGACACAAATTTAACTTGTCATCCATCATCCTTGTGCAGAGGTATAATTTTCTCCCCTCCCAGTAATGAGTTTAAGACCTCCGAACAGGCCAGGCATGGGACCTCGCCACTGAACATGACAAAGCATTTTGGAATCCAGATTTTTTTGTGGTTATTATTTGTATAAAATGACTTGATCTCACACTTCCCACCGGAAAGCTTGCCAACTGGATAAATGATTGACTGTGACATTCATAGCAACTGTGGGTCCATACAAAGTTCAAGCCGTGGAAGGTGTAAAGCTCCGGGTATTTGTTTCCCTCAAATGGCTGCGGCTGACAGCCTTGTATGATAATGTGCCCACTGTACATCAACTTAATTGACACTTAAATCTGTCAGTAGCCTTACAAATGCCGACCTTCTTTGGGGAACAAATCCTTTTTAATGTGCATTCTTTGTGAGTGATTGTGCATGTGTGTGTGTGTGTGTGTGAGGGGAGGGATGGTGATTGGGTAGGGAGGGAATGAGTGAGCAAGGATACAAATGAGATAAAGAGAGAAAGCTGTCAAGATAAACAGTACAGACAGTAAAAACAGAGCTCTTATCTTCACTGTACGTAAAGCAGCAGCGTCTTTAGCACAAGTTATGATACATCAAGCAAAATATGCTTGAATATTCCTATAAATAAGTTTGTAAAATTCAGCAGCTGGCAGCTGGCTATGAAGCTACACACTAAGGAAGAAAATCAAATTGCTTCCAAATCCCTTTTCACCTGTCTGATTAGGATATTTTTGCCATGTAATGTTATTAGCAGCCTGGTTAAAATGGAGCCGCTGTGCACTGGGGGTTGGCTTATTAATTGTTGTTTTCGTGTCACCACTGCTGTGTGCATCCAGTGATTTAATCAGCTAAATTCACTGCCATGGGAGCTGCGGCCTGAGCCAGGTTTAACGCTATAGGTGTAATAATAATATATTGGCAATGAACCTGTCATTACAATTCATTTCTGGGAATGATTTACATACATGTGCACTGAATAACACTGATTAGCCAAATGGGATGAACTTATCTCGCTCCTTCATTGCATTAATGCTGCCGTTTCATTAATTCAATTTTCACTCACTCCTTGTAGACCCTGAATGTCTGCTCATCTTGAAAGATTGCTTTGACCGGCTGACAGTTTAGAGCAAAATAGTAACCCTATTATCTCATGGACATTGATAAGCACTGAGTTGCGTGTGTGCCTTCTGCTTCCTGCTCTAAGGGCGATAATGACCTGGGGGCAGCAGTTTCTATCTCCCTCACAGGTACAATCTTGTTTACCTCAATCCCCCAAAGACTTGCACCTTTCATTCCCCTGAGACCTGATCTGGCTTCTTTATCCTCACCTCAGTCACCTACCTGGTCCCTTTCTCTAATCACAAAGCATCTCGCTGCTCTAAAGCTCTATGTTATCTGGAGGGGCAAGGCCTCTAGTACTCACCGCAATTAACCTGGGGCTTTGTTACCGCAACACTCAGTATGGCAAGTCAGTCTCAACGGGCGAATACTGCAAACGAGGCCTGGCTACCGCGCATCCATTAATGATGTTAACAGTAATGACAAAGACTTGAGATAATACCAATAAACCACCCAGCATCTACTTGTGGTGCTAAAAATGTAAAGCTGATTGCTAAATAAAGCCCCTTTTCACACATGCAGTCTATCCCTGAAATGTTCAGGAACATTTCCTGCATGGGGTCATGTGTGAATGGGAGCAGGGAAATCAGGGAAATCTGTCTAGCCAATTTCCCATGTCGAGACCCAGTAACGTTTCAGGGAAAATGCCAGTACGGCTGTGTTTTGAATGAAAGCAGTAACATTGCAGGGACAAGCACGTAAAGGGTTACATCTGTCTGACGAAATATTGCTTTCACATGGGGCGAACAAACCAATCACAAGGCTCCGCTGATGATATATTTGAATCCGTTTGCGGGTGATTTGATAACTAACAAGCAATACAAGTTTGTTTGCAAACAAGCTCCCTTTTTAAATACATTACAAGAACATTGGCACCAGACAAAAATAAAAAATAAAATAACAGACGTCTCCCGCCGCGTACATGTACATCTAGCCTTGCCCCATCTTCTTCTTCTGTTGAGTTTTATGGCGGTTGGCATCCATAAGTGTTATATTACCGCCATCTGCTGGACTGTCCCTTGCCCCGTCTATTCCGGCATTGCCATGGCATGTGTGAAAAGGCATAAGACGGAAATGTTCCTAAATGTAGCTGCATGTGTGAATAGTGAAAATCACTAGCGGTGCTTGAAAGGTTATCCCCGTAATTTACTGGGAACTATGTGTGAAAGAGGCTCAAGAAGTATGAATCTGATTTTCCGCATCCACAACAGCAAGGTCAGGTGAGATTTTGACATGATGTCACGAAATGAGGCCGCAATTATTCTAAATCTCCTTCCCAAGGTGGAAGGATTGCAAACTGAGGCTCCTGCAGCCATCTCTCCTCACAGCCAATCCATTGAATGACAACAGACAGCTACAGTGATGCAGAGACAAGCGGACAGAGATGGATGGATCGATAGACTGCATATGCAGACGTGCCTATTGATAAACTCCTGCTGACAACGGGCGAACACTTCGGGCTCATTGGTGGAAATGTCAGTCATGCTGGCCATTAGTTTGCATGCATTTCAGGTCGGATGTCCTCAACCTGTGACCGTGGGGTACTAAGGCCAGCCCACAAGGCCCGTAAGATGCCAAAACACTTTTTTATCACTTGTCAGATTGGATTCCACTTCGTGTCAGTCGAGGCTTCTCTACTACTGTATGTGACAGGGAATAAGGCAGCCTTGATTTGACAGTGATGAACAGATAATGTATGTGAGCAACTGAAATGGGTTTGATGTTGCTCTCCATGAAATAACTGTACTACAAAATTAAGAATGTTTTTGGTTTGTGGCTGCAACTAATGATTATTTAACTATCAATGAATTCATAATCTATTATTTAATAGATCATTTAGTCTATAAAATGTTTAAAAAAAAATAAAATTGTGAAAAATGCACCGTACAAGTTCCCAGAGTCAAATTGCTTGTTTCCCCTCAGGAGTTGGTGGAGACTAAAAACAGAGCTAAGAGAGAGTGAATATAGAACTTACATTCACCACGTAGACAGAAACACACCTCCAAATGAATGCTAATGTTGCTCTGCGTCTGCTGAAAATGGAAATAGTCAACTGTAAACAAATTCATATCAACTTAAAAGGTGATATGTCAGTGTTGTGTTCACAGCTTGTTTTTACGCTACACTTATAAGTGGCCAAAGAAATCTGTTATCGCAGGTTTAAACAATTAATCTATTATGAAAATTGGACTGTTTAATAACCCTTAAGGGTTTATTGTCAATGTACAATAAAATACCAGCCTTGTCTTTTTCTCAAGTATTGCCAGGTACATTTCTAGTCAACGTTGTGTTGTACTTGACATATCAGTGTAAACTCCAGGCCGCGCTCTAACCGCTGACAGGTAATGGCTCATCACTGTAAGAGCTCCCAACTAGCTCCAGAGTGGAGAAGTCATGTTTGTATTCTAACAAGGCTGTTCTGGGTTGGGAATGGCAGTCAAATCTAAATTCTGCTCAGGGAGCAGAGAGAAAAATGCCTGATGAATTTGTCAATACCGCAGGAGTGATGGGCCTCATATGTGTGTAATGGACTGGATGCTTCTCAGTACAGATTGCCTGTCGAGATAGGAAACTATAATGAATGGCATGGAGGAGCATGGTTGTAAAGAGATACAGCTTTTTACCTTCATTTAAAAGACATTGTTGGTTAAAGTCCCAATTCTTGATGATTTTTTTTTTTACCATGTACATTTGAGGTTAATTCAGATCTATGATTGTAGATTAGTCTCCAAATGCTGGAAAGCCATAATTTGTGTGTTTGACAGGTGATCATAATTGAAATATAGGCCTGTTATACAAACACTAGTTGTCTGATATTTCTACATGCCTGTCAGTCAATTGTAGTGCGTTTTAAATGGGCCAACCTTTTTGTTTACATGTGGATCACAGACTATATCCTTAATGGCAGCGTTGAAAGTTGTTTGAATTGAGGACCTTCTTTAGCAACATTAACAATAACATCTTTTTTGATGAAATCTGATCTAAACTCAGGTATATAATTGAAGAGTTTGTCCTAATGACAGAAAATTAGCATTTTTTTGAAAATATGACCTTTGTTATACGATATTACTGATGTAAACTAGCCTTGAAAAACACAAAAAATATTTGTAATTTCGATTTTGTTCTGTAGTATCAATATTAATAGACCTGCCTATCAATTTGAGAGCATCAGAGACTCCAGTGTGGTCTGAATTTTGGTTTTCCGGCAAGTCCTTTGTTTCCATTTGGATTACAGATTGTACCTTTGACGACAGCGTTGTACATGTAGTGTTAAAATAATTTTGTTTTGCTGTTTTACTGTTAGAATTGAGGACTATCTTAAAGATTCTCCATTGAAATATAGCATTTAATTCATGCTGAGTAGAATAACTAGTTTAATAACAGAACATACTGAATGCTACAGGGCTACAGTTTTTCTGGGCTTCTTTAAAAGAGAAACAGTCCTGTGAAATAGGGTTTGAGTAAAACCTTGGATGAATAATAGACTGCTTCCCAAGCAGCAGCACTCTTGGTGGTAGGAGGTTAATATTCTCACATGTCATTAGGTCTGCTGGCTCGACTGATGGCTCATTGAATCAGGCAGCAAATGATTTCCTCATGCTGCAGAGGACAGAGCACTTCAAAGGGAAGGGGCTGAGGTCAGGACAGCACTCCGCTTTGATTAATGACCGGGGCTCAGCAGAGGTTGCCTGTAGGTAAGAATGTGACGGTGGATTGGATGTGAAGGGGACCGACTTTTAAGCTAGATTTGACCCACCTCCACAGAAACTTGTAGATACCATCACAGGGGCTGGGTTGATGGGTTGTGACTGAAAAGCTTGCTGACCCTCTGGCTTATACAATCATAAAAATGAAACTTGTTGGCTGACAGGCTTACCTGACATCATAATAGTATTTGCACATTTCAAACTTGAATAATGAATACAGAAATAGCAGCTATCACCTTTAAATGTAAATCTTAATGTGCGTTTTTCTGCTTGTAGAGCAGTTCAGGCTTTATTGTGTATTACTACACATAATCCATTAATTAAATAAGTTTATTCTTTTAAAAACTAACTGAAAATTGAACCATCTGATTGTTTCACTGGAATTAGGTTTAAGTCGGGATTAAACACACCACCACCTGGGTTGTCATTCTCCTGGGCCCCATTATCACCCTCCTTATTAGTTTTTGACTCAGCAGAACAAAACGTGACCGCCTCAATCTTTGATCTCTCACGCGCTGACACAAATCCTTTCAAGCCTCCCGACGTTCCTCTGCTAAGGTAATTAGCACTAATTAAAAGGTTTCCAGCTGCCTTGTGTGCATTTTTTTTTGTTCCTCTACAACACATTGTCCTCACAGGTGCATTTCCTATGTTTACTGTGGGCACGTCACTCACATTCCTCTCCACTTGTTCACAGAGCATGATCAAGGAGATTAGGACTATTGTTTGGGGATGATAAAGGATTGAAATGCCAAACTTGTTGCCAGTGGGAAGCCATTATAAGAGTTCAACACATTTGGAAAGAAAGGTTGGGTTTTCTCTGACTTGGTCACAGGCAAAAAGGTCATGCAAGACAGAAAAGTGAGTTTGACAGGAATTTGAACTCTTACATGTATTCTAATGATATAATTGACTTTCTTTCCCTTCATTACCAATTTACTAAAAGGTTATAAATGTTCTTGTTAGATTATAAATGTTTATTTCTCCTGTGCGCATGAGATGTTGGGTAATTAGTAATATCTTTCCTCCATATTTCCACTGTTTCACGCTATTTGTTTCAATGATATCTAAGTTATAACACTGACTATAACTTTGTGAGAGAATATGAAAACAGATTAAACTTCTTGAGTGACTGAGATGTTTCCTGAAGTCTTACCTCTCCACTATTTAAAAAGAACCGGCCAGCCACATGACGGCCAATCTTTTAAATTCACTTGCAAGTCAAGGAGCCCATAAACATCATTAACCATCATTTCCCAGCCCACTTCAGTTACATGTGAAGTGTTCTTTATTGTGTAATGAGCCAAGAATCTGAAAAGATTGCCACTTCAAAGCCTCTCATGAAAGCTGTCGCCCATGCAGCCTGCTGACATGTCAAGCTGGGATTAAACGTTCCCCCATAATCATTTCTTTGTTTTCAAATGAGCCCATTGTTTATCTGCACCTTGGGTGACAGCCATCAAGTGCACACAGTGCTGCAGAGGCACGGGAAATGGCGATATAGATACTTCATGTGCTTGTAGGAGACTCACTTCGGCCCATGTTTAAAGTTGTTTTGTGTTTTTTTTTTTTTTAGTTTGGAGATGTTCGTAGCTCTTGGAAATTGCGATTTAGATTTGTACTGCTGCCAGGATTTTCTGCCAAAGAAAAGGCAATTTAGGAGATTTAGGGGAAGGAAAATTTGATATGCATGTAATTTTGGACTAGATGTGGCACTTGTATTTCTGAATAGACCCCTCAATATATCCTTCCGTTATGTCACTTTTTCATTAGTTGGACTCAGAAAGAGAAAAACTCATGTACAGCATACAAAACTCAATTATCTTTTTTATTTCTTCTCTTTTACAAACCATTTTAAGCTTGATTTAAAGCACACAAGAGTGACTCGAAGTCTCATTCAAGTCTTGCCTCAATTGTTATGCAGGGAGATGCTCCCTCCATCTTGTATTAGAAAAACAGGCCTTTGTCCAAGACCAGCAGTGTGTCATCAGTGCCGGGCCTCCAGTGAGGCAGGGACATTAAGCCCAGGCAGCAGGGGGACACTTCTCAGGGCCTTTAAGAATTACAGTAAATCTTCAAACAGTTTATACAAACAAAGGCCGCTGTGTAAGGGGAGAGAAAAGACACAGGAAACAGATGAATAAGCAACATCAATTACCAGGCCCTGACCTTGGGAGCTCTGGACCAAGGTGCACATTTCACACCAAATGACTGCAGATTGGGGCTGACAAGCCTGAAGTGGAGAGGCGAGACCTCATAAGGTTACCCCCCCCCCATGCATTTCTTGGGGGCCAATGCAAGTGGGGAAGAGGATAGCGAGAGGTAAAGGAGCTATGAGGTTCCTATAATAAATGAATGTGTATTTTAAAGTGAGAAAAAAATGTCGCAATTTGAGCACTTAGCCTGACAAAATAGGCACTGGTGAGATACCACTTGTATACATACATGCAATTGGACAGCCAAATAAGTTTGTTGGCAAGTAGGGACTTGTGAGGAAAAATGTCCAAAACGCCAGTAATTTAAAGGAATACCCTTGGTTCCCATCAGATTTTATGCAGCTGATAACCTGTGTCTTTTATAATGGTCACACTTATTCCTTATACACATTCACGTCATATCGTATAGACTGTAAATACGAACAGTAGAGTGGGAAAAACCAAGCTCTTGAATAATGATCATTTATTCATCAGTGTATTAAAAGAAACACAGCCATCAGAACCCTGGAAAATGACCGCCTTCACTGAAACAAGAAGCTGACATTGAACCACTGAAAGGCGAACGGCCACTTGACCTCATAACACTCTGTGAGAACACTGTACTAATTAATTGCCCAACAACATACCCTGCATGATGACATGCGGTCGTTCTAGACAAAACAATGGAATCACGCTTTTTGCATACCAACCGCAGTGCACAAAATTAATTCAATCTGAGTCGCCTCCAATTAGCCAGCGAAGCAAGAGGTGCAAAGCGCAGTCAGACTACTACTGACAGTAACAGTAACTGACAGAGGGAAGGTGCAGAGAAAAAACATGATCATACACTTAAGTTTTGCAATGTCAGTATTACCATTATCCGACTACTATCCCTGAAACAATTTGTCAATTAATCAATTAAGTTATTTATCATACAAAAATGCCAAACATTTGCTGGGTCCAGCTTCTCAAATGTGAACATTAGCTGCTTTTCCGTTTTATATTATTGTAAATTGAATACCTTTGGAGTTTGGAGCGTTTGACACATAACACAAATAATGTGAAGACATCGCCTTGGACTTTCCATTTTCTAACATTTTATGGATTTAATCAACTAAAAGATTAATCAAAGAAAGTAGTGACAGATTAATTGATACTGGAAATAATTGTTGGCTGTAGCCCTGCTGACTACTTAGCTGTCTTATAAGCATTTTAATTAAATAATTACAAGATTAATCAATAGATTATCTGTCTTGTGGTATGCATAGCTGACCAGTCTCTATATTGATTGTTTTTTAGCCATAGTAGTAAGGCTCAATGAACAACTCAAAGTGAACTGTTAATAAAGTACCTGAGCACTGCAGCTAAACCTGAAGCTATTAACAAAGTCTTTGCTCCCCACAAGCGTAACTGAAGCCCTGACTGAATTAGTGCACCCTTTAATTACGAACCACCTTAAATCAGAGCCTTGAATCTGAACTTTTTAATGCTCTGCACGCTCTAGCTCAACAATTTGCAGTGAAAAACTGAATTAACAACCTGCCTGTTTCTGCATTGATTGTCACAACATTAACAGTCCCCGGACTTTCTAGTGCTGGAGGGGACCAAATTGTAAGGCATTACTCACAATAACGCATATGTTATAATCACAGAGAACTTACTTAAAATTCAATCCACTTTGGCATCATTATCATTTATCAACATAATGAATGACTCCTTCAGAGTATGGTAATTATAATTTGATAAATCATCAGCAGAAAATTAACTAGATGTCAAAACATTCATTGGGAAGGGTGATGAATCGAGGATGATTGTGGTGATGAATTGTGTTAATCTGCGCAGTATGTATCCAGTGAAATGGCTAAACAGCCCAAGATGGATGGGGCACAGAAGCTGCAAGGTCAGACCACAAAGCTGCAGGAAGGGGAAGAATAAAGGAAAAGCTGTGCCTGTATGCATGTTTTACTTATTATTTCTTTCTCTGCTTGCTTCATAAATACTAATCTATTGAGGGTAGTGCTGCCACAGTCAATTAATCCACTGGTGGACAGAAAACAAAAACAGCAACTGATAATTGATAAATCGCTTTGAGTCATTTATTAAGCGAAAACAAATTCTTAAATGCAAGAATTTGAGATTGTCCTCCCAAGAAAAACAACAAGCGAGTGCCCCAAAACAAAATATGTTCAATTTCACATGACAATGCCCTCTAGTGGCCGTGTAATAATGACGGGAGCAAATGTTTTTTTGTTTGTTTTTTAAACCATGGCCACAACTCTTCTCTAACCTTAACCATGTGATTGTTATTGTAGCCATGATGTCGAAGTCCTGTAAACTTTAAGGTTCCTTTAACCAAAGCAAGTCATTTTTGTAGCACTGTCATATCATAAAACATCTTTTTGAACTGTTATTTGTAATGATTTTAGAAGAGTTTTGGGGGCAGCTGTGGCTCAGGAGGCAGAGCAGGTCATCCACTGATCAGATGATCGGCGGTTCAATCCCTGGCTCCTCCAGTCCGCATGTCGAAGTGTCCTTGGGCAAGATACTGAAACCCAAATTGCTCCCGATGGCTGTGAATGTGCATTAGATTAGATCCTGCTGAGCAGGTTGGCACATTGCATGGCAGCCTCTGCCATCAGCATATGAATGTGTGTGTCAACGGGTGAATGTTGACATGTACTGTAAAGCACTTTGAGTGGTCAGAAGACTGGAAAGGCGCTATATAAGTGTAGTCCATTTACCATTTCAATGATGTAATGATGTTATCCTGCCAATGCTTCTATGTGTCATTCTGGAGCGCATGGACCAACGACAACTTTGTTTATTAATTAATTTATCAAAAAATTTCTACAGGGTAAATGCTATCATGGCCGTAGATCGACACTGCATTTTGTTGTACAATCATTGTACTAATGCCAAAAAAGCACTGGTCTTGTAACCTTCCCTCCACACACCCATAATCGCGATTCCCTCTTGGATGTTCCCAATGTGAAAGATGTGTCTGCTAAGTGAGAGAGGTCAAACATGAGTCCAGATATTTATTACATGTGCTGAAACCAGATGGAGGCAACACATTCATCACAGCACCGTGTCACTGAGGTAACACCCGTTCCCCATAAAAAACAGCTCCCTCTTCCCAGCATGGGCACTGGCCTCGACTGGTGTTTACAGTGACCAAACGCTGGGTTAGCCCGGCAGCTCCCTCTTCCTTAATCATCCCTACCTCACTCCGCCTGGCTCTGACCAACTGTGGTTATTTTTAAAACTTTTGCTTTTATCAATACTTTCTGCTCTGCTGCTGTTGGGCAGATATTAAAGCTGCAGCGGGGCAAAGAAGGGCGTTTCTGACACTTGCTCCCTCATTTATCAGTCCCCTTCATAGGAGCCGTCAGTGACAATGAAAAGATTTCACAATACCGCTAGGCAGAAACTCATTCCACCAGTCATCCATCATGCTCAGCCCAGCGGCCGTTCCACTGACCTAATCGGTAATGCCTGGCTGCATGCTGGAGACTTCTTAAAGCCCCCCTTCATTAGGCCTATTTAGAATCAGGCAAGTCATAGGGCTAAACCCTGTTACTGGGTGGGACCTACATGCCTTGCAACCCGTACCCATTTGGACCATATGAACCACATCATCGTTTTAAAAAGCCTCATGTCCACAGCCTTCAAACCCAGGAGGGAGTAAAGTATTTCCATCCATGCATCAAGATGCTCTTGGAAAGTCAATAAGAATTTCAGATTTTTCATGGTAAAAAGATTTATCCTTTCATGTATTCTAGTCAAAAAAAAGGGCGGAAAATACACACCATTAACTATCCAATACACAAATGGCACATAAAACAACACCAACTGAAACAACAGCAGTAAATAATTCACGGTGCTCCCAACAGAGATAATTTGCAAAGTTGTATTTTTGCTGGGAGGGGGTTAAATCTGCCTAAATCAGGCTCTCACTGGCTCAGAGGACTTCTTCAGCAGTTTCCCCCCTCCCACTGAGGGGCGGTACGTAGAGGTTCAGCCAGGTCGCAGAGCTGCTGAGAGTTTGGATCCCAGTCCATGGCTCTGCCAGCCCCGAGTTCAGGCAACACTCTGGTGAGCGTTAGTTAACACACAGGAGGACAGCGGGAGGGGGGGTCCAGGAGTGCTCTCTGACCCAACACTGGCTATTATAGAGAGATTATTCCCTAACCCCCACAGCTGAGTTTTCTGGCACATTTCCCTTATCTGCAGCGCTCCTTTTGCTGCTCCATCTATTATGGCTGTCTAATGTGACCTGTCTCTTTTGTAAGTCATTCAAGGAAAACTGTGTATTCATCTTGCCAACATTTGGGTCAAATTAAGCTTCAACAAAGATGTTCATTGTCTCATATTTGAAGAGAATGTAAAACGCATAACACTTATCCTCCCAATGTGGTGCCAATACCGTTAGAAAGGGAAATCAAGAAGCACTTGGGGCTATAGTACAACTTCACATAAATACTAAAGTTGGCTTTTTCAGTCTAACTAATTGGGCTGAATGGTTTTAAAGATGTCTAAATTAGCCTTAAGACAGAACATTAAGAGACCCTAGATGAACTCCCAGACCAGCTGCAATCTGGGAATGTGAGGATTTTGAAAATCCTGTCAATACGAAAACCAAGAAGAGCCAAAAAATCCAAACAGCATGCGTCGTGTTCACTGACAGCTGCACTTTGGAGGTTACAGTTGGCACTAAAGGAGGATCAACCAAGAAATAATGAGAGAAAAATAACCCTTGACTTAAACTTGGGGGAACAGCAGCTCCTGGTGAGTTTCAAATGGTTCAGTATTGTGCACTGATGTGCCTTGCCTTGTTTGTAGCCACAGGCAGAGTTGTTGTTTGTGAATGCTGCTTGGCAGAGGTGTTGAGGCTGTGTGAGACCTGCTGATGGGCCAGAGGGTTCTTGCCTGATCTGTGGAGATTCACTATGACACACAGAAAGATACAAGAAGGTGTGACACTGTGACACAATTTTTACTTTCACTCTACATATATAAACCACATTGTGATTTACCTACAGTACAGATACAGATAATGCTATCAACAATAAACACTTGTCCAGTTATGCTGCACTCTTACCCTTTTTTGTATTTATTTATATATTCTTTGTTGCACTTTTTGTATTTCGTAGGCTTTATTGTCTTCTCCACTTTGGCCATCTATATAGGTGAGTGGTTGAATGGGTAGGGATAAATTAGGGAGTTATGTTTCTTATGTTCATTGTACCATTTTCTTTCCCCCAGCAAAAATCCAGACACAAGTAGCACATTTTTCAGTTGCATGTTTCATTGTTTTACCATTAAAGCTCAAAGCAGTTACCAGACCATTATTACACCTGAGTAAATAATGGCATCACATGCTAAAACAGCCTTAAGTGTTAACATGATAACTAACATTTCAGCGTTGTAATGAAAAAAATCCCACATGTATTTTTTTTAAATCCTTAGTTGATGTGTTGGTTGTGCTTAGCCCTGATTAGGTTAAATTATCTCACTGTAAACAAAGCAAACGCCTAAATGATGTGGGGAAAATGTGCTCTGAAGTGTAAGCAACAAATATTTCCTCAACCCTGTGTGGCTAGTAATGCTCATATCCTATTATTCTGCTAACTATCAGCAATTATCTCCCTGTCAAAGCTCCAGGTGACAAATTCCCCCCATATCCCGCCTGGCAGTATCATCAACCGGACATGAGCTTCATGTGATGGAAACTAAATCACTGGCTCTGCTCACAGCCCTGACAGACAAATGGAGTGCCTCGGAAAAGCTAGGCCCATCATTCTGGGCTGGGGAAGAAAAAAAGTCTCTCCCTCCCAGCTGACCTTTTTTTTATTTGCTGAGAGAGGAGATTAAATACCACAGATTCTGTATGTATGGTCTGTTTCCAAAATATGAGAATTATTAATGGCTTTTGCGGAGGGCCCGTTTAATCTTCTGCCAAGTTGCAGTCATCGTTTTTACCTTGGGCTGTTTTTTTCTTACAGATGGTCCCAGAAAAACAGGAACTGTGCTTTATCCTTACAGCAAAGGCAAAGGAAGTGTGTGGGCAGCGTCTGGGCGGCAATAGTATGACAGAATAATCATCCCTCTTGAGGCGACGTATAACATTATGATGCTAACAGTATTTTAAAAATGTGCAACTCTGTGTGAATGGATGTGAACATTCTATAGACTTGGCAAGGATGCCAAACACATCTCGACAAATGAGCTCCCGCGGACACTTAATTGTTTCACACCTCCAACAAGGTTTCTCTCTGTACTGCACGATCATTTTCACCAGCTGAGGATTAATATCTCATGTTGTTATTAGCACTGTGCTAGTTTGAGCCAGAGATGCGAGAAAGCGCACCTCCCCTGAAGTGTGCATACCTACAGCCACATGCCACTTTTCACACAGAGGGCACAAATCAACTCCCAAAGCCAGAATGACGACTCAATCACAGGAGCATGACACAACTAGTAAATTATTCTCTTGTCTTTTTGACCTCGTGGCCCATTGAACCTTGGCAGAACAAGTGACCTGCTCGGTTGATTTAGAAAGATCCAAAGAAAGCACATTTGCAACTGCATTATAGTATTTGCATCTCAGTGAAATTAGCTCTGTTGGCTGTCTCAGCAACTCCTTTTACGGCTTTACAGTTTATTCCCTTTTATTCTACTTTGGCAGCAAATAACTGAGGACATTAGTGTTATGCAACTTACTAAGCCTAAATGAAAAGAGCGCAAAGTCTAATGAAGTAACAATTAATTGTCCCAACTACGCAACAAGTCATCGACTTCATTACAGATAATGACTATACAGTTGAGTCACCAGGGTCACCTTAGGTGTACAATCCACCACATACAATGGTAGGAATTTCATAAATTCAAATATGAAACAATGCAGGTTGGAGGATGCGTCATTCTTCCAAGCAGATGTCTGTGACTCACTGTGTGTTTGTGTGTGTATATACATAGCTTATCAAGCAACTAAAATGTCAACATTGTAATCATAGCTACAGTGTTTCATCATCTACTAGAATCAGATAAATCAAATATGTAAAAATAAATAAATAAATAAAATTTAAAAAAACGTGTACAGGGCAAGGGGTTTGGACTGCATCTCCGTGGCTGGCATCACTGGGTTGTTCACAAGCACAGGCTGTGTTTTCTACTCCGTTTTCTTGGCATTAAGTTAAGGATGTTCAGTGTGGGCAGTGGACTCCGCTGACTCTCCTGTTTATGATAGTCATGGATATCAAGGCACTGCCAAGATCTGGAGAGTGTAAGGTTTGGTGACACTGATGTCTGCAGATTTGGCTTCATCTGACTTGTGACCATTTGTAAATAGAGGACCAGCATGTAAAGCTGAAGCCATGGTTCTCTCATGAAAAAAAAAGGCAGATTGTTTGATCATCTTAAGGAGGGAGCAGCTGCCCCATGTGAAGGAGTTTAGGTATTATGTGGTATTTGTCACAAGTGTTGGTAAAAAGGATTTAGACACTGGCCACTGGTTAGGGGAAGTGACTGCAGGAGCAGTTTTGTTTGTAAAGTTTTGTTTTCAGATTAGGGTGGTGATAACAGAGCTGATCTATAAAGCTAAGCTCTGTCAGTCATTTACCAAAAAGATTTTCAGTAGTCATCAGCTTTGGGAGCTGCATGAAATATTGAGATACAGACACAAACTTGATTAAATTTCTCCATAAAGTGGCTGCACAGGCTCGAGTGCAGAGTTCTGTAATGGGAGTTGAGAGGCGCCAGTTGAAGTAGTTTGATAAGCCCTTTTCAGACCTGGAATACATTAAACTTGCTGGCTTAAAGCGATGGCTTTTTGTCATTCAGACAGGTGTCTATTACATCATTTTTCATACAGCTTTATTCAGAAATGACAGGATCGAAACGGAAAGAGCCATAAAGCTCGCATGATATTTACCAGCTGGTACACAAGAGAAACAGCAGTTTCTCACAGGCTGCATCAGTGAAGGATATTAAGATTTATTTTGCCATTCAAGCCTTAGTTTATGTCCATAATGGAGGTCTTTTGCCCCTCTTCTCATGCTAAATTCCCTGATAAATGTTATCATCAATTCCATCATTTATTACATGAAAGTATTCAATTCAGTCTTGTGCTGTGTTGAAAGTGTTATGAAAAAAATCACAACATTTAAAATTGCCATCACATTTACGTCACAAGGTGCATGTCTGAAAGTAGCCGTTGTAAGGATGTGTCCTGGCTGTACTCCCGTTGGTGGTGTTCCCTTCTTGACCAACTGGGAGGAGATTGCAGGCCAGACCAAACACCCTTTAAGTGCTACATCTTCCAGCGGGTCTTTTCCTAGCTGGAAAAAGTTGTCCGATACAAAAACACTTGGACTGCTTTGCTTACCACTGCAACCCTGACCAGGAGAGGCAACTCAAAACTGAATGAATGAATAGGTAATTCCCTCCAGCTTGAGCCAACATCAGTACTGACCTGTCATGGAACTCGATGCTGCTAATGCCTCAGCCTTCTTCAGGTTTCTCTTGAAAAGGGATTGAGTTATTGATACAGCAAATCTATCCACCAGCTCCCATGTGAGGGATCAAAGCCACCAGAAACTGCCTGTTACATAATGGTCTCTTTGCCCTTGGCATTCAGTGGACTCCGGCCAGGAATCCATACTGAGGGACATTTGTGCCCCAGTTGGATCAAAAACTTAATTAATACTTCTTCAACTTCTTGCTCACTTTAAAGGCTGCTCCTTCTATCTTTACCAATATATCACCTGGAAGTGTCCACACACACAGAACCTCAGTAGCCTTTTCTCTCTGACCTTGGCATTTCCTCTCAGCCGCCGATTATTGATAATTTTCTGGCTGTGGTGCCTCTCCTCATTTGTCATGATTATTGCTGAATTTTTAAGCTGTCATCCGTGAGCATGGATCAATGGTTGTCGACTTCCCCTTTGTCATATTGGCAGCACAAACAGCCATTCCTCTCTAAATGAGGCTGCTCTTGCTTCTCTATCTATTAGCTGTCTGTCTTACTGGGCACTTGAACCTTTGTTAGGTCAGTCTATACATCATTCCTCTAATCAAAGCCTGACACTTTTGTATCATGCATGGGCAGTAACCAAGCAGATGAATGAGTGGTGTATTGTAGATGTTTTTTCCATATCCATATATGTATTTTTACTAATATTGCGTACATTTAAAGCAGTCGTGCTAGCTTCCCAAGGTCAGCGTAGGATTCCTCAAAGATAACAGGCTTCTCTGAATTACAACAAGAGAGCCTGAATTCACTTTGAATTGCATTTATAATAGGATGCAGTTGACAATCCAATTGCTCAAGTGTCAAATATTCCATGTAATAAGGCCAGATCTGTCAAACTGATTAATGAATTGTCACAGCGAAAGGAACCAGTTGTAACTGGTAGCGGCCACGAGTGGCTGACGATCCGTCTCATTCGACTGCATGATTTGTACCTGTAGCCAGGCCAGTGGCACGTCGGCTTCACCCAGCTCTACCACGTCTACACCTATTCCACCATATTCCTTCTTCCTCCCTCGACTGGCTGAACAGGTCTGACAGGCGGATTCCTTTTCTTTTCAATGTATTAAAGGCACTTTCCTGCTCTGACAGCCTGCTCTGTTCTGCCACCTTCTAGCTGAGGCTTCACACTACTCTGGGCAGCCACTGCGTCTTGACAGACCACTGTCACTTCCCATCATCCTCTCTGTAGATCCTGCTCTCCCCCCTCTAAGCACGCAGACCCACTTTCCAACCAGTGCAATTATTTTTTTTGACAAGCCATCCATCAGCTTTAACTTTAAAGCACTTTCCACTGATACCCATTGTTACAGTTCTCTGCCTTTTTATGCAGGCGGCAGGAGAGAATATGATACCAGACATTCAGACTACCCAACCATGTAAATCTACTTTGTTCTCTTCTTTATTTCCAATTTTCTGTTCCATTTTTGCCGAATTATGCATATTTGTTGTGCATAATATGCCCTTGTCAAATCCAATTAACATGTCCTAGCTCGCACAGTCAGAAAAGGTTATAATTTTCCAGTTACTTGAGGAGTGGGAGCTAAAGTCAGACTTAAATGAGCAGCTTAACTCTTACTGTGAGTCATGGCACATTACTGCCAGACTGGGATATACATACACTGTGCTTTAGTTTATGAGCCATGAGATAGAGCTGATAACATTTAAACAACTTTGGCAATGGTAATTTTAGCATCATCGCCACCTCTACCGCAAACTCCACCTTACTGTTTTTCGTACCTTCGGATGGACACAGCAGAGAGCCGTGTGGCTTGGGGCCGAGTCACCATGATTAACTGACATCAATACTAACACACGGCCAGGCTGATCCATCTTGCCCCGGCCTATATAATTAGAATGACAGCTTAGAAAATTTGGTCTGATGCAGAATCTGTCTTATGCCGCGAGGAGCCCTAATTACTATCTCAGTGTGAGAGTTAATGATGAGAGGTGGGAGCAGCATCTGGGGGACTCGAGGGGATGCTCTCTCCCTCTGCCTGTGACATTTGCTATGTCCTAACAACTGGGCCACCTATGGCCCTCAGTGGTCTATCCTGCTGACACACACTGACCAGAAAGACAGTGATGTTTGGTACAAAACCAGGTTGGGGTCCACTGCTTATTTCTTGATTGGCTGCCGCTTAGAGAGGCCTGAAGAGCCCTGAAAGTTTCACGCAAATACTCGTAGCTGTAGTGTTTTTTTATATTTTAAGATTCTATGTGCTCCAAAAAAGTCTGGCTACCATCCAACATTGTTAGGGTATTTGAGTTAGGGCTGCAATAAATGATCCTTTTCATTATCTATTAGTCTATCTATGATTAATCAATTAATTGTTTGAGCTATACAAAGAGGTATACAATTTACAATGATACAAAATGAAGATCAGCAACTATTTTGATAACCGAATTATTGATTTAGTAATTTTTTTAAGGAAAAATGCATTTGCTGGTTGCAGCTTCTAAAATGTGACGATTTTAAATTTTTATGTGCCATACATGATCATAAACTGATGAGTATCATAATTTTGATTTCTACTTTTCTGTTGATTGACTAATCGATTAATCAGCTGATCATCTCAGCGCTCAGGCAAGCTGCTTCACCCAACATTTCTTGGATCTAAAAAGCTGTTTGAGGACAGAGCGTATGGGCTCCAGCTAAAAACTGTTTTCATGAAACTATAACAAAGTGTGAACATATGGCTCCGAATGACCCAGATGGCCCGATCACTCCTGAAGACTGTTAACTTATCTCCACTATCATGAGATTTCTGAGATGTTCAACAATTAAGCAGGTGTTGATAAGATGTAATGAGAAAATCCTCATTCAGCCTCGAGTCTATGATTTGCTGTTTATTGGCTATTATAAGCATTAAGCACTGTGTGTAATCTCACCCTACAGACGATGACATGTTTGGTCTGCGCGTCTGCATAATCAGCCAGGGAGCTAATAACACGCAGGTTGTCATAGCTGTTAAAGACAGAGAGACATGCTGCCCTAAGTGACAATATGTCAGTGACTGTCTAGCAGATGAAACCGTGGATATTAATAAATCAAAGTGACCCCTACCTGAAGCCAAACAGATGCAACACCTGGACATGTAAATTCTTGAGTAATGGATGCCATAAATTTAAATCGGAAGACCTCCGATTTAATAACCATGCAGACAGCTGCAAGTGGGAGCAACCATTTGGTTTAATGTAAAAGACAGTTTTGGAATACCAAGTATCTGCTCCCATCAATCAAATCTAAAGTGTACATTGCTGGGCAAGCAACTGAGATCCTGCCCTATCATTTCTCTTCTTTGATTATACACAGTATATATCAAAGAAGAAAGTGCAGTATGGTGTTGTTAGGTATGTAAGGTGAGTAGTGTGTGTATGTCAGTAACAGTAGCTGGCTGGCAGCAGGGGGTTAACCTCCTGGCTGCTGTCAGTGTATTAATCACCACTGATGTGTGTTGTAAAAGGATTGCTGCAGGAAATAAAGACACCATGGTGTCAGCTGCAGTGCCCTGATGTGACTCCATCAGACAAGAGGATGCTTATTGACAGGGTGAGAAGGGGGGATGGACAGAGAGCGAGGGAGAGACAGAGGCAGCAATCAGTCCTCGAGTCAGTCACCTTGGCTCTGACGCAATGTCATGAAAGTCCACACCATTATTCCTCCGACCGCACAGGAACATTATTTAAACTCAAACATCTACCAGGGGCTCAATGTCGGCAGAAGGGCACCCACCTGCACATACACACTTATACTGTACACACACATACACATTATTGCTGAGACAATTAGTTGATTAACAGAAAAAGTACCATTGACAAAATTATAAATACATTTTTTCTTTGCGGTCATTTATCATTCGCTGGTTCCAGCTTCTCAAATAAACATTTGCAGCTTTTCAAATGATTGTAAACTGAATCATTTGGGATTTATAACAGTTTTTCAGACAAATTACCCAAAATGAATATATTAGTTCCCTCAGAAATTCTACACAAATTTAACCAATCAAGATCTTCTACTTTTTTCAAATGTCCACAATTTTCAGCAAAAAAGTTTCCCACTGAAAGAATGTTTACCAATTACTTCACATAAAAATAATCTGATTCATAACCACTTTTACAAGACAAAGTCTTTTCAGGCAATGCTCCCCCCCCCCGCCCGCCATGTATCGCTCTAAATCAGCTAAAAAGTTACAAAAACAGAACTAATCTAATACCTGACACTAAACATTTGGATTATCATTGACAGTGCTATACGACATAGTAGAAAACACCAACGTTAGCTTATAGACTTAAACCAGCAATAAAAAGAAGAAGAGCATCAAACTTCCTGGATAGCTAGTTAGCTAGTCTGTATGATGAGTGGAAACCAACAGAAATTTCAATGAATACAACTTCGTCCACAAGTGGACTTTGCACACAATGTTTTGAAAAAACTGCAGCAAACTCATCATTTTGGCAGCAATGATTGTAAAAAAAAACAGATCCTGCGACTGATATTTCACCTTGATCTTTGGGAACTTGCAATGGACATTCATCATAATTTTCTGGTATGTTATAGGCTAAATGGTTAATCGGAAATTATATTTCATAATGGCGACAATCAGTAGTTGCCCAACTGCACACACACAGACACACACACACACACACACACACCTTCCTGTGCAGAACTATCAGTAGATCAAAGCACTCAAAGCACTGAAGCCCTTCATCACAAACACACTGACAGCATCACAGGCACAAAGCCATACACTGACATTGCACGACTGCTGGCATTTCAGGCAGCACGCACAGTTTAACTGCATATTCCCTTTAAATACTTTGGAAACTCTACATTTCATGCTAGGCGGTGCCCACTGCTCAACAAATACTAATTAAATTCCTGGGCCAAATTCACAGAGTTTTATAGCTGGCTGTACTTTAATGAGTAATAGCTCATGACTGCTTCAGCATTCACATTAATTACATGCTCCTCAGAGGTCTGATCGTTATTACATGCCTCAAAAGTTGAAGTAATTTAATTTAATCCATTTGATTTCATTTGGCCACCAAATAAGGCCGTTGCGGGGAAATATTACACAAGAGGGACGTGAATAAAGGATATGACTCTGATGAGGTACAGTAAAGCAGTTTAAAAGCTGTGTTGGCGTATGTTTGTAAATCACATACGAATAGGCAACGAGGGAAAATTACCAAAGTGTGTGTATAAATGAGGAAACTTGGCTTAAACATTTCTTATTATTGATTTCAATGATTCAAAGCAAAAACAAGACAAAATTCTTTACTGATAAAGCCAAATGAGTTTTTAAATGGATCAATGTATTGGTTTAAGGCTGGCCAATGAACACAATACTGAGTGAGAAAGTGAGAGAAAAAGAAACAACACTAATATCTGTAATGAGGCTCCTGTGAGTCTAATATACTGTATATTTATATACACGTGTGAATAAATATACATTTTGTTTGGTATATTTTTTATTTCACTTATTTTTCTTATTGCTTATTTGGGAGAATCAACATGTATGTCCACATTTTTCATTGTTGTTTATGTGTTTTTACTGTATTTACTTGATTTATACTATATAGTGGCTAAAACCAGTTCATACAAATAGAGAAAGAGAGGTAGAGAGATGATTTTCCATAACCTTATCATAGAGAGTCAGTGGCTCTGACTTCCTTGACCCTTCTTGGTAGACTACCTTTCCAACCTGCCTCAAAAAGGTGGGTTATTTAAGAAACAATTAGGAGCATACACAAAGCAATTTGCAGGCAGTCTAACTCCTCCGGCTCAGCCAGTGAAGGGCCTTTCAGCGCTGATTTATCACGCTGTCGCCTTCACAAGGCAACATAATTAATAGGAGCATGGACTTCTAATTCCACCCGCTTCCACGGCCAGTGGACTCCATTTGATTTATGATGGCCGAGGACTTTGCATTTTATCAGTTCATTCGCTCGTTATTTATGCTGATGACCAATTTCAATGGGTCGCCATCATCTAACTCACTACTAATCAAAGAGAATTAGGGTTCACTGCATTATTTAGAAGCTGCTAATTTATCTTCGGAACAAGGGGAAGAAACGTTTGCACCAAGGTTCAACTAACTGTAGATCTCACTGCGGCATCACACGGCTCTGCTTTTAGCTGCAGCCTCAATGTACTGTAAACATCTTCAGTTTCTCTAATCAGAAAGTGAAAATTATCTTGCTGATACAATTATGACTGACTTTTGTTTTATACGATACAACTTTATTGTCAGTTTACACTGAAATTAATTTTGTATCCTTAGGCAGTTCTATTCAAAAGAGATTTAGATAAAACATATAATTTCACATATGACACATCATATGTGACAATATGACAATCATACATATCACATCATATTCACTGGACTCATTTAGCAGCACACTGATTTTGGTTACCAACAGGATAGACTGATGTATAAAAGAATAGTTCAGCCTGTTGCGTTTAAATTGAGGGACTCTAAATCGCCTATTAGAGGACAGAAGTTGGTACTCTCCATTTAAAACATGCGAGGAGTCAGAAGAGATAGAATGACTTAATGGATTGTGGCTTGTTTGCATACTTACAAGTTGTTGGTATTTAGACTACAATTACTGTATGTAAGCCCATACAGCATACAGCAAGAATATTACAAATAAGATAAATTCTCAGTGTTTTCCATGTTTTGAAAAGGATAAAAGCCACCAGAAGAGCCTCAAACACAAATCACTGAGAGCAATCAAACCAGGAATTTCATATTTACAAGAGGCTGAAGCACAAGAGCCCCTTCTGCTCCCCATAACATATAATGGTTCATGGATTCTTGTGCAAAAAGCTACAAAGCCAAACTCCCACAGATCCCACACAACAGCTGCATGGTGGAACACTGAAGCACAACTGGATAAGAAAGATTCTCCTCAGCAGCGAGGCTGAACAATACGAGTGAATTATTGTCCCACTGAAATAATGGGTCATGAATGGCCCACAGATTAATACAATGCATTATAAGAAACAGAGACAAATAGGGTCACATTGCAGCTCTGTTTGTTAGAAAAATTACACCTGTTCCATGTGTTATGAACCTGCAAATGCTATTCTGAAGGTTAAATTGTGTATTACTATAAAACAAATTGAGATGGAGAAAACGGTTGGCAGTGGGACATTATTTAACGTCCTTGCAGGCAGCGCTACAAAAGGGTAGGATTAAGATGCAATAAACCTTACAGAGTCAAAGAAAAATAGCCCCTGTAAACAATGCAGTAAAGAAACGAGTTGCTTCACAGCACATACAGTAGGTTTAAGGCTTTACATAAGTCATTTTAATGTTACAGCAAACTTTCCAGACAGGGATATTAGATTCAAAAACACCTTTAGATTAAGATTTGACCTTCCTAGCTGCAGCACAGAGCTGCATAAAAGCCTCTGTAGTCATTCTTATTTCCTAGTCTGCATGCTTTGCAGAGAGACGTTATCTCCCGTCAGTCTTATTATGTTTAATTAGTCAGCACAGTGACTGATAAGGTGTTTTCTGACAAAATGAATCACGCTGTTCAGCTGTGACACCCGCCACTGTAGGAGATGGTCAGACATTAGCATCGACTGAGCTACATCCTCCCTGTTCACAAGGTGTATCATTTATCCGGAGGGGGTAATAAGATGCAGAATTTACACAGGCATGTCAATAGGCATGTCAATAGAAGGACACTTAGCATCTATCATCTGGAGAATCAATGCCATTTTTCAGCGATGAATCCCAGGAAATGATAGCTTTCAAATAAATGGTGGAAAGAGAAACACGACACTCCTTGGGGAGAGATAGATGTAGAGCGGCTCAATTTCCCTCTTTCTCGCTCCCCTCACAGCTCTCAGCTCAGCCATCCAGATGCAAAAGGTCAAAAGACATTACAAGGGACAATCTCTAGAACAAGACATAAAGAATCTCTGGAGGATCTGTAGAACAAGACAGACAGCTAACTGTGAGGAGGAGACTGACATCTCTATCAATATCAGAGATAAAAAGTGCCGATTAAAAAGCAAGAGGAAGATAGTGTCCAAGTACAACAGAACTCTGTGCTAACAGTTTTAAAGAAAAGGCTAATGACTGTGAATCAGATGAGGCAGATTGTAGTCTGTACCAGGGGAATGAAGAGAGTTGGCAGTGTTACTAATGGGCTTTTCTGGTCTTCATTTCGGTGACGAAGTCTACAAGATACATTTGCTTCCTGGTGCTAATTGATCCCACCAAGTTCACTTCAAAAATTTAAGCTGAGTCAACCATGGTCTGCAAAGTAGCATGACTCTAAAATCCAGGCAATTTGGGCTAGAGAGTGCGACTGACCTCTCTTTCAACGTATTTTTGGGGTATTTTTGCCAAAAAGCAGCAGATGAGGTGAGAGGCTGCAGGGTTGGACATGGATAGATGAATGAATTGTTTGGTAAGTTGTGGGAAGCTAATGTTAGCCTTTGCTTGAAATATAATATACGTTCACACTTTTTCCTGTCCCGCCTGTCTTTCAGAGGTATGCAAGTAAATCTTGCTTGAAGATTCTGGTCTGACAGTGGCATTAATGCGAAAGATATAAATAAGAATAGAACAAGGAGAACCAAGCAGGCAGCTCCGGGTCTGAAAAGTGAAGCCAATGCAGAAGTGCCTTAAAGCTGCATTCTTTCTAATGGCCATCAGGGGGCGACTCCACTGGTTGCAAAAAGAAGCCCAATTGTATAGAAGTCTATGAGAAAATGACCCTACTTCTCACTTGATTTATTACCTCAGTAAACAGTTTATGGTCTCAAATGCTAGTTTCAAGTCTTCTTCAATACAGCATGATGTTCATTTTGTAAATTATGGTCTCATTTAAACTAAAAATAGATGATAAAGAAGCGTATGCTTTAGGGCATGGCTACCTTGTGATTGACAAGACCCTACCACGGCTGCCGCTATTTTACAGTGTGTGTTTTCAGTTCATGAAAGTTAATTGTAACATTTTGTACTAAAAGACCCTCAAGGGAGTCAGTTGGTCAGTTTTTCCAGTAAGTACATTTTGTTTTAAGGGTTTTAAACCTGTTTTTCGCTAGGGAAAATTAGCATTAGCATTAGCATTATCACAGTTAACCGTAGACTGTAAATGCACTATGCTAGCCAAGCTAGCAGCTAGCACTAGGGTCAGCTCCACCTTCTTGTCCAAATACGGTCACTTCTGGCTCCAAAAATCAAAGATGGCGCTAAACTCAAGGCTTCAAAACGGCAGTCCATAAACCAGTGGGTGATGTCACAGTGACGATGGTGACTACACCTGGTGAGCTACCAAAAGAAGGGGGGAAATCAAGCAATTCAAAAAACAATGCTAAAATGAATGCTAAACTAAGTAGCTATTGTAAAAATACAAAACTATTGATAGTCGTCTAAAATAATGCTACAAAAAATAATGCTACAACCAAAATCTAAACTGTATACATCATTTAAATGGTAATGTAAAGCAATAATTCTAATAAAAAAATTTGCCTTGAAGTTTTTGCTGAGATGCTGCAAAAAACCTCTAAATAACCAGAGTCCTCCAGGACAGAGTGTCACGATGCTCTGAGGGTGATTGGCAACTTGCTAAATCAACATCAGAACTACAGGACATTAATGACATGATGACACAACTGATTTTTATCCGTTGTATCATCAGTCTAGACATGGTTTGAACCCATGCTCCTCTTAGTGACAGTTGGGAATGCTGTGGCAGCTCATTAATCACCAGGACAGCCTGGAGGAGCAATACTTAATCCCATGATGGTATCCTCACCATCCTCCACCGCTACTGATGCTCGTAAAAGAGAGAGAGGGAGCAAAAAAGAAAATGATTTACACAAATCAATCATTCAGAGCTAGCGCTCATCGGCTGTAACACTGGCAGCCTGTCTTTACAGCTCCATTTTAAAGGGCGCCTGCTGACAGCCACACTTGATTAAGGGCTGCGGCTCCCTAACCTTTCATGTTAAGAAAGATTGTCACTGAGTGACACAAACTTTTTTCCCCCCTTTTCCAGGTCGGTTCAAGGCAAGGATATTGGCATTCAAATTTGTGGCTACTACTTTGAACAGATGTCACCTCTGGCGGGAAAGGGTAATGGCACCAGCAGAACCACTGAGTCCTGGGGCTAAACAACATACCACCACAGGGCTTCAGAGGGGGCAGGAGGCAGGAGGGATGGCCTCAACAAGTGAGCGCTTTACGAGCCTGCCCTCCACACTCCTTTTCCCTTCTCTGCAATTATCATCAAAGAACATCTGTTTGTTGTTCCTCAGGCACCCTCCCTTCACAAGTGTCCTAGCCTCACCTTGACCCATACTTTCAATTGTAGTGGATGTTATGACTAAAAATAAACAACGTGAAGGAGTGAGGCTACCCTTTGTGTGAGCAGGGCGTTCTCCCTCGCTGCTGCCGAGAGGAAGGATATCCCCCGATGTACACAGCCGCTTCCTCCTTCTGCTTACAGCTCCTGACAGGTACATGAACACCAACCACTACATCTGTGGTGGATCAGATGTGAAGTACAGTCACCACACTCACTTTGTTTCCTGGCTTTTAAGCTGATCCCACTGTCCTTTCACTGCTGTCAGTCTGAATGACCTGTCGAAGAAAAGTTCAATAGTTCCTGGCAGGCAACCTGATACACGCCGAGGCTGTGGTTGGTCCCGTTTCTGTTCCTTGACTGCGATCTATATCGCAAGGCCATAGATGTCACCCAAGTAAAGGCTGAACATGCTTGCTCACAGGTGACTCAATGATTAAAAGGGAACATTGCAACTAAATCAATTGTAGAAAAGGTGCGCATTTCTGAATTTGTTCATAGCCCTTCACAAGATTCCTTACACTGCTATGTAACAAGTGAGCACTCGCTGTAGATGTTATAATTCATCCAGTTCTCAACGGTCACTCAGGTCAATTAGCAGAGTTATGTGAAAGATGGCGCCCCCCTGCTACAGGGAACATCCAAAGTGCAGCATGATGAACAGTGTGTGCAGACATACACAAACAGAATCCTTCACAAAATGTTGGAGATTAGATTAGATTAAGTATTTGGCCACTCTGCATGCTTTTTGTCTTCAATATTAAAAAAAGAGTAAACTCACAAGAAGAAACTAAAGGGCTTAGGGCTACTGTATACTGTAATTGTCACCTGAAATTATTGGGTACTCTACAGAATTCTGCAATGGCTTCTTCTTGCTCCCCGAGGATATGTATGCTGATTTGTGCTGCCTATTTCCCAAGCAGCCCTACCTGGCAGTGTACAGCAATAAAAGCTTGTATCATAGCTCAAAACAACAAGTTCAAATCTTGCAGTTTTCTCTAAAAACTGCACATCTAAATTCCTAATTCAAAAGCTAAAAAGCACTCAAAGGTTGTTCTCCTGTGTGTAGTGCAGTTGATACACCCAAAGGAACTTTAAACATTTAATTTATAAAGACTTTTTGTAATGACGGATGATAACACATTAATATGTCCCATGGGAGAGCGCCAGCTGTGATCCTCAGAAATCATTCTACGACCTGTGAGGCAGATGTGATGACTTCTCTTCCAGGAAAGCTGGGGAAACATCAAATGACACTGTGTACCTCAGTGATTATCTGTCCTCACAGTTATAATCACTGTGGATCAGATTACATCCCATCAGACAACCCATAACAGCCCTACTTCAAGCGATCGCATTCAATTAAAATGTATACGTATTACTGTCTCTAATTTCTGTCACACGGCTTTTGCACGCAGGACTTTGTTTTGCGATTCAGCGCTGTACAATGCAACAAAGGTGGAGTTAAAGTGACAGCATTACAGATGACTGTAATTAAATAATGCGTAAGACTATTGTGCTTTGTGCCGTACTTTGTAAACTGGATGGACTCCAAACCATCTGTGTTTATCAAACGTCAATGGGTTGCTAATGTGTAAAAACAAATACAGATATCCGGAACATTAGATATGCTTGTGCTATACTTCTTTGTTTTTGAAATCCCTGGAGAAATTTGATGGTTGTTCTAAGATTATTTCAACCACGCAGCATGAGATGGATTTATGTGTCAGGCAGCCCAAACACAGAGTTAGTCATGCAGTTTTATCAGTGTCAATCATTGAGCTTGAACCCGGTGAGCTCCAATCTTTCATCAGTGGGCGGGATCAACAGCATGGCTCTCAAAAAGTTGGATTTGAGCTTGGAAAAAAAGCACAAAGGGTGACGGAGGTCCTACCGTGAAAAACAAAACAGGAACCTAATTAATTTAAAAAATATCTGATGTGTGAGTCAAGTACTTGCCAGGGTTTTAAAAAACAAAATGAAAGAAGGTTATGGGGAGGGAGGGGTTCACATATAAGATGGTCAGCCTGCTCTGTGATGTCCCATAAATCTTCCTCTATCTTCTCCGAGGTGATGGCAGAAAGGGATGAGTCGCTCCCCCAACCCCCCTCCATCTCATTCACATGTCTATCTGCCTGTTATCCATGCCCTTGAGCAAAGATTACTGATGCCCTGCCTTTGATATATGACACATCATGTGCAACAATGTTTCATCCAATGAATTAACCCAGAGACAACGTGAAAACGTGAAACCCGGCTGCCGTCATTTCCCTGATTCCTTTTTTTGTGTTCATCCTCGCTGATATTGTGCCTGTGAGTATTATGGCTCGCCTGGTTTGCTGTTAAAAGTGTTATCTGACCTCTGCAGGACTCTGCATTGTGTTATCTGGTGTGTGTCACCTCACGGCTCATCCCACAAGAAATTTTGAATTTGACTCCCAGTGGGCGGGCTCATAATCCAATTGACATCATATTTTGTGATTTTAAATGTACGGCGAGAGCAATTTCCTATATTAAATTTGATCTTTCTCTGTCAGAAGTGATAATATTTTACAATATTTTGTCTTCATCTAATATAAACCTGACATAAAATTATACTATGATATGTTTGTTCATTCTTTTACAGCTGTGAAGCAATAAATGATTGAGCTAATTAAAGTTTTTTACCAACTATCACTATTATTATCATCATTAAGTTGTTACATTTAACATAGTCTCTTATCGAACAACTCTAAATTCATGTATTAATAGATATTACGACCAAAGAGGGGATGATGTGTTCAATTTTTACTCTTGCCATAATTGTGAGCAACTGACTCTGCAGCATTTATGGAAGCAAAATAAAACATACAGCTCAATATTTTGACAGTGATGATATAGGAAGTTGAGTAAATGTATGCTTCATCTGTCTATAAACAAGAACTGAGTGGTTGCATCTCCCTTCATTCATAAAAGAGCTCCATTAACAAGAACAGAGGGTGATACACCAATCATATGCTGCCGTGCAACTAGCGAACCAGTAACTTGGCACATTTATTATGAGCTGTTCTGTCTGACGGCAGACATTTGCCTTTTAAATCTGGCTGTCTGCTGTTCAGTCTCATAAACAAGACGAAGAAGAACAACAGGCGTCCGACCTGGAAGTAGATTTTTCAGCTAAAGATATCATTTTCTCGTTTTGTTTGTTTATTTTTCTTCGTTCTTATTGTGTGGGAGATAAAAACTTAAAAATAGGGAAGAAAAATCATGTAATGCATAACATGTAAGTGTAACCCTTTTCCTGCATAAATAAAAACATATCATGAAGCTAGATATGAAATCATTGTGTTTATCGTTCTCCAAATCTGAGATTTAGAAACCAGAGATTTAACCCAAATACAATGCATGCTGGGAAGTACGCTGATAACCTACCTATCTATCTATGCTTCTAAAACATAATTTAATTACTTCAGTGAGTAAAAATAACTATAGGACACACATGAACCCATTATTATATGTTCTGAAATGGTTCTGAATGGGGCAAATAGACTAATTTGGCATTAAACTGTGCAGCTTATCTAATTACCTTTGAGGTAATGATAAAAAAACATATTATTTCACTAAGTTTGTTATGGTATTTTACAATATAGGGACTTAAAGATTGGAACAAGTGGAAAAAAATGTTTTAAACTCATGTCACTTTCACTTAAACGATACTGACATAACTATACGTATCTTATAAAACTTAAAAACATGAAACCATAAACAACAGTTTCCAGTAAACTCATGAAAATGAAATCAGGTCTGAGCATGACAAGCTGTATGACAACAACTGCTGGCACACACACAGAAAATGACACGAGCTACAGAAAGCTTCATCATAACTAGTGACAGAAAGCCGTTGTTGGAAAAAATATGGGAAAACCTACAGTACATGCAGCACAGCAGTAAAGTGCCTCTTCACCACCACAAATCTTATATCAGTCTCTGAAAACAGTTTGTATCCCACAGTGTTATTCTTTTTACAGTCGAGTCACCTGCCTGATACCCTTCAGCCATTTTCCTCAGAAGCTGTCACACACGCCAGCTATAATATATGGCTGCACCAATGAGAACAGCTGTAGCCAATCTCCATCCTCTCTCTCCTGGAGCCCACTGCCTGTCCAGCATAAAATAATACATCAGGATTAATTGATTTCCTGTCAGTCTCATGGAAAAGAAAATAAATTTTCATGTAGTCTTTTTCCTGCAGCATTATAATTTTGTACATGGCAAGTAATTTAAGTTTTTTAATTATGTATGAGAATGAAAAACCTTGACAAAGTGTGCTGCCACCTGGCCCAAGGCCACAGCTCTGGCCTTTGTATGTGCTGAGACAACAATAGCAGTAACTTAAGCACACATAAATAATATATTTATGTATTTACAGGCTACACATCTCTGTCCAGAAACTAGTAGCCTACAAGAGTCCAAGTGTCAAGGTCAAGGGCCAGTCATTTGTCTGAAAGTAATGACGTTCATTTGGAGCACATGAATCATTAAACATACACGCTGATGTCAAAAAGTCAAGAGCAGGAAAATCAGGATCACCACGATTCCCAGCATCTGACGGGAAAACAGATAATGTGCTAACAAAACTCTGAAACACTGGGAGCAATAGTCTGTTCCTTCAGAGTATAGCTGCATTAGACACAGAATATATTTCAAAATCTGCTAATGACAAAAAGCTGTGGCCTCGTAAAAGAAAGGACAGAAAAGTAAAAGCTCTACATTAAAGATTTACGCACAACAGTGTTTGTGCTCAGCTCCTTTCATTGTTCGCTAGATTAATGAGTGCTGGAGAGAATGAGCAAGCATTTCCCTAAGTCAAGCTAAACTAGAGCCAGAGATAGAGCAGGGGAGGGAGAGAGCAGCACACAGGGTCATCAGTAGGCCAGGGTCTTAAATCAGACCAAAGGCCGGCCCTGGTGTCAGCTCAGGACCAGAGGGGGAGGAAACTCTCGACAACAATGAGGAGGGGCTGAAGCGAGGCCTATTTGTTGTGGATTTTTTTGGTATTACCAGCTGGGCCTGAAAAAGCAGCTGGACAGAAAGAGGCTACAGTGTGAAAGGCCTGAGCACATGCCTCTGGGTCATAAGGAACTATCGGTTATTCACTAACTCATACAACTCATACAAATGGCATGACTTTAATGAGGTAACGCGTTGAACATGATTACAGGCTTTGTTCATTCAAGAAAGCTTGAGAAAGCTGTTCAAGTGATATATTTGATAGCTGTTGTTTTTTTACCCCCACAACTGCCTCACATCTGCAAACTGTCTGACTCCGAAACTGTCCCGTGGCTAAAATTACAACGTGATAAATTGCATCATGAAAGATTTAACTGTTCCGACATTAAACAAAACTCACAGCATAATGCGATGCTATTTCACCATAGATAAATACAGTATATCTCGTGCTTTGTGTGACATCTGAAAGCATTTTGGGACTATTTGGCATAACTCTCGCCAATCCTTTTTGTGCTTGTAGACACATACATCATCCTCTCTCCATCTCTCGCACTTTATCTGCTTGTACATAAGTACAATCTACATGCAATGAAAAATGCACGCTTGCATCAAGAGTGCACCTTCCAGAGGATCAAAAGGATATGGTTGGACAAACAATCCGATATCCAAGGTTAAGAACACAAAGATAATAAATCGCTTGACTGTCATGTTCAATTTCCAGGACGGCATTACCCAGCATTATCCATAACAGGATTTAAATTGTTATCAGGACACTGAACAATCCACTTTACGTCCAGCGAGCATCCTGCCTCTAGTGATTCATAGGGAGGAAACAACTATCACATTTTCCAGCGTCCCACTGCAGCAGCAGCAGAACACCGGCACACTTCATGTACTTGGATGATTGGTTGAATAAATTGCTTCCATCCTGGCTGCTGTTGACACTCATGTGGACGAGTGCTATCAGTTTTAATTGTCTTTCTTCCCTCACTCAGACTATGTCTGCAACTCCTTCCTGTCGCCCCCTGGAACACAAGGCCAAAATAAATTAAGTTCAGTCTAAGATTTGGCCCTGCGAGCTGTACAACACAACTGAGGACAAAAACTCTAATGTTCTGTAAATGTTTCACATCTGCTGGGAGCTGCTGAGGTCTGCACAGTATTAGCAGAATATGAAGAGTAAAATCAGCAGTGACTTAATTTCTCTGACCCAATAAATTACTGTAACATGTGCACAGTGACTAATATCTTTTATAAAAAAAAAATGTAATTTATATACACACACTACATAGCACCCAATCTCCAAAAAATATGTTTGTATATTTCTTGTTTGGTTTTGGAGGAAATCATATAATCATAGCCTGGATCAGATTCACTGGCAATGTCTTTTTCAATCCAGGAAGTGTGTCATTGTTATACTACATAAGTCATAGGGAGGAGGTCAGGGTGGATGTTTGCGCATACACTAGTGCTGTCACTTTTTTTAATAGTCAAGTTCGAACAAATTTGAACTAGCATGGGTTTTTCTTCCCATCTATTTCTGTCAAGAACGGGGCAATTTTTAAAGCATGGAATGATGTTGTTAGCCCACTAGCCACACTGGCTTCCGGAGTTTATGCTTACAACCCTGCCCACGCTTTTTTCCTGTCCCACCTGCTTCTTGCCTCAGCGAATAGGGTTCAGCAGGCAAAATCCTGTCTAACTGTGTTCCATTCACTCGCGTTGCCTTTGCTGCCTCTCGAGTGGCAAACTAATGTTACAAGGCAGTTGCTGTTTTACAAAGTCAACAAACAGACAAACATGCATTTTACTTTATAATGGCTGCTGAGCATTTTGAATTCAAGCAGATCAAATATACATTTTTTTTGTCCTATGTTGAACAGCAGAACAGTAGTACAAATCTAAAAGCCCTAGCATACACTATGGACTTTGACACAACACACCAGATTTTGCATAACTAACAGTGAGAGTTTTGCAGATAAGTACAATTCCATATAAACCTTTTCTTGTGATGTTGAAAAATAATAATTTGTGCAGAATTATAAGCCTTAAAAATGTTATTTGCAAATACATTTACAAATTAGTTGTATAGGACTGTAACTTTTAGGAAACAATATAGCTGACGTAAGGATGAGGTTCAGAAGCTAAAATTGAAAATTGTCCTTTTATCCTGCTGTGTTAATGCAAATTATTGTTGTAAAAAAAACTTTAAACAATATCAAAAACATTAATAACTTAAATGCTGTATTCTATTAGTCTTTCAATTTAAAAAAGGTAAATCAATCTGACAGTGTCAGTGTGTTAGCAGTGCTGTGACCCTTTTGTTTACATCTGGATTATGAATTGTTCTTTTAATACTGATCTGGCACAACTGTATGAATGCACCATTAACAAAGCATAATAGCATTGAATAAGTGTGAGTGATATACCTGCAGCCTACCTTTTTGTTAGAGCCCCTTGACTTATTGATATACAATCCGTCCAGCTTTTTCAGAAAATCTGAAAACAATCAGCGTGCAGCGCAGCACAATACTGAGGCATTAATCACAAAAGGCAGCACTTTATTCCACACAACAACGGGATTGTTGCAACAGCTGCTAAGCATTCTGGTAAAGCGAATGATTTATGGCTGTGTAGCAATAACGATGAGACAGAGTCATTACCATATCGACAGGCTCCCAGATGGATTATCCTCATTGATTACTTCATGGCCTGTTGATAAGTATTTGTTTGAAACGCAAATGGGGGAGAGAAATGTGCTTGATGGTCCTGGTCTGCAGCCTACATGGAAGAACCAATTTTCCAGAAAATATTTCTAACCATCTCTGACCTTTGCTCACCACAAACTTGTATCATGTTTGAGGTTATTTTTCAGCTTTTCATTCTCTGTGACACCAAAGTTGCCAGATCAAAAGAGAAGGGAGGTAAGTAGTCTGTATGATGAGCAACAGCAAAGAGAGAGTTCACATGTGTAGGATTTCACAGCTAATCACAGGCAGCTCTGATTCATGGCACACCTCGCTCCTCTTGCCCGTACATCATATGATGCTTTTTTTCCCCCCCTCTCGCCACCCAGGCTTCCCATCTTACAACCTCACCAAGGTCAGCTGAAGGAAATGATACCGCTACACCGCAAGATTTATGAGAGATTCATTCCTGTTTGCCTCCCCGTTTACAGAATACATTGACTCCCACCACGGAGCTGCTTCAGTCACTGGTGGTTTACAAAGTAGGAGCACATCTATTGGGTGTCACAGAGAGCCTGAGCCCAGCAGCTTGTCTCCTGTGACAGGTGCTAATTGAGAACCAAACACAGGTTGCATCCAGTTTAAACCTCAAAGCTTCTCTTTGCCCCTCTGTTACCACACTGACATGGATAACCTTGGATGCAGACACAAAGACACAAATCATAAGATGATATGTCATGATACAAAAACGTGACAATGTGCATTGTGGAGCTGAAAAAAATAACTAAATCGGGCCAGTTTTGACAGTCAAAGGGTGCAGATTTTTTACATTAGAGTAAATAAATGTGATCCATTAAGTCTTTGAGCCCTCAGAGGTCTCAACTGCAACCTGGAAATGTTGACAAGCTTTAAAAAATATCCTCATCCTACTGCAGAAAACCCAAATCTGTTTGTGCAAAGCCAAGTGAGGTGTTTGGAGACAAGTTAGACATTTGCTCTTTATCTTCTTGCAAACCTATTGCCAGACAGAACATTGATATTGGTTGATTCTGCAAAAAAAAATATGTTCTTTGACATTTTTATGGAATGTTCAATGTCAAAGGTTTTTAAATTATGTATTTCTACAATAACCAACTTCCTATTCACATCCAACAGACCATTCTGCAGCAGATTCATTTGGAGTCATGTCTCTGGCTACCCAACAAATGTAAATCAAAATTCACTCTCCTTTTACCTCTGTTTTGTCTCTGCAAACTCCGGAGAAAAATATCTGGTTATGCAGCTGCTAGATGTTCCACTTCCTTCACTAACTAGTTTCCAACTCTGTCTGTCTCCTGTTTGGTGCTGGGCAGGTAGCTTATAGTTAGTTTAACCAAGCCTTTTCACTGAAAACAGCACCTGCAGGGACTGGAAACAAGGTCAGTGAGAGCGGAGTTGTGGGGCAGAAAACCAAAACAATAATCCATAATACACTAAATGGATCATTTGACCCATTGTTAGTATTAGTATTATTAGTAGTAGTATTTGATTTGGGCAGCTTTGAAGTTAGGGAAAGAATTTCGGTTTTATGTTTTTGTATCATGTTGATCTGTGACAGTTATGTACTACATATCCACTACCCCAACCTCCACATCCACTCCAGCCTCACTACATAAAAAGCACACTACTTCATGGTCTGGCAATGAACATTGGCATTGGGCAAAGGTAGAATAATCCATTATGAACAGAACTCCTGGGGACACCGAGCTGCTTCATCTATATCTTTTCTTATTCTTCAGTTTAAAAAGAGAAAGATCTCCATGTAAAACCTTTTAATTTAAGGATTCTAATTATTTTAGTCCTCCTGAGTTTTATGCTTAATGAGGCAGTAACAGTTTCAACTTCGTTAAAACATCTTGAGTGTATTGAACAGAACCATGAACTGACTACGGTAAAACTCTAACTTATCAATCAGGTGTGAAATTAGAAATTAAAAGGTTTTATTTTCCCCAAACTGACAATCTGTCTGCGAGTGAAAGGAGATCCTCTGCAGTCAGATGAACTGGAAGTGTGGATCGAGGGGTGACTGGCCTTCACATGTCCTTGGACGACAGTAATGAACGGATAGTCAGTGGATGCGAGTGCGTCGCCCCTCGTCGGTGACAGGGTGCTGCCCTGCCCCATGCTCGGAGAGGACCGGGGCTTTAAATTGCTTCCATCTCCGAGACTCTGATTAATGAGAATAGTTCTAATCGGAGTTCCTGAGGCCAACAGCATTAGTCTTAATCTTCCAGGCCCCATCCAGCAGCAACACTGACATTTAATGTAGTGCTAGTGCAATGGTAATGAGAATTCATTCTTCAACAAGGAAGCAAACTCTTCTACCCCCCACACAGGTCCCGGATTTGGGAAGGTTATTGGCCCTGAGTTTCAGGGGTTATTAGTTCTGTTCAGGCCATGAGGTACCTAAAATATCTTGTGTTTTACAGTCCACTTTGAGGCAGGACAAATTAAACTCTGCTTGAGCACACAGACGATTTAAAGCTCCTTTACACAGCCTAGATGGAGTTTGGAATAGTGCCGAAGAACAGAAAAAAGCGCCAACAATTTCAACAATCGATTACTTTTTGAGGTCACTTATTAAGCAAAAATGCCACACATCTGGTGCTTCTGGCTTCTGAAATGTGAGGATTTGCTGCTTTCTTTCTGTTTTATATGAGTGTAAACAGAACATATTTGGGTTTTGAACTGATTTTCGGACAAAACAAGCAATCTGAAGATCCTGGAACTTGGGATGGCCATTATCACTATTATATAATGACATTTTACAGGGCATAGAGTGTAAAAAATAATCATTAGCTTCAGCCCTATTTGTAATGTGGTGTCATAAACCCCTTATTGGTTTTGTTTTTTTTTTCATAATGTAAACACTTAATTGAAGAATCAAGAAACCTAACCATCAGATTACTGAAATTGTAGCCTTTATCTGGCTCTGTCTGTGTGTGTGTGTGTGTGTGTGTGTATACAGCAGGAATATATGCTTGCATTTAATATGTATGAATTTGACTATATGTGAAAAACAGGCAATCATAAAACAATAGTGTAAAATCAGGCAACCTCTATCAACTGAATGAAAGCCATTCCCACTGTCGGGCGCACTTGTACCGATGCAAACAATCCTCCTGTGCTCAGTTAGCAGTAAGTAAATTGCTCTGGGATTTGTATTGCCAGAATGCTTTAGCAGGTAATTCCTCTCTGTCTTTCATTTTGTTTGTCTGTGTTAAGTTCCCACTCTGGCCCCATCCATTCTCACATCCAGTTCCCGGCTTTGTCCATCCATCAATGGGCGCACTTTGTCAGTGCTGACTTCATCCTGGCGGCTGCAATCACATCCGAGCAGGGCCCGACTGCCACCGGGGAGCTTTTTCACCTCCCATCTGCATCTCCCCGGTCTGCTGACGGGGCCCCTGACGTGCAGTGTTTTCTATTGCACAGGCAAGCAAAAAAAAACACTAATGCTGCACCTCATTTCTCCAGACCACTCCTGGCCTCACATGGCAAAAAGAGAGAAAGGGAGAGGGGCAGGGGGGGTGAATGAGGTGAGATTGAGAGAGGCAGGGAGGTAAAGAGGGGGAACATTTGCAAGAGGGATTGGCTCTCAGGTCAGGCTAAAACTCAATTTGCCTTTTCTTCTCAAATACATCAATAGACATCACGGGTAGAAAATGTATCACTAATTAAGGCTTGATAAACAGCAAGTCAACTGTACTTTGGAGAGAGAGAGAGGGGTGGGGGGGTGGGGGGGAGGGTCAGCTATTCAACATGGAGGTTTCACTGATCTTTCTAGACATTTTAAAGCCTACCGTATATACTATATGGACCACACATAAGGTTGGGGTTTGATCGAATTTGATCAAATCCAAGTCTAGTATCAAATCCACCTACCAAATCAGAGTCTTTTATGAACCAGCAGGGCTGCAACTACCAATTACTTCCATTATCAATTAATGCTTTGACCAACAGAATGTCAGATAATACTAAATGCCCAATACGAGGTCCAAGAGCTAAAGCTGATGTCTTTAACTTCGTCCGACCAACAGTCTAAAACCCAATGATTGTCAAGGTACAGTGATATTAAAGACATACAAACTGCAAATCCTCATGTTTGAGATAATTAAAAAATATATTTTGCTTGATAAATGACATAAAAAGATTAATTTATGATCAAATTGTTAATGTTTTTTTGTCTATTGATTTATTGATTAATCAACTAATGGGTTCAGCACTAATTTCAAGAAACAGAAATTTTACATTATATATATTATATTATTTAGGAACTAAATCTAAAACAAAAAACTAAAAACTAAACATACAGTTGTTTTGCCAGGCAGATTACATATGTGCTACTTAACCAAATAACTACTTGAATGTCGATAAAAGATTAGATGAACTCAGATCTAGCTAGGGACAAAGACAAATACACTACAACAGTATAAGGTGGGTCTAATCCATAATCTGTCTTTCTACAGTTCGGCCATTTCAAAGAGGCATGGATGACATCAACAATGATCTTTACAGGAGAAAATCACACAACTCCATGATTCAGACTCGTTTACATCAGGGAGCACTAATTAGACTGCGATGGAGGGTTATTTAATAGGCTGGACATTCCAGAATGATCTCGTTATAAATGGGCCCTGTCAAGGCTTTCCTCAACCTCCAAATGAGTATTCTCACTTCACTGCCCCCATCCCAAGCATCAGCACCAGCGCCGAATAACAAATGATTGCTATTAACTGTATTGTTAGTAATGATGCCCGAGAACAAACAAAAGTCCATAAATAACAATTTGCTGGGGAAAAATGAGCCTTTAAATAAGACTGATACCAAGCTGAGTTGTGGTAAATGACATCTGAGGGCCTGCAGAGAAAAAAAGGAAGTGGCTGCTGTTTGGGTAAAAGAGAGAAAATGAGCAAGGACCGAAACGTCTGATCCAGGGAATGAAAATTTGGCTGCTGCGACCTGCCCGGTGCTTCCCTTGCAGGAGTGTAATGTTATTTGCAGATTACAGCTTACTCCACATAAAAAAAAAATCCCCCACCAAATACTCAGCTGAGTGGGCTTAAACAACAAAGCGGCTCCTGCTCAAGTCGTTTACCCATACACAAAGGCAATTCCTCATATTAATTAAGCGCTGTCACCGACATGCTCACTCCCTCTCGCCAAGCACATGTCCGCAGCTCTGATATGTGGGCTAAGTGTTTTCCCTGATGCCTCACTCTCAGCCTGCTTTTCACATAAAGCCTCTAGTGGGAGCCGCTGTTTACAGAGTCAGTTCCACTTACGCAAATCCCCCTGCCGTGTAAACAATATCCACGGCGACTCAACAGAACCCGCCGCTGTGTGTTTACGGCATGAAAAATGTTTATCCAATTAAGTGACATTTCAATAACATAATCCTAAAACCATGAAGGCTTTTAACGAGATTACATGACCTACAGAGAGGCAAGAGAGTCACCAGTTCTGTAAGATGCGGCTCAATAACATTAGAAACTGCAGCAAAATACGTCCATAATTACTTGGAGTACAACCATGCCAGTGGCCGGTGCCAGTGAACAATAGCCAATGTCTGTAACTATGAAATATGATATTACAAAGCCCATCTTTGAAGGAAAAGAAGCTTATTTTTTGAGTCAAAGGGGATTTTGTGTGAAGAACATTAATTCAATTATTAAAAATGTGAAAATAAGTGTCTGGAAAGTGCCAGAATGTGAATGGAAGCAGCTTTGATTCTCTTAATGTTGAAGTTGATGAAATTGTTAACCATTTTAACAACAACTCCACGGTGTTCAACTCAAGCTAGTGCATCAAAATAATGGGACACATAAAGCCGAGGCCCCAGGTTACGTGCAGAAAACAAATATGGAGAAGAAGGTATCAAAATAATGAAAGATTGTTTATGTATTGTGGCATGAAATGGGAGGGTGTGTGAGAAAGGCAGCGGCGGAGAGAGGTGATGGTGACGGATGGACAGAACTGACAGTGCGGTATTCATCCTGCACGCTAGAGCGCACGTCCTGCTAGTGGCGGTCGACAGAGCAATAAATCACAGGCCCTCCATCCTGTATCTACAGCTTATTACGTCCACCATGACAAATAAATAATAATCCCTGTCAGCACAGCCCTTTGCTCAAGGATTGAGTCTGAAAGCGTTTGCTCATCACTCCTATTCCTGAGTGAAAACACCAGAGCAGGGGAATTGAAAGCTATGGTTTATTGGCCCTCTGAAACTGTGGGAGACAGTGGAAAATAAGACACGCAGCAGCCAAAGATCTGAAAAATATGAGAGGGTGCGGCAGTGTTCAATAGAAACAGAAAATGTTATGCTGCTCAGCAATCACCATGGTTATAAACATTATGATATTCTGTTTATTAGCTGAATTTAAAATGGCCCCATCAGGAATTTCCAGTGATGGAGCATAGATTCAGATCATTTATTACAGTAAATGTATAGCAATGTATAAACACTCCGTTATGAGGGAAAATCCTGCATTAAAAATGTTTAGTAAGTAAAAGTACATAAGTATTATCATCAAAATGTGCTTAAGTATCAAAAGTGAATGTGGAATAACCTCTTTCGTACCATAAGATTATGGTATTAAATGATTATTATAACTGATGCATTAAGCAGCATTAAATGTTTTATCTGGTCGAGGTGGAACTAATTTTTATATGTTGTTATGTAGTTAAATCTATAATAATTCATCATATTTTATAAGAAGGTCATATTTTTTTTTTTTTTTTTTTTACGAAATCTGCAAAGTAACCAGGGCAATAGCTACGTGGAAGACAGCGACATCATTCACTTTGTGTTGTTACTAGAAATTTGGGAGGTTTAACAACCTGTGGAGGAGTTTATATTCTACAGTCACACACAATTTACACTTCTTTAAAAGCTGATATATTTTTTAGATAAGATTAGATTAGATTCAACAAGTACAAGTACTTAACAACGAGATGCAGTTAGCATCTAACCAGAGTTTTGGGTTTTAGATTGCCAGCATGTAAGGAGGTAAATTTTACAGAAAATACAGTCATATGAACAAAACTTGACAGATTTTTTATTGTTCTTGTTTAAATTTTTTTTAGGCAGCTGTGGTTGCTCTGGGGTAATTTGCACTCATGACCTCAGTATTTCTAAAATCCTGGCTTCAGCCCTATTAGGGGGCCCTGGAATGAAAATTTAATGGCAGGCCCTTGTTGTCCACCACAGATTTATTCAGGAATACTATATGTACCATCTGAGTACAATATAAGCTAAAAATAATAAAGGATAATACAAGTCTTGATACAGCCCCCCTTTTAGTGCTGGCAGTACAAAGGGGATCACTAATCTGGCAGATTTGATCCCTGTGCTCGCCCTTTCCTGGAAGTAGTTTTAGTAGTCGGATCAATGTAGCAGAATAAAAACTATAATTTCCCTCTGAAATGTAGTTAAGTAGGAGTATAGAGTAGCAAATCCCTGCAACCCTGCACAGCAAAAGCATAAAAAAATAATTGATGATAAAGTCCTTTAAACCTGGGGCTGGGTTTAAAAAAAATAGATTTTCCAATTCAAATCGATCTTTACTTAAATTTTCCAATATCGATTCATAAAATCCAAGATCTATCTATTAATACATGCCTGTTCCCATGGATTTTAAATCCGAAATGAATGAATTGTACAAAAGCTTTGTGAGACAATCACAGCAAAGTGTATGTTTTCCTGAGGTATTAGTGCTGTTTACATTACAGTAGTTATGTTTGTAGCCACCTTAATTACACCGGCTGCCGGGTGATTCGATTTAAAATCTAAAGTTGTTTATACACTGCACTAAAGAAAGCACTTATCTGGTGACTCGATACTCACCGACTGTAGAGTTGCACTATATTGTGTTGACTGCTGTAGTGTGTTCATGTTAAGTAAAAAGTACATTAATGTAACTCTGAGAATCTCTTTCATATCCAAGCAAAATTGCCATTGTAACTGAAATATCCCTAACTGAATCAATGTCAAATTATAACCCTGTGAATTGGAATCAAATTGATTTGGGAAATCCAAATTGATACCCAGCCCTACTCAAAACTGTACTTGAGTTAATGTACTTTCCACCATTGTGAAAGGCATAAATGATAAATCACAGTATGCATACATACTGTATCTGATGAAAGAGGTCTAAGGATAGAGGACATCAAAGTATGAACAGATATTGCTGTCAGGTTTTAGCTAAATCAAATATAATTTTCTATTTGGATAGATCCAGCAGTTATCTAATTGTTTAATCAATGAATGTGCAGAGCTGCTGGCTGTATTGTTTGGATCAATACAAATTGATTTACATGTGTCTGCAGAGAAACACATCCTCCTCGCCACTCGTCTCCCTCTGTGTCTCAACCTCCCTTCACATTATTTAGAGGACATGTGCTGTAAAGCTCATTTTCAGGCCTTTGTCCCTCATGCCCTCGTGTTTCTATAAATTGTATAAGACCATTTAATCTCCCTTAGATGAGAAACCATTTACTTTGCTCCGTCCTTCAATAAAAATTAAAAGCTCTCATAAAAACAGGAACGAGAGTGGAACGCCCTCGACTAAATCAAAGAGCGTTGTTCGTTTAAAAGCAGAGCCAGAACACTTCATGGCCCTGTTTTATTTTGACATTTGTAGATTACTTGAAGTGTTACAAAGAAAATAAAATGCTGATGAGAGCCTGCCATCATAAAGGTTACTGATCTGTAAATGCAGCTCTCCATCTTCCCTCATAATAGATGTAAAATTGTAAACATGCTGAGAGATGTGAGTGTATGTCCTGCAGCTCCTTTAGGGATTGTATAAACATTAATCATAGAATCACTCGGCCATGATTAATTGTAAGTACTTGATCACACTGATCTCTGAGAGGGAATAAGAAACTCATCATTGCTGTCTCAGCTCGCGTACACACAAGGCTAATTTTAATCTCAAGAAAGTGACTTTATCACCAGATCATTTATCAGCATAAATACAGTGTGCAGCCTATTGGACAGGTGAGAGATATGACATTGGTTTAATGTGTTTCTGAGCAAATAAACTCAGTATATGCAATACCTCCTTTAGAGCTCAAACAATTAGCCAATTAATCGATTTGTTAATTGACAAATGCTAGCAGCTCTCTCTGAGCTAAATGCTAACATCAGTTTGCAAAAATCCTCGCAAGGACAATGTGAACATGCTGATGTTAAGCAGGTATAATATTTTTCATGTTCACCATCTTAGTTTAGCATGTTAGCATGCTAACATTCGCTAATTAGCACTAAATACAACGTAATTTGTGTGTCATTAGTTTTGCAGGTATTTGGTCATGAACCAAAGTAGTGGACAAACTAAAATGTTGACCAGATGATGGAGCAAAGAGAAAGGTAAAAGGATCAGTAAAGTTATCATAATTCATTCTCAATACCAAATTGCACTCCCCTTCATCAAACAGTTGTAGAGACATGTGACTCTAAACTACAAATATCAACCTCGAGGTGATGCATCATCTGGGGACAATGAATGTTTGTACAAATTTAATAGGAAACCATCCATTAGTTGTTGAGATATTTCAGTATGGAGGATTTGCTGCTTTTCTGTGTTCACTGTATACTGAATATCTTTAAGTCAGGTGGTCATATATGGTTGATTGATATATATCAATCAACGTGTCTTGGATCTTTCTTTATTAGTGTGTATGTTTTTATGGCATATGTTAATTTTTGTGCACACACTGCAAACCAATTTCCCTCTCAATTTAATCATGTGTAATCACATGACCCAACTTCAGTCACGTGATGACATCTGAGTTACTTCCATTTGCTGAAGAAGGCAGCGAGATACGTTCAAAAGCTCTGGAAAAAGCTTGTAAGTGAACCTTGAGTTTAGAATATTTTATTTCTCTTTATTCGATCGACTAATAATAACAATAATCAAATTACTTCTTTAGATTAGTTACTAAGAAAAAAAAAGTAAAACATTTGCTGCTTTTCTGTGTTATATCTTTATAAATTGAATATTTGGGGGTTTTGAACTGTTGGATGGATCTTAATCTTAATCTCAGACAATGTGGTGACATAATCCATCTGTCAAGTTTTGTTTCTTTTCAAAATATACGGAAGGACCTGAGGCAAGCGCACGATAAAGAGATGATGACCTCTGACTGCGTGAGTAGAAACTGTACATCACCTAGAAAAAGACAGAGCCCAATTAACATGTTTTTGGGAAAACAGTAAATCTTTCCTCAGCAAACTCTGTACTTGAACTCACGGGAAAGGCCAAAATTCCACACGGCGGGAGAGTGAATATTTGGTGAAGTAAACCACGTGTCAGGCCTTTAACCTGTGCTTGACAGATATGAGTTAGATGCTGTCAATCTCAGTTTTTCTCGTTGAATTTATTATTGAAATGTTAAGGGATTATGATCTTCTAATCACCTTGTGCGGGGGATCCTAAAATTCCCTTGGGATGGACAGAGCAGACAAGCACCTGGGTGGGAGAAGCCTGATAAGCACTGGCTTGCCACTGCTCGCCCTGTTACATTTAGGGGGTCGGGAGTTCACGCCCCACTCTTCAACTCTTCAGGCTGGGCTTTGAACTCCTGACCCACTGGGGGAGGTGGTGGGGGTGGAGGGTTGCTCCATGCACAGTAGCTGCATTTACAAATGCATGCTGACTCTACGCCAGCAAAGCGGAATCGAGAAGAGTCTGATAACATCTCGCTTTAGAAGGAGCTGCTCAGCCGGCCCTTTGTATTTATGGGCAAGTCTCATGGTTACCCCCGACCATAAATCATGTTAATTGGTTTACTGATAAAATGTCTGTCAGGCCCCATTCACATTGTTCTCTGGCACCCCCAGTTACTGTTTAATCTTTGTCCTGCAATAGTTCATCTGTTTAACTGACTGGAGGGGAGGAGGAGTGGAAAAGGGAGTTCTCCTCCATATCACAGCACTGCACAGTGTGATGCAAATTTGAATGATAAATGACATGACTTTCACTTTAAAACAATTGACAACAGAGGTTAACAAATCAGCAGATTACCTTTCTAGGTCATCAGATGTATTCCTTCCCCTGATTAAAATCTATTTCGTGAAACAAAAACAAGCTTCTAATTGCTATTCTTCACGCATGTCTCATCAGTATACTGACTGGTTGTTCTGCGTTTTGTTTAAAGATGGCAATATTTCTTTCTTCAGGGCGGTGGTGACAAATAGAAATCGTCTGAAAAGATGCCTGGGTTAAGACTTCTCAGTAAATGGTATTGACTTTCTGGCAAGGACATTGAAGCCCACAGGACTAAACTGTCCCTCGTCAACAGATAGACCACACACAGACTCTCATTTACCTGTCAGATTAACATTAGGAGTGACTCTGCTCCTGGCCATATGGCAAGAAACCAGGAGCAGTACGTTGAGACAGAACTATTTGTCTCAGAAAATGTCAAAGCTCGTTAATATATGAAAATCAAGACACATTAGCAAGCAAGGCGTGAAAAGGAAGACAACTCTGTTTATCTTACAGAAGACCGCAAGTAAACAAGTAGACGACAATTCAGTTTCTACTGTGAAACTTTTCTTAACTTTATTAAATGAAAGTGGTGAATAAGAAAAACAGCTGTGCTGATAGTTCATAGTTGCAGATAATTATACACAAGTTACTTTCCAAATGGACCGCTGAGGCAATGCAATGCAATCTACTCTTATTTGGCTGGCGTTGATCTTTGCATGATTAATGGTTTGAAAGGATCCAGAAAAAAGGTCAAATGCGGAGTTGGGGATGGAGCAGCTACGCGGGGTAATTAAGACAAACATGATTAATAACCCCAAGCTGCCACTGTGTTCTGTAAACAAGATGCAGCCAGATGGGATGCATATTTTGAATATTGTACATTAGTTTTCCAGAACAAAAGGGCACACGGCTATTCGATGCACTTTTAAATAAGCATAATATTTATGTTGTTATAACACTGTAATAGCTTGTGATGTATGATGAGAGTGCATTCATGTAACAAACTTTATACCTCATTGAGGCTGCACCATCCATCTAAAAATAGCATTACATCAGTGACTACAGTAATGGAATAGAAAAGTCATTGGACTTAATTGCTCCTAAGCTTTATTGTCTCTAGAATATGAGCCGTAGATAACACGAGTACAGTATAATAGCTCCATCATGGAGACTTTCAAGACAAGCTGTGATTACGGTCCTGACTGAGAGGGGTAACGTCTCCCACTCTTATTCAATCCATTATCTTGCCTACGCTCCTCTCTCTCTGCCCACCGGTGTGACTGACAGTATAGAGGGATCAGGTCCAGCTTCCAGGGAAAGCAGGGAGACAGGTGTCAAAATGGTCCAGCAAGCAAATCTAACCCTCACTAATCAGCCCTGTTGTTCCTCTACAATCCATGTCTAGTCCACGGCTCTCATTCCGTATGAAAAACAATTACGCCGGTTTGAAGTTGAGCGCGCACTAACTCACCTGTCTCTTCTGATAAGTGTAAAGATGGAGCAGAGGGAGGAGGGTGGGGACGGAGAGGGCAGTGTAAAGGAAGGAGGGAAGGGATGTAGTGTGCAACGTCAAATGTGTTTGGATATATCACTTCTCAGGCCTCCCAGAACAGCAGGGCTACATCTAAAGATCTGTCCGATACTTGATTAACAGCTCAAGTGGAAAAAAAAATCAAAACTGGAAGACACGACGGCCAGAAATATCGAACCACGAGAGGTTAGAAAACATGAAACCGAGAAGATGAAAACAATGTCTGATTACAGAGAACATCTGAGCTCATTAGCACCACAGAGGACGTTATATTCTCAGTCCCATTTGTTTCTGTGTTTGTTTACAGGATTTCAATGAAATTTGGTGCAAAGTTAGATAAGGAGCCAAGAAACGAGAGATTAGTTTTTGGTTGGATTTTGGAACATTTTCAGTATTTTCTCATTATGAACTGTGCTTTGTTTGTAGATTTGCAAGTCAAAAAACGTCTTGGTTGAAAAATTAACCTTTGTAGACTTAAATGACTACATTTCATACTGTAGTTAAGACCTACTTCAAACTGAAATAAAGTAATTGAGCATTTCAATTACTTTATTTAAACTAACTTGTTTAAACATCAGTTAAAAATTAGATGTCAAGATGTCTATTCACCTGTAAATCATCATATTTCTTGCTCAGTGGGTTGAGTGTCTCTTTTTGTGTATTTTGATGCAGATACAGATTAAAAATGATCTATTATCTATATTATTATCAGGTATTAAACATATATAGGACTGCAGCCTTGGTGGACATGTTCACTCTTGGATATAATATAAAGTAAAACCTTAATAAAGCACAAAAACAGAAAACAAGAGGTTAATTAACTATCAATATCCAAGAGATATTTCCCTTTACTTCAAAGGGGAATTATTCCAAGCAGGAGGAGGAGGATATGGGAACTTCAAAGAAACTGGGATGGACAAGGCACCACACACTCATGTATTGAAATAATAGCTGACAAAGATCCTCAGCATTTGTGTCAGTGTAATGCTCAGTGGCACCAAAAGCAGCGCCACTACCAGAGCCTCTGGTTTAATTCGTGGTGATGGGCCTGGGACTCTCTGCGGGCCGAGGAGGCCCACTGATGCGGTCGGCAGTCGGCCCTAATGCACCGGCTTGATGGGAGATGAGCGAGGGGGAGCGATCGCAGCCAATGGGCACTTGCTGAAGTAAGACCACAGTGACAGTTAGCAGCTGTGAGAACTTTCATTCTCACTCAGCAGGAGTCAGAGCTAAGTAAGAACGTTTGAGAGGTTTGACAGAGGGGTGTCGCAGCGCCGTGATTAAATGACAACTATGTGCCGACCTCTACAAGTAGCTGCGGGTGAGTGCGAGGGAGTTCGAACGGTCAGGAGGACGCTGATGTCATTTCAGTGACTCTTTGATCCACCGTTCAAGAATTTGGTTTGGATCCAACTATCTCCATTTTTTTTTTTTTTGCTGAACCGCAACAGCGGGGCCAGCCCTATAACCACGTCTGTCCATCACTGACTCACTGACTGAATGACTGAGTGATGAAGTTACACCATTGGTTGGCCGAAGCTGGCCAAAGCTAAGTATCCCAGAATGCATTTCGCACCAACCGAAAGCAATGGCAGAGATTAAGCTGTTGTAATTCTCTGCTGATAATGTCACTTTATTAATTTTAATATTTTTTCAGGCGAGAAATGTGGTCAGTTCATCCAAATAACACCTATATGAGAAGAGAGGATCTGTGCGCAGTTGCCAGTGTGACTTCCTGTCAATTTTCCGCATGTTAGTGTCTAGTGTCTTTTCAAAATAAAGCACTTCCATGTTCATGGTAAATAAAATAAAAGCAATATAACAAATGCAAACTTTACATACATGAAACACACTGTATCGGGGTCATTTACACTTGGAATTAATGATTAACTTGATAGTTACCCAGGTTGTGGGTAAGTGAAATAATATATAAAACATTAAAAAAAGCCTAAATCTGGACTCAACCCATCTTACAACAGCACCATATAGTCTACACCCAAAATCTGGTGCAATGCATTTTAAGTATTAAATGTATTAATGTTTTTCTTACGTGTACAGCACCTTGAGTTACAACTACTGTATGTGCTACACAAATAAATAAACTGAAACTTATATAAAAACAAACATCTTAAAAATGCTGGCGATGTCCATGTCTGATGGTAACCAGGAGAAATTAGAAGCCCTCTAGCGTTTCATTCACAGTCCAGCCATGTACTAGGTTTGGATTTAGTCTTGTTGCTCTTCAACTTCTGCCAGTTTTTGAGGCATCAAAGGAGATTGTAGCTACAACTGCATCTGCTGCTTCACTATTTTTTTAAATTGATTTGAAGTTTTGAAATTGAAAGTTTTATTGATTTTGTCCTTCTTATAATTTAGACTATACAGAAGGTTACTTAGGCTACAAAATATTAGAAAATAGTGAAATATTCCCATCACAAGGTCCCCGACTTCTTCCAATAGCTTGCTTTGTCAGATCAACAGTCCAAAACCCAAAGACACAAAATTATCAGTGATATGAGCAGCTGGAAAAGTTTATCATTTTTGTTTGATGAAGGACCCAAACGATTAATTGATCAATATTGTTGCCAACTAAGTTTCCTTTTCAGCTCTATAGGGCTGGGCTATACGGCTGGAATCAGTATTACGATTTTAGATGTGCAAACTGTGCCTGTGGAACGTCTTAGAACAAAAAAAAAAAAAGGCAGTAAAAGGGACCAAGAAGTGTGTGGGATTTCTTGGTTCTTCCACAGTCGTAGTTTTTGATCCAACTTTTTGGTGAACAAGAATTTTTGTAAAATTCACATATAAAATTATAAAACGAATGTTCAAAGCAAAAAACTATGCTCCAGTTTGGCATTATGACACCAAATTCTTCATATTTTTATACAAAAACTTCGATAACTACAAGTTTTTTTTACAGCTTCCTCTGAATCACTCATCTGTAGAATGATAACATGATAATATTATATCATCACAATATAATTCCACTGAAAGTTGGTAATATTGAATTATTGTCCACCCTATTCAGCACTACTTACGGTTTACTATTATAAAACAGTGACAAATTGCAATTGACTACACTTCAGTGTGTCCAATCCAACCCTCCAGGAAAAAGAGCAATAAAAAAGCCACAACTCCCAGCGTGGGATGGCTTCACTTTCAGGGTCAGTAGACTTTCCAAAGTAACAAGCCGAGCATATGCCGCAGCGGTTCCCCTTATGTCCCAAGAAAGACCCAATTAATTCATCAATCTGTACACCTCTGTCACTGCCTAGTGCATTTTAGCCCCTTGCCAGCAGAGCTCCATCCATTACTGGCCAGGTTGTTCAGCTCTCCCCCCAGTCTGCCTGCCAAACAGCCAGCCAGGGTGGCTGCTGGGTAATTACACATTGCCTTGACAACGCACATGATTGTTTTCCTAGCACTATATTACTTCATTAGTACTTCCCAATATGCCATATTTTTTAAATGTCACTTTTTTTCACCCAACTCAGTCCAATCTCGACTCGTCTGTATATCATAACAATCATTAATAACTGTCAGTCGGCAGCATCAGTTCAGCACTCGGGCTGCCTCATTAGCATGGCCCAGCATTTGTTCTGCGGAGAGGCTGATTATTTTCTACAACAAGCCAGGCCAATTACTTTAGTGAAATGGTATCACATAAATCAAAACTTAACAAGGTGGCAAATTTGAAGTTATCAGATTCCAAGAGACACCGTAACTAATATGTCACTGTCACAAGTGCTCTCCGCAGGTATGCCTCCGCCATACCAAATATATCATCCCACAGGATCTCAGAGGCTTTCTCGAGGAAATTACCATATTCAGAAAAGTGGGAGCACAAGTGGTAGGAAAATGTAAACGGTAAAGTTCAAGCAGCCTGGCTTTGGGCAGTGGAGAGGGTGAAATGGATAGAAAGAGACTGATCCTGCTATAATGTCTTTTCAGGCCATCCCGGGCAATACAACATGTCGGCTTTCTCTTGGAGCTCAGACCTCTGCTTTTACTCTTTACATGATGATGTTCATCCATCACATCATGACAGCTGCATCAAACCAACAACAAACATGCAAACCCAGCAATCTAAAATATGCTGACGCCACGCACAGACTCATAAATACAGACCACTTTAGCCCTGCTCTGAGTGGCTTTTTTCTCTGTTTAAACTACATTTTCAATCGACTGGGAATTCCCGCAACCCAGAACGTGTGATAAAGTACACTTCTGTCCGTTAGCCAGTGACACAAGAGCGATTGCAGAAGCTGTGTAAATGGGTTTCTGTTTGTTTGCCCTTGTTTCTTCTCCCCTCCTCTCACAGAAGCTACAGTATGTGCTGCACAATGACCGGTTTTCACTCGCTGTTAGTTAGAGAGGGATTACCTCTCACTAAAACATTCACCTCATCTTGATGTTATTTGCTCCATTTGTTTTCCACTGTCTGCAGCACCACTTCTGCTCATTTCTCATTTTTAAGTGAGGATTGAGGACAGATGGATGCAAACTCCAAGTTTCTGATCTTTAGCAGAAGTTATGGAGGGTTATCTTTGGCTGTATATCTCTGCTCTGGCAGCGCTCCCCTGGTGATGAAGGATTAACCACCGCAGCTGTCTCTTCCCCAGGATGATGCAGTGCACTGCTCCCCGACACGACAGCATCACTTAATCTTAATGTCCGCTTCTCCAGAGCGGCCGCACAGGACAAAGCCAATCAGCATCACATGCCATGGGGATGGACCTACAGCTTGGCCCTGGAGTTTCTCACCCTCACAGGCCTATTCATCAACTTCAGCCACACCAATCCCTGAGTTCTCCTCTCGCAAACCACAGCTGAGCCGGCCAGTGATGTATAGGACGAGGGGTGGGAGGGACCTGGCGTGCGCAAGAGAACACTTATCAGATTGCACATTATGCACTGCTTTGTGTTCCTGAGGAGGAAAAAAAAAAGAGGGAAGAGAAGTAATGAATGCACTCAGCCTTCCTTCCAGTGCAGACCACCTATTTGCTGTGTTTAAAGAGATATCTGCTCAATAGTGCTCTAGCATTAAGGATGGGGTAGATCTAGAATAGTGATCACTGTTCATTTAGATAAATTGCACTCAGAGAATCCATTTGTAAAGATCTGAATTCAGCTGGAAGCAGAGGAGGGATACTTCATTTGTTCAGCATCCTCCCAGTAACCACTACTGGGTGTACAGTATGTGCATGCATTGCTATACAGGGAAAGGCATCCCATAATCCCATACAGATTGCAGTCTTCAAGATATGATAACACACACAAAGGCCATAAGCATGACACGTGTTAATCATTCACTTGAAAGGAGGAACACGCTCCTTTTCTGGTCAACATGTAATACTGTTAAAACTGGAATATAAATCAAGAAGCCAGTGCACGGAGGGGACGCATGCAAAGTGAAGCAGATGTAAAACATTCAGAACAGATCATTTAGAAGACGTATTCATCCAATATCAAAGAACAAAGTGAGAATAGATACAGCTAATCCTTTAAAGTCAAAGAAATTTGATCGAGAGATGATAATTTGAAAAAAGTGATATCACTGGCGTATCATGACCCAAGCTCGTAATGTAAAATTATGCTAAACAATATCATGATGATAGCCTTCCCGTAGCAATGCGAGTACTTTGCCAACACCAGCCATCAACCCCCATTCTGAACCCGATAATAAAGAGATGACACTTTTATGATACCATAATTAACAGTGCTCTAGGATGAAATTAAATCAATATGCCCATCTAATATCATTTTCTCTAGTTATGCAAATCAAACATTCAAAGCCCTTGGAAAGTGATATGAATTGCTTTCACATTTCAGTTCACACATATCATATCAGACCTCTTGGGTTTGATGACATGGAGGATGGGGGGAGACTTAACGATGTGAAGACTGCGCTGAGGAGAGAGGAGAGAGCGGCTCTGACTGCTGATTAGCTCGCAGAGACAACAGGATGATAATGTGCAAACTAAGTGCTTAGATTAAAACAATTCTCCTTATTTCTAAGATAAAATAGTACATCAAACTATAGAGGGGGGGAGAGATCAGCAGAACGATAAACATCAGGATTAAACACCTCTGCCGTAGAGTAACAAAACGCCTTCCATGCCATAATTACATAAATTATAACTTTAATTCCCCAGAACACATGCTAGCACCCTTTTTAGCATGCCTGTATCTCTGCAGTGGGAGGTGAGGTGAAAGTATACGGCCTTTCCCTTTATGGATATGAAACAAAAGGGAGGCTGTGATGGCTGGGCGCAGACAAGGCGAGCTGCGGTGGAGGGGGAACCTAATGGCCGTGATTAATGACAATGGGCCAGAGGAGAGCTGGGACACAGGCGCTACATATATCATCCCTTCTCATCAGTCTATGCACCTCTGTGGCCTCTTCTCTGCAAAGCAGCACACTACAGTAAGAAAAAAAAAAAAAAAAAAAAAAACCCAGCTCATCTGCTCTCAGTCAGCGTGTACCACCGAGAAGCTTCCCGTACGATTCTTTATGGGCCTCGTAGATGATAGCTGAGCAGGGAAATGACATGTAGAATAAGATATAATGAGTAAAGGGGAGACGGCTGTGTGTGTGATCACTCATGTTTTTCATGAACTGAATACTTCCTGTGCTTAAGTCACATTTCCAAGGTCTAATCTTCCATATGGAGAGAGATGAGTTATTGGCTATTTATGAATAGAAGTGATGATGAATGGTGCTGCATTTATCTGCATAAGTAACTCCAAGGGCTGGCACGAAGGTTCAGGCGGCTATAATAAACATAGTTTGCACTCAGGGGCAGCTCTTTATTTATGAGGCTCTGTGAATAGACATTATGTGGCCATCATCAGTTCCTCCCGTTCCCTTGAGAAGAGGACAGGAAATAGCTCCTATATATGCAATAGTTTTAGAGCTTAAACTACTCTGACCAGGCTCCACACCATCACTGTAATCAACTCTACACAGGCTTTAGTTATGACCAATTAATGGACTACATTCTTATGGGAATTATAACACTCTGAGGGACTTGCGGTTTTAATTAGGAGGCACCTTGTTGGATCCTAGTTAATGCCTTCAACTTACTGAAAACATAGCAAATTAATCCCCAATCAACACTACAGGCAGATTTAGTCATTATTAAACTGCGTTCTGCATAAAGGGGTCTAAAATATCCCATATGTAAACGGTTTAATCATTATTCTATGATTGGAGCCACATATCCATATCCTGAAAACCCTTTGCAGGGCCAAAACAAGGTCAGCTTCCTCCTGACCTCTGCTTCTCTTCTTTTATAACACCGCACACCTAGCTGGGAGCTGCATTATGAGGCTGATTTATGACAAAATAATCTCTTAGCCAAAATCTCAACTTTAAAACCTGCACAGGTAAGCAGTATCAATTATTGTACACCTGACAAGCATGTTTTGCGGTTTCTACATGCTCTCAAAACAGCAAATGACATCAGAGGGATTAATGGCTACGGGAAAATCAATACCAATACCAATACCAATTACTTGATATAATAAAAGGAAATTGTAAATCTACAGCATTCAGGCTCCTCAGCTTTCTAGTACTTTATTACCAGGTTATCGAGTAGTGACGTTGGAATTTGTTAAAACTGTGCATGTGTTGGCTCTCTTTAGAAACTGAATGTCTCCTCCTGGGGTTTGTTGCATTTATTAACCAGTTCGACCAGATTCAAACCCCAAATCCCATCATTCCTACTTTGCACTGAAAGTCCTGAAATGGACATCACAGCTGCAATAATTCTATATGAAAAAGAATTGCTCATGTTAGCTTACAAACAGTACATTTTCCTGCAATTCATCCTGAGGGTTTTGTAGTCTAGGACAACATTATCAAACATTACAGTGAGTGTGAACTGCTGCACTGTAACACTCCCAGGAGAAATTCATTTGCGTCTACCTTTTTTCCTGAGAGCAAATTGTTTAAGAAAAGACTGCTTTAAAACTGCTCTGGAATCATTTCTAATTCTCACACTGAATTCTTGTTTAATTTTGAAAAATGGAGTCAAAAGATGATTAATCATTGCTCCAGTCATCCATGTTTCAAAACTGTTTGCTACTGGCAATAGTTAGAGTTATTTTCCCCCTTTTTCCTTCTTCTATTTATCGCTTATTATTAAATGCTTGATGCACAAACAAGGGATCTTGTGAGAAAACAAGGCGTCTTTTGTCTTACAAACTGTTTTCGCATATTTTCCACGGGTGCTGCATATAATTAATATCTCAGCAGTGCCGGGGGTTGTCATTTTTCAAATGGTTTCCCTGGAAATGTTCTACACCTCTTAATGGCCCTGCTAATGCTGTAGCTGTCATGTCTTGGACAGCTGCACTTTTACAAGACAAACTCAGCTGTGCCACGGGCCTCTCTGTGGACTTACTCACTCAAAGGCTTAGAGGCTAGTGCTGCCAGCTGGTGATAGTACACATAACATTTGATTAATCTTCACCTTGTGCCCATGACTGGCGAGTCACCTTCCAATAGTGTCCCTTGTGAATCAAATTTTTTTTTTTTTTGCTCTTTTCTGATGGATTACAGATCGGCCGAACGGCCCCAAATACAAATGAAACCAGATGACCACTTATAGGTGGCCTCCAGTGTGTCAAGATAAAGTAGTTTAGTTTATTTAAAATGATAAATAAAAGTTATTATTGTGCTGAGAATCAAATGTGGGTATATTGACATAACATTTGTGAATATGCAATTCAAACAAACACATTATACTTGTGTTTAACAGCTGTACAGGCTACCGAAAGCTCTTTGAAATGTCTCTTAAAGCAGTGGTTCCCAACCTGAAGATCAGGGCTCCCTAAGAGGTCACAAGATATGTCTGAGGGGTCGCGAGTTTATTGGAGGGGTTTACCTATTCAAACAAGATGACACATCACTCTTTTGGTTGAACTGTTCACAACATAGACAAACGCGGCTAGCGACACAGGGGAATCAGGGGTCACAAGCAAACCAAAGAAGCGGTCTGTGAAAGGATTAGTTAAAATAAAGAGACATTTCTGAATATAATTCATATCCTGTAGCTAGTTCATTGCTCAGAGGCTATGCACATTCAAAGTAAGTATTTTCAAACACACATTTCACTCAGCAGAAAGCTTAAAATGTAACATTTTATTATTTCAGTCAAAGACTCAAAACTGCTTTTGTTACTAAGAGCCAAGCAACATATTCTAAGCCAACAAGAAACAGATCCAATAAATGTCAAAGCTTATAATAATACTAAAAACAAAAAAAAAATACAGGCAGTAAAAGTGCAAAAAACAATGACTCTAAAATTGATTTATTACCATAATATCCTTTCAAACCCACTTACTTTCTACCTGTCCTCTTTGAATTAGCATTAACTGATATATTTGTCCTTTTTGCGTACAACCTTGAAGAAAGCTCAGCTAACATTCCTCCATCACAGAACTGTAAAACCAAAGATCACTGAAGTCAAGATATGCCAGTCGTGATAAGTAAATCACCATGATGTGTGATATAATCACTGGGGAAGCACAAGTACTGCTATTTTCTTCGTTTTAAACACTATCTCTCTATTCCTCTCCTGAAAGCAGATATTGTTGACTGTGAGATGGTTATCATAATTCAAGAGAGTTCAGCTTGAGTTCAGGACAAACACTTCATATGCTTGTTACTTCCTAATAAGATGACACAGCACTGATAAAGCCACTGTTTGGACATGTGGATCATGCATACAGTGTGTATGGAGAATGGTGGGTTGGTGGCAATAAAGGCTCCATTGTAACACCCAAGAGTCGCTCTGGGTTAGAAAACCATGTAATAGTATTTATCATAGAGCAAGAAGTGTGCGACAACATCTTTGCAAAAAGGACAAGGACCTTGAAAACCTTGAAAATGTCCCTCTTGAGGTTTGAGCTGACGGTTACAAACTGCAAGCCAGAGTTGGTTTACGTCTCCATCTTTGTTTGAAGCACAGCATGATGGTGGCCCTTCAACCCCATTTTCCAGAAGCTTAGACCTGGTTGTTTGATGAGGGCTTATCCCTCAGCTGACATATTATCGTTGGACAGGCCTCTGGCTGCGCCAAAAGAACAAGCTACGCAAAGGATTAGCCTGCACACTCGTGCTAATGCAGTCAAACTGTCAGAGAGATCAAAGCCACTCACTCCAGATTAAGACCAATTAAAGTAGGTGGCCCTACACAAATTAATAGCTGGAGCACTCACCTGTTAAAAGGGGGAAAAACAGCGAGGGGCTTTGTTCTCTCGGTTGAAGTGAGAAAACACCTAGTTTTCTGTTGTCAGTTAGTTATACGTTATGGCAAGCAGTCAGCAAACAAAATCATTTGTTATGTAGGTTATGTAAAACTGCACGTGTTTACACTGCAGTTACACCCAAATGAAACTGCACGACTAGAATTGAGCCGTTGTGTCCGAATGCTAACATGACCGTTATGATTGTACACTGTAGAGTGTAGAGCAGCTGCCAAATCATATGCAAATCTAGCCTGTGATGAGGACATCTTATTTCCTCCTTAAAGGGTTGGTTCACCCAAATCAGCAGCATCGCTTTCCAGAAGCAAAGTCTTGGTTACTTTGGGTCATTGGAACTACTTTCTACCAAAGAAATAGTCCCTACTGTATGAAAACTGTCCGAGGTGAGGTACTTCAAATAATCACATTCAAAACCTAAGAGCACTGGGAAGGTACAGTGTTGTGCTGAAGGGGTTAATGGTCTCAGTTATTACAATAATGCGAACATCTCAGACTGAGGCATCTGAGCCACAGCTGGTCAGATAGGCTGCGGGTCATTTGAGGGCCAACGGAGGCTCTGCTGATCAAGGCCTCTGCTCTTGACAGGGGGATGAATGATGACTGCAGAGTAAATGCCAAAACTATAAATTTCATCCCACACTGACCCAAAGCTCCTCTAAAGTTTATTTACATTTTCACATAGCATCTACCCTCCAACGTCAATGTCAAAGGTAGGATGAATCAGTGATTGCAGCGCGTGCGCTCTAAAACACACATTGCCAGGAAAGTACATTTCGCTCCAACATGTCTGTTGTGAGTACCTCTGAGGAGCACACTGAAAGGATCTTTCATTAACTTGTCTTTTCTTGTTACTCGCTCTGAATCTTGCTTTCCACTTGATCCAGAAGAGCTGAGTAGAAACGGGTGCAGTGTCAAAACCTCTCTTCAAATACAGCGTTGTCCCATCAATTACAAACGCTAATGAGAAAATTTTGGTTTAATTTTTTTTTTTTTTTTGAAATCTGAAGCCAGACACATTTTTATATGTGGAAAATAAATAAATAACCTCAGCACCCCGTGGTTAACTTTCCAATGGGCTTTGCAGAGAGCTCTGTTTGATGTGGATGCCTAGAGTCAACTGTGTTTGGACAGTCATGGGGTGGAGCTGCCAGGCTTTTAACTGCTCCAGAGAACACAACCCACCACAGAGCAGCACATAGGAGTCCCTCTGTCCTGAGGCTGGACACTAACTATCAACTGAGAGAATGAGAGAGAGAACCACAGAGGGATTTATTCCTGCACAGGCCTGGAGGCTAACATAGCAGAGCTGCTAAAACAGTCAAACTGCCCTGAAGACGTTTGTGGCGTGATTCTCAAAAAGCAATTCATTAGGTCTGCTCTGCAAAGCTGCAAGAGATGAATATTACATCTTTTATTCAAAACGTTTCATTTCCCAACACTTGTCAACTGCAGGTGAAGTGATGCGGCCAACAAAAGCAGATGTTGTGAACTAAAAAATGATTTTAACTCAGATCTGTCAAAGCAGGGAAATATATACTAAGATATATATTCAGAGGGGGTGGAAAGAAGTCATTGCTCCTGTTTTGTGGTGTGGGAGGCATGCGATGCCTAATTTGAGAGAACGAACGCTTAAGTTATTACTGCAGGAAGTCAATCTGTCAAAGGCGGGCTGTTTTGGCATGTTGCATACCGCTGCTGAGATCATAGAGTCAGATTCTGCTTGCAATTACTGCTAAAGGACCTTGGATGCAGGCAGGCAGCCATTAATCCTGCTCCTGGCCCTGGATGCTTTGACATGTCAAAATTCCCACTATCCTCTGTGCCACAGCTCTGGGAAAAATGCACCACAGCAGCCAAACCGCACCAGTGGAGTAATTGATGCCATCATTAATGTAATTAGGTTCATTTAAGTCAGCAGTACTTCATGACTTACTTTGTACTGTAATCTATGGGCAGTTACGGGGGGAGAGGATATAAAGTACACTGAAATGTACTTTATTAACAGTAAGTTACTGCAGCTGAGGATGAAGAATTTGTGATGATGAAGCAGCAGACCAAGGGTGGATGAAGTTTTGAGATCCTCTACTTAAGGTGGTTTTGACCCTAATTTCTTGCATTTATAATATTGAATTCACCAGTGGAATTGCTGACATCTAGGAACATGGCAACATCACTAATGCTGGGCTCAGACTACACAAATTCAGCCCGATTTTGACACAGTTTTGTCATCGCCAACAAATTTCCAGCGCTGGGCCCGGTTATGAAGGTCAGGAACGATGAATAATAATAATAATCGAAGAACAGCGATGTGCATGTCAGAATTTATTGTATTTTCCTGCCTAGTCTGACATCTCCTACGACGTGTTCCTTGACGTTGACCAATAGGATGACAGAGTGCTCTCTGGTGCACACATGTAAACACCGACACAGAAAGTCAAAGCTGTTCTCAGCAGCTGTGCAGCCGATCTGAGCCACATTTACAGCGGGGAGAGCAGCGGCTCATCTCCGCCTCCTCCACAGGCTGATTCAGGCAGGAAAACCTGCCGTCAGTCATCGGTGACCGTTGACTGAAATCAAGAAAACGGTCACTGATGACTGACGGCAGGTTTTCCTGCCTGAATCAGCCTGTGGAGGAGGCGGAGATGAGCCGCTGCTCTCCCCGCTGTCTGAGACACTAAATGCGGCTCCGCTCGGCCGCACAGCTGCTGGAGAACAGCTTTGAACAGCTTTTTTGTGTCATTGTTTACATATGTGCTCCAGAGAGCACTTCATTTACAATGATTGTGAAACCACCTGATATTAAAACATATCCGAGTACCTTCATTTACCAGAGTATACATTCCCCAAAACCCAATCTTTTTTTACATACAGCTAACCTGGTAGCTTTAAGTAATGTTCTTGACATGTTAACACATTTGTTATCTCAAGTTCTCTTTGAAGGATAGACAGCCCTTACTGTCCTCTTTGTGACACCCAGAACGGGTTCACAATCGTTTTTTCTTGCTTTTCTTTTCCTTTTCGGAAACACAAGACCACCAGCTTCACACATAGCGCTTCTTTAGCCATGACTGACAATTTCTTGACCCCCTCAACCTATGAACTTGCGCAAGGTCGTGAACGATGATTGGTCGGGGTCATACTTGTAGTGTTGCCAGACTCCCGGCCAAGACACGGAAGAATTTATGGCACTATGATTGCCTAATGGTGGTGATCCATGGTGACCGTCGTGAAAGACAAAAATATTGTGTAGTCTGATCCCGGCATAAAACAAAGTCCGATGGAACAAGAAATATGAGCAGTAAGATATTCATAAGGATTGTTAGCAACACCTGAAATGACGTAATAATCCCTCATCGCAACGGAAAACTGTGCACACGACGCTACAGTACGGTAGTTTAGAACTAGGTAGCAGGCCTGTACTATGTGATGGATGTTCCTTCTAAATATGTTTGGCTAATCTGGGGGTTTGTTTACAACCTGTACAATCATTTAGCTGCTCATAAAACAATGGTGAGTAGGATGTCAATATTACCATTTGGAAAAAAGGAAATATGATGCATCTAAAATAAATTATTTAAAAATGCTCTATTAGAAGTAAGCATTCTGCATTCAATAATATCACTTAAGAAGAAGTGTTAACAGTTAAATGTACAATTATGAAAAAAGTATATATACATAATGGATTCATAATTCATAATGATATATTATAGTTGGTTTAACATGTAAGCAGCATTTGCTTTATATACTGCTGGTTGATTTAAAACAATGCATCAAATTTTAGAAAATGATCTATGGTATCTATAAAAGGTACTACTAACTATAAATGCTGGAGGGTCAAAAGTACAAAATGAAATGTAGTGTGGTAGATGTATAAAGTACCATAAAATGGAAATAATGAAGTACTATACTAGTACTTCAAAACAGTACTAAGTACAGTAGTTGAGTTAATATACTTACTTTCCACCACTGCAGCAGTAAGTGTATAGGACTGCTCAGTGTATTCAGTGTCCTTCCAGTTGACATTCATATATGCAACAATAGAGTCCCTTACAAACCTCGATACGCTCTTTGTTCCTGTCACAAAACCGTCTTGTTTACCATACAAAGAATGTGGTTTCATCTGAGTGAAAGCAACGCAGACAAGTTGAAAAAAAAAAAAAAGGACTTCAAAGGAAGAGATTCATCACCATGTGTCGCCCCTCCCACCCACGCTACACCTACACATCGCTGTGATCAGGTCATTTAGCTGTTTAATGTGGTATGACATTTTATCCCCACCTTAAGCATCTTAAAGCAGTTTGTTATGAACAGTGTAATTTGAGTGTCAGCAAAAGCCTTAAGAGTTTCTTTAACCCCCATGTTTAGTCTCAAAAAAAAAAAAAAAAAAAAAAGAAGGTAAATGTCTCACACACAGAAAAATGTTGACATTAAAACTAGCTCTAAAGTTAATTTCACAAAAACAGAAACACTGGGAATTCACATTGACAAAAGAAAGCAGCATTTTGGCGAATAACACAAATGAACCTGTATAAAATGCTGGCAAGTTTGAATCCACTTGACATTCCATGGACTGTGGCACTAAACATTTTGTCACGCGTCCAAATATCTGCATAGAGGCTCATGTTATACCCGAGCATCTGTGTCCGATCTGAATAACTAGCATGACTCCCGTGCAGATGGTCACAGGATGTGACCACCTCGTATCGCCTGTTCCCATCCATCTACCAGTAAATAGCTCCTTTGACACCCTGTGCCCGCTTTTTGTCCAAGGCGCCTCACATGATTGCCGCCATTTTGAAAATAACACAAAGAAGAAATGAGCAGAAGCATTTTTTTTTCTCTCCAAAGTTGCAAAACATCACACCACACACACGATACATCCCACAAGAACTTTTGACCCGTTTGTGGCAGACCGTGAGTCATGAGTTAGTCCTCTTGATATCACTCCTTTGAAATCTTAATGTCCAACTGCCCTTCTTCATGGCCCCTGCTACAGCTAAATCAGATTTATAACTACTGTCAAAGGCAGGGATGACAGATAAATTAATCTTCTCTTCACGAGTTTACATCTTGGGCATCTGGACTGCTGATCTTGCCCTAACAAGCGCAGAGGTCTCGGCGAGCTGTCTTTTAATGTTGATGTGTTCATGGCTGGAGATAAATGGCTCTGTCATATGAATCTATTTATACAGTAGTTATATGGCAGTGCCACCAGATCCAGGACATTGCACTTCCACGAGACGAGCACCAGCATCTGTTAGAGGAAGTCAGCAGATGACACTTCTTTGTATTTGGAGCACTGTTAAATGCAATGTGTGTCAGTTACTGTGTGGTAAAAAAAAAACAAAAAAAAACACCTTGAGCAAAAAATACTGTATACATTTTGTTTGCTTCAACAAACAAATCAGTTTACATACTAGAAAACACTCACAGAAGGCACAATTCTCTCTTTTTTTAAAGTATGTTCATGTTGATTGGCTGATGACAGCTGATGATTTTTACATACTGTACATACTGTCTGGGAATGTAAGGACTTTGTAAAAGGTTAACATGCAAAACTTAATGCGATTTATTTACATTTAAATAGAGACAAAAATTCTGTCTTGGTGGAAGTTGGTGGTTCCTCCACTTATACTTTACTTTGAACAAAGGAATTAAAAATGATTTTATACTGCACTTAAAAGATACGTCTATATCTATGTTACTGTCGTCAAATCCTGTGATAAGACCAAAACCAACAATGCGTTAGTGTGTCTCTCAACACTTGCCAACTTGCCCAGCTTGTCTGTGGCATCCAGCCCCAAGCCCACTGGTTTATTTTACATACGGCTCAGTAATTTCCCAAACAGCTGGGCAGCGTAGTTTTTAGTGAACTTTACTCAAGCAGGTGTAAATTGCGCATTTGTTGGCAGATTAATGCACATTTGGTGCCCTGGTGAGTATTAACAGCAGCAGGACGGTGTATGTGGAATTGACTCAAAATAAACTGCAGTGCCCATGTTCATCGTAATGAAGGAACGTGTGACGCACTGCAATAGTGTGGCTCACACATTTGTTTTTTGGAGGTCTATGACACAGAAGAATAACATATATCAGACTTTAATTACAAAGAGTGTGCTTGTTAGTAGGATCAACTCAATTGCTGAAATTGGTTGACAAAAAGAAGATAGTAACTAGTCACTTCTTCTTTGACCCATGGCCTAACTAACTTCACACCAAATTTCACAAATCTCTGTTGACTAGTTTTTAAGATACTGCTGGATATCTACCAACATGTCAACACACACGTATACGCATTAAACACTCGCATACTGGGAGATGAACATGTCACTATCAAACTATTTTGTAGAGAATGGCAGAGTAGAGTTATTTCAAAAAGAGCTGAAAGACAGGACCACCAGCACTGCAGAACTCAAGCTTGTCATTGTCGGCCCACCCTCCTCAGTACCTACCACACCTCCTCACCCCATCACATGAATCACAGCCACCACCCTCCACTGCCTCTGCAACAAAAGATGCTTTGAGGTCATGCTCTTCTTCTTTGTGCCCACCACAGCGCGTGAATAGAGAGAGAACAGAACCACTCGGGACAAGGACGACTTAAGAGGAGCTTATAATGAAAATATGTCCATCACAAGAGAGAACACATGCCATTATTGAAGAGCCGTTGCAGTGATGTTTAAATAAATAGCTTTTTAAAAAGGTGTAATATTGTGAGTAATTCTTCCTGGTCTTGACTTTGACTCTCCTCATCAAACTGGGTAACGGTCTTCATTGATGATAATATGCCTGAGCTTTAAGCTGCACCCCTTTTATATTCATCGCCCCAAGAATCCTCTGTGGGGGTTTAAAACTTCAAACAGTACCTCATGAAAAAGTCAGGAGGTGTCAGACATGTGTTCCCCCTCCTCGCCCCCAACCCCGCTGGCTTCCCAACACCAAAGGCCAGAATTGATTTTGAGTGAAGCAGGACCAGCTCCACCCCCATCAGGGATCACCTGCCTAACCCCTGCCTGTGGCTCTGATACGGCACTAACAATTAGGAAAAGACAGCGAAATATTGACGAGGTATCTGCGGCTTTCAGAGTAAATTTTGTTAATTACGTATCGCGCACAGCAACTGCAGAGCGCGCTTTGTTCAACGTGATTTCCTGTCAGAACATCTGAAGGAAGTTAAATTGTCACGGTTACATTTTTTGCTCTAATTCAACATGGATGATCCTCGTGTATGAGCTCATAAAGTGAGGTTTATGGAAGATTGAGGACAGATTATCTGAGGTAAGAGCACTGTCCTGCAACTGAGCAGGCTTTAAAGTTAGCCCAGCTGTACATAACAAAATGCGGTATGAAAGGTCATACAAGAGCCAACAGAGATAAAAGTCTGAGGTGGCTTTCTTGTCTAGTGATCCATTTACGATCCCCTTTAAATTAAACATTCCTTCCTGTTTGTCTGCATGTGCTCATCCTGGCAGGTAACCGCAACACAGAGCAGGTAAATTTCTGATTTTCATCTCTGATCTTTGTTTTTTGGATTTTTAGAAATGTCCCTCATTCATCAGAACTAATCATCTGAGTCTAGTTGGAAAAGATTTTTTTTTTCTCGGATTAGTCAAAGGTTGATCCACATTTACAAATCCAAATTCTCTACATCTGCATTCACATCTGCTCTGAGAGAGAATATAAAAAAAAAACGAAGAATTTCCATTATTTCTAACAGTTTATTACAACTGTGTTACAACCTGGTTTGGCAGCATGATTTCTTTCTGTTATAATAGCATTCTACTCACTAAAACAATTGTTGAGATCTGGGAACATTACAGTGATGTCCAATGGGTCAAGAAAAAAACAAGCAAAGGTTGTGCCGATAGTTTATTCAGATTATCTAAACCACTTTATTTGAAGGAAAAACACAGACTGTATATAAAGATGGACGTAGTGAGGTGTGATGTCGCCCACTGGTTTACATTGGAGCCGGTTTGAGTTGCAGCTTACAGTTGGCGCCATCTTTTCCATTTGGAGCCAGGACCGTCTAAATAAGGACTGCGGGATGTTGCCTTTCACATTCTGGAAACACGCCCCATTACTTCGGACCGAAGCGACCGCTGGCTTACTGGGATCACCAAGCAGTGCATACTAGGGCTAAAGTTAGCTACTTTAGCTAAATTGTGCTAACAGGGCAAGTAATGTAATCAAGTAACATTAAACTTAGTGAAATATTGAGACAATAGTCCGGCAAATGTTGGAGCTGGAGAGAGCAGCAGGTGAGCGAACTGTCAATCACAGCTGTCAATCAACGCCCACACAGCAGACATCAAAGCCACCTTAAATCTTCAAATCTTATTAATGGAGCAATCATTTCCAAAATGACCACCAGCACACTTATAAGAGGGACTGAATTTAATGATTGACAGTTTGATTTCATTTGTCAGGAGAAGCAGTAAGGAGTGCACAGCATGTGTAGGAACACGGATGACCTATGGTTGAGAAAATGTAGTGCCAAAGGAAAGAGCTGTCTGACAGCAATGTAAAGCGGTGAAAATATTCTAAATATAGCGTACAATTAAACTGATATTGATTTTTTTAGGTGGGCCTTTATTTAGGTGGCTAAGATACGTTTTGCTGCTGGCCCCGTCCACAGCAGTACATCACTTAGCTTCCGTGCCGGTACTCCTGTCTGCTTCTCCAAGCTGAGAGCGTGCCGACCCAAATCTACTGCAGGTAATACACTAACTATGGATAAGTACATCATACAACCCCACTTCAAAAAATCAGAACTATCTCTTTAAGGTACTTCCGCATTGGCTTCGGCTTCAAGCTGTGGTAGTTGCTGCTCGGAAAAAAAAACAAAAACACAGTGGTGTTTGCCAGGTATGACTGATGTCGGCACCAGTAAACCCTGTGTGTGAGTGAGTGACACCCAACCCATAAACACAATACAAAATCAAAGCTAAATATAAAATCCTAATGACAAACTAATATTTAATTATGTGTTTAAGTGCTAGGACCCCAGTTTATGCACCATAATAAAGCATCCATAAAAACACAGTTTAATGCAGCTGATTCCATTAAGTGCCAGTACCTGTTAATGGATTTGACAGACTTTCATTTTTCCTAGTACCTACCGTGAACATGTGTCATTTCCATCACTCAGCAAACAGTGTAATATTTGTCCACAGTAAATGACTTATTTAAGCTGCACATGAGGGGCAGCATATGAAAAGCAAGAAACAGAGTGGAAAACAAGCAGCCATGAATGTGTTTTGGAACAGAGGTTTTAGGAGCCTGGCGTCTATGTGTGAGACACGACTTCCTTATTTTTAACAGTGGGCACTTCAACCACTGGCTTGATGTCAACCTCCCGTTCTAATGGACAGCCACAAAGCTGACAGGCCGTAGATCAGGGGGACTATAGAAAGCCATTAGTCCAGGGATACACAATAAAAAGCAGTAATGGTCTCATAAAGCCTGCAACACCACAGCAGACATTCTGATTCTGTCTATTAAAGGCTGCACGGAGCCTCGGATGAGTGAAAGTAAGGAAGCCATTTTTCTTTTGTGCATTGTTGCCTGGGGTCTCGTGCTCCTGATCAATGTACAGTAAGATGTACTGTGCTGAGAGCTATTTATTTACACTGTACTCCAGCTGAGTGAATATTAGAGGAGAATGTTGTGATTATGAAGTGGTTCTATTGAGCTATATGTTATAGACGCCTCATTGATTTACAGCGAGCGGCTTATAAATGCCAGATGTGCTTGGAGTGCCTGGTTATAAAATCAAGAACAGTTTACATTAGTTGTTATAGTGAGTGCAAGCTGGGCCTTCGAGCCACTTTAAAGTCACATTATGCACAAATAATTCTCTTACTTACCTCTTGTGGTATCTAGCCACTCAATGTTAATAAATATTTGACTAAATGTTGATAAAAACAGAAACACGAGTGTCCTGAATAAACTAATGATCTTATAGGTTTATGTTATGACCACCGGTTTTATTCATTTCAGTTTACACAACAACAAATCATGTTTTTTTCTGTAAGTTTGCTCTAAATACTACAATACCCATGAGCCTCGGCAGCTGTTGCTATGGAGAAGAAGCCCGTCAGAGGTGTGAATCGGGGCGGTAACAAATTCAAAATGCTTTGTCGTTGCAGTTGTAAACAAAACATGGCACCATAGTTACTGAATCTTTAGCTTCCACCCGATGTTAGCAGTGCATGAAACAGAGTTTTAAGCTCAGTGATTGGATGTTTTTTACCAAAAGGCACCTTGGGAGTTATAGTTAACTTCTTCCACAATGTTTTTAAGTCCACAGGTTTTTAAATTCGACTTTTTATCAAAGAACCAGATATTTTTCTAACGCAATCTTTTGTACTGGTTCAACCACAAGTTTCATGTCCATCCAAACTTTTACTATCAGAACCAGGCACATTGGAAATAGCTTTTCCTTTGGAGTTCTGTGAATATAGATACTTTGAGCACCTCCACTGCATTAGTTATGGAAGCAAATAAAACCTAAACTATCGGCATGGCTAAATAATGAGAGATACGTTAAAAAATATGTTTTTGTATAATTTGGGTGAACCAAACCTTTAATTATGTATACTTTTACCCAATATTATGATGGAGGGTCTTCCTGCGAAATGGATAATATGACGAATTAATGTGGCACATGTGGGGCTACAGATGTTAAATGTTTGGCATATCACGGCTGGAAGCTCATGATAGCTTTCTATGTAATACATGTAATTTACCAGAAAGTACCTTCTTGAAACCATGCCAACTTGTTTCAGTTATTTAAAAGCCGAACGATTTCCACCTAAAATTTCACCAAATCGACCCAAATGTCTCCGCTCAAAAGATAAGAAAGTCTCCTGAGTGACATTTCAACAGGCTGTTCCTAACTTACAGCGAGATTGAACTCGCCTGAAGACAATGACAAGCTCCTCTCTGTCTAATGTCACTTCCCATTTCCAGGCCGACTGCTATCTGCTACTGGCTTCTGCCAATAATAGCTCATCAAAACAACACAACCCTTCTTGGCACCAAAATAAAGGCAGCGGTCCACGTCTGTGCCACTCAGTTGTCAATTAAGAGTCCTCTTCACACTGACACTTGTGACTTAAAAGAAACAGTCGAGAATGTGATGAATTTGAGCCGACAGATGAGAAGGCAGTACGCTGCGTTGCAGTACCATAATGCGCTTGAGATATGGATAACAACTGACACCACTGGCAGGTCTTATGAAGTTTGATTTCATTTGTCAGGCCTCTTCTACTTTGTCTTTTAGCTCACTCGCTCCCTCTCTCCTCAATCATCGTGGTAATAGCTCATTCTGATAGCCTGAAGACACTCATGCTCACTTCCATTTAAAATGCAAAGCCACAAATATAGTAGGTGCTGCTATGGGCTACACATCAAGATGGCATCATGTGTTGTATCTAATGTTTTATTGCAAATGTATATGTAATTGCATGAAAAGAAGCAAAATGGATGTCCACGGGGTGTTCTGATCTCTGAATTTCACACAATTTCACAACACGGAAATACATACAGATGAACGCTTATCACGTAAACCCCAAACGACAGAGAAATAACCATCAACCTCAGTATTTGATCACTAAGTAGACAAATGGAGCAGTAAGTGTCCAAGCCTGTCTCTGCGAATACCTTGCATGCTTGTCTCCAGCCGACCACATGACGCTAATTCCTGACTGAAGCGCTCCTCCTGCGTATCCCTAATCCTGCCTGTGAAATGTGACAAGATCATTCTTTAGGCCTACTTTAGTCTGAATAATCTGCCCATCACAGACATTCATCCCAACCTGCACAGTGCTTCCAGTGTCATAACACGCTACCTGTACATTTTCACCCCGGCTTAGGCTCCATAAATTAAATCTAGACAAGTAAATGTGAGGGATCAGCATCCAGAGCTGCACGTGTGCAGATGTGGAGAATGTTGATTTTACATGGACTGCTTCACAAACAAATGTACCTTGTGTGGCATCTTTCTGACTCAATTGGGATTCAACACTCACATAAATCAAGTGATTATCAATGGCTAAAATTGCTGAAATTATTAATCGATTAATCGATTAGTGGAGCGACAGGAAATTTGTTATGATAATTGATTATTTATCAAGCAAAAAATACAAAACTTTCTCTGTTTCCAGCTTCTCTAATGTGCGGATTTGCTGCTGTTTTTTTCTTGTTAGTGTCCCTATAAATTGTTGTTGAGTGTTGGTCAGACAAAACACATTCTAGAAAATGGTGATTAGCATTTTACATCAATTTCCGTCACGACTGATCAATTAAATCGAGAATACAATCGACAAATTTATCGATAATGAAAATAATCATTAGATGGAGCCTTTATTGTGATCAAAATTAGCTCAATTGAGTCACGTGCCATACTTAAATGTCATCAAATGTGGAAATGATGGCGGTGTCTTTTCCTAAAGCCACCAGACGAGTAGATGCAGTACAGTAGGTCTTACAGGAGCTTCATGAAGTTTCCACAAAGTTCTAAGCCAGTAATGTGGCAGCTGTCAGGTTGAATTGAGCCATTAGTTCCAGTGCTAACAGGGAGGGTAGGTGAAGTTAACTCCTCTCTACAGCATGACTACAACCCGTCAGGATCCTCACCTACCTGATGGCAAGTGGACGACAGCATATAATCTCCATAGGCTTTACTTGCTACTCCTGACCAACTTTAACTAATTGAGGAGACAAAGTGAAAAAGACCCTTCACCGCCGTGATCTTGGCTGCACCTCAACTTTTCTAACTCTCTCTGTCATGCTGCGCTTCCATCGCCTGACTTCCGGCGAGATAGTGTAAGTTCTTCATGTCAGCTCCGAGTTGAGCTCTTGCAAATGATGTCAGTGCTACAGTATTTGACACAGACGGGGGGGAAAAAAGATCTTGGGTGTAGTCAAGGGGAATGGGTATGACTTCTAAGTATCTGAAATGTCCTGTCTTAAACACATAATATCTGTAATACTTTCTGACACTTTCTCCTATAACCTCTTATTCTCTGCCAGCTTCTGTGGGGCCTTTTTTCCCTCTCTGGGCGCAGAAGAAAAGCAGTCTATTTTCTTGTCATATTTGGTTGAAAGGCGACTCTCAACTTGGAGTCTAATTTCCTGCACTTTAAAGACAGTCCACATGCAAGGTGCATTACCATGCTATCAAGGTGATGGGAGCAATTTCAAGCTGTCAGTCAGTCATGGAAATATCAGAGACTTGATGTCTACTGCAACCTGTCAAAGGCTCCTGTGAAGTGTTGGAGAGCGCAATTTGAGTCTTATTCACTCAACACCATTTACTTGTCAGTGTAGCTCTGTTTTACTCTGGATGGTAGTTCATAATGAGATGGGGATATAATATAGACATATATATAGCTACTTAAATGAAGAGGTCAAACTGAGGCATGTTTTTAAAAAATATATATATAGAAGAACATGTACAGATACAGTTATATCATAAATAGAGCAGTTATATTATAAATGCCTAGCCCAAGTATAAAACTGCTGCATCTCATATGATCACACAGTTCTTGCTTCACAGACAGCAGTTAGTTAAGGCTGTTAATTTCCCGATAGACGCACCACTCTGGGTGACACACTGGGGCTGTACTTAACCATTATTAATGTGACAGGCCTCAGTGCAAAGCAAATCAATTAAACAGGAGCAATCACCATAGTCTGGATAACGGCCTTTTAAGACTGTTTTCATGTGACAAGGAGGTCCTCGATCTAGGCCTCTGCGCCAGGACCTGACAGGTCAAGAAAGCGGCATGAAACAATAGCACCTTCTAACCATCATCTCCCCTTTTTACCTGTCAGATCCAGTCGGCCTGTCTAGCTGCCGACGTGGCACGCCCTGCGCCGGCTGCCACAAGGTGAATTTTCATGTCATGTCGAGGGAATTTCTTATTCCATTTGCTTAGCATTACAATGCTGCATTTATCGACCATATCCTTTTTTGAAAGCTATATGTCAAGGGCTTTTGCACCTGAGTTTTTCCTTTTTTTTCTAGTAGTTTCTGTTATAGGTCCTTTGGGATGTTTTAATGTACATGTGCAAGTCAAAAGAGAGCCGAATATTCAGACTGGAGCAGTGACTTACCTCCGTGCTGCTGTTCCACTACTGCCTGCAACCTCCACAGTGTCTGGAAAAGAAAAGCAGATGTCACAAAAATGTCACTTTTACACTTCATCATTAGGTCAGATATCACATACTGGAACAAATAATGACACAGAGATTCCAAATTTGATGGTTCTTTAAAGTGATGTGAACTACACTATGATCTGTTTAATCAGCCCTGTAGTAACCACCCTACTTGCAGGGCTGAATTGTACAAATACACATTATACAATTATGCATTATACAATACAGTCACAATAGCGGCTCCTGACACTGTGACTTTAATTGCCATTATTTTTAATTTTTAAATCAACTCCAGTAATAAATTGTGACGTTGTTGTTTCTGCACATGAGCACTACTACTGTGCATTAAATCAAGACTAAGAGTGATCATGAGCCACTGAAGCAGTGAAGGCAGGTGGAGGATAATCACACCTACACCCCACAAATTTAGCTCATTAAAATTTTATATGAACCTCAGTAAATTCAAAGAAACACCATAAGAGGTAAATATGTCCTTTCAAAAACTGAATAATATTCTGAAAAGCATTTATTGTCTTTTTTAAATCAACCTGTATGGTGTTTATTTTTTGCCCAGTGTTTTATTTATGGTTTTGTTTGTTATTTTTTGTCAAGGACAAAGAGAGGAATAAGGACAACCAATTGCCAACAGTGTGACAAAAAACAAATAATATAAGCTTTTATTATCATTATTTAAAATTAATTTTATAAACACATTTACATGTTTTTACTTTTTTCTGAATAAAAAAATATCATGTCTAGTGGATGAAAAGGTTATATTTTGCATCTTCTTTGCAAGAAACTGGGCAGATATTTTACTGAATCAACAAAGTTTGCATGTTGCACTCAGTTTACCCTTCTCTTCATTTGCAAAAGTGAATTTTGAGCTCTATGGAACTTTGAACTGTATAATCATGGACTTGAAGCACCCAACCCTGCTTGTAAACGCTTGTATCTGCACGGACTCTGGGTGATTCATAAACGTGTCCCTGTGAGAAATACTAGCAGGAGATTTCAAGCTTTCTGTTTAAAAGTAATGAATAACGGCGACGAAAAAATGTGCAGCCATTTAAGGATAAAGCCGAGAATTTGGTGTCTGCTGCGGCGAGCCATCCATCACGTCCACAATAAAGGAGTTTTTGCCTGACGGTCGAAATTTATGGTCGCCCTTCTCTGCCCTAATAACTCAAAGCGCTGTGTCAGAGCCTGACAGCCGTTGCCGAAAACAGCACCCCTGTTATCAATCAAAAAACACTTGCATATGTTTAACTTTCGCCTGATCAGCAAGACATTTATAGGCTATTGAGTAATAAGATAAGTGGGTCTATTTCAATGAGAAGAAATGTGGAAGCTTTAATGATTAATGGCAGCCACAAGAGGGGCTTTTAAATCGCTCTTGGAATAAAAAAGAAGGAATTTTTGGCTTGAATGTGGCGGAATATTTTTTAATTTCAGAGACAAAAACACTTGAAAAATCACATGCTACTAAATGCCTGTAGCAGAACTGAAGCTCTGTAAAAATGCCTTCGAGCTTATCTTCAATTAAACAGTCTTGAATTATAAGACCAGACACATTTTAACAGGCCTAAATGATGATGGAGGAGCGAGTGAGAGACACATCCCTTCTTCTCTCTACTTTTCGTGGATTCATTTTACAGTGGTTGACCTGAATCTGACTCAGAAGAGGCGAGAGGACAGCTGACAGATAACTGGCGTCCAGGACAGGGAACTGACAGATGACAGGCTGTGTGATTGAGAGGAGAAAGTTGCAGAAAATGTGGAACATGCCGATGGATATCGGTACACGTTGGAGTGAATATCTGGCCAGAAAAGTTGGTTATTTTTCTTGTTTTCGAGCCAGAAGTTCTTCATTAATGAGTCAAGTGCTCCAAAGACAGACTCTTTTGTCATCTCTTGCACGGATCAAGCATTAAGATGGGCTTAAACTGCGTTTATCCACGTGAAAATTAGCTCAAATTCACTTACTTGTAGTTAGAACAAGGAGTGTAAATAATAATTTGACCTTAGGTGTCAATTTACCAAATGTCGTAAATTTAAAGCATGTTCTTAAGTAAAACGTTAAGAAATCGTGTTAATTAAAATATGTCTAGTGCTACCTTAACATGGCCAAAACCTCTTCATCTTCACCCCGTGGTTATCCTGGTCCACCTACCCTGAAACCACACAGGACGCAGGGGCGGCGCATGCGTCAAAGCGCCAATTACGCAAAGACGCATATGAAAACTCAAAATTAAAAGCGCTCGGAGTGGGTGAAATGTGAAATACACACCCGTGTGATGAGGAAACGTCACATTCCCTCGACCCTCCGATCACCTCGGGGTCTCTTTTTGATTGGGAGGCGGCAAAAGGCTGTGATCTGCGGACTAACTCAGATGCTGCTCGAGAGGAGGCGGAGTGATCCCTCCTGCCCTACGACTCACGTAAACCGAGTCTGCTCTCGGACCCGCAACCACTGTCAGAGCGAAGCCGGGAATGAAGCAACGCGGCTGTGATACACACGGATCCTCCTCACACACTCCGCGTCTCTTTTAAGGATTTAACATTATTGTTTTTATCTTTGGCAAAAGGCTATAACCGTCTGACGTCTTGCGTGTTGGCTTTCTTTACCCTACACATGTATTTCTCAACCATTTCCACGAGAATTGGGTCATGATCACATCGCCCACGGTCTCTGTCCTGAGAAATAGCACGAATCCAGCGTGGGAGAGCGGCTCCTCGGGGGAGAAGGGCGCAGTGAAGATCAGCCAGCTAACCGTCCACAACTCCGTTCCTCCCGCAGACCCTTCTCGCCAAGCCAGTCGCCTTCCCATAAAGGTTTTGAAAATGCTCACGGCTCGGGCAGGACACATTTTGCACCCGGAGTACCTCCAGCCTTTACCGTCCACCCCGATCGGTCCCATTGAGGTAAGCACTAAAACATTTTTTTGTGAAAACGTTTGCGCACACGGGCATCAATTCGCTTAAACTACAAAGTGTCTCCCTCGGAAATCACTGGACTTCCATCCCGCTATCATCGGATGAATTTTGTGGACAAATTTGGGTCAATAACTGCTGACAAACAAGATCTAATTTAGAATAACAAACACATTATTTGATAGATGACGGAATAACCCTGAATTCTCTCCTAATGACCTAGACCTGATTTGATTGAGTTGATTTCTTAACATTTTGGTTGATCTTTTTTCTCTCTGCATGAACCGATGTGTCGAATTTGGACTCACTTTGAAAATTAATAACCTTGTTGTAGGAAATTGATGCCAGTACGTGTAATGTCGTTTCGGACGTGTGGCAGTTCGCCAATCTTATCTTCTATCTCATGTAAAACAGCTGTGTGTGTATGTTCGCCCTTACATGCCTATTGTGCTGAGTTGTTTTAAGTTTCATCCCGAGATAAGTTTATGCGCAATGCGTAAAATACGCGGAACGGTCATATGTACGTATTTACTACCAAAAATATTATGTACAAGTGCTTTTATGGACGTCATTAATTGTGTTTTGTCCTATTTCACAGCTGGATGCCAAGAAAAGTCCACTGGCTCTTTTGGCTCAAACATGCTCTCAGATTGGAAAACCGGACCCGCCGTCCTCCTCCAAACTGTCCTCTGTGACCTCAAATGGATCTAGTGACAAGGAGACCAAATCCGGTCCGCTGAAAATGAGCGACATCGGAGCCGATGACAAATCTAGCTTCAAACCTTACTCTAAATCGTCAGAGAAGAAGGACTCGAGCAGCAGCCTCAGTGGAGATAAAACCAGTTTCCGAGTGCCTAGCGCCACCTGCCAGCCGTTCACCCCCAGGACAGGCAGCCCCAGCTCCTGCACCTCCGTCTCTCCACTGCCGTCTGAGGGCAAAGCGGGGGACAAGGAGGAAACGAAGGAGTCTGACAGCAATAAAAGCAGTACAACAGAGAGTAACGGCAGCCATAGGATAAGTGGAATTACCTCGGATGGCAGCCAACACCAGGAGAACACATCTGGATCCAAGACTGTTACATCAGATTCGCCATGCGTAACCTCATCGTCCTCCTCCGTCATCGGCTCTGGACTGGTGGCCCCCGTTTCCCCCTATAAGCCTGGTCACACAGTTTTCCCCTTGCCACCTGCTGGTATTTCCTATCCTGGAAGTTTAGCGGGTGCCTATGCAGGTTATCCGCAGCCGTTCCTCCCTCCTGGAATGACCCTTGACCCCACCAAATCCAGCAGCCAGCTTCTGAGCGCACAGTTCGCTGCTGCCAGCTCACTGGGATGCAGTAAAGCAGGAACGAGTCCATTAGCTGGAGCGTCCCCGCCGTCCCTCATGTCTGCTAGTCTGTGTAGAGACCCCTACTGCCTGAGCTACCACTGCACAAGCCATTTGTCTGGTGCATCCAGCGCCAACTGCGCACATGACTCTGCGGCTGCTGCTGCTGCGGCCGCCACGGCGCTGAAATCTGGATACCCGCTCATGTACCCAGCGCACCCGTTACACGGCGTGCACTCCTCAGCCCCGTCCTTCGGCGGCCATCCGTTGTATCCTTACGGGTTTATACTGCCCAATGACCCCCTTCCGCACGTTTGTAACTGGGTGTCTGCTAACGGACCTTGCGACAAGCGCTTTTCCTCCTCGGAGGAGCTGCTCAGCCACTTGCGGACTCACACGGCCTTTGCAGGTACGGAGAAGTTGATATCTGGGTACCCGGGGTCTTCTTCCCTCGCCAACGCCGCTGCCGCCGCTGCCATGGCTTGTCACATGCATATGCCTCCTAATGGCAGCCCAGGCAGCCCCAGCACGCTGGCCCTCAGGGGCCCCCATCACCCACTCGGACTGAGCAGCCGCTATCACCCGTATTCAAAGAGCCCCCTGCCCACTCCCGGAGCCCCGGTGCCGGTGCCTGCAGCCACTGGGCCATATTACTCCCCGTACGCCTTGTATGGACAAAGACTGACAACAGCCTCGGCCTTAGGATACCAGTAGAGACAAAGAATTATACATTTATAAAGGAGATTTAGGCCCAATGAGTTTTATATTGTACTTCATGCAGGGACTGGATCCATGTGGGGATCAGTGTATTTATTTGCGATAGCTTCAAGCGTGACTAAAAATAAAAAATAATTATAATATAACTTTCAACAGCCTCAATGTGCATTATTTTACACAAGAGACATTTTGGGTCATGTTTACCTGCTGTGCATCGAAAATTATTTTTCTGCTTATTTAAAATGGGACTTTTTCTGCCCCCCCAACCACTAACATGGATTTGATTCTTTATGCTGAATCGACTGTTAAGTCCTGCAAAAAGTTATTTTAATATCTGCCTTACGAGTTAAAGGGTCGCCTGTGCTGAGTGATTTGACAGAATGATGGACGTGGAAAATCAGTCACAGCAGCTTCTTCAGAATTGTCATTGATTTATTTTGTGGGGCTGCTGTGGCCTCATGAAACATGAAGCCCGTTTTTACCCGGATGGCGGTTTTAAAGCTTGAGGCAGCTCTAAAGTTGCTTATAGTGTTCTATTTTTTTACAGAACTTTTTTTTTTAAATTACACATTTACTATTTTTTGGTCAAAAAGCCTTTTAGTTTTAAGAAAAAGGAATTTATCTCATTGCCTAAATCTTTTTTTCTTTTCTTCCATTTTGTTTCAGGATGTTGGTTTGACTGTGCAATGGGCTTATTTAACCAAAAATATATTACTAATTTACTAAATTGATCATTATATTGTGTAAGAGGCTGTGGCAAACACAAATACATTTAAAGAGTATTTATATCTTAATTGTGAACAGTCATGACGAAATTTAACAAATTTCCTTTCTAGTCATAACTTTGGGTTTCTGTTTTGTGTAACCATTTCATGTTTTTTTATATTTCATACAAGATAATATCTTGGATGAATGAGGCTTCTATAACCATGTATGTTTTTGTTTTATTAACTTATGGTGACAAGGAGCTAAACGCACTTGGTAGATTATGTTGTGAAGGCCTTATAGTGCTGTAACTACAGTCTGTGCGTGTGTGCGTGTGCGGTATCTCTTGGCCTCATCAGAACATGCTGAATCTTCTCAATCATGAGGTCATGGATTATCGTTTCATTAATGAAGACAAATGAGCTACTGATATCAGCGAGGAGCTCTCTAAACAAAGATTTACGATGACACCAGATGTGGGATGTTTCCACAGCTTTTGTGATTGCTGTAATGAAGCCATGAAGCAGAGAGCATGAAATAAAACAAGGCCTAACTATTTAATCAGCCCCTTAAAACAAATCAACTAAATCAAGCCAACAGTGTCATTATCCGTCCGCAGTAAATCAGGCTGCTCTCCAGCAATAAAATCACCATCATTAACGGTCAGATGTCATATTCATCAAACAAACCCATCTTTCATGTAGATTAGTCCAAAACATAGCTCAGTGATATATGCTAATAAAGCCCCTAACCCACAATTCAGCACCGCATCCAGTCTACCATGAAGCCAGCCAGCGTGGATCATATGTGATGCCTCTTTTTTTCATTCATAAACAGCACATCAATGTGATGTGAACAAACGGATCTTTGAACGTAATTCCTCAACATTTAATTCGATGTGTGACACTTCTGTGTAAATTTACACATCCTCTTATGTCTGCGCATATAAACCAGTCAGTAAATTATTCAGTACATTAAATTTTATAGGATCAGCTGATGCATTAGTTTGAATTTAGGAATGGACTTAAAGTCTGTGGACTACAGCAGAGCATCTCTGCTCTTTACATGTGGACTGAATGTTTAGAAAATTATAATAAGCAAGTCTTGGTTTTTAGGTGTTTAGTTATTTCTTGTGTGGGAACTTAATATACTATTAATGAGTAAAAAAAAAACATGATTATTAAGTGAAGGATTTTATAATATTAATAGTTTTTTTTAGTGGGTTTGTTTGTTTTTGTTTTCTTTCACAGGAAGTCTCATTAAAATCAAGAACTCTATTCCAAGGGAGAAATCAGAGCAAAGGACCAACACACAAGATCACAAATTAGTCTCATGATACAGTCATTACACACAGACTTTCGCAAAATATAAAAAAAAAAAATATCAGTAAGGAAAGTCCCTCGGATGAATAAGTGTCTCTAAAGTTAAAATATGTTGCCATTATTCTAGCAGAAAGTTGCATGGAAAAGAGTTTTCCCTCTGCAGCTCAGTTTTGGTAACTAATCTGCTGTCTTTAGCTTTGCATTCAACTATATGGATGAAAAATATACTTAAATATGTCGCCTTATAAATAAAAACTGTATATGCTGCTGTGGTAAATGGTATCCGATCGTAATCCACCATAAATAATACTGTATAAGTGGATTGTATAATGTTTTTTGCTGTTTTCATCTCCAGAAGAAGAACACAATAACATTTTTTTAGTTTATGAGCAAGTTATTCAACATTAGTTTTGTTGAACAATCTGCTATCTAACCAGTATTTATGATAATATATGTATTCTATCAATTATATCACCATTTTGGCCATGGATCAACAATTTGAGCCTGATTTAGAAAAAGTTTTAACATTATTAAGGAGGTCTAGAGGTTATCGGGGGCAGATGCTGCATCATATGGATACAGGTATAGGTACATCTGTTTATAACATTAACTGGCTCAGTGGACTTCAATACAACCATCCTACAACGGTAAAGTCTATCACTTGCTTTCAAGTGACAGATGATCTCTTCCCCACATGCTCGAATCTAAAATACTGTCAGGACACGAGACACTGGATGGCTTTGTGACTCCACGTTGAATCACAGGGACGGCCCCACCTGCTCTGCTTTGAACTGCAGCATGAGCAAGACTCATGGCCTTTCACCTGCGGGGGAACGGATCAGCACAGCGCGGCCCGTCGCAGACACATGTTGAAAATTGTGTTCTGTGTATGCGTTACGGCCTGCATGCGCGTCACTTCGGCACAGCTGCACGCCATGTGTTGCGCTGTCTATGGAGTGTTATGGTTGAAGGCAGTGGACATCATCACTGCTACACCGAGCTGACGTTGCTCGGAAATGGACTTTTCACAAATTCATCAAATACATAAATCAACCAGCTTTCAAACACTTGTTATACATGTTGCAATTATATAATGAATTTAACACCCTTTTGTCAGCTTTATTAATGATCCAATCAAGGTATTTCCTTGTCGTTACATAAACTTTCGCTGCTTTGAATAGAAATTCCTCACTGCTTATGTACTCTGGAGAGGCAGGCGGATCTCTGTTTACAGACGCAAAGGAAAAACCAATGACCTTTTGCATGTTCAATCAGCTGAGAAGTGCGTCTTCCATCATCCTAAGAAACATGGTGGTTTATTTTTGCAGGAGAAAGGCTTTTGCTTCTCCAAACAAGCCCCGTATTTATCATCACTCCATCATTTCCTCCCTTTGACAAGCAAAGTAAACGGTAGGAATACAAAGTTAAAAGCTAGGGTTTTTACTGAGCCGTTGACCTTTGGAGCTTGTCTTCTTCTATTAACTTTAGTGAGGCATCATAAAATGAAGCTTGGTATCCTGAGATTATCTTAATGTGGACAACTTGTGTGTGTGTGTGTGTGTGTATTTCCTGCATACTCACGATAAAGTGTGTCTTTTTGAGTTATAAGCCAGCCGATTGGAAACGGAGAGAAGGGGAATTTTTCCCTTGTAGGCAGTCTGTCAACACACAAAGCAAAGGAAAGAGCAACAGTGAGTTAAACAGTGGGCCCTTGTCTTTCAGCACTCAACATTCCCTATAATTTACACACCACTGACAGGGGCCATATTTAAGTCTGTCATAGGCGGCAAACTTTTTGTCTCCAAACGTCTTGCTCACAGTTAGTCGGCTTCTGCTATGGTCCGGGTGATTAATGACTTATAGCCTTATTGTGTGGAGGTGGCTAATTAACTACAGGCTGACTGAAGAGACACGCTATGAAAACCTCCTCTGATAACCCCAACTTTTTCCCCTCCTCGTCTTGGCATGTGGAAGCTCTTATTGACAAATTTGCAAGAAGCAGACTAACGTTGAGTAAGATGAATGGCCTCCGCGAACAGTAAACAGCCTTTAATTTAACAGTGTTTAAATGTATGACACACTGGCATTGTGCTTCCTCGCTGTTCGTGCTCTCTGGTCGAGAAACGCAGCCAAAGTTCCCCCGCTGTAGGTTTAAAATTAGGCTTGGCATATTCATGGAGGGAGTTTCTGGGTGCGCGGGCTGGCAAACGTGTTCATAAGCCTCTAAGTTTTCGGCAGTCCCTCCAGACTGACAACCTGAGACAAAGACAGTTTCTTTCGCATACTACGCGTAAACATGTGGAGCGGGCAGCCAATGTGAAGGAGATCTGATACAGCCATAAACAAATAAATATATTTTGTAGAGCCAGCAGAGGAGGAAGACAAAGAAAACATTATGTTGCACAAGCTGTTCCTTAAGGTCAGCGGCTCATTGTGGCAGACACACGACTGGCCAGAAATTGCGCAGCCATCCCTTCCACTTTATCTCCCTCTTCCTATTATTAGGTTTGTTAACATACTGTATTGCCGTGTTTGCAGTCATGTCGACAGGCTAACTTAATCAAGTTACTATCGAACTCGTGTGCTTCGCCCAGTGCGACAGTTTTAGTGCCAGAATTATTGCCTTGACCTATGAGAGGAAATTAGCTGTGGACACAACTTGGTGACTTTTGTTCCTGGTGAAAAAAAAATATTTACCAGAACAGTGACAATGATGGAAAATAGCAGGGAACAAAAAAAAAAAAAAAAAAAGTCCCTTCAATAACGTTGCAAATGAAAAATGCCACGTGGACCCAAAGTGGTGCAAAATGCATAATGCCAGCTGGCAGACCATTACAGGTGATGGACATACCTAAGTCAAATATAACAGACTGCTGTTCATTAATATACAGGAGGGCCTGCAGAATCAAGCCTGCCATCTGGTTAAATCGACAGAGTAATCTACAGCTCGTGATTAGGGCTGAGGAGCAGAGTTTCTCTTTAATCTTTTTCAGCTTTCAGAAAAAAATTTCCATCTGCACCATGTGGCACATCATTTTTCTTTAAGACAAATGGACTGTTTTTGTATGATCCAAAATTAAATCAGCAGAAAACAATCAATCTTGTAAAAGGCCTGGGAAAAGAATTGAGATTTGGAGTCTTTGGTGTCTCACCTCTCACTTTTCTCGCCCGACTGGCTTTGCAGCCATCAGCATTCTTCCCATGATGCTCTCTGCTCAGTGCCATCACACGGCCTATACCAAGCCCTGAACTAATGATGAATATGAAAATGGGCCTTAATATAGTGATCCCTCTTCAGCTTTGTCCCCTATGGCGCTCCACAACAGATGGTGACCTGTGAGAGTCTTTGACACCAGAACCAAAATCCACACTGAGGCATAAAAGAAGACAAAATACTTCAAGTCATCCTGTCTGCAAATTAGTGAGATGACACAACTGTCAGGTGCCAGCCTCCTGTGACAGTTGCCCCCTCCCCATTACAGGAGCAGCGATGCTTTCACTGCACGACAAAAGGGAAATGGGTGCATGTTTTTTTATAGGAGACCTGTCTGTCAGCTGGCTCTCAAGTCATAACAAATCACCAGCACTCAGCTGAGGCTGAACATTCAGGGCATCAGGAGGAAGACGGATGACCTGCAGGCCTTTGAAGTGCTCTGGCAGTTCAGATGGCTCAGCGGCGCTGACAGAGAAATATACACAACAGAGCAACCAATAATGAGAACATTAAACATTCCAGCCACCTGACAGGCTGACAAAAACAGCCTGGCCCCACATCAATCATCCGCTGAGACATAACCTTGACAATTAGTCCCATCTGATACTCCCCGTAACCCCTGGGCCTGCACTGCAATGTGACTCCACTTAAGAAGGAGAAAGCCAAAGAGCTTAATCTAATTCCTTAATTCTGATTGATAAAGACATAGTAGCAACAGAGACCGCAATATATATCGGTTCAACACATGATGGATTTGGAATCAGTTGGCAAGCTCTTTGTAAAGTAATGACTCTCTGAGGATAGATCTGAAAATAGAAAAATGCACATACTGTAGTTCAATTATTTTCCTGGCTGCCTCTGAAGATGTTGCGGCTAAGAACACACAAAAATAAAATGTATCCAGCATATGTTTATGGCTTTGCCTGCTCAAATATGTGTTTTAACGCCCCACAGGCATTTGGAAGCTATATAAGTACTTGTAGCAGAGCCAGCGTTTCAATATAACTCAAGGCATAGATTCAACATGAATAGTTTTTTAATGCTCGTCTAACGAGGTTACATATCTTAACATCTGTATCTGTGTAAACATGTGCTAAATGTCAAGTCTGCTATTAAAAAGCACTATAAATTTTGCAGACTTAATATCATTAATGTTATGAAAAATAATAATTCCAGCGCTTTTTCTTGTGAGCGTACTCCTCATTAGCCATGTACAGAATATTTTTCAGTCTTGCCCATGCTCTACACTCCAAATTTAAGGCAGTTGACCCTCCGAAAAAAGCAAGGGGCCATGTTGTCATCACTCCATTCACTCTATGTAGTTACCATATGACAAATGAGCCATATGAAATGACATTTCCCTTTTGCCTTCACACCTGTAGAGAAAAAGCAAAGCGTACGACAGATGGATGGATGGCAGAACCTCAAAACTACTGTATCTCCCACTCGTTTGGCAAAATGGAAAGAGCCGGGCCGATGACTGTTTACAAAAACTACCTGAGACAGAGCTGCGGAGTTCCAAGCCATGAGGATGATAAATGGCTTCTCTAACCCTGTGGGACTGCAGACCCAAATGAGGACAGAGCTAATTGCCGTGCGAAATACTTTGGCATGAATGGAAAGAAAATGCAGGCGAGCCGCGGCCAAAAAAGGGCCCAGTTGCTGCTCTGAACTCCTAGCTGGCTTTTGCTTACAAGAGTTCACTCGGTGTCCATAAATCATGGACTGCTTACAGCTGAAACTGCCCTTAGTCATCAACATGCAATAGACTGAGTGACAGATTCCATCCTGACTACATTAGCCCCTGGTTCAAACGAGGCTCCTTTTTTTAACTCTCCTACCATCTTGAAGCTCACAGGAAATGAAAACCAGATGGCTGAGGATTGCTGTGTACAACATAAAGCTGGACTCATATGGGAGAAAAAGACACAAAAGAGTAAAAAAAAGAAAAAAGAAAAGTGCATCCATTGTTGGAGGAAATGACAGGGGTCAATTTGAGGTATCCTGGGTTTTTGATATCCTTCAAATACTGCTTCAGATATGGTTTTATCCAGAGGCTATGATCTGCAGCACATTACTCATTTTCAGCTGACAGGAGAACTGAAATGCGGTTTCAGCCTGTGTTACACCCACACAGGTGAGCACAAGTGTAAACTCTACAGTCATTCTCAGCTCCATCTGTGATTTCTGAACTCCAAACCATCTTGAATTTCTTATTTTAATGAGAAGAAATGTTTAGAGATGTTTTAATTGCGTCGGGGTTAAGGTTCTGTATCCATATAATCACAGTCGTAGACAGTAATGGGATACATGTGCCAGATATTTTTTTTGTGGCTAATTGATTTGTTTTTAAAACACATTACATGTTTTTGGACAACTTGAAGGTCTATGGCACAGAGGAATGTGCTATATCAGACTGTGGCTACTGAGGAAATACTTTTGGTTTTTTCATGGGATTTGTTGACAATAAGACAAATTATCACCAGACTTAAAGTATCTTAAACCCTGTAAAGACATCTAAAGTGTAATTTTGTTTTGTTTTGAATCACAGTCACATTTGATCACTATTTAAGTGTCAGTTAAACCAAATTACTTATAAAACACCTGGAACTAGTTTACTTTCTACCAAAGAAGTCCCTCTTAAAACTGTTCATTGTTTCTGAGTGAAAGTGTTGTGGTTATTTTTTAAATTTTTTTATTTTTTTATTCAATGCTTTGAGCATCCCAAACCAAATTCCATTCACCACCATTGTATTGGGGTGGAGGCAAAAACCTCAGCGGCAGATCAAATCAGTATCAAAATCTGTACAAAAATAAATACATTTTTCTTTCTCAACAAATTTCATGTGCAGAGCCAAACCAACAATGAATTGTTCCTGCTGTCATGTATTGTGTGGGTATCTAAAGCCTGATATATCTTATTCCTCTGTGCTGTAGAATAAAAAAAAATGCTTATGGTCAGGTTAATTTGTTTAGAAACGGCTCCAAAGACTAATGACAGCGATCACATTTTCAGTCTCCAGAGAGTAGTTCCATGTAAGGCAGACGCCACTGAGCGTGTGCGGAATTGCGGTTCCGTTTAAGAGCTTTGCTAGCTTGTTGTGCTACACATCACAACCTCTTGACTTTGTACCAGTTCATTGAGAAATTAACAATGTAGCACAAAGTCAGCAACCACTGACGTGTTTTTTATAGTTTTTGGACAACAACAGTGGTCTAGGGCACAGAGGAATAAGATATATTAAGATATACATCAGGCTTAGAATACACACACAATACTTTTAAGTAGATCAATTCATTGTTGGTTTGGCTCTGCACATGAGATTTGTTGACAGTAAGAAAAATATCCTGTAAGTGTAATCAGGGAATTGCAGCAGGTCTCTGGTCTGTGTGTCAATATGTTTAATACCCAAGTAGATCAGAGCAGACCTGCTATCAGCTCTAATCATATGGTGTGTCAGGTATGTCTCCTGGGGATCTGCTCCAAATATATTTAATTCCTTTTAATTAGACCTAAACCTAATAAGTAGAGCTTATAGTTGATAAATGTTTGCTCATGAGCCTAAGTACTGGCATGATTAGACCTTTAAAGTGTTCCTCTGTAATGGAAAGGCCATGAAGCACGTTATGTTCAGCTGCATAAGTAAACATCAAAGTAAAATTACAAAGAGCCTCATGCGGACACGGAGAGCTGCTTTACAGCAACAAATGGCTGCAATATACTGTAACGCAATTTATAGCACAAAGTCAGCCTTTGTTTCTAATAACCTTGATTTATACACATTTATGTCAGTATATATTCCTTATGCAAGCTGCAGTCAATTATATTTTTACTTTTTTGCCACCATCAAGCAGACCTATGAAATATTCCCACCTGCCCTTCATGCCATAACATTTGTGTTTTTATTTTATGAGGAAAGCTGGTGGTGACTCATTTTAATTCAATTGCATGAACCGGAGGCACAATCTGTTTTTCATGTTCACTGGCTCCGGCTGAAAACACCTGCCCTGTTCTCACAGCTAATATATTAAGTAGTAAGTGGCTGAGCAGATGTTGTAGGGTCAGCAGGGAGTCCAGGGCCTATAGAGCGCTCAATATTTATTGGACCGGATCAGAAGGCAATGACATGAGCCGTCTTCTCACTTGATAAATCACGTTTTACATACAGGTAGAAGCCAGAGCATGCTCTACCTTCCTAGAAACACCTTTTCCAATTTGTCAGCCTCTAAATCGTTACAAGGGCCTGATCAGCAGGTATTTCTACTTCTAGAAATGCATCGCCAATCAGGAAGAAACCTCTTGGAAAAACAGTTAACTCGCAACTTTTTCACTGGAAACTGTAACACGCTGGAATCTTTTATTTGTGTTTGCTTTGCAATCATTCACAGAGATCAAAGTCCTGTGCTTAGGGCCTCGGTGTCAGCGAAAGACATTGATGACATCTCCCATTCACACCGAGTCTTCTCCTCACATCTCACATGCGCTCAGTCGTCACATCCCACAACAAAGAGAGACGCCCCGAGTTATCATCCATCAAACCGAGCCTTTTATGGCCCATCAAAAGACAATGAACTGCCAGAGTGAAAGGAGTGTTTGCAACATGAAGTGACAGCGAATACTCCAGACACAGATTAAACAGTGTTGGAAATGAGAGAGCTACATAATGTTTGGGTAATTTGTGAGAATTAGACGTTATGATTCATCTTTATGAAGGGAAAGAAGCTCAGATATAAGCACACCACGGGTCCCTGCTCTGATATTTCAGGCATCTCAATTTACTTTGGTTTTGAAGTGTAAGCTTCATACGGTTAAAGAGTGGAACACTGTTTTCAAACATCGTCAAATATCTTTAACGCCTCACTTCTAAGGTATGAGCTCAATGTTAAGATATAAAACAGACCTTCCAGGGCTTATTTTTCCACAAAGCATCCCATTTATTTCATCTACCATCAAAGAAAGGGAGGTTAAAGAATAAAGAGAGCTACTGGCAGTACAGTACATCATTGTGTACAATGGAAGACTTGCAACATAAACCATCAACGGGTCTTTGTATGTTATCTCCCATGGATTATTCCTCTCAAGTCAACCATCAAGCACTGCGGGTATGCGCAGTTGTGGTGTGCGCCACCACGTGCAGCGTAGATTTTGCTGAAGCATTCAGGCTGAGTGAAACAGGACACCAGCGTGATTATACTGTATCCTGTCTGTTTCTGATTTATTGTGACAGCAGAAACTCCCTGCAGAACCATGTCGTCAGAGAAACGCTGCTGAGAACACTCAAATTTACTAAATATACAACCACATATCTACTAATGTTGAACGGAAACAGACTGCTCATTTTTGGCTTGAAAAGTAGCAGCTGTGATTTTTTATTTTTTTTTCCTTACAGGCGCTTAAAGGGGTAATCCTCAAATTTTAACCACTAATGAGGAATTTAATGGTTTTGATCCTGTTCTGTAGGATATCTAAAAATGAATGACTGGCCATGAACCAAGGTACAAGTGATTAGTATACTAGTACATACAGTACTATATACAGTATATACACACAAGTATATACAGTTAGTATCTAATAAGGAATTGGGACACAGCAAATGTCCACAAATAGCTCTTTCACATACTTAATGAAGGAGTTGAGCTGTGGCTGTCTGTGGCGGTGTTTGTCTTCAGTGATTCACAGCAGTCAGTCTTTAGTCAGGTGTAAGGATGTTGCAGGCAGAGCCGCCTTGAAAAAGAACTGCTTCCTGGTGTAACCCACTAAATATGAACACTGGACAGGACCTTCTTATTGCAGATGAGGGTGATGGAGCAGGGTCAGATGGGGTTTGGGTGACTCTGGGCCTTGTTCTTGGTTGTATCTAAGGAGTCTCGTGATGCACGGCTGTCAGAGCCAGCCAGAAGTCTGGCCAGAGGAATGACACTCCACAGCGACCGTATGTGACCCTCCCTTGTTGTGTTGCACACTGGAACATCTTAATAACTGCTTACCTTCACGTTGTCTCACCGCACATGACGTTATGCACAGCTCTGTGTGCTATTTTAGGGACACTAGTGAACATTTCTGCATATGTTGCTTCTCTTGTTTAGCAATTCTCTGCTTTGAAAATTACATTTAAATTGTTCTAATCGGACACCCTGCAGTAAATTATCTCTGATACGATCTTGGTTTGTGATCCCCTTAAGGAATAATTGAAAATATACTTAACACTCTCATTAAAAGCTTCCCTGAATAATGTGCAATTGTTGCTTTTCGTCTGTCAGCCATTGCATGTAATTGTTGTAATATAGGTTTGTCGAGGGGGAAAAAAATATATATACTGTTTATAGCGGTATCACCTGAACACAGCACTTTGAGCATGAAGGGAGGCATTATTCAGAATAAATGGATTATCACGAAAACCAGCATAAATGACTCAATAAAACTGTTAAGCAGCCAGCGGTGGCCAACATGATTAATTGCAGGCGTTCCAAGACTGGATTTATTTTGTCTTTTATTTCTCCTTTAATGACTAGCCGCGAACACCACTCTTAATATATCGCCCATGTTTCTAGATTACCGGTGACTAATGAGGATTCAAAATGGCCGTTATCTACATTAATGTCTTTTTATTTGAAAAGTCAATACTGCCCGTGTGTATGTGTGTGTGTGTGTATGTGTGTGTGTGTGTGTGAGGAATATTCTAGTGAGAGCAACATGCAGTGATCCGTTAGAAGCCTCCCAATTAAAAGGGTTTTGGAACATATTAAGGTATTTTTATGAGTAAAAGGTTGTGTCGTTACCTTTGTATTTTTTCATTTTTTACCTCTATTGATATTCCTCATTCAAATAACAACACAATTTTGCTTCTCCATTTATCAACTAGATCTACTCAGCAGTATATTTACTATCCCTCCATCTGCATCTAAATTTTTTTTTTTTTTTTAAAAAAGGTGCAGTGTGTAGAATTTAGTGCCATCTAGTGGTGAGGTTGCAGATTGCACCAAACTGAATACCCCAAAAAGGCAAAACCCCTCTCCAGAGCCAGTATTTGGTTTGTCCGTTCTGGGCTACTGTAGAAACATGGCGGTCCAACATGGTGGGCTTGGCTCCCTATGTAAATATAAAGGGCTCATTCTAAGCTAACAAAAACACGATCAGTATTTTTAGGTGATTATACACTAATTAAAACATACTTATGAATATTATATTCCATTTCCGCCAAGTCCGTTCCGCTAGATGCCACTAAATTCTACACACTGCACCTTTAAGGGCTTCAAGATGTTGTCACCAATTTTCTCCGCAGGGGATCAATGTTCTGCATTTGTGGAATAAATGAAGCTATACTTTACATGGGGCTGTTTTCAAAGTGGTTTTAGCCCATGGAGGTATAGTGTACTCTTGGTGCAGGGCCTCTCAGAAGGCCTTGTGTTGAGGCAGGAGATATAGCTCAATTTAATGAAAGAGTCCAGCTCCGTAATGACCCCAGTGATTCATATATTCGTAAAGGAAATCAATCCCACATCAGCTAAGTGCAGAAACAGGATCTTCTACAGCCTTAAATCTTGGCATTGGGTAATATACACTAAACTGTAGGTTACATTAAACTGGAAAATGTCATTGATGTGCAAAATAAGACAGATGAAGTTCATTACAGAGCTGAAAACAGGTATAAAGACAAAACACTGACTCCAATAACGGGCTTTAGAGAGAACGTAAAACGCAGGCCCAAGGCAGTGCTTTGTCAGACTGGACTGTTGTGCCACCAGACTGTTGTTCTTTCCATCTATGATTTAACACAGCAGAGCATGGCTAGATGGCACCCGGGAGAGGACTTGATTTTCATGTTTGCCAATCTTCTTTTATACCTGCCCATGGTGACCATAAATATACTTTTATGCCTCCCAGAGAAATGCTTAAAGAAGCAGTTTGTCCCAAGTCCTGTATAGACTCGTGTGGCAATATTCTTGATTGATGACAGCAGCAAAGTTGAGAAGACGCCCCAGAGAGTTTTCCAATCTCGTTTGTTTGGGAGTTTTACATTTGAGCATAATTCCCGCTTGGCTGTATTTATGTGGGTTTTGGACTCCTCTATTCAGCCTTTTGTTCCCATAGTTCACTAATGAGGGAGGGCACCACCAGTGGTCATGGTCATCTCAAAGTGCTCTTTGTTGGGGGGCGGGGCCAAAAACAGGAGGACATCTTGGCTAGTGGACAGTGGGCTCTTGGTCAATTAATCCTTTTCAGGATCACTGATGGGTTTAGGCTTCATGTTCAGTCATGGTCGGGTGAAAACTAACGAGGGCTGCAACTAACTTGTTTAATCTATCGATATTTTTTTCTAAAATCTCAGAAATAATGACAAATCACACTGTCACTGCTGAAACTGTTATCTATAGATGATCGAGTTTGTCTGATCTTGTCAAAAAAGGTATACAGCAACTTGTGATGATGATGTGAGATGGTGACAAGGGAGGAAACTTTTGCATTTGAAAGGTTAACCAGCAACCAGGTAATGGTCAGTAAAATTATTTTGGAGATGAAATAAAAGTTTGAATGTTGAGTTCAGTATGAGTTTGCATTGATGGTACTAAACATTTGAGTATAGTCTTTTTAATTTCTTTCAAGTGACTGCTGCTGAAAAAAAGCATATTTTAATAAAAGAACAAGAATTACTGTCATTGTCAGTACCATCTTGCCACCTGCATGACCCCTTTTCAGTAGGCACTTACAAACTGGGAGGTCTCTCTACAAGACAAAATGACCCTCAGCCAAAATAAAACCCAGCTGGCTATACATAGAGAAGTGGCCCTTTAGCTTCTTCTGGGATTGATATATAGTAGCAGCATGACAGAGTAAAGCTGTCCCACCCAGCAGCTCTAAACTATCATAAATACCTCCCATCAAAGAGGAGGGTGGGTCAGTGCTGCAAACCGTTCCCTTATTATCATTGATCATCTTTCAATGGAACAGTATTGCGATGATATGATCATATTTTGTTGTACCGTTTCACAAAATTCTGTTGTCGAAATGAATGTAATCGTAAGTAAGTGTTTGTTTTATTTATGTGAAGAGTTTTGTCTAAAGTAATACATAACAGCAGATAACAGCTCATTGCTTTGAACATCAATTCTATTATTTTGAGACTAGCATACTTTTTCCTTGTAGTGATTTATATTGTTTCTTATTAATACAGAGATTTTGATTTCAACCATATGACTAAGCCCTTGTTTCACATGAAGTATAACCTGTTCATTCGTCAAACATCACATTGAGTTACAATTTCATTAACAACTTAGGCCTTCGTGTCACCACCTTATTCTTATGCCAGAGATACACTGATTAGGCATTGACGCAAACAGGGCTATTTTAATACACAGGATTAAATTCATTAATTGCTGTCATCACATCAATCCAAAGCCAAGCTGAAGGAGATGACACCCGGACAGAATTAACATCTCTCAACAAATACTGCATAAACAATGTCATCTCTAAAACAAGTGAACAGCTGTTAGAGAGTGAGAGCTTAGAGAAGAATATATTGCAGGTTAATGACAGACAGAACAAACAGAGACCAATGCGGCAACGCCGGACTGAAAGTATTGCTGCACTCTTTTCCTGCACGCTGATGTTTCCATGATTGAGACGTAATTAACATAATTAACAGTCTAAACTAAGAATACACTGAGCACATAACAGAGGGGTGAAAGGTGGCTAAGGTCATAACTTTTTAACTGGATCACCAGCTTCTTACAATGAGCAATGGGGACCTACATGGACACACAAAAGTTGGAACAGTTTTGGTTATTTCATGTGAAAGATTTCTGTATCTTTTTTGTCTGTGGTCTTCTCACTGGTTTGAAGTAGGCGGTGTTCAGTTGGAGAAATGTCATGTACTTCCGTGCATGAATCAGGTTTTAGCAACATTTAAATCATAGCAGTTGGTGGGTAATTTATCTCTGTTGCCAGGAAGCTATCAATCAAATCTGATCAAACCACGCCCACACAGCACTGATGAAGCCAATTAGCTGAGTTTTTCAGTGTTAAACTCTTAATAAATAATAACTAAGGATGTTAAATAAGAAGAACATAAGATTTGAAGTCCAGTTTTGAGGCTCTAACAGCTTGTCTACACAGTTTGCATAGCGAAAGCAGTCCGTTAGCAGCAGTAGCTTCAGTTCTCTATCTAGATAAAAACTTCCATGATTAATGAAAATATTGACACATAATCAGAAAATTGCCCACAATCCCATTGGATGATCTGGAGTAGAAACTGACAATGGTCCTCTGAGCAAAATGAAAAAGACTGAATCAGACTGAATAACCGGCCCACATGGTTACTGAGATAGATACACTGTAATGTAGCATTTAGAGTCACATTACAGCGCCTTATGCTTTGCCAGTCAATAACAAGATGATTGGTTGGCAGTGGCATGTCTAGTTAGCGGGATATTGTTGCGCTTGACATTTATCATAGCTCCGGGGTCGTGAACTTGAAGCTAAACAGCAACTGAATCATTAAATGTGAACGGCTGCAGCTTTGCCGTCTCGGAGGCACTGACATAAGTGTTTTCATGCTGAAACGAGTGACTAACTTCCGCTAAGCTAAACACGTCTTTGTTCAAACTGGGACATTATGCGCTAAGAGGGACATATACTCCGGGGGTTGGTGAAACAATGGTCGCTTTAACAAGCGGATTATTTGCTGCATTTGATATTAATACCAATTACTATTATAAGCGGATGTCTTCCTGTAAATCAAATCATGTGTTTAGTCTCGAGAGGCCAAAAAGGGACAATGATTCTTATTAAGACTGGATAATATCCGTACATCCAGTGTTGGCCTATACTCTGTTCTCGTGCTGGAATTGCGGATAATAATGGTGGCATAACAATTGTGCGATATCCAAAAACAATTTGTAAAGAGATCGAATTGACTATATAAAACAACAGTTCTATTAGCGTCATCTGTCATGTTTTGTGATTCTACATTTGAGAACATTTCCACCGTGAATGGATATCAGATAAATTAATTCAGGGTGCAGAATCTGTAGTTCAATAAAAAACAATACAAAAAGCGGTATTTCCACTCTTAAGCTTAAAGCAAATAGGATGCTCAATAAAAACAATGCGCTGGCCCTCTCTGTTAAAAAAATCAATAGCTAGAGGACAAAGAACCTATAGCCATCACTTAATTCTCTTATCAGTGTGATTTAGGGGACAAGGATGATGTTAAATAACTGTAAATCCTTATCTTTGACTTTGTGGGTGGTTTATGGCAGTTTCAACAGCAGTTCAGAGACAGAATGTCCATACCTTCTGCCGGATACACAATTTATAGCTTTATTACTCTTTGTCTAAAAGAGCAGAGAAACATATAATTGAAAGGAAGAGATAGCAGGCAGCGGATGGAAGAACTGGAGAGGGGGCACACAGGAACTGAGAATCATCATTGCTAGAGACATATCATGGAGACAGCTTTATGGCTAAGGAGCCAGCCCTCTGCTTTTTGGGGCTCGTTTTTATGAAACGAGCGAGATCCAATTTTCTGATTCATCTGCAAACGGTCCCGATTGAGTTTAGTATTCTGACGCCGGGCTTCAAACTGGCCTACACGAGCGTAGAGGTCACTGAGAGGGCTTCGAGGAGTTGAAGTCATGAGTTTGCGCTCACACTGTCACAGGCCCGCTCATATTTTTGCCCTCAGTGACAACCAGCCTATTGTTCTCCCTGATAAGGCTTCAGTGTGCACAGTAATGGGAATTAAGAAGGGCATAAGTCACGGAGAAATTGGGTGACAGCAGATCAATAGATAGTGGTGGAGCCTCAGGGACCATTAGTGAAGAGGACCCCTTTGTTTGTTCACTGGTGGGGAGAGTAAGTGGATGTTCGGTTCTGAATTAACTGTCGAAACTAAGAACACATTAAGCTCAAAAGAGAAGGGGAAAAGGTGCTTGGTGACATGAATTCATTAACTTGACCCATGTGTTTTTGAAAACAGTGAGATGTCATTATGAGGTCACATCAACCTCCTTGTACTTTTTTATATACAATCTGCTGTATTTGGGCTGCAATGCAACTATTTGAGTTGCAACTATGATTATTTTGATTTAACTGTCTAGTATTTTATTCATTTTATATTATTTTCATATTTTCTTACTTACCTGTAAGTAAGTGATATCTACCCAAGCAGAGTTATGGTCTGCAAAACAAGGGAGGTGAATAGACTTTTGTTGTTGTGCTCACATCTTAAAAAAAAAAAATCGACAGCAAAAACTCTTTCCAGAAACAATGTCGCACTTACTCTAGATAACCCACAAAACACACTGTCAATAGTTTTCTTTGTGACTATTTCTTTCTTTCTATTCACATCATCATCTATGGATTATCCAGAGTTACCAGGTCGCTGATTCTGGAAGGAGGTATTACTGATTAATGTTTTAAATTAAACTTCTTATGCTGCGAGCACCATAAATAAGGTTCCATTCACCTCCATTATACTGGATTGCAGGCAGAGGTCTCAAAATCAAAATCTCATATCACAAAACCTGGATAAATAAAAGCAAAACTATCTGCATTGCTAAATACCACTTTTGTATGTTTTTTGTGATTTGGGTGAACTAGCCCTTCATCTATAAAATGCTAGAAAACAATGAAATATAAGCAGCACACATTCGAGAAGGACATTGCGGTTATAGTACAGTATGTGTTTCAATCACTGAGCCATGTTTGAACAATAAATCAATCACCAAATTTCATTTTCTGTTGATCAACTAATCTTTTCACTAATCATTTCAGCACTAAAACCAAATCAGTGATTTGCTTTGCTAGCAATGCTGTTTTCAGTTTTCTTTCCTTTGTCTACAGGATTAAGAGTGCTCTTACAGAGAACATGTGTGGCGTATGTTTTTATTGACTGTGGGAAAAGTGTACAGTGCGATTAAAGAGGCCCTGCAGCCCTACGCTGGAGCGAGAGGATGGAAATGCATTAGCCCTAATCTTTACAGTGTTCAAAATGATTAGCCAGAACATGTGACAACTCCGATAAAACAGATTCCCCCATTAAGTTCTTAAGGCAAATGCATATTGTGGCCATCACTCCGAGACATTCCCACTTAAATGCACAGATAATTTGTTGTTGCATTGCATTATTCCTGCCCCATAACCAGACCCCAGCCGAGTGAGCAATGTGCCAATGATAACTAAAGATATTAATTAGTATATCACGATGGCGGCACATGCATTTTCACTTTTAATAAATTCCAAGCCAACGGGTTGTGATTTAATTATGAATTATGTAAATGGTTGCCATGAATCATTTAGGTCTATGCATTATATTAGTTAAATGGGAGAGCAGAATGTAGGCATATCACTATGATGAGGATTTACACACTCGAGTGATGACAGCAGAACTACAAGAATATGTGGTGACTAGATCACAACTTCATGTTGGCCCCCTGCTAATGGCAGAAAATATTTCACATTGATGAATAATTGACTAGAGATGTCGTTTAATGGCTATTAAAGGGTCACATTTGTAGGTCTTAGGTTTTAAGAGTTCTTTGGTGTGTGTACATTAAGATTCCAGCACTGCATAATGTATTATTATAAAAAAATCATTCACATCATTTCTACCATACATTTAAGTATGCGACAGCAAAGAGAGAATCGTATTTCATTTTATTAAATCTAAATAATAAGAAAATATGGTGGTGAAAAAGTCTGTTAGTTAATTATTGTATCAACAACAAGTCATTTAACAAGCAAAAACACTAAAATGTAAATATCTCTTGACTATTGGTCGGATACAACAAGTACTCAAGTAGTAAAACAAATCGTCTCTGGGAACTTGTGATTGGTATTTTCACCAGCTTGGTTTCAGTTCCCCAAATCGCTACTCATGTCTGACTTTTTCAGCGATTCCAACGTCTGTTTTTCCCCAGTTGGACAAACAATCAACCAATCAGAAGTTTTTTTGGAAAGATTGAGATTGAGGACAGCTGCAGCTGTTTGCTGATGCAGCCGGTTTTTGCTAGTCGACCTACACGAATATGATGTCAGGCTGAATCAATTAAGTTAACTAAATGGCAATTCAGTTTGATTATCTCGTCTCATTTTTCACTACCTTTTGACATTCTATAAACTAAGACTGTTAACTGAAAACTATAATCAATAGATTAATAGATAACGGAAAGATCAGTTTCAGCCTTAAACCAATATAAGGGGTAAGAAATAATCTGTCAATCACTGTCACAATACTGACAGGCACAAGTATTGTGTAACAGCATAAAAGATAGAAGCATGATGGGGAAACTGAATGTCGGGTGACACTTTGTGTGTATTTTGAAATTTTTTTCTATTATTTTGTAGTGAAATGTATATCAAAGTGTAGTTATCTCGATCAATTTTTTTTTTTTTACCACTTTTCTTCTTGTCAAGTTGATGTAGTGCCAAGAACAAGGAGTATATTTGGTTTGAAGAGGGCTGTCAAATCAAACTGTCAGGCTGCACTTTTTGATGGAGTCATATCGCTCGCTCATCTGTCAGTCAAAGAGAAAGACTGCTGCCAAAGTCAAATTCGAGAGTTGAGAGGAGTGGACTTACATGACATTTCATTGTCTGGGAGAGCAGAGAAGTCTGACGAGCAGAGTTCAGGTCTAAGATTCTTCTGGTTTAAAATTTTCAAGGCGTGTTTGCTTAGTAATAAAATATAGTCGCGAGTAACAAGGTTGATGTTTATAGGTCTCTTAAATCTTAACAGTTCTCTGAAATGCTATGTGGAGAGAGACAATAAATTCATAAAGCTTCCTGTAATCTGACATAAAAACAGAATATTTCCTCATCACATACAATGAAGGCCAACACGTTTCAGAGCACATAAATCATCCCAGCATGTGACATCATAAAACACGTCTTCTCATAGACAGTAGACTCAAGTCAGGCTGGCCTATAAAATTCAATCATCACAACAGTGTCAGACATTGTTCTGGCATACCAGAAAATTCCCCCGACCCAGGGAATGTGTCTCTCTGCTGGATTGTTTTTGGTGTTTACTCACACATGAGGCTTACCCTGAGGCAAGCTCCACACCTCAACAGTCCAGCTGTAAGTGTCCCAGCTCCCTGGAGGAATACTCTATCCTCCCCTGCCGTCCGGACTCTGTCAGTAACCACTGGCTGCCTGAGAACTGGAGATTAGTGAGCAGAGAGAGCATCAGATAGCAAGCTATCCACCAAGCAGAACAGGTGCAAAGAGGTGTAATTTAGAATACGGCACTTGGTCCAAATCTTGTTCTGTTAATGAACACTACCTCCTGCACACTCTCATACTCAAACAGGAACCTGTGATATCCCTGTCATTCACGTGGACGTGATTTTTTGCCAGTGTTTGTTTTTGATACAGTTTCTCTGTTTAGTCATTATTACTGTAGTAGTGACATTGTTTTCTGGTATGCAGCACTCATTAAGTAATAAAAGTATCAAAAACCTCTTGATGTTCATTAGCTGCTTGTAGTGGATACATTTCTATCTGTGTATTCCTTATTCACTAGACTGAAGATAACAGAATTATATAGAAAAGAAATAAAGAAAAAACTACATTCATGCCACAGACTCTGAGGTCATTTTTGCCACAATGTATCTGCATAGAAAAAGTTTAAGAAGTGAAGAAAAGTAAAACCATCCTTGTTGCTAATGCTTCTCTGCTCTTACATACATTTGTAAGTATTTAAAGGACCCGCTGTTCTATATCTAGGGGTGTAAGTGCATTTTGAGATGATTAAAGCGTTTTAAAGTTTCTTAAGGGATGTTTTTCTGCTAGTCATCAGGTTTGGTTTTTGTTTACTACCTAAAATAAATAATATATCACTAATACATGGCATCATTGTTTTTCAAGCACAAATATCCCTCAAATTCTGCTTTGCTGTCATTTGTGTTGAAGGCCTGCAGCCATGTCTGCTGAGTGTACTGAAAGTTTGCACTTCTAAGTGTTTTGCTTAAACCTGCAGTGCAGAACTATTACATATAAATGAACGTCCGTTACATTCAAGCCTTTGCCAAACGAGTTCACACAATGTTGATTAAGCCTATCCAGCTTAAACCAGGTAAATCTTTCTGTATTTCACAGTATACAGAGTTTTTACATGTGGTGTCGGCGGCAACATTCCCGCACTGGCCAGATAAATGCATACCAGAGACTTCCGCTGGTCGAGTGGCTAGCACCCAGTTAGCTCTCTGCTAACTTGAATGGGGATGAAATAATTTAATCGTGCGGCTCTTCTAGACTTTCCAAATGTTATCGGACCAAATGGATCTAATTCTGATAGTGAAACGAGTCATTTCGCAGTGGTTGTGTGGCGCTCAAAACAATTTATCCACCATTTTACAGCCGCAACAGAGCCTATGATGTAAGCACGTGTCGACAGTGTTTTTGTAATTACTCTCACTGCCAGAAGGGGGAGCCAAAAGTCCCGCACTGCAGGTTTACCATTAACTCTCAATAGCAGAATACTGAATGAAAACTTAATTGTAACATGTTATTCTTTTCACAAAAACTGTCCAGTGTCAGACAATCAAAAAAACATTTCAAGTATGGCACAATGAAGAAATAGGCTACATGCTCTCCTTGGTTGATAATAAATAGTCATCTCTGCCCTCTGGTCCATAATGTGATCTACTTCCGACCGCCTCATGTATCTCACACAGATGTAACCAAGCAACATCTCTCATCATGGCAGTAGGAAGTAGGAAGTAGGAAGAATTACAGTGTTCACAGAAAACAACATCCTTTAGGCAACTGCAAACACCCTCATATATAACACACACACACACACACACACACACACACACTCTATGGGTGTATGGAGGTGATGTGGCCATGCCAGAACAAAGACTGAATTACACACAGGGTGTAATCATACAATTACATTTACCACGTCACATGGTCTGTAATTTACAGGGAGTTTGATGTCATGCGGCTTTCTTTTTTCTCTCTGCTCTGATACTGAGGTCTAACCAGTATGGGTGTTTGGTGATTAATGAACAACTAGCCCTGGTTTGATAAATTAGAGGTCCACCATATAATCCACATGTGGATACACTGACTGCTAGTACCAACAAAAATAATGAATATGGGAACAAAATGGAATACTGTATATATAAAGTCAGGGAAGATTTACTTGATACATTTTAATTCTTAAAACCAAACTGTTTTATGTCAACTAATTCTTATTGAAAAGCCCCTGAATACATCCTCCTGTGACTGAACATGTACCTTACAGAATGGAGGTATATTTTTGTAAAGAAACTCAGTTTGTTTTAGTGTCACTTCATGCACGTAATTGCATCTATTATATAGCCCACTAATGAAAGTTGCAGAGGGAGGCAACTAATGATTATTTTCATTATCAATTAATCTGCCGATTATTCTCATTTTGTCTAGAAAATGCTAGAAAATACAGAAAATGTACAGAAAAAATAAAAACTCCCGTTATAATTTCTTTGACCGAAACATTGTATAGATTAACGAATCTTTATTGAGCAAGTGAAAATGTGCGGGTGTCCCTTCTTCCAGCTTAAAAATTACTAAAGCGATTATTCAATTATCAAAATAGCTGACTAATCAACTAATCGTTGCAGTTCTAAAAAACATCATTATAACTGACTGGCACTTGTATTTTTTGAGGACCCTTTGGGTTTAGTCAGGTGCCAGTATCTAGACTGAAACAGTTTTGGGTCGCTGTAATCATCCCTCCAGTTCATACTGGTCATAAAGAAATTCCTTCCTAATGCACGTCAAGTGTACCTAAGTAACGAGGGACAAAATCCTTGTTCTATGCAAAAATATATTCTAAAATTAATCTAAAGTTGATCTAAGGCTTAAGCATCAATCAAAACAAGTGAGTATCTTCCAAAGTCTTTTTAGTAGGAAAATCCCTCTTTTGGATTTCTGGGCAGTGTTGCAGTGCAGAGCAGGAGGGATGATAACATAAAGCTGGAATTTTGTACTATAAAGAATGTGTTTTTCCTAAGCTTCATTACCATGACAACACTGCCCCTCTCTGTATGAACACCTGTATTACATGTCTTCAACATCACCTTAGCAAAGAAAGAAGTCTCATGTTATTTTCACTATATTTATTATCTATAATAATCTTATTAGATGATTTATCTAATAAAATATTATACTTAAATACAGTCCTTTTACAATTTTGAGGGTAACTGTACATGAAAATTTCTTATGCAAAGTGACACTTCTACTTCACACACTACAGAGGAAAATATTGTACTTTTTTACTCCACTACATTCATCTGACAGCTGTAGTTAGTAGTTACTTTGCAGACTTTATATATAAAAACATGACCAGCCTCATATGATGATTAGTTATGGACTAAACTGCCCGACACTACATAAAATAGTTCCACTTCTACCAAATACAACAGTAGAATGCTGCTTGTAATGCATTAGTAATAATAATCCAATAATGTAATATATAAAATAATTTAACACTGAATGGGGGTAATTGTGCATAATACTGTAATTTTACTTTTGATACTTAAAGTACATTTTGCTGATAATACTTTTACTAGTGAAAGGAGAGTTTTGGTACTGTACTGAAGTAAAAGATTTGATTTGTTCTTCCACCACTGTACAGTTGCACTTTGACATAATTTTTTTCTAATACCTCCTGACACCCCCCCCCCCCAAAAAAAAGAGACAGAGTTTGCACGCAGCACAAGTGGGCGTCTGTTGTACAGTCCTATCATAAGAGCTGCAGTAGGTCATATGACAGTCATTATCTTTACATGACTGCCCGAATTTTTAAGCTTCGTTTGAGCAGGAATTCATTCAATCGCCCTTATACCCAACAGACCAACCGCCAACAGACCCAACTAGGTGGTGAGTTGTTTTATTAATGCAACAGTTTATAGCTTTGCGGGTTTAATCCCGCTGCTCAAATTTTAGCGATATAACACATATTTCATTGGGAGGAATATGTCTACATCATTTGGGTAACGATGTGCATATAATACTTTCATCAAAACCTATTTTTCCAATTGATTGGCTTGTTGGGAGTCTTTACATTGTTGTGTTTCACATCTTCCTCGTAGCATCTCTGCTAAACACAATGACAGTCACATGATAGTTGCAGCCGTTTTCTTAAACTTGTAGGCTACCGGTGTAATCGCAACAGAAATCTTGCTGGCCATATCGCCCCAATCAGCGCAGGACTGCGCCTCTCTTCGTAGTATTACGGTAGCACGTTCTGCCGACACGGAAACGCTCACAGTGGGGTCACTTTAATGTTTTTCAGTCAAGTGGTGCTGTAATTGTACTTTCTAGATATGTCTTTTCGAAATATTTCCAAAGAGGCCCTGGCTGGATCCATCACGCTGGGATTGTTGTTTGTCGCTGGTTATTTCTTTGGTAAGAGCGCAAGTGTTCAAGGCTTTAAGATTTAATTTTAAAGCTTTATAACGTCGCTACTGCAGAGGGCAGTGTGACGGAGCAGACTTTGGACCCATGTTTGTTTAGTCTAATATTATTATTTCCTGCGAAAAAAATTTTAATTTTTAATTTTTTTATTTTATTTGAGCTTTGTATGATATGTAGAACATACTGCTTTAACAACTGATAATTTAACACGTGTTGCCTGTGTAGGACAATAACATACTGTCATCATCATGGCTTTCTTTCTAATACTGACAATTTTTCAATTTTGGGATAAAGTTCAAGTAACAATGCTTTTCATTCATGTGAATTGTCTAAACTTATTCATAGAAAAATTACACTGATGATTTTGAATGAATATGAGAGACTGGGGGTTTATGAGAACAAGTGAATGCGACACAGACAGATCCAAGTTCAAGTGTTACCTGCACTTTGTTGCCTCAAAGAACCTTTTTTCAGCTGCAGTTACATCATACAGCAGCTCAGGCAGCTCAGTCCTGAGCATTATCAGGGTATTACATGGTACAGTGCCGATCAGTGACCTGGTAGACTAGGAAAACATTGAATGAATTAACATGAATTGAACAGTTAAACTAAAAAGGTATGCATGATCATGATCAGTGTTATTTTTTTATATACCTCATACAGTGTGATATAATGAATTCACCGGGCACACTGCCTCCTGTTTACAGAGTTGCACAGATTAAAATCTGGAGAACAGATACAAAGTACAAAGTCCTTTTATACTCATTCACTTTCTCTTCTAGTACCTCACCAAGTCAAGGGAGAGATTTAGCTTCTATTGACACACATAATAGCAAAACTGCAAAGCCTTTAAATACACATCAATATCAAGTGATGTACAAACAGTCCATGAAGTGAAATGCACCTGCAGGCCAGAAACGTACTGTACTGAAGTCACATGAATCTGTGGTCCAGACTGAGTCAAAGGGTTGCCTGTACGATGTCAAGCTATCTACTGTCTTATAATTCCCAGTATTCATTTCTTTATCTGGATCTGTTGCTGCTGCTGCAATAATTACATTTCCCCAAAGAAATCATTACAGTTTTATCTAATCTATATCAAAAAAATACATTAACTAGACCAGAGTTCAGTTTCCTGAAAGATGTATAAGCTGGATGGTACTGTAGGTCCCATGATGTCATCGTGCTCTTAAGGTCCTAATTGTTTCATTGTCTGTGTTTGCCCTCAGGGAAAAAGAAATCTTCTAGAATGAGCATCTCCAAAAGTCACTGTGAGGGAAAAAATAACCCACTGATGCAGTATGTCCTCAATCATTCCATGAGGGAGCATCCGGTCCTGAAAGAACTCAGACTGGTAAGTGTGTCTTGGTATCTGACATATTGCTGTGCTCTGGCACAATAAAGCACTTGATGTCATAGGATGTAATCATGTCTCACGGAGTAATTTGTGTAACTTAAGCAACTGGTTTCCGCTCATTGCTTTCAGAGGACAATGGAAGACTCCTGGAACATCATGATGGTCGCCTGTGAGCAGTCGCAGTTCATGACCAATCTGGCAAAACTAATAAGAGCCAAGAAGGCATTAGAGATCGGTAATGTCGGATTTTAACGTCACATTCAGCCTCTGAAGCATGCACGTTTGTCACAGTTGAGACTCCACAATCCTTTACCTGCTCAGACACCGAGTACCTTTACATGCACACAAGAGACCAAGATACTAGGAGAGATCAGGTTGTGCAGAAAATTGTGTCCACATGCACTCTAGTAACCTGGTTACTCTAAGATCTGCTTTAACATGCGGCAGGTTAGTAATCAGTTTGCATCGCCGTCCACCACCACGCGCCGTCACAGCAATACTTTCCCTGTGTGACGTCTTTGGCATGCACCTGCACACATGTGAAAAGATGATTAGATACCCAGGAACACGTATGCAGCATGTGGCCAAGAAATCTAGCCAAGGAAATCAGGTGTCTCTAATCCCCTACCCCGATCACGGAAAGCAGGTTTCTTATACACATGAAGTTTAAGAAATCTGATCGCTGCAGAAAGCCGACAGTAACCCAATTACTTAACTGCATGTAAAAACACAGTCTGCAAAAACAGAATGTTATTTGAAGTCTAACTAAAAGAGACCATTTTGCTCTTTCTATTGTCACCTTTCATGTTAATCTTAGTGCCTTCTCATTGCATTTGCAGGCGTATACACCGGTTACAACACTCTGAACATGGCGCTGGCTCTGCCTGACGACGGTGTCGTGGTGGCATGTGATATCAGTGAGGATTACACCAACATCGGCAAACCCTTCTGGAAAGAGGTACAATTTACATCTGTGTTTTACTATCAGTCAACTCACTATATGTATTATCTTGGGGTCCAGTATATGATGTGTAATATTCCTGTATTATTCCCATACTGCAAAGTGCTGATCATTGCAGAGGATTTTCATGCACCACAGGTAATAGACGTGCTGTAGTTCTGTTTGGCACGAGTCTGTGCATCTGCATGTGGAGCAGACTTTAGTGTCTGTTAGTCTTTTGTGTGATAAAAGACAGCTGCTGTGCTAGTCTGGCAAAGGAGGCGGAAAAACAAAACAGTGTCTGATAAGATTAGAATATTGACTGATTTACAGAAAATTAAAAAAAATTGACAATCAATGAATCCTTTAAGTAATTATCAAGCAAACATTTGCTGGTTCCAGTTGCTCAGATGGGAGAATTTTTTTGTTTTTTTCTGCTTTATTTCATTGTTTATTGACCATCTTTGGGTTCTAACTGTTGGTTGGAAAAAAGCGATTTGACATTTTTGGCCTTTCAGAAATGGTGACTGGCTTTTTTTAAAAAACATTTTCTGACCCAGATTAAATGAATCGAAAAAATGATAAATATAAAATAAATATACCTATTTGTTGCAGCCCTATGGGAGTGTGATGATACAATACCACTATAAAAAAAAAGTGCACAACCCTTTTTTTAAATTTTAAAACTTTTTTTAAATTTCAAATAATTTGTATCCACACTGTCTTAAAAAGTTAATTCATGAGTTAAGATTATTCACAGTCCATAAATGCAGCCCTCCACCTCCTTCTCAATGTTTGCAAGCTCACAGCATTTTTAAATACCTGCTTATTACTGGGTTAAGATTGTATTTTAGGGTAAATATGTTTACTGTAACTGTTAAACTACAGTTAGCTGTATCAACGCTGATACAACTTAGATTCACCACATCTGGTTTTGATCCATCATAATCCAGAAAAGAGCAAAACTGGGTTATTGTAAACATGTTTGCATAACTGACTCAAAAACAGATTAAATAAATTATCATGCATGCAAACACACTCACAAAAGAAATCGTGATATATTGCAACACATGTCCAGTGGGGGAAATAAGTATTCAACACGTCAACATTTTTTTCAGTAAACATATTTCCAGTGCAGCTATTCACACGAAATTAATACCAGACATTCGTATTAACTCAATAAGGCAACACAGCTAAAGAAATCATGACATTCCAATCAAAAAAAAGTTATGGACATTAAATTGGAATGACAAAGGAAAAAAGTATTGAACATGCCAACTGAAATGTATTTAATACTTGCTGGAGAAGCCTTTGTTTGCAATGACAGCTTCAAGACTCTTCCTGTACGAAGACACTAATCTCTCACAGTGTCCAGGGGGGATTTTGGCCCATTCATCTAAGCAGACAGTCTTCAAATGTTGAAGATTTCAGGGGGCCCGCTGGTGAATCTTTATCTTCAGTTCCTTCCACAAATGGGTTCAAGTTGGATGATTGACTGGGCCATTCCTACACCGTTATCTTGTTTCTCTGGGACCATTTGAGAGTCTCCTTGTTGTTGGATCGTTGTCCTGTTGGAAGGTCCATCCGCGTCTGAATTGTTTTAGTTTAGTCTAGTTTTAGTTGACTAAATATCATCTATAGTAGGTTTAGTCAGCTAAAATCTAACAGGTTAAAGTGTAATGCATTATTTAAACGTTTCTCTAGAATTTGATAGGTGTGATACTGAAAGCTCAATGTAAGCATTTCTTCTTTTATTACATATTTGTTTCAATTGGAGGACAGTGAAACTTTACACTCACTATTTTTAGCGTGTCAAATCAATCTTTTAATTATATGTTTAATGAAAAAAAATGTTGACATGTTGAATACTTATTCCCCTCCCTGTATATGTATGCATATTTCTCATCCTGTTTCTTTTTGTTTACAGGCTGGAGTTGAGAAAAAAATTGATCTACGCATACAGCCAGCGTTGAAAACTCTGGGTACAGTAATGCATCTGTTTTCATGATTTAATGTTCTACAAAATTTGACAGGAGATGTACGTTTTCTCTGGGGCTGTCGCTCTTCCATTACCATAGCTGACATTTCAGGTTTAAGAAGGATATTAACCTGCATTGTCTAGAATAATATTACATTTTGTTTGTTCTCAGAAGCTGCAGTTTACAGTAGCTGTGGTTTCTGTAGTCTAAAACCAGTTTCTGTGTCCTGTAAAAATCACTTGCTGTATCACTGTATCTCAAGTTTATAAAAACCTGCTGCATACATGTTTTAACTGAGGTTAAAGGTCACAGAGTTCAGTATAAGGGCAGATTTCTAAAGCTCAGATCATTAAACTAAAAGTTAAATCTTTCACCATGTATGATCTCATGTAGACAACACTATGTGTGTCAAACTATTGTCATTTTGTAATTACATTTCAAAAGGCGTTTCACCTGCCTCAATTCATTTTTGATGCCAGAAAGAGGATTACTGATTATATGACAAACTGAATACTCATAGCAACCATGTATTAACTAATGTACCAGCACAAGTTGTCCCTGCGAGGACATGCAGACTGACATGTCTGTCAGTAAGGTAAGCAGTTGAGACATGGGATTTTTTCACTTACCTGAGTGAAAGTCACAGAAAAAATAACCATAAATGTATTGTAAGGCCAATTATTAATTTCAAGTTTAATGTAAGATAATATTTTATAGATTTATTTGTAAGGGGTTATTCTTGGAGGGGCAAAATGTCCAATGTCAATATGATGTACAATAGTATTAAAAGATAAAAGAACAGACTGATAGTGATAAACAAAAGTGCATCTAGACTGTAACTTTTAAAACATGCTCTATATTGTATCAGTGTTATTTCTAAATGATGGTTGGCTGAACTGGAAAACCCGAAATCCCAAAGCTGAAACTAGTGGTAGGCAATATATTGATATTTTATTGATATTTTATTGATATCGTGATTTGAGACTAGATATAAGGTTTAGGATATTGTAATATCATGATATGACATAAGTGTTAGCTTGTCCTGGTTTTAAAGGCTGTATTACAGTAACTGATGTAATTTTCTGAACTTACCAGACTGAGCTAGCTGTTAATATTATTTGACGTTACCCACTTAGTCATTATGTCCACATCAGTGATGATTATTTATCAAAAATCTCATTGTGTAAATATTTTGTGAAAGCACCAATAGTCATCCCTATATCCCAATATTGTCAGCTGAAACCAATTTCCTAAATCACCACTTAACGCAGCCATCGTCCAACTTAGCACCCAGCTGCGTTCCAGTTAGCGTTCAGCTAACAGCAGTTAAGCTAATGAGCTCAGATGCAAAGTGACACAGCCGCACGATTTGTTTTACCTTAAAAACTGAAGCTACCCGATGTACAAAATGGCTACTAACGTTATAACGTTATACCTCCAAGACTTAAGATACTACCTGACATACAAAATGTCAGCTAACGTTATAACGTTAAGTCCCATTAAACGTTTTGGTACCTGGATAGTGGATTTCAGGTGGCCCACCAAAGACATCCATTTGCTCGTCTTCTCTTTCTCCTTCGACAGTGGTAGCAATTTAGTGTTAATTATTTCTGAATTTGCTGAGTACACAATAGTTTTTCAGCGTTTTAACTCCCGTTTTTGAGCTTTTCCCACTTGAATCAAATTTCCCTCCAAAAGCTAAACGTGGGCGTAACCGTAACGACGGTGATGTCACGTGTTAAGCAGTCATCAGATCACGTGACCTTGCTTTGCCTAAAAATATATTTCTTTTTTTTAAAACTATATTGACCAGTATAGAGATTTAGTGGAACACCTACCCATGTGTTAAAAAAATATATAATAAAGTTTGAAGGATTCATACACTGTACTAGTCTAAAGTGAGAACTTGATTTTTGAATGATGAAATAATATATATTTCCAAAGTGCAATAATTACTTATTTCATATTTACTGTATAAATGAAGCAGAGATATCTTTATATTTTATTTGGTGCATGGGTAAAATTTATTGACCATTTTAGAGTGATTATACTTAGTTAATTAGCCATTTAAAAATGGTGCGGGGCAAATGAGTTTCTTATCCAGCAGTGGGAATTTTGTTGACCAGCTGGAGATATATGGGGGCGACAATTACAGTACACTGTGTTGGTGATGTTGCATATAACCTGAAGTGTAATTTATTTGTTTCCTCTTGTTCCTTTTTAGATGATCTCCTGGCTGCTGGCGAGGCTGAAACATTTGACTTTGCCTTCATTGACGCAGACAAAGTCAACTATGACAACTACTACGAAAAGACTCTGCAGCTGTTAAGGAAAGGAGGCATCATTGCTATTGACAATGTAAGGGCTTTACCCTAGACACATTTTTAATTTCAAGTTCTTGCAATTGTATATTTCCGACAAAAATGCTGCCTCTTACTCTTACATCCTTGTCTGTGGTCCTGCAGGTGCTGTGGGGTGGTAAGGTGGTGAATCCTTCCCCGGATGACGCAGACACTGTGGCCATTGACAAGCTGAACAAGAAGTTGCACAGAGACATTCGGGTCAGCCTGAGCATGCTAACTGTGGGAGATGGGCTGACACTGGCTATTAAATTATAGAAAAGGTGTCTAATAAGTGCAATAATTCATGGTGCTTGGGAAGGTGGTGGAAATACCGGGACACTGTTACCTTAAGGTTAATTATGATGTGGAATATGTGATGGTAGCTTAAGCATATGTATTACCTTCTAGGATCATGTCATTGCAGATTAATGTGAGAATTATGGAACACTATTTTTATGTAATTTCTGTAATGATAATTCACTCCCAGTTAAAAGACAAATTGCAACATGAGTGAAATTTGATTAAAAAACTATTAAACCTATTTGTTTTTGTATTTCATCATTATTTAACCAAACTATTGTTACTCCTTTCTCCATGTCTAATTACATATAACACTCAAATTCCAGGCAAGAATAAAGGTTGACTTGAAGACTTTATTGCAAAGGTAGACACACGCCAAACAGGTTCCTGATTAGTGTTACAGTCCTCAAAGGGAAGGGAAGAGAGGTGGATGATTCAGTCATATTCTTTCACTCAAGTCACACTGAGGAAAATAAAATCCATCTAGCAGTCTTGTAACCTAGAAGCAGGTGTTTAAGGTAGGAGTTTGAAACTCACCACACAGCATAGTTAAGCCTTTCCACAAAGATAAGTGAAGACAAGCCCAAGAGAGTTGGAGGAATCCTCCCAACAGGCAGAACATCACTTCCAAAATATAAATAAAATGTGCAATTAAAACAAAGGAAGAGCTTAAATAAAGGTATATTCTACTGTGCAAAATAACAGCTCAGATGTACATTCTACATAATCACACTTTAGCAAGATAACAAGGTTTTGTGTTTTTGGAACCATTCCTGGATTGTCAAACTGAAGAAGCCAACATTCAACATGGTTTTCCCTATGCAGGATAAATAGGCAGAAGGAGTAAATGAGTTATTAATATGTCTGACTGAAACTTGACTAGTTCTTGTAGCTACAACAAAAGGAGGCTGGTGGAGGAAAGGTTTCCATCCTAGTAGTGCTCGAGAACTGGGTTTTTTTTTTTTTTTGTTTTGGCTTCATTTCTTTACAACATCTGTTGTTGACCAGACAGGAAGGATCAATGCTAGATTCAGCTGATATTCCTCTTCTTGTGAAATGGTGGAACAGATCCTCATGCCTCCAACTCCAGCCCCAGCCCAAGTTTGTGACCACCAGCGTTGATATTCTTTCCATCCACCAGTGCCGACAGGAGTAGTTTCATACCTGGAACCAAAAATTGAATACATTTTTTAAAAAAGTTACTGGAAATAAAGTCCATGATGTTTGGAGTTGTGTCGAGTTGTATCATTAAGAAGAGATGGTTCTTACCAGGCCGCAGAGTCTGGGTGTATCCAATTCCTACCAAGCTGGAGTTATTCACCTTAGCCTGAAGAAAACGCATTAAATAATTTGACTTGAAAGCACTCACAGAAAGCATACCTCAACCAAGGCTGGACATATCTCCAAATGTATTGTTTTAAACATAGAAATGGATCAACATAGAAATGTTTAATCTGCCTCTAGAACCAAATCTGCATCAAAGGTCATGGTCAAGGAATTAAAGATGGCTCAAAGGCTGACTCTCCACAAAATTTCATTGAACTGTTAACCTCCTTAGCCTAAGTAGAAAAGCACTTACTGATATGGAGGCACTGGAGTCTAACTGGTATTTAGCACCAATTCCAAAGCGAGTGCCATTGCTGCCTGCTGTCCAGGCAAGATTCACAGCAGTCTCCAGTTTGTCGTTTACCTTCTGGTAAATAGATCCACCAAACTCTGAACCATCGTTTCTGAAAAAAAGAAAACAGGCGCAACAACTTCACGTCAGTTTCCTTCTAACACCTGACAAAAATATCACAGGAGAAATAGATCATTTTCTTGAGGTTTAAAGTATTTGTTTTATTCTACAGTTAAAAGGATAGGTTCCTTGCTGTAATCATTCCTCCTGTTCATACTGGCTATTAAAAGATCCCCTTCAAATGCACTTTGAATGCAAGTGATGGGGGCCAAAATCCACAATGTGTCCACTGTGGGGAGGCTATGCTGAGGCTTCAGCAGTCTGAGTTAGTCATATCAAGTGGATATCTGCCACATTTACAGTCTTTTTAGCATAAAATTACCTCTTTGTGTATCCTCAGACAGCGTTTCCTTGTTGAGCTGCGGTGGAAGTATAGTAACAAAAAGAGGGACCTTGGCACTAAAGAGACTAACACTGAAAGATATCTACTTGATTTGACTCATTTGGACAGCTAAAGTTTCATTTTAGCTTCAGATAAACTTTTAAATACATTTTTTGCACAGAAGGAGGACTCTGGATTTTGGCCCCCATCACTGACATTGTAAGTACATTATGAAGTGATCTTCTGAACAGGACGAAAAATTACAGCAAGAAAAACTAATTTCAATGTTCATTCGGGCACCTGACTGTTGTTTTAAGACAGACTTGAAACATTGTGAACCCGTCTTTTAAAGGTACTCATGCTGCTTAGTTTAAATATCTCTTTATGTCAAAACGTACACATTGGTGTGAAGCTGGAAGTCTCCAGTCTTGTAGCCAACAGCAAAGTTGCTCTGGGTCATCTTGGATTTGGCTGTGTCAAAGGTCATCTGGTAGCCAGCCAGCCATCCCTCATAGCCAGCCACTGCTGCTCCGTGGATGGTAGGACCAGCGAAATCTAAATCTACATCAACACCGGCGTTAACGTATTCCCTTTTATAAGCCGTCTTGACTTTGCCACTCTTCTTGCTGTGAAATAAGAAGAAAATTAAAGTATTATTAGATCAATGATTTTAGAGCACTGATTTGATAAGTGATATTTTTTCTGCAGCATACCCAGTATTTGGTGAAAATGTAGTGTCAAAAGTAAGTTTCAGCCCTTTGGTGATCTAAAGAAGAAAATAATTCCATCAGGCACACTTAATTTGGAGCTGTGTCATTGACAGGGTGATCAGAGGCACGACAGGAGTTTTTAAATTTACCTGATCCTCGACACAAATTTCTGTCCCAAGTGTGTTTTCTGTGGTCCACTTCTCCGTGAATGTCAGCCCATACTCAGCCCACTTGTACTTGGTTTCCAGAGTTCCAGTCACCTTGCTGGTGTCTACATTGGATGACCCCGATGTCTTAAATTCCTAAGTGACAACAATATAGCACGAGAGTTTAAAAAAATCTGATAATATATCAGCTGATATTTGTTTTTAAACATAAACACATGACATGAACAAACATTTTTGATAAGGATTATTAAAGAATTACGAAGATCAGGACATTTTACGGTTGAAAAAATAAACATTATCAAACATAATTTTGGCATATTAAAATGAGCTGATATTATCTGCCATTCTGTACTGTATATTTACAGTAACAGCTAAACTTACCACTCCACTTGCAGACTTTGTCTTCACGTCAAGCTTAACCAGTCCAAAACCTGCAAGGATAGTGACAGTAAGGAACTAATTACTGGGCTGGATAATGCCATCTTGTCCTCTGAGGGTCAATAAAAACACACTTATAAAACTGCCTTTTAACTTGCTTCCAGTTACCATATCCTTTATTGAAGATGTCCCTTGCTGATTTTCCAAGGTCTGCATATGTTGGTGGAACTGCCATTATGCCTGTCACAAAAATAAAAATTCAGAGAGTGTAAATGGTGATGTAGGGACCAGTTAAAGGACCAGTGTGTAAGATTTAGTAGCATCTAGTGGTCCATCATTTGGTCGTCATCTGCAACCTCACCGCTAGATGCCACTAAATCTTACACACTGGTCCTTTAAAGGTTGAAGATTGTAATAAAAAAAAAAAACAATAAAAAATGCATGCTTCAAAATAAATAACTTGCTGATGTGTGCAGACAAGTCAGAAAAACATGCATCTGTAAACTAGCGAAGCCTGGACCAATAACAAGGAGATAATAGTAAAAAAAAAAAGAAAAAAAAGACTATTTCCCCACAAGAATTGTATTCCTGGCAGTGTGAATAAGACTTTAAACCAACATGTAGCATAAAACGTACAGTACAGTTAAACAATTGAGCGAGCTGACTACAGTATTTGTTGTGTAATGTTAAAAGAAAAACTCTTAACACCAGTTATTATCTCATTAACTAGTTATTATACTAGTTAATAATGTGTGGTCACTGACACACTTCAGTCACACGGTCTCCATTACTCTTGGTTTCTGTTGTCACGTCTCCTCACGGTCAAGGTTAGACGTCGGAGGCTTGAGATTGAGACACTACTGCCTGCTTAACAGTAACAGGAACATTATCAATTCAGGGCAAATAAATTGGTGACATTGAGGTGCTAAACGTGTGACAGCATACCTTGAAAAACACTACTTAATGTGTCTTTTTCTTTCCATTACTAGTATTTGGCATGAATATAATTGACAAAGCAGCCGTTTGTAGATTTAATTCTTTTAAACTGGACAGATTTTTCTGCTAATTAAATGCAATACGCAGTTGAGGGTTTTCCAATCGTATTTATTTTTTTAAATTCATGTTCAAATATGCGTGAACTCTGCCAATGACCTGACAAGGAATATTACACAGTCACTGCTACATTATTTTGAGTTTGAACACATGAGGGTGGTAGGGGGCGTTTTGTAGCTAGCAAATGAGACGTTTGATAGCCATCTTGTTTGCTGACATTTCAACAAAATACAAAACTAACAACCTACATAGTTACACGGCTTACTACTTACCGAGGATTACTGTTGTTGGCGGTGTTGCTGTCAACTTGTAATAGACGTAAAACGACAGGAAAAGCTGCAGAGACCGGTGTAGGACGATATGGAGGAGACACCGCGAAAACACCCTCCTGACCTCGGCACCGCAGGACCCCAAAGAAATATAGCTGTTTATTTTGTGCCCGTCTGAAATCGGAGCGAGAGGACACTTTCGTCACTCTCTGCCAATTAACTTAAGTGTTTATTCTATTATTTAACAATAGAAAACATAATTTAAACGTTACGCTTGTCATTCGCCAAAGGCAAACAGTTTCGTGCTAAATCTGTGCAAGTACACACCGGCAACTGGAAGACCTCTAAATCACCATGGTAACCAATATGTTATAACGTTTTACTTAACTGACTTATTTTTCTACTATGGACGAACAAAAATTATAATGCCAGGGAAATATAAAAAAAATACAAATAAAAGTCAAACCTATTATTCATATAAATTGTGAATTATATTTATTTATAGTTTTTATATAGTATTTGTTAGTATTATATTTTCACAGCAGTCCATTGTGATGTCATTTTTAGTCATGAATTGTCAAAATTGTATGAGCTTATGTGCCATATTACTTCTGTAGCTTAAAGGATAGGTTCACAATTTTTCAATTCAGGTACCCAAATGAAGCTTCATATTAGCTTCAGATAAACTTTTAAATACATTTTTGCATTTATGGCAAGAAAAACCTATTTCAATGTTCGTACGGGCACCTGACTGCTCCAAGGCCAGTAAGGACATTTTTGACAATTCATGACTACAAAGGGCATCACAGTATTGAAAAATAAGACTGCTGTGAAAATAATATAGTTTATTGTCTATAGTAGAATGTCTGCTCAATGTCTGCTCACCATCATTGGTTTGTGATTGGTTAAAATGCACAGCAAACATCAGCTTTCAACAAGTTTATAAAGTGTTAAACTCTCATGGTGACGACTATGCACGGTATCCACTTACCTATATAACACATATAAATTATATGGTTGTGCAGTGAGTGAAAAAGATAAGAAACTGGTCTTTGATTTCAGCTCTTTAATGATGGAAATGACTGAATGAGACATGAAACAAGTATAATGTGGCTTTGAAGGAGCAGATCAACACAACAGCATCATTTCTCAGTGAACAGATGTGTCGTAACCTGTAAACTCCATTTTGAATATTCATGCTGTAATGACCAAATCAATAACAACGTCTCTACTACAGTGGCAGGTTTCACTCAATGAAATGTAGAGGCCAATCTGAAATCAACATTACACTTAAAAAGCACATTGTGTTTCAAACAAATAGTTATGAGCAACTGTAAACATATTTCTCCATGTGCATGTTGCTGTAACTTTTTATATAGCATATAAAAATACCTATTGACATTTACAAAATGAAATAAATTAATATAAACAAATACATACAAATTTAAGGATCCTTTTAAGAACTATTACTACACATGAATGTCAGAGGATTAATATCAGGGAGAGCTCAAATTGTATTTAAGTCTTGTCATTTACAATGTATGATGTTTAAAAAAAGCACTATACAACTATCCAACAGTAAACATGGAAAGTCTGGAGCATTTCTACACAGAGAAACCTATTGTAACACTGAACATAATTGGCAAATGGAATTATATTTAAGACAACTGGATTCCACGTTTTTTGGCAGACAAAGAATTTTCTTTCCATATTTCTTAATTTTCTCAAATGGGTCTGGTATAGAAAAGGCAGGTCGTGTTTGTTGTTGTAATTTATCGCACAATGAGCCGTGATTTTCTCTGTCAGCGTTTAGTAACGTTGTCAAAGTGTAAGCATAAAACCTCAAGGAATGCAAACAAGTAAGATCTGCTTCTCAACGATGATGAACAATATTTTTGCCATACAGACAAGAGCGACAGTGTAATGTAGATCCTTTACATATTGCTTTAACAGTGGTCCATAAGAGTTGTATTTAGTTCAATTACAAAGTGGGAGGTAAGACAAAACTTTCAGTCCAAACCTTGAAATGATCAGCTGTTTTAATTGTGCAGGAAATGAAAAACTGCTGTAAAGGATTATGTGCACTGCTGCCTGAGAATTGTGTTGATGTGGCTTCATTTTATGATGTACTACCCAAATACTCTTGTGTTACAATTTTAAGTTGGGAAGTACTAAAAGAAAAATGCAGTAGATGCTACATAAAATCCTTCAGACTAAATATAAGCAACCAATAAATGTGATGTATCACCACTGTGCTCACTTTTCAAATCGAGCAAAGGGTGTTTTAAGAATCTCTGCAGGGTTTTGTGGATTTTATGTAATCCGACTAATATTGGTGTCATGGGAAGCGGGAGAGGAGCTAAATCCCAAAATAAGAGAAGGTATGGCTCTGTGTATTGCATCAGGCCTTTGGCGCTGACAGGATCACATCAGTCATCTTTGTTGATGAGAATATATCACACACACACCGCCTCAGTTGGCAACTTGACAAAGCAGACAAAAACAGCACAGTCTGAAAAGTGTCTGGTACCGCCGCTGTCCATTATCCGATCAGCCTCCTCATCACGGTGGGTCTAGAGAAGGGCCAGCAGTACTCGTTGGGGACGGGCCCGTTGACATTGCACTCAAAGAAAGAGAACATGGGGAACCAGATGCGAGCTCGCCGGCTCTGCTGGTAGGCCCGAGTGTTGGCTAGAGTGTGGTAGTATAGGAAGAGTCTGGTAGTGATGTAGAACGCTATGAACACGTCGATGGAGTAGTGTTCATGTGCAGCCAGGATGAAAAAGATGCCAAAGAGATTAAGGACCCAGGACAACGTGTGGATGAAGTGCCAGCTCCTTGGAGTGTCTGTTTGTGACATAAGAAACAGCAGTTGTGGATAATTTGAACAATTGTTTTTATTATACTTATTGCTACATCCCTCTGAAATGTAACATATTCTTGAATGACAGACTATTTCTGTCCAGTTCAGACTAAGGAAGTCTAGCTTTTAAATTTCAGTTGTAGTACCAAAGAAAAACACTGGATGGCGACAAAGGGATAATGTTTCAAAATATAGTTACACTATTTCTTCCTCCACCTCTGACTTTCTCATGATTTTGTAATTTGACCCTCCTGGGTCTTAGCTTTTAATAACAGATCATAATTTTCTCGTGATTTTCATGAATGAATGTGGATAAAATCTTGCATCCACTGTGACATTTTAAAGATTATTTAAGTCTTCATACCAAGTAAAAACAGAGCTCATATTTCATTTTTTTAAGAATGTTTTGTGGTTTTTAATCTTGAGTCACAAAGAAAAAAAGATAATTTAAGATATATTTTGTTTATTCAAAAAAGAGGGATCAAAATAGCCAACTGTGCATGATGTAAACTTTAAATTAAGTTGCTTTTAGACTGCAAAATAATGAGACAGATATTGTTTGAGGGGTGGCTAAAGGGTTGGTTCAGATTTATAAATTGGTTTGGGAGGGTTAAAAATGGTAGGAATCACTTGTTTGTTAATCAATTGTCAGAATTCTGTATTTTTGTGAGTCAATAAAAACTAAAAAAATAAATAAACAAAAGTAGTTTGTCAGTTTGCAACATTAGGGGATAGGTCCCTTAGATAACCCTTAGATTAAGTTATTAAACCACTAATCATTCACCACTAATACATGAGGTCAACAGCCAGATTAAAGCATGCCAAGAGACGCTACTCACACTCTGTGACAAAGAAGTTGAGTAAGGTAAGGACCACAGTGTGACCGCTGAACATGTAGTCACCACAGGTATGCACTCCTGTCAGTGTCATCCCAAAACCGCTCCAGATGGCCACAGCCCGCTGCAGTTTGGCCCACATGTCACCGTACATCTACAAAAAGAGAAAAAGTGAAACCCTGATCTTTCAAAGAGGGAGAGATGTAGTGTTTAAGATATGATAAATTCAAAACGGATCAATAAGTTACCTTTCCTGAGCACTGCAGGTGCTGTCCTGGCACAGACAGGGAGGTGACAAACATGGTGATGCAGCGCAGCATAAACACCGTCCCCATGAGGCTGCACATTCGCCTCAAAAGGATGGACCTACAAATCATGAGAACATAACCGTTAACCTGGGTTTTCCAGGGTCATAATTTAAGCGACACACTGCTCATATCAGACGGCGCAATCTCTGAAATGTCAACAATACACTGATGTGAAAGACAGTCAGGACTCTACCTGTGTTTATGCAGCAGCAGAACCAGCAGCCAGATGTTACAGAGGATCACTCCACATGCTTCCGCCATGGCAAAGGCCCATGGTATTCTAGGCACACTGTTGAAAAGAGGAAATAAAGGGATTAGTCAATCACCAGAAAGTTAGTTGACAGCTATTTTGATCCTCTACTAAGCGTTCAAGTCATTTATCATGCAAAAATCTCAAAACATTTGCTTGTTCCAGCTTCTCCATTGTGAGGATCTGCTGCCTTTCTCTGTTTTATATCTTTGTAAATTGGATATTTTTTGGAATATTGTTTAAACTAAACAAGCTATTTAAATGCATCCCCTTAAGCTCTTTTTCACTATTTTCTATTCTATTTTCTTTTTTCTTCCAATAACAAAAGATATTCATTTAATAGCAAAATATGCTGTAAACTAATATCACTAGATTGAGGCAAAATATACAAGATCCATAACTAGCCTGAATAAACTGCCTCAGCATGTTTCATTTCCGGCATTTCCCTGAAATTAGCTCTCCCAATACACAAGAAATTCCATGAGCAGCTCAAAGCTGGTCCTAAACAACGGGTCACTCCATAAAGTAGGTCACTTTAAAAGAAAAAAAACTCACAAAGATATCTTTGAACCAAAGGTAGCCCATCAGGAATATGGGAGGACAATAATAGAAACATGGTACAAGGAAGTAGGGCAGTTATATTGTCCACCATCTGGTGCGATATTCTGACACTTAATAAAAAATATATGCTTTTGTTTCGCTCTCTCTTTGACATTTCACTTTCACACCGCTGACTGATCTTTTGGTTGTTTTCTGTAGCCAAAAAGTCAGAGAAATAACACTTAGAAGTGTCTCAAAACTAAATGTGACCTCTAAGAAACTCACCTGTCTAGGAAAATATCTGGCAGTGGAGGGTACGTGCGCATGTCAGGTACCCTCTCATGCACTATGACCATGACGAAGGACGTGAACCCAAACACAAACACCACATAGATGGAGCTCAGCACTGTCTTCCAGTACTCTGGATCGAGGCGCCTCGTCTGCTGCTTGTATTTCCCATTAGTGTACTGGTGATACTCCTCTCCCACCGGTGCTGTGTCAGTGCTGTCACAGTCTCTACCTGGGTCACCGTTACACAGCCAGTCCAAACTGCCTCCGGAGCCTGTAGGCGAGTGGCCGTCAAAGGGAAGACCCAGCTCCTCCAACACGTCCATGTTCTGTTTCTGGAGTTTGCGGATCGACACCATCAGCCGCTTGATGTCCCCCAACACCTTGAGCTCCAAAGGTGGTGAGCGGAGGTCATACTCGCTGAGTGCGAGCAGACTGGTGCCGTCCAGTCGATGCTTGTAGCACAGAAGGTCCACATAGTCACAGAAGCCCTCTTCCTTTAGCCACTTGGCCACGTGTTTGGGGGTCCAGCGACGGACACTCAGCTGGGTCATCTCCTCCGCAATCAGAAGGCTGGCGAAAAAAGAAAAGAAAAAATTATAAGTGCACGTCCAACAACTGACTTCTCCCCTACTATCAATATCAGTTCCTTATAGACTTCCTCGCCCTATTAGTCACCTTATTTCCACTGAATCAGCAATACTAATTCCAACAACAAACCATGCAAGACTGCCACATAACTTCACTTCACAAAGTTAGTAATAAACAAGATCATTGCTGCAGGCAAGCTGAGCATTCATACCTTAAGCAAATGTATGAGGCAAACACTAGAATATGCAAAGATTAGTTTACACAGTGGGAACCACACCCTAAAATGTAGGCGAATGAGCAAACATACAGTATTCCAAAGGGCAGACAGTGACTTTAAGACTTTTGTGCTTGTGATGGTGACTTGTTGGTTCTACTCCCATCTGTAATCTTATTATTGGCTGAGGCTATCCTAAACACTGACTGACTAAATCACGTTTAAACTCACTACTGGGTCACTGGCAAAACCTTGTTTCTAAAGTCTACTCCCTAGATTGTCACTATATTCATACAACGTTGGCATTTATACCTGGTAAGGTAAAATTATTTAACGGCATTTTGGTTTACAAAACAAACAGAAACTCCTAATAGACGGTCAGTTAAACACGCGTCACTTGGCTATCAGTAAGATGGGGCCAGGAGATAATGCCACTACTAAAAGCCTATTAAGTTAAGTAGCAAAACCAGCTAGTTAGCTGTTAACCGCTCACATGCCTGAGGTAGACATGAAATCAAAAGGCAGCATCATCTCCTCTAGCACAACAACGCTGAAGGCTAATTCAGCTCTAGCTAACGTCAGCTAACAAGCAGTTTCCTAGCTTGATCAATTGGCGTGCCTAACGTTCACTCACCCGGGCCGAGATGTAACAGGAGACGATGCGGAAACTTATCTGGACAACTAGCTAGCTGTATGGCATCTCACAAGAATTTGAAGAAGTCGCATTAGTGTTTGCTGAAATAACAGGGGCTCGTTGGAAATCATTTCGCCCTGGCTTCGCGCTGGTTAGCATTACTGTTAATAACACAAGGTCGTAATGTCCAGACAAGCTGCGCGCACACATTCAGTTAAAATGGGATTGAGTCTACTGAAGCAACAGTGACACCTACTGGTGAAAAGAGGGAACTGCAGCGCCTTCGTCAATCAGTGTTGTGATTGTGATGGTGAAAAGCTAGTTTTTGAGCAGTTTAAGACCACAAAATAAGAAATCGTGTTTGGACTTTTTTGCAGTATATTTTTTTATTGCTATTTTCCATTTCATCAAACTGTAGATGTTATAAGCAATGCAGTCCACACATTTCATCATGCCCCCCAGCCCAGGCCCCCCAAAAAATCAAACAAAAACAAACAAAAACAAACAAACAAAACCCAAAACAAAACAAAACACACAAACCAACAAAAACAATAAAAGTTAATAAAAGTTGGAGCAGTCTTGTCTTTCCAACATAACAAAATACTTTTTTTTTTTTTGGTAAATAAGTAAATCTTAAGTATTCTTATTTTTAATTTATCTGATTTGGTGTGGAATTTAATGAAAAATAAATTGCACTTTATAAAGATAGAGATGTGACTTGAGGTGACCAGCATTTAGAATACTTACTTAATACATTTAGGTCACTGATTTAATTTTAGACCAGGAACACCTGTCCTTGTCAGTACCAACATGGCTGTAGTAAAGCCTCAAGTTTGAAAATAAATGTTAGGAGAAGAAATCATACAAATGGATAGTTTCAGAGTAGCATTTTGTTGTGAGGGCTATTTTAAAGGTTCACACTGTCAACTATGAATAATCTGCAGGAAGGTAGTGCAGTTTCCCCTGCAACTCCTTCTCTGAAAGACTTAATGAAGGTTTTGTATGGAGGAAAAAGGTTTGGTAATCATGTGGATGAAGTTTGGCCTAACCTGTTCATTGGTGACATGTAAGTCTTACTACCCTTAACAGGTTATAGCAGAAAATTAGAACCACAGTTTGATGTATTTTGTATCGTAATATGTTTCCGAATGATTTCTTTTGTGCACAGGTCAGTAGCCAATGATCGCTACAGTCTGTGGAAGCTGGGAATCACTCATGTTCTGAATGCAGCTCATGGGAGGATGTACTGTCAGGGGAGTCATGACTTCTACGGATCCAAAGTGGATTATTATGGAGTGCCTGCAGATGACTCGCCGTCCTTTGACCTCTCTCGCTATTTCTTTCCCTCTGCTGAGTATATTCAAAATGCACTTGACACAGCTGGTGGTAAATACCCATCGTATTGCTTTAATGTCACTCATTTTTATGTCAGACTGTGCAGGCCTCTCTTCAAGTCATTCATCTTAGTCAGAATAACATCAGTATCACTTTATGCTTCAGGCTCATTGCAATCTCCCCCTTCTTCTTCTCTAGCTCGGGTTTTTGTCCACTGTGCAGTCGGCGTGAGCAGGTCTGCCTCGCTCGTCCTGGCATATCTAATGATCCACCAGCGTTACACCTTACTGGAGGCCATCAATAAAGTCAAAGAGCACAGGTGGATTTTCCCAAATAGAGGATTCCTCAAACAGCTTCGGGCTTTGGATTTGAAACTACGCAAGAGATCATGAACACCAATCAATATTTCATCTTCTGCACTGCAATAATGCTCTTTTATTCTAACTTACAGAACCTCAAACGCCTGTTTTCCTCAAGACAAATGAAGGATTCGGTGCCTGCCAGTGGAGGGAGACACTGTACTTTAATCACTTTGTTTCACGAGCTCTATTGAAACAAGAGTCTTTTCCTTGACTCTGGTGCTGCATTGGATGTGGATCATGTTGCCTTTTCACAAGATATTGACCCTAATATTAATAGGAGATCAGTGTAATCGACTTACGCTTTGGCTAGAATCAATTTTAAAACCTAATATGAGATGGAATTACTTGTATTATGCTGACAAAAATATACACATGCTATGTTACAGTTTAAAGTCTTTGGTTTTCTTGAAACAAACATTAACCTTTCAATTATTTCAATTAACCTCTCGCAATATTTAACTTTCAAATAATTATATTTCATTCATTCCATGTTGCTTTGCAATGTGTGTTCTGGTAAGACTTTATTTTAAACTCTCCTCTTTAGCACTCATGTACAATCAATAGATGGTTTATTACAGGCTGTACTTTAGTTGTAAGCAGAGATCAGAACCTTTTTTAAGTGTTAACTCACATTATTGTCAACAACTATAACTCATCATATGAAGCATGTGTAATTGGTGTATTAACAGATAATGTATGAAAGCTTGAAAACATAACCACATATAACAACATGTCTCTTAACAGCTTTAAACCTGCCTGTGAATGATTTGTGTGTGTGTTGTTGCAGTTAATAAATACTTTACAGTACACTGAAAGGATTTGTTTATGTGTGTAATATCAAATCAATAGACAGGATTACAGCTATGTTAACTGTCTAGGAGAGGTTATAATGTATAAAATACATTCATAAACAATGACAGTATAATGTGTTAGAAACCACTAATTAGGTTTTTTTATATACTACCTATAAATACTAAAAAGGGTGGGTTAAATTAAAGTTACTTTCACTCCTGTTGAAGGACTTCAAACCCTCAGCTGCTCTTGATAATTAACCTTCAGTTCACATGCTGAGAGGAACGTACAGTAATGCAAATGTTTTCATAAATCTCCCCCCCGTGCGTTTTACACAGTTGGTGATGGTTTCATTTTCTACTCAATGAGACAGCATCTTCTTTCCAACATGTCTCGTGGTTCCAGAGTTGGACTCGACTCAAGTTGAGTTTATGTCATGGAGTCGGGTGCTGGCAAACACATTCACGATGATTACATGATGATGTACATATTTGAAACCTGATAGTCTGCCGTGGTTTTTCTACGGTGAAGGTGATCATTCAACATGACAGTCTCCAGATTCCAACGGTGTTTTATATATCGTGAATCAGACATAGTAGAACGTCTAAGAAACATCTTACATTACTAGAATAAAAGATAATCCTCTGGAGCTCATCATTCAGTGTCTCTGTCAGAGACATTATGTGCTTTAAATGCTTCGAAAAGCAGCTTCTCATGTAGAAAGTATATCTATCAAACCAATCTCTTCACACACACAGCTACACTTTGTCCTGAGTGGACACATGTTCATCAGCAGATATGGATCATATATTCCCTTTTTTTTTTCACATACTCAGGTGGGATCTGCACATGCTTGATTTATCAATAAGGAGAAGCAGCACTTAAAATAATCAATCAATAACTGTCTCCAGGTCAGAAGGACCCGGAAACATTTATTGACGGATTTTTTATACAACATGATATTTCCCAACACATCACTGCGTCCACATTTTACATGCACATTCGTGACCCTGAATGAGGAGAAGTTATTAAATTTCATGGTGTAAAAGAGAGGTTAATTATGTTTTTCTTCACGTTAAAAGCTAAAATGGGTGAAATTGACCTGCAACATAACAGGAGGGTTAAAAGAGATATTTCCTGCAGTGTGAGGACTATTTGATGTCATGTGCAGCCAACAGCGAAGCTTAACTTTTCCCTCTTCGTCCAATTAGCTTTCACAAAATATTCATGTCATATTCATGCTGTTATAGTATCTTTTGTTCCATAAATGCTGCATTACAGTGGACCTTCTTGTGATCCAGTATAAGCAACGCACTTAAACATTTGTCCATAATCACGCCCAATTATCACTGCTTTATGGAATGATTCATTTCTGTTTGAAGCTTATTAAATTAGAGTCCCACAGCGGTGTGAAAAGCAGAGCCCGGGCTGCAGTGTTTGTTGTTCTGCCCTCTGCACGAGTAAGACTACACGCTAGGTTAAGCACTAAATTGGGTAACTGTCCAGTGACTGCAGATAAACACCTGCTTGTGCAGATCATCCAGAGCCGGAGTAGACGGGAACTGCTTTAATACAATAAACATTTGTAACAGTAATCGATCTAAGACGTCGGGATTTGGACTTAAAATGTCAGCCCTGAAAGGCAAGAGAAAAGAATATCTGACTGTGAAGGATCTGCAGAAGGTTTTGGACTCGTGCAAACTACACCTCAATCAAATCGACGAGGTCTGGCCAAACATATACATAGGGAATGTGTAAGTATATAATTCATCTTAAATTTAAACCATATTCAATGAGTTTGACTTGCGGTGAAATGTGTTATGTTAAACAGTTTCCCAAGGTCATATTCTTTGACATAACAAGTTATATTCTGATGTGGAAATATTGTGTGTGATATATAGAGTTCACATAAGTCTTGAATCTCTTTCTATCTTTTTGTCTTGCTAGGGCAGTAGCCCAAACCAAGACTTCCTTGCTGAAATTAGGTATAACTCATGTATTAAATGCTGCCCACTCCAAGCAAGGCAGCATAGGGAACCAAAGCTTTTATGGCAACGACTTTGTGTATTGTGGCATTCCAGCAGATGACTCGACACACTTTGATCTGGATGTTTATTTCCAGCCCGCAGCTGATTTCATTCATAAAGCTCTGAAGTCGCCTGATGGTAAGACTCCTCAAGGCTTCTTTTTTTTCACATGAATCATCATACATAACCCTCTGCATAGTGAATTAGTTATACCATTCACTAGCCATAAAGATTATTTGTTTTAATCCCTGCATATCACATCTTTTATTTCACTATATAAACCCATATACTCAAATTCTCCCATCATGTCATCCTTTCAATGTCACCTGTAACCACAGTGTACCACAGCTTGTAATGGTATGTAAGTGTATTTTCAGCCAGCAGTAATAATAAAGGTCTTACCTTGCAGAATTTAAGTCTATAATGTGACCATGGCTCCTTTCAGTGAAGCTATCAAGCAGAGGACGAGTTGGGATTAAAGAGACAGACAGGCCCAGTCTGCAAAGGGACCTTAAATGAACAAAGGCGATGAATTGTGGGCTCTATTTTTAGCTCACAGCAGGAAAAAAGAAAGGCCACAGCGTGAGGCGAGCAGTCATGTATGATATTAATAAGACTGAGGCCTCTCACTAATCCTTCCCTCACATCCCTCTCTGCCTTCATCATGTCTGTTCTTCAGGGAAAGTTCTGGTGCACTGCATCATGGGAATGAGCCGGTCATCGACCTTGGTGTTAGCGTACCTCATGATCTACCATCACCTCCCGCTCAAACAGGCTTTGCAGAAATTGATCCAGAAGAGAGCCATCTACCCCAACAGGAATTTCCTGGCTTTGCTGTTGGATCTGGATCTTCAGCTGACAAGAAAAAAGAAAACGTGTCAGATCCTGTAATGGAGGGAAGTTTTTCAGTTTTTAGCCACACGTGGTGCTGATGTCGATGTTGATGATGATGTTGATGATGATGCCGCTAGGTCTGTTGGTCCAACACTTTGAACCAGGGGGAAATATATTGGACAAATATTGAAATGATTATGTTTACATGTTAACATGTTACATGCTAGTGGGTAATAAGTTACTATTCTAGTTCTTAACATGCATGTGAGCTTATAATTTTAGGCGTGTGAACATGTTAGTATTCACCTCGAAGCCCAGTTGAGGCAGATGAAGTACGAATTAGAAAGTACAGAAAGAGCAGCTGAGCCTGACAAGCTGTCCACCGTACAGACAATAAACCCTTTGATTTAGGTGAGATCAGTGGTGGAAGAAGTATTCAAATCCTTTACTTAAGTAAAAGTACCAATACAACAATGTAAAAATACTCCATTACCAAGTCCTGCATTCAAAATCCTACTGAAGTAAAAGTACATGAGTATTATCAGCTTGATTATGTTAAAGTATTGCAGTAAAAGTAGTGGTTCGGTTCCTCTGACTGATATATTATTATATATGACATCATTAGATTATTAATGCTGAAGCATCAGTGTGTAAGCAGCATGTTACTGTTGTAGCTGCTGGAGGTGGAGCTAGTTTGAGCTACTTTATATACAGTTAGCTAGTTTAGTCCAGTGGTTCCCAACCTAGGGGTCGGGCCCCTCCAAAGGGTCACCAGATAAATCTGAGGGGTCGTGAGATGATTAATGGGAGAGGAAAGAAGAAAAAACAAAGTTCTGGGGTCTCAGAGTTTTTCTCTAATCTTTGATTTTTGGTGAAATATTGGATCATTTGAACATTTATTGAAATGAAACCATGTGAGAAGTTTAGAGGGAAAAATCACTATTTGGTGGAGCTGTTAACAACTCATAGACATCTGAAATGTGACCCCGACTACACACTGCTTTTTGTGAGACGTCAAAAGACAAAAGGGTTGGAAACCACTGGTTTCATCTTTAACAATGTGTTGTATTTTAAAAGCTTGTTATATTATCCATTGTGTCAAATCTTCATCTGAAAAGTAACTAAAGCTGTGAAATAAATGTAGTGGAGTAGAAAGTACAATATTTCCCTCTGAAATGTAGCAGAGTGGAAGTATAAAGTAGCATAAAATGGAAATACTCAAGTAAAGTACAAGTACCTCAAAATGTTACTTAAGTACAGTACTTGGGTAAATGTACTTAGTCACTTCCCACCACTGGGTAACATGACCTTTTCTCTGGTGCTACCATCATGCTAATCACTTTTGTTGTTTTCTGTGTAATACCTTACATCCTGTGGGATAGATACAATGGCTATAGACATTTAATCTTGTTTTTTGATGATTTAGTAAGTAGCAGTAAGGATGTCTTACCGAAAATGCAGTGTGGTTGAACACAAACTTAATGTAAAGTGAAATCGGGGACGAGACTGAACAGCTAATGATAATGAGATAATCAGATGTTATGACTGTCTGTGTCTTGGATTCTGTTTTTTACCTCTCATTCGTGTAAAACGGCTTCAGTACCTCACTTTGTATTACAGCAGAATGGACCAAATGTCATGTGGAAAATGTTTTACAAAGCATCATATTTAGGTAAATTTGTAGGTGTCAGAAATGACAGAAAATGTTTCTGTTTCTGCAAATCAACACTCAAACTCAAGATGGGAATCAATCGACAGCGTCTGACTTTTTTATCAAATAAGATCAACCCGTCTGTGTTCACAGTATGAAATCCCTTTGGTGTATCTGCCAAGATAGCTGAGCTGATCACCGCTGTACATCAAAAGGTTTCAGTTTTTTTGATTGCTCACAAAATCATCTCTAGAAATATTACGTATGTCAAACACACACACACACACGTGTATCTTATGTAGAGTTTGACAGCAGTGATTTCTCTGGAAATTTCTCACAAATACACACACACAAATACACACACACACGGGTATCTTCACAGGAAACATTAAATTAAACAGTTAATTGTTGATAACACCTCAAAATAGTAGATAATAATAGAAACAGCTGTAACAGAAAAAAGTATATTAAGTTGTAATTTGTGTTGCCTGAGTTGTGTTGTCTGAAGTTCAATTTAAATATTTGTTTTTCTTCTGTGGATATTATATTTGCCATGATAAAAAGAAACATTGAGTACTTTTTTATGTGTTCATCTTTCTACTCTTCTTAACTTACTATTTCTATGGTTTAGTCAAGACTGAATGTGTCCATATTGCAGTTTTAAGTGTTATAAATTGCCACTTTTTCCATTTGCCTTATATTAGTTTTTGTGCATCCACTGAGGAAATGATCACCATATAAACTAAAAGAGACTAATGACCAAATGTCCAGGTTTTCATTTAAACACATTCCATCGCAGAGAAGAATCTCGATCTAAAAACTGTGTCAGATTTAAGCTCGAGAACAGCAGCACTGATCTAATTCTCTTGCCATTGAAAAAAAAAGCCGTGTGTCCTAACCTCCCTCCCGTGCTGTGCTGGTAGCTCGGGTAACCTTTAAGGAATGCAGAGGATGATGCCAGAATTATTTTGGGCTGAGATTCAGATGTTAAAATAGCAAAAAAGGTTACAGGGTAGATTACCAAGGAGAACGCAGACAGTTGTGCTGTCGACCTACATGTAGCTCTTGTGCACAGACCTTGAAAAGCAACGTTTCCAGCCAAGGCAAGTGTCTATTAACAATATTATGATAGAATTGCTGCAGATAGACGTCCATATTGGAAAATATTTAGTATGTAGAATATATTTGTATGGATTTATTGTACTGTATGCCTTTATTTGCAAGGTAAACATGTTTATGAACCACTTTTATAAATGAGTGTGTACTATGATGATACTACATTGCCTGATGGATCACCACACTTTCTTCTTTTGTTAATTTGCCCACAAATTCAGACGAACCACATCCGAAAGGCTAAAGAGGGAAGTGTAATTCATAAAACCACCAAGAAGAGGCCCGGAGGAGGTAAAAAGCCATTTTTATTTGCCCTCTATGTTAACCGTGGGCACTTTCCCATACATAGCATCTTTAATTACACAGAAGTAGAGCAGGAAGGACAGGTTAGCCTAAGGGGGGAGGCTATGAAAGCAGCGCTGCAGCTCAGCATGTGCACCAGGGAAATCAGTTCTCTGCCCTGACTGCGGGAGGGAGGGAAGGGTTGTACTTATAGATCAATGAGGAGAAAGAAGAGCCTCCAGGTACTCTGGGCACATGTTGTACTTGTGCAGAGACACACTTTACTCCGCCTTCAAGAGTCACACACTCACATGCATCGAACATATGTTGGGTCAGGTGCAGCTTCTCTTGCAAATGCATGCTCTATGAGTGACGCTCGTGCAGGCTTGCGTGTATGAAACCATGCACATGCAGAGATGGATAAAGCCATCATGATGTTTGAGTGGACCTCCATATGCCGCGGCAGCTTAACAAAAAGGTCACTGAAACAGATTTGGTCTCAATGACTCATCCCTGTGGACACGACAATAGGTCTCCAAACCTGAGTGCCACATTATGTCTCCACACACCAGCAGAATGCAAATAAGAGGCAGAGCTGCCATCGGTTTCTTTACTCTAACAATGCATACACATCACTTGTACGTCCCCAGCCTGGAGCAGAATCACACAGCTGCCTAAATGGATGCTAATGTATACAGTATGCATAGTATAAGTCTCTCTAAAGCCCAGTGTGTAAATTGTAAATGCACAGGTTAGACTTGCCTGCAGGAAATGAAAAGCTGATGTTTATAGGCCTTGAATACCAATTTTCTGTATCTCTGGAGATAAATAAATCTACCAAGAGCTACTGAACTATGCATGAAATAATGAGAGCATCATAAGGTCATCCTACAATTATGTATTATTGTGGTCCTTTGCCACTATGGAGTGCATTTATTGGCATAATAACAGACTATATTTAAAGGCTATAGGCCTGTATAGCTAATGTTCTAATTAGCGATCCTCAGTTTAATCCCACATTGTATTTCTTTCTCAGTGTAACCTAAGTTAATGCCCTCACTTCAATAAAGCCTATTAGTGACCATCAATAGAGTTATTTAGCATTCATAGGAAGACCAGATGCCTGTAACTGTATCTTCATTCCCTTTCTTAAACTGCAGATGAGCAATAAAGAGAAAACAAACAATTCCCACCATTTTGATGACTTCTCAGCTCACACTGCGGTCAACAAAACTGCTGCTTAAACTCCCAGTTAAATGTGGTGCTTTTTTTTTTTTTTTTTTTATGCAACAGCTTGTAAAAACAGAAGTGGAGCATCCAGACATGCCCAGAGGCCTCAGCTGCTTAGCGAGCCCTGAGGGGCCAAACGGCAGGTATGAGACCCCGCCGGCTTCGGAGCTCCAGAGGCTGATGTGGACAAAGAAAGGGACCAGCAACCATCTGGATGAGGTCCAGCCCAGGATCTATATAGGAGACATGTGAGACTAGAGCAGTAAAATACATTCAACAAATGTCAGGAACATTTTGCATTAAGTCAGGACTTACAAACTGTCACCAGTGAAAGATATAAAACTATAAAATAATTTACAATCAATAATTTATTAATGCCTAAAGCGCCTACAATCATTTTATCTTTTATCTTTCAGCTTTGTTTTGGTTTTCCGGCCTACTGTAGCTGCAACTTTATTGTTCCAGTTCACTCTCGCTGCTCTCATAACATGATGTTTCTTTAGCAGAAAAGGCTAAAAATGAACTGTACGCTACCTGCCCAGCAACAAACAGCAGGCAGACAAAGTTGTGGAGACTAAAATTAGAAGTACAAGAAGAGTGAATATTGGATATATATTAATCAGGTGGCCACAAATATGACTCTAAACGAATGTTAATGTTGCTTCACGACTGATGGATGTTTAAATAATCAACTGTTTTCTAACAAGTGTGTTAATGTTGCTCGCAGCCTTGAAATATAGCATCTTCAACAGTCCCTTGACATGTTTTTTAATTGTTTGCAATTTGGGTGAACAAAGCCTGTAAAAGTCTGCCTTAAAAGACGAAGCTTGAATTTATGCTTGATCACATAATATTAGGAAATATTTATATATGACAACTTGTGCAGTTGTATGTCCTATGCCACATGTATTGTATGTTTACTATCATGAAATGTGCTCATAGAAATGATAAACCCTCCTTTCACTTATCTGCACTGACACATAATTATGCTTCTTCCCTTTAGGTATGCAGCCAAAGACAAGAGGACACTCCAGGCTCACCACATCACGCATGTACTTAACGCTGCCGACGGGAAGTTCAACGTTAACACGGGCCCCAGCTTCTACCGAGACACACAAATCACTTATCATGGAGTGGAAGCTTTTGACATGCCGTCCTTTAACTTGAGACCCTTCTTTTACCCGGCGGCCAATTTCATCAAGAACGCTTTGAGCTCGCCCACAGGTGAGGAGCTCTCACCGTGCTCAAGGTATTTCTCATCATTTTTACACATTAACTTGGGGAAGACATCTTTTTTTTTTTTCTGCAAGGCAAGGTACAGAAACATTTGTCAGTCAATTCCCATTACAGCAGCCCCCAGTTGCATTAGTCATTAAAATGCAAATCAAATACTAAACATAATATCAAGCTAATATCTTTCCCCCACGGTAATCTTCTCATAAGCTCAGACCTTGGCCAGGAAAATTGGTTTTAAATGGATTGCCCTGGTAATTTGTAAGCAACACTTTTATTGGACATGGAAATTACACAATTATGTTTGTGGCCTGTGCCTGCCCAGCCTGTTATGCAAAGTGAAGTCGGTATCTGACATGACAGTAATAAGATGAGGCCTCCTCCTTCACATGCTGGCTGATCGGGGGCTCCAGTGTGTGGCAGGGCCTACAGTAATCCCCAGCAGAAATACACAGACGCCAAGACAGTTCAATTACGCGCTCCTCTGCGCCCTAATCCTCGGGCCCGATAAGGAACCAGGGATTACCGTGTGTAGAAACATTTGTTGCAACATTGTTGAAAACTTTTTAGTCGGGAGTTAGAAGCACTCCTCTCTGTGATGTGCATGGTTTTTAATCCACAGCGGAGTAACAAATTAGACAGTTAGAATAAAGTTCACCACAATAATCCAGTTGTGGCATGGTTGTAAATATAGACACGGAGCTGGTAGAGGATGGCTGAGCTCTTGAATTTGTGTTTTTTTTTCTTGCCGCCAATTGGCAGGTAAAGTGTTCGTCCACTGTGCAATGGGTCTCAGCCGCTCGTCCACCTTGGTCCTGGCCTACCTGATGCTCCACGAGAATATGACACTGGTGGATGCCATTAAAGCTGTCAGCGCCAACAGGAACATCTCACCTAATTCTGGGTTCCTGGAGCAGCTCCGAGAGCTGGACAAAGAGCTGCACTTCCAGGGAATATCGAGCCTCAACAGGCGGACTTGAGATAAAATCCATCAGCCCATAAATTTGGATTTGCTGCTTCCTCTGAGTATCTCAGTTAGAAGTAGATATCACAAAGAAGATATGTATGTAAAAACATGTTTTAATTGTCTTTTCTTTGTAAGATATATTCCACTTCTTGTGAAAAAAAAAGTGTTGTATAAATAAATTAAAGGATAAGGCTGGAATTATTTTTTTAAATCTTTTTATTGTTATGAAAAAATACCATTAATAGACCAAAGCCAACACTTAATTTGTCTTAATAACAGGTCATGTTTGTGTAAAACATGTCTATCATCACCCAAAATTTAATAAAAATACATAAAAGAGCAGTGAAGTTGCAGTGACATATTTCTTCTTTGCACTAAACACCACTAGCATTAAGACTTTCTTAGATGAGTTAGATGAGATGCTGCTCTCATGTTTGTATGCTTAATATAAAGCTACAGCCAGGAGATGCTTAGCATAGCTTAGCATAGCATAAAGTCTGGAAGCAGGGGGGAAATAGCGAGCCTGTCCCTCTACAAGGTAAAAACCTACCAGCTAAAAATCACTAATTAAAACGTTATATATCTCATTTGTTTAATCTGTACAAAAACAGAAAAGTAAAAGTTGTGTAACAGTGACTTCCTGGAGTCGTGTCCATGGCTTATAGATGCAAAAATTACAGTGATAGTGATTACGCAAAAATGATGATCAATAGGTGTCAGAATCTCAGTTTATTTATCACTTTTACTGGTATATATAGTATACTATTGACTGTCTCGTTTATAGGGAGCAGTGAAGGAGGTCACCCAAAGGGTCACTGCTCCCAGAAATAGTTCCAGCACACAGAATTAAACAAAGAAAATCTATTGAGTTAATCAATGAAATTTAGAGGTGCTGGTAGGTGGATTTAAAAAAAAACTAGCTGTTTGCTTCCAGTCTTTATGCTCTCTCAGCTCTTGCATAGTTAATGCACAGACATGAGACTAACGAACTCTCTGAAAGAAAGCAAATTAAATGAGTTTTCCCACAACAAAGAGCTTAGAAAAAAATGGAAATCTGAACATATAATTGAACATATAACATTCCCATGACGACCGGCAAACTGCATTTGCTAGGGAAGATCATGTGATATGATCAAAAGTTCCAGAATAGCTACTAAATGGACCTTGAGGTGAGATTGTTTTAACATACAGTGTAGTTTAGTTGTCTCAGCAGTGTAAACACAGAGCCTCGTCCCTCAGCATGCTCATAACATCTGAGCTAGAGATGGAAAAAGCCGTTTCTGAGTGATTTGAGAATAAACTACAGTGTCCATGTCCATCATAATGAAGGAATGTGTCACCATATAAAACAGTATGGCTGTTTTATGTGTTTTTCTTAGTTTGGATGATCATATCAGTCACTGGCACACAGACAGTACTTGTTAGTGGGATAAATTCAGGACAAATTGTTAAAAAATAAAAAGATAAAATAACAGCAGCCGTATCCTTTAAATTCACCTACAACAGGTACAAATTGTGGTTTGAACTGGCAGCCTGACATAATTCTTCACAATGTTTTGAATCACTTACACTATTACAACTGTAAACACTGCTGTGGCTCTGTTGTCGAAGTTGTCACAACACGAGCAGGCTGGCTTCTGTCAAAGTCATCTGAGGAATAAATAGTCCACGCCGCTCCTGCCCAGACTCTGGCATCCTCAGCTGTCTTGTTCCAGCGGGGCAACGCTTATATCCAGCTCAGATGGAAAACAGGGCGAGCTGCACCATTAAGGATAGAGTTTAACTGGAGTTCCTTTCCAAATGCCTGCAGGAAGAAAAACTAACAGGACAGCAGAAACGATTTCGCAAATTTTCCATCCAGGAACATCAAGTATTTGGGGAAAGTTATCTGTTATCTAAGTGTTTTGTTTAATATAGTTTGTGATAATTATATGACACCAATCAAGCGAAGGATGCAGATATGAGCCCAGAGGAGGAGCCAGAGTATCAGACACCACCCACCTGCGATCTGCTCAGCCTTCTGCTGAAGAACAGACGCCCCACTGGAGCTGTCAACGAGGTTTGGCCCAACCTCTACATCGGAGACGCGTAAGTGACATTCTCACTTCAGGGCTCAGCTGCAATATGGTGATTTGAATGTGAAACTGTTGCTGCAAACAAGTCCTGTATTTGGCCAACTAGTGGGACACATATGAAATCTGTACATTTGAGTCACCAGTGATGTATTGGCAAACATACAGTATGCTTACAGAGCTGGCCATAGGCGAAAAAACCCACTAAAAATGACATTCCTTGTATCTTTCCTTGTGTTATTCACAGGGCTACAGCCCATGATAAAACCCTGTTAGCGAATCTGGGAATAACACATGTGGTGAATGCTGCAGATGGCCCCCAGCACATTGACACTGGGCCACATTTCTACAAAGACACCAACATACTGTATCACGGAGTGGAAGCAGCAGACTGTAAAGATTTTGACTTGAGCCCATTCTTCACCGAGACGGCTGATTTCATCCACGGTGCTCTGAATCAGAGAGGTGAAGTACGATATACTGCAATGCAAAAATATGACAGTAGGCCTACGTGTCGTGTCAACTTCCGACGTCTGAGGAATTATGACAAAATTGTGCTTTTGTGCCTTTTTCACAGACGACATTTTGACACATCACAGTTGGAAAAGCACGTACAAGTGTAAATAATAATGGCTGCCTTGGTTTCAGGGTCTTGATATTGCTGCTTGAATACAATGTTAATGTTGTTAGAAAAACCTGTTATTTTCCTATTATAAGAAGTCTAAAACAAAAGAAAAACATAATTTGCAATTAATCAAATTCTGATGGATATTTCCCCTCATGACGTACAGAATACAAGCCTTTCAGCTGACGTCTGAGGTGATTCTGTCTCTTCTCTGTGTAGGTAAAGTACTCGTCCATTGTGCACGAGGAATCAGCCGCTCAGCAACTCTTGTGCTGGCCTTCCTCATGATCAAAGAAAGACGTACCCTGGTGGAGGCTCTTGAGGCTGTTCGTAGGCACAGAAACATTCTACCAAATGTCGGATTTCTGAACCAACTCTGTAACCTGGACTCATCATTGGCCCTGCAGAGGAGGACGACATAACATCAAGAAGTGGAGATGAGAGCGATGGTAGAAAATTAAAGGAACAGACCAATGATTTTGCATGTTTTAGTCCATTTAAGACAAATCAAATAATCTTTACATCACAGCTGTTGTGTTTTATGTTTTTGGATGTATTGTTCTACCTTCCGGGAAGCAATTGGTTTCCATTCATTTCTGTACAGTGATCAGTTAGCAAACTCTTAAGTTGTGAAATCCATCTCATCCTAAAGTCACGTTTATCACTGTGCGATAACGCAGTGCAGGAGCAGATTCGTTTGAAATGTCTGCACTGTATTCACGTGACAATAACACACGCATGCAGACCTGATGTTCCCTGTAATGGATCGCACTGCTCAAGCATGTTTCAAGCGTCTGTTAAAGAAGTTGTTGATGATGTTGAGACTTGGACTCGAGAGACTTGACTTCCTGAAGACTTGTCAAGATCCAGCAGCAATTGGAAAGCATCAGACACACAGCTTTAATATTTATACATTCATGTTTTAGATATTACTGCTTCACTGCTTTGAAAGGAAAATACTTGAATGCTGTGTCATTTTACTGGTCAGCATTACGAGACTTGAAAGTTTTACATCTTCACTTGCAGTTTGTTTATGAAGGCTTGGGACTTGACTTTGACACGTACTGAAAGACTTGACTTGGCCTGGTCTCAGCTGACTTTTGATTTGGCTTGAACTGCTCTTCAACGACTTGTGACTTGCTCTAACAGACATAAGGCTCGACTTGGACTTGTCTCCAGTGACTCGAAACAGCTCTGCTGCAAACTGGGAGCTAACATATACAAAAACACTGGTATGGCCCTTTAATTCACAGCACAATCAATATCACAGAGACCATTAAAACAAATGCACGACTGCCAAAACCACTGCTGTGCTTGAACAACACAAAGACAGTGTATGCCTATAAATAAACAATGCTTCATTTATTTATTCACATTTCTAAAAAATCCTGTCTTAACTGCTGCAGTCCAGCATTCTACAGTTAAAAACTGTGATGTCTAAAGAGGCTTGATACAAGATGACAAAAATATGCCAGCATGGTTCTGAGCGTGTATACAGATTCAGGTCAGACTTTGAAAAGAGATGAAACGTTGAAGCCGTCTTAATAAGAGATGCTCTCCAGAGCACACTGGGAGACAGAGAGAGAGAGATGCTGCCAAAATAAAAGGAATTGGATATCACAGGTTTAATGATTTCACTGTCAGAATGAATGATGGCAGAGTATGAAGATATGAGAGAAAAATAAAGGAGTCTGATGGTGTGAAAACTCTGTCTGACATGTTAGCAGCTTCATCCAGCCATTCTGCAATACAGTCATCATCACACTCTCACTTTGGGGGCTCACATTTAGATCACTGAATGGACCGTGCATATCATATAACAGGGAATCAAAGACATGTGTCATCTTGTAAAAAAACTCATCTGTCTAACAGTCTGACACATTTCAGTTCTCTTTCGGCCCCCGAGAGGCTCCAGAAGATGCAGAACATCCTTAACGGGTGTTGTGAGGCAGCTCTTACACGGTTTCTCCCGGCATCTAAAGATATGCAGAAAGGCTAAGAGAGGCTGACACAATTTCAAGGAGTCGCTCATACAGCTGAGCAAAAGCTCAGAGTGCCATGTTCACTCCAGTGAATATGGGTATCCTCTGGCAAGTGCAAAGTTTGGATAAGCACGGCTTCCTGCCAGCAGCAGAGATTAAAGTTGTGTGTTTAGAAGTGGATGGCAGGGACTTGCTGGGTGGAAGTTTTCCCCACAGGCAGGGAACGTGGCAGCTAAGGTCAGGGGGCCGCCATATCACAGCCCTAAAAATATCCTCTGCATTGATGCCCCGTCACAGAGCGGTTACACAATCTGTGCCCTGACTTGAGCCTGCCAGAATTAAACCTCACCATGTTCTGCCTTTAAGGACAGCGTCACAACAAGCTGGCAGAATGATGAAAGCAAAACTGTCGAGCAGGAAAATGAAGGACTTCAATCTCTCGGTGAGTTGTATTTGCGAGATGCATGTGGAAAACAACAAAAAAAACAAAAGAAAAAAAGAAAACAATGCTTTTTCATGATGGAAAGGAAAAAAAGCAAGTGTGGTATTTCTTTTTTTCCCCCCTTAAGCTAATAAATCATGTGTGAAAGGCAGCCACAGTGAGAAAATGGCCTCTCACAAGTCAAAGACTGGCACCAAGATAAATGTTACAAAGGCAGCGGAGGAATCCAGTCCAGTGGATGAATATGTCACACCTGGGGGCTATGAGCTGGAGAAAATCCTCAACCGTGGGAGCGTGGCTTACACTCATGTCAACGAGGTCTGGCCTAACACCTACATTGGGGACGAGTAAGTAAAAAAAGCATTAAATTACTAAAATGAATAAAATAATAGAGGATTAAAATAATATTCACACTGGCGTCTTGCAGGGAGACTGCAAAGGACAAATATAATCTGAAGAGGTTGGGGATTACGCACATCTTGAACGCCGCAGAGGGGACGTGGAACAACGTGGACACCGGAGCTGGTTACTACAGTGATATGGACGTCGTCTATTACGGTGTGGTAGCAGAGGACATCCCGACCTTTGACCTCAGCCAGTATTTTTTCTCTGCCGCCCGGTTTATTGAAGAAACACTGAGCAATCCTCAGAGTAAGGCGAGACAGAGTTAAAGGGTCATTCCAGCCAAATTACAGAAAAAAAGCACATTTTTTTCACTCCTCTTTAATGGTATCCAGTCTCGATAGTTTTTGTTATAACGACTAGATTTTGAGACACCGCCACCTGAATATATGGAAGAGAGTTTTGAAATTTGTGCTCAAAAGCTTTGAAAAAATAAAAACATTCATAATGGTGTGGCAGCAGAAATAAAAAATGTCGATATCTCAGGGCTGGATACCGCTAGTAAGGAAGTGAAAAATATGTTATGTAATTTGGATTAACTGACCCTTTAAATTGACAAAAGAGCAAAAAACAAGAAAAAAATGTACCAATTCCCTGATTGTGTGATTTGCGCATCTCCAGATAAACTGCTGGTGCACTGTGTGATGGGAAGGAGTCGGTCTGCCACGCTTTTCCTCGCCTACCTCATGATCTGTGAGAGCATGACGGTGGTTGACGCCATCGAGCACGTGAAAAAGCGCCGGCGGATCATCCCCAACTGGGGCTTCCTGAAACAGCTGAGAGAGCTGGACATGCAGCTCCAGGAGGAAAGGAACGGCACTACAGAGCAGAGCTGATTATATACGAGTTGTTGGGCAAGTTGAGTCTTAGGCCAAGCCTCAAGTCCTTCAAGACAAGTCCGAGTCATTTAAGACTAAATTCAAGTCAGGTCGTAAGTCGTTAGTCCAAGTCTAGTCCCAAGTAAATCAAGAAGCCCTTGTCAAGTCTCAGGACTGTCACAGCAAGTCTTTAGTTATTCAAGACAAGTCAAGTCATTTGTGACAAGTCCAAGTCAAGTCACAGCAAGTCTCAAGTAATACGAGACAAATTCAAGTCTCGAGTTATTCTAGAGAAGTCCAAGTCTGTCAGAGTGAATTTCATTAAGTCTCAAGCCCTTAAGAAAAAAGCCATTTCACTGGTCTAAATAAACAAACTGCAAGTCACGATGCAAGGTCATCAAATGCTGACCATTAAAATGATACAGTGTTTCAACATTTTCCCTTTCAAGTTGTGTTAATAGTGTTTTTTTTTTTATTGTATTAAATATTCAAGGTGTGTAGCCATGCAAAACCTGCCTGTTGCTCTCTGTTGTGTATTGTTATTGCTCTGGAATTTTACCATGATCAAAACTGGAGCCAAGTCAAGCTTTTTAGGGGGTGAAATCTTAATTAAATCAAGTCTTAGAGCAGCCAAGTCCGTGTCAAGTTTTCTTTTTCCACTTCTTTTTATTTTAAAATACTTTTCTGCAGAGAAAACAGACTCCTGGATTACCACCAATTTCAAATTTGTCATTTCATTCTCGTTCTTATGATACTTCTCAAGCTGTTTTTTTTTTTTTTTTTTTTTTTTTTAAAATTAAAAGGAGAACAAGCATGTACATGGTCAATCATAATTTATTCTTATGCTAAAATGTACAGCATTTTAAGTGACTGACAAAAGGAGAAAAGTCATAAATACAAGAATGTCATTCTGTCTGATTTTTGTGCACATAGCCAGGTATTTCCCCCCTATTCTTACCAGCAACTCTGTACAGGTACAAAGGCTACAAAAGAGCAATATAAACAAAAACACAAGTACAAGTTGCGAATTACATGCAATTCATTAGCTTAGTTTGGTCTATTCACAGGCTCTATTCTTCTACACTTCGGTAAAATATAAATCCAACATTTTATAAAGATAGAAAACAAATCTACAGATGGAATGAAAACGTAGCTTTAAAGGCATTATGTAAAATATCAACTTTGGACTAAATTTATATTTTCTTTATTGTTATTCATTGTTATAATCATTTAGTTCTTTTAAATTCTGCCACACTTCTGGACATTTTGAAATGTTTTAGAATTTTCAGGGTACAAACACTGAGATATGCTTTGTTATTTTGACAGAAATCAGTCTGCTTTATTAAACAGAAAGCTGCCTCAAGGAGATCTGTTACAAAAGACTTCAGAATTATACATACATAGCAATAAAACCTCTCAAACCGAACAGAAAACAGGACTAAGTTTACATTTTTTTACATTATTAGAATTAACAAAATATAGTTTCATCTTTCTCCCTGTGGAGGGAAACCTAATAAAGGCCAGATATCTTTAAAATGGCTTGCTATTAAGCACAACACTTGTACAGTACTACTCAATGCACTGTCACTAACAGAGACTGAAGCATGCTAGTTTTCACTTTACAAAATAAGTACAATAATTTAAATATACAAAGGCATGAGTATAGTACAAACTAATTGTCAGCACTGTTAGACAGGTACACTGAACAGGTTCAAACAGCCACTAACTCCACTTGTAGCAGGCACATTAAATGGCTTCATTTGAGGCTGCTACACGACTGCAAGACCACTGATGAAATCTCTACCTCTGAGCTCTGAACCTGCCTGCTGCAAAGACACATCAGAGACACTAACACTAATTAAATAGATTTTCATCATAATGATGTAAGGCTTCCCATCTGGAGGAACAAAAATACTTTTTTTTTTTTTTTTAAACATTAGCTTCAAAGTTTACTCATTGATGAAAATTTTTGCATTCTTTCCAAGTGCTGCTGCTGGTTTTTAAGTAATAAACAATAACAAAAAAAAGACACCAAAAAAAGAAAACAAGGCCAGATCAGTGCATCTTTGAACAGAATAATGCACGTGAGAAGAACCAGCTCAGTCCTGCGGAGAGTTACCGCCTGATGAAAGGCCCTTTCAGGGACTGCTTGGACATGCCTGTGTTCATGTAACCATGGTGACCAGCTGGAGTGTACACCATGTTGCCATGTGGTGGAGCCTGCATGGGCTGCTGGGGGTATGGCTGTGTTCCCATCATGCCCATCTGCATAGAGTACTGGGGTGACTGGTTCATATAGGCGTGGTTGCCATGGTAGCCGCTGTTCATCATGGGCTGGCTCATGCTGTAGCCATTCATGGCGTTGAGGGAGGACATGTTCATGGAGTTGACATTGTAGGCTGGTGCCGGCATGATGTTCACGCTCATGTTCATGCGCGGCATGGCGGCCAACGTCCTGGATGGTGCCTGCATGGCCACAGTCTGTGGCGGCCGGGCGTACATCTGCTGCTGGTGGTGTGACAGCGGGGCAGACTTGGAGCGTGCTGAGATGTGGCTCTTGGAGGCCATTTGGGGCTGGATGCGCTGCGAAGGCGGGATGCCCATGTTGCGCTGTAGCATCATGGGCGGCGGAGAGCTGAGATTAGGGGGCGGGGTCATGGTGGCCTGCACCTGTGGGTTGGAGACTCGATGTGGGGTCTGGGATAAGGACACCAGGCTGGAGTGCTGCGATGACAATGAAGGGGTGTTTGCATAAGATGTGATGGGGTGTGAAGCCGAGTGGTTGAAAGGCAGAGAGTGAGTGTGGTCAATGAATGTGTTGGTGAACTGCTGCAGTTTGGCCAGACTGAGGCCAGATGACTGAGAGTAGTGCCCGCTGCCATATTCCCCCTGGTGGTTGATTCTCTCATAGAGGGTGAAATTTGGGTTGCCAGATTCAGGAATGTCTGCCAGCTGCATGGTGGTGGGGAAGTTGGTAGGTATGGCGCACTGTGCCATTGGTTGCTGCTGGCTGTGCTGACTGTGTTGATTGTGAAGACTATGCTGAGTGTGCTGGCTGAGCTGATTGTGCTGCAGGTGGTGATTGTGGTGGTGACTATGCTGGTTGTGGGGATTGTGTTGACTGTGCTGGCTTAGCTGATTGTGTGGACCGTGCTGATTGTGTTGGCTGTGCTGATTGTGTGGGCCGTGCCTGCTGTGGGAGTTGTGTTGACTGTGTTGACTGTGTTGGCTGTGCTGGCTGCGCTGGTTGTGTTGACTGTGCTGGCTATGCTGACTGTTGCTGGGAGGCCTCTCCACCACCACGCAGCCCTGGGGCGACTTGACGTTGCAGTGCGGCGGCGAGCTCAGGCTGTTCTGCTGAATCATCCCGCAGCTGCCGGGGTTGACGGCAGCCATTTGCTGGCTCACGGCACAGCTGCTCTGGGGGATGCTGCCATAGGAGCAGCTGTTCTGGGAGGGGCCTGCCCCACAGATGCTGCCTCCCATGGTGGAGTCGTAGCTGCTGGGGTTCTCATAGTTCTCCGTGGTGCTCTCGATGCTGCCCAGATCGCTGAAGCCGCTGTCCACCACCTGCTGCGAATGATCCGACACTGATGGCACATCCATCATGGGGCTCGTCTCCATGTTGTGGAGAGAGGGCACTGAGATTGCACTATGATCAGGGCTGATCTGAGTGTAGCCGCTCTCCAGGATGGAGACAGCCGGGCTGTTAACGGAGCGTACAGACTGGCTGGGATGGGACTGCGCAGAGGAAAGGGGGCTGCTGTGGTCTGACTGGGGGCAGTCATCCAGTGAGGTGAGCTGGGGGCTCTGGGCCATGTGGGCATAGGTCTGCAGGCTCCTGCAGGCCTCCTGGCTCTCTACACAATCCTGGAAAACATTCTCCCGCTCACTCTCCTGTGTCAGCGACTGAACAGCTTGGGCTGTCTCTGAGTCAATCTCTGTGCAGATTGGAGGATCTTCCCTCAGCACGGGACTGAGTGTTGGCCTCTCTGCAGGCTGAGGAGGCGCGTGATCCGGACAAGGACTGGGCGTGCTCTCCTCCTCTGACTCAGAGTCTACCGGGTTATCAGAGTCTACAGCTGCTACTGAAGCGACTGCTACTGCTGCAGGTGGTGGTGTTGCTACTGTCGTTTCTGTCACTGCATCCTGAATGCTTTCTGCAGCAGTAGCTGGTTCTTCTTCACTACACGGTACTGTAGAAACCTGCTGACTCAACTCAGAGTCATTGTCTTCTTTCGGATCTAAAAAAGGTGGGGTGCCTTCGGGTATTTCTTTCGAACTCTGTTCCACCTCTGCTTTGCTGCTCTCAGGCTCCGCCGTCTTGCTGTGACTGTCATCTTCATCATCTGCATCCTGATCCTCTATTTGAGTTCTCTGCTCATCCTCCTCCTCATCTTCCTCATTGTCATTCTCCAATGATACAGCACCCTCTGTGCTGCGTTCCACATCTTTGGCTGGGGAGTCCTGCTCGTGTTCACTCTCGCGCTGGTCGTCTTCAGGTGGTTCTGGGGAATCACTTCTGTCCTCGTGCCGGGGGGACATGGCCACAGGAGAGGCGGCAGGTGAGCACACCGGAGAAGCCACCGGTGATCCCTCGGGGGAGCTTGACTTCTGGGATCGATGGTCAGCGGGACTTGGGGGCTCAGAGGGGAGCCTCTCTAGCATTATATCTGGGCTAGCCGAGTGTCTGGCTGCTTTGCTGCCCTCGTCTGCGCTGATAATGTCGTGGTCTGGTTCCTCTTTTACTTCCTCAGTCTGAATATGCTCTGCCTCCATCGGAGTTTCAGGGGGCGTGTAGAGGTTGAGCTTGAAGCCCATTTTTCGCTCGTTCTTTAGCCTCCATTTGGGGGGACCACGTTTCACTCCCTTGGGCCACCCTTTCTTCCGTTTCATTGGACGAGGTCTGCTGGGTCTCTTAGAAAGGACATCAGCTCCTACGGATAAAAAAAACCCCAAAACATTTTACTATTTTGCCAGAGAATCAGCACGATCTGCTATAAATATATTTTATGAGAAATAACTCACTACAGAATATTTTTATGACAGTCGAGATGCAATTACCTTCATTCCAGTGTTCAAGATTGTCTTTCTGTGCATTTTTCTCGAGCCTCGGGCGACCTCTCCGGCGTTTCACTGGTGTAATCTGTGTCTTGTCCTCCTCCTCCTCCTCTTCTTCCTCCATCTCTCCCACTCTGCAGGTGCGCTCCAGCAGGGGCATAGGGCGCTCATCGTCTGAGTTGTCAAATGGCTCATTCAGCACCTCTGTCGTCTCAGAGATGGTTTCCGTTGTTACGCTGCTGTTTATTCTCTTTCTTTTACGCCCTTTCTTCTTGAGCACAATGGTTCTCTGAAACCCAAAATAAAAGACAAACCAATGAAAACAGAATAAAACCTCCATCAGAGAAGAATAGTTTTGTAAAGAATGAAAACTAGGGCACTAGGTGGATGACCTCCATTAGGATACAGCAGAAATTCATTCAGGCTTTTGTGCTAAATGTAAAATGTTAAAACCACACTGTGAAACTAAATGTTTGAGCAATGCAGCCTGGTGTGGAAAACCACAAATGAGACAGGCAGAGTAAGCAGAAACCACAGTCTATATTTTAATTCTCCAGTTGTTTCCCAACGGCTGTCTACGACTCAACCGCTGTCCTCTCCGAAATTCTTCACACGAAGAATGTGAACTCAATACTGTAACTAATGCACTAAATAAACTCCAACAGCCACTGCCGTTCTTTTCTGGATTCCGTACAGTTTTTGTTGAAAAGGTCTCCCTGACATCATGCAGCTGGCTGTAATATTATCTCCAGCACAAGGGGGCAGTGCCATATAGACAGAACAGATGTGAGAAGCACAGAGGAGGGCAGTAAATTAACCATGACCATTGACAATAGTACAAGGTTTAGCCTGCACAGTCTCGACACCAGCAGTGAAAACACAATCTATTATCTACAGCTGCAGGCACACAGGGAGGCTCCAGATGACAAGAGGAAGCCACTGAACCCTTCACTGAATTCATGAATATTTATCAAACCTTTCCATCTCACCCGAGTACACAACATGGTCCCTAATGAAGGAAATATCTAATGATATACATTCAATTCCACTATGTCCTAGAATAAAACTCCAGATAATCAATGAGATAATCCCACTTGGGCAAAAAAAAAAACTGACTTGTGGTGATGCAAAAGGAGCATGATTCACATCAATAAACAATAAAAGTCACCTTTCTTTTGGCTGCAAGCATTGCATGGGCTTTTGTCAGGATGGGTGGTGAGCCATCGGAGTCGTCGTCGTCGTCGTCATCGGCTTCGTCATCGCTCAAGACCTCCGACTGCTGGATGCGCCTGGTCCAAGACGGTGCAGGGCGGCGTTCGTAGGTTCTGTAGGGAACCTTGCAATGGACCTTCGTGAGAGGTTGCCTGCTACTGTGAGTCATCATGTAGCCCTCTCTCTCCTCCTTCTCCCAGCAACTGGCCTGCTCCTTCAGCCGCTCAGCCTAGTAATTAAACAGACAAGACGCATTATCTCTGGGAAAAGCACACGCACGACTACAACATCTGAGCAATGAGGCTAATGGGAAAACAAGAGATTGGAATTAACATCATGACAAATGAATCACTGCAGGTTTCTCCTGATAATAAGAGCAACGTCCTGATTGGATGATTGCCTGTCATGGAGGAAACATTTCTGTTAAGCAACCGTGGAAAGATTGCATTTCATGGATGTATGTGGTGAACTGATTTAGGGCAATTTTGTACAACATTAGATGCCTGCTGACTTTGAGAATGCTCTGCCTGTTAATGGCCTCTATTTGAACTCCCCAGCTAATCAAGCAAACCTTCAGCATTGCAGGCAATGTAAACAAATAACCAGTGTCTCCCGATTGATCAGAAAAACCTACATCCATCTCTGCCTCCCTCTCCTCCTCCGACAGGACGGCGTTGAGCGTCGTGGAAGGTGTCCAGCGCAGGGCGTCAGGGTCCACCTCGTTCTGACGTGGGTTAGTCCTCAGCCTCTCCATGTGCCTCTGAATCAGTCGCTCTCTTCTGATCAACACAATCCTAGGCCACAGAGAGAAAAGCCTATGAGTTCATTTCCAAAACAGAGTGAGGCACTAGCCACAGTAGACAGAAGGTGATGTGTGGTTAAATATGAGCACAAAGACGAGCTCTTTGGGACAGCAGGTGCTCCATGTCCTTGGGGGTGCTTAATCTGACTTACTTCTGTCAATATTCAGCGGCATTAATGGATATGCTGTTAAAAATACCCGCTGGCCTGGATAAGTCAGACGGCACACAGAAGCGGCAGCACAGGCTGAAGGAGACTGCGGCTCAGAAACTGACCTGCCATCCTGTCTGTCAATCATGCCGAGCTGTTGGAGAGTAGCGGCGATGTCATGTGGACACATCCCAGTGGCCCTGCTTATTCCTTTAACACTGATGTGTTTATCTGGGTGCTTATAAAGGTACTCCAGTATGACACTTTTCCAATATGCCAGGTAGGATAAGCGACCCAGATCTGACAGCGGCTTCTCAGGGGAGCCAGCTTGTCCTTCTTGCCTGGTGAGAAGGTAACCTAAAAAGACACGATTCAAACAAAAACAAAATGCTTTAGTCAAGCCAAAGGCTGCTGCTGGGTTATTTCAGATTGCATTTCAATCCCCACACCCCCCTCCATTACATATTCATGTAAGGATGTGACACTGAACCCTAGTTGGGATTTCACCTTCAAATAGTATAAAGAGAAGCGAGGCAATCAGTTTTCCTCTCCTTCAACCTCTGTCAGAAGCTATGATACATGCTGGCAAGGGCAACAAAGGAGGTTGAAAGAGGGAGTAAAGAGGAAACAAAGCGACAGAGCGCAACAGAAAAGCAGCTGGATGTCATTGCTCACAAGAGACTGCACTTAGAAGAGATAACGAACAAGAAAAAAAAATCTAATACTAATATGTATCTGTGTGTAATTAGTTTTATAGCGGCCCTGTCAAGGGTCATCCATTATGAGCGGCATGAAATTAATTAATGCCTTTTAATGTGCACCCACTACCGAGAACCAAACAAGCAAATCTAATCACCAAACAGTGAACACATAATATTCCAGTAATCATGAAAATATTCATTACTAAAGCTAAGAAGAGGAGCCAGTGATAACAAACACTTAGCGCTGAATATTAAAATAAATTAATTTAAAAAAAAGTCGTATTTCATTTCATGTCATTTTACAAGTATATTATCATTAATAAACCAAAACAAAAGAGCTATTCCAACTCCTTTGAATTACGATTTGAAAGGAAACATTTTTCATACAGGCTCCCGCTAATGCTGTGCTCTCAGAGCTACCTGAGACAAAGTGTTCCTCTAATACAATCCAATATAACAGAAAATCTTAATCTAAACAACTTCCAGCTCCAAAGCTACATTTTCCAATAAAGCCTTCAAAGAGCTCAGAACTCAGCTGTGTTCAATCTCCCTTAATCCCTGTCTTTGTTATCAGCACACTCTCAATATCACAGATCCTCTCGCATCTCTGTGTCTCAATGGCTCCCAAAGTGAACAGGAAATCAAATGCTCCATTACCGCTCGCCCTCCCCACACTTGCTCCTTTTCCTTCTCTTCATCACACACAAACTCGGCGAGGAGACAACTCTTGAAAAATAATAAAAAAAGCTGTAATGATAAAAAAAAAAAAAAACTGCCTGCCTGCCTCAACACAGAAATCCACTCAAGGCAGCAACTGTTTTCATAAGTGGGCCGCCAGGCTTTAAATATTGTATGTGTTGTGTTGCATTTACTGGACTAAAACATAAAAGCAGCATCTACACCTCATCACAAGTCAAAGAGAGAGAGCTGGCTTTTTTTCTACAAAAAAAAAAAAAAAAGCTCTTCAGGCAATGCTCAGGTAAAATACTATTGGCCATCAAATAATGTATGCAGACAGAATGTAATGTTTCTCACTCCTAATCTTCTGTGATTGCCTAAGCACTGTACACGAATGCTCTTGATTCGACCACTTCAAAGCCTTAACCAAATAACAGCACCTTGCCACAAGCTACAAATTCACCCCTTAATCTGAAATTGTTTGTAAAGACCAAGAAAAAAAAAACTCAGTTCAGTGGTCTAAAAAAGCATTAAGGAACTTACTGAAATCAATAAGGAACCTTCCAAATCCTTGCCTTTGGTACTGAGGCATGATCATTATGCAGGAGACATTGTACTTCTGCTGGCAAAGCTTTTCCTGAGGGAAGGAGAAACAGATCAAGTATGTCAGAGCTCTGCTGAAGCTGGCAATTTACTGCACCTGCCATTGTCCTTGTCTGAAGCTGTGCACGTGTGCATGCACGCCACACACACACACACACACTTCCACTAAAAAGTATTGCTCTGTGTGTGAATTAGGGCTGCAACTAGCAATTACTTACATCATTGGTCAATCTGTTGATTATTTTTTGATTTTTCGATTATTTAGTCTTTACAATGTCAGACAATAGTGAAAAAAAGTCCAAGATATTTAAATTTACAATCATAACAAACTGAAAAACACAGAATCCCCAATGGAAGTCAATGTTTGCCATTTTTGCTTGACTAATCAACTATTTGACTGATCATTTAAGCACTACTGCGAATAAATTACATCCACTTTTCAGAAATGGACAAATTAGAGTAAGGTCTCTCTGTATCAGTATCATCATTCAAATATGATGTGCGGTATTCCTTCATTTCCCATATAATCACTCTGTAATTCTTACCTTGGAGAAATAGCCCACAAGATGACAGCCTTTCTCATCATTCTTTGTAAGTATGTAGAAGAGGAAAGGCTCCACATCATAATACAAGGTCTTGTGATCCAGGAAAAGCTTGGCTAACAGGCAGAGGTTTTGGCAGAATAGTTTGCTGACATTTCCATCAACCTAAACACGGAATAAAAGGAGCAAGAGGACACTGTTCAAACAGTCCCATTTTTTTCCCTCCTCCTCCCAGAACCCATTCAATGGAATCTCATGCAGCATACAGTTATTGCTTTATTGCTGTAAAAGGAAGCTGACCTCAAAGACGGAAAGGTCGTCCTTTCTGTAGATTTCATTGGCTGGCGGATGGAACCAGCCACACTTCTTTGTGTGTCTCTGGAGAATGTTTTTGCTTCTCATGTACTTCAGGCAGAACTCGCACAGATAAAGCTTTTGTAATCTAACAAAGACAAAAAGGGAGAGCTGCGGTTTGTGGGAGGTTTTTTAAAGGACATTCGAGTTTGTCTCCAGTGATAAAGTAATGAGATAAACTGGCATTATTTGTTGGGTAAAAAAAAATCAACATTACCTTGAATATTCAGGCGGGTAAGGTGATGAGTACCAGGTTTGAATCTCATTCTTCCCAAATTCAATGACTGCGGGGCATCGCATGGAGTCTGTGTTCATCAGAGGTCCAGTTCTCTGAAAAAAGATTTAACAAAGGCAAAGGGATGAACATGGTGACCGAGATAATCGTCTCTTATCATTAGAGCGTATCAATGTATTGTGACAAAATTCTCTAATCAAGATTGTGGTTCACAGCTCTCATCTCAAAATGAAAGATACATTACATTTGACCACAATCTGTCAACAATTAGATCTTAAGTACTTGTGTAACATATAATCTTTGAAAAATATAGAGTGGAAGTCGCTGCTGACGTCTGGGTTAGCTGATCCACTAGCTTTCGGTGTTCAATGTATTTTATCAGGCTTTCTTTTATTGCTCTTCCTAAACATCTAAAACGTTCCTGGGTTGTTCTGTCCTTACTATAAATATGTTTACTGCTACTACTGTACTGAGTGAGTAAAATTTGAGCACAGATAAAAGATTATGTATATTATTTTGTTAGCATTGAATGACTACAGCTCCCATGAGTCTTAGCCATAAGCATGCTACTAAGACCTCATGGGAGCTGTAGTTGTTGAGGGCTAAAAAAAAAAAGAAACATTATTTTATGTTGGTTAAAATATTTATGACTCATCCCCAAAAAACTGTCAATGGGAAAATACATAATGTGGCTGAGGATAGTGGAATAAAGGATAGTTTAAGGCGGGGTGGGACTGCCATATGCAACTGTGTTTCAGCAATATCTTTAAGATGTTTATCCCTTTCCCCAGTTTTCTCACCTGCGCAGCGAGTTCCTGAACACGCATGAACGTCTCAATGTCCTCCTCTGTGACGTGGTCTCTGGACATGGCCGCAAAGTCGGTTTGGGCCTCCTGCTTCACTCGCAGCTCCCCATTGTGGCCTGTTACAGGCACAATAACACAACATCAACAAATCAGATAGCAAATCCAACACTGGCCTGTTTGATGCAGCCGTGGCTGAATAATCTCATAAATGCATTCTATGCAAATGTACTTATACTGTGAGTAGTGCTGCTGAGCCTGTTTGAGGCCGTGTCTCTGAGGAATTTCATAATATATCATCTTTGCATGTTTATATGAAAATCCCTAATGTAATGAAGTGAAACTAAATCACTCTAATTGCGTAACCGCTTTCATGTGCTTAGTCATCCACCAAGACAGTTTCCCATGAATTAAGAAGCAGATGCAGTGAAGGGAGCGAGTGTCGACATGAAAAGCAACTGATGTTGGAAAGCAGGCAGTAATTTTTATGAAAGACATCAACACTATGACTTAACCACCAAAACAAAAACCCATTACGAGTGGAAGTGATGTGTCATTAACATATTTATGGAAATGTTCTGCTGGGTAAGTAGTGTTTGTGCAATATATTGTTTGGAACTGCTTGAAATATATCCATTTGTTTTTCCGACGTGTTTTTTTTTTTCCCCAACTATAACTTCACTCCTGAAGACAGTGAAATGCAAGGGTTACTGCCCTTTTGGCTATAATCATCATGTCAGCTCTGAGTCAGCTTGGGTGGGTGAATCACTGGGTTGTATGTGTCTAATGACCGCTGGAAGTGAGGTTGAGTGGAGACAGTGATTTCAAGAGTGAGGGTGTGATGAGGAAAAGCGCTGATGGGACTACAGCCTCTACTAGGTAGTGATCACAATGTACGCACTACTGCAGAGGGTAAAGGACAGAGCAAGGAGCAACATGAGGGAGTTAGTGGGCCATGCGCTATGACAAAAGCCAACGGGCGAGAGGATGGAAGCCACGTAAACTCCGCAGGCAAGTCAAAACGCAACGAAACTGGGTTAAGAAACTAAAATAATTCAAATTAGGCAGAAGATTAGTAGACTGTTAGGATGTTGAGGGTGTCTTCTCAAAGAAAAGATTAGCTCTAGTCTGGAAAAAAATAACTGCGAGTGTCAAGCTTTAAAAAAATAAAGAAGAAGCTTAAAGGTGTGGAGACGCAGGTCTTGGCTGGCGTTTCGAGCCTTGCTTACCATGATTATTCTCAGGCTTAATTCTTCCGTCTGTCAAGTCTCCCTTTCCTGGTGAGGGGGCTCCCTTCTGAGGGCTCACTTTATACCTCAGCCTGCCTAGTGTCCTGTGCTTTTTAAGGAAGGGGTTACGTTTGAAATGACTGACCATCTTAAATGGGTGTCCTCTGGGTCGGCCCGGCCCAGCAGATGTGGAGTGTAACCTATTTCTATTAAACTCGCTCTTTCCAAGGCGCTGGGGCCCCGTTTTGGACGCATGGGGTGAATCCTGCTTATGGTGCATGCGCTTAGGCGGCGCATAGCAAGGTAGTCTCTTTTTCCGCGACTGTCCCTGAGTAGTATAAATGTGTGAGAGTCCGTCAAATAGTCCCTTAAGTTGGCTGCTATTGCAGAGACTACTCAGGGAAGGAACACTAGACTGGCTGGAAGAGCTTTGGGGCGAGTTAGCAGAGGTGGAGCTGCTGGACACCTGCGAGGGTGGGCTAAGTCCCGGCAACGTAGGAGCGGGAGGAAGTGCAGAGGACGAGGGGGTTATCTTTTGAGTGGCGTGAGCAGCAAAGGCAAACGGCTCTGGTGGCTTGGACAGTTTGGGCGGACCCTTGTCCCTAAACTGTTTGGCGGGCGACTCTACGGCTACAGCTCGCGAGCGACGGCCCACGGGGGAGGGGGTAAAGAATTTGGAAAGCCCATCAATAAGCCCTTTGGTTTTCTTGTTAACGGTGAGTGTAGCTGGGGTGGAGGTGGGCGTGAGGGGGGGAGTGGTGGTGGGAGTGGAAGTGGTGAATTGGGTGGCGTCGACCGCACAACAGGGGTCTGCAACAGCCAATCTGTCTCTGGCGTCCTTCACAGATGCAGCATGACCAGATGAAGGTGTGGAACAGACGGTAATCTTTTGAACCCTACCAGGTGACCCCCTTCCTCCAAGTGCTACCATGGAGCCATCACCACTGGTTACAGACCTGCGAAAACAAAAAAAAAATTGAATCAAGATCTAACCGCACAACAGATCTTAAGTAAGTTATTCTTTATTCATTCGTGGGAAACAAGAGTTTTTGGGAGCAATTGACACATTTTTCATCCAAAAAAATCTCAACTACACCAATTTACTGTTTTAGCTTGTGTTAGCTGATTGTTTACTTGTTGTGTTCTTATTCTCCGTAAAAGCATTTTGTAACTTTGTTATTTTTGTGGGTTTTGACCACTATTTTTATCTGCTATAATAACATTGTATTCAACAAAGTAATTGCTAAGAACTCTGGAATACGCAACATCACTCACAACCACAGCAAGTACGGCAAGTAGGTCAAAGTTGAACCAGAGGCAATATGAATTTCCTTTTAACAAATTAAAACTGCTAATATTGAAATTATTGCACACTTACATTCTTTGCTTGAGCTTATTTCTGGGCCTTCCGATTGGCTTTGCATATCGACGTTTGATCTGATCGGCTTTCTTGTGCAGCAGTTTCTTCCCATTCTCCTTCGGCCTGCAGACTTGGCAGATCCAGGTTCCTGGAGGGTGTCCAAACACAGAGAGTACCGTTTGGGTGGGTTCATCAATTCAGAGGACATACAGTACATTCATTTGAAGCATTTCCTTTAATACCAAGAGCTGGCGAGAATCCAACCAGCTCACAATGACAATCAATTACTCAGCACAAAGCGAAAATCCATAAGAAAAACATTGGGTCAGTTCTCTGTCCAGTGAAATAGACTTCGTGTCAGCTTGTTGAGCAAAGCTATGTGACTTGTATGAATTGCCTGCCAAATGTCCTACTACAGTACGTGCACCATCATTACAAGCCTCGCTGTAGGGTCACTACTGTAATCCAGAGATAGCAAATCTCCCCAGGGATGCTGGAATAATTTGATATGCATGCAAAGCTCCTAATAAGCCACCGCTGCCTCTCTGTGTGCTGAGTGACAGCCCCAAACGGCTGTCTGTGAAGAAAAGGCTTTGAATTGACAGCAGAGAGGGAAACAGAGAAGCCAGACAGTGTAAACACCTCACCTTTTGGCATTCTTGAAAGCGGCGGGTCGCAGCATTCCATGTGAAAGCCCCGATCACATGAATCGCAGAATAGCATCTCATCCTGAAAGGGAACAGCAGGCATGTGTAAGGGATGTCCCTGCTGCATACATGTAACAACACCCACATCATTTTAAGTCTTTTGCAAAAATAAACCCAATTGTGCACAAGAGAGGCTTTACAAATCTGAGGGAAAACCAACAAATCCTCAGGGATGCACAAAATGGGATCTACCTCCAAGCCAACAACACTGAAAATGGTGTGTGTTCAGATGCATGCGACATCATACTTACAGCATTTTTCCCCTGTATTCGACAGGAGCTGCAGGTTTTGCATTCAATACACTGCCACCGTAATCTCTTCACATTTGAGGTTAATTCAGGGGAAAACTTCAGACATGACGGATGCCCTTCAGAAGTAATCAAAAATGCATATTAGCATGACACATTTTTACCAGTGTTGACTGAGTCACAGAGCTAGAGACAAGGCTTTCCATTTAATCACACAAGGTAAGGTTAAATATTAACACGTTACATCATCAAAAACAATGGTGGCCCTGTATGTCCGCAACACTTTTTTTTCCCCTCTCTGCCACAAGTTGTGTCTAAAAACAGTATGATCGAACATCTGAGCCGCTAATTACAGATAATTTGATCTTAATGAGGCAGAAACAGTAGCAGCACTCATTCTAATGGAAGCCGATCCATGAAAGTCATGTAAAAGCTTGCCTTCTCCCTCACCCGGCTCCCTCTCATGGTTGTAAAACAGCTGTTTTACAGTGAGAGCACAATTTGTGTACACTACGAGCGGTTAATGAAAACCACCTCGACACTACTTAGTCAAATTTGAGCTATAAAAATGTCACCAGGAGAACAATTCCTTACGGCATTTAAAATAATTGTTCAAACATAAATGACTCCTTGGCAGAGGTAATTTTATGGGGGGTTAGCAGTTTTGTCTGGAACAAAAGAACAGTAAAGGAAATGCCACCAATCTGCAGCGGGAAAATGGTTGATCTTTGATCCGCTGTGCCTGGTGCGCTATATAAGAAGATCCTGAATTGAGCGAAAATTACTTGGGTGATTTCAGATTCTAATGGCCACTTATGGAGCATCTGCCCTTCTTGAGCCCAGTGAGAGTTGCAAGCAATTTGGATCCCTTCAGCCACTCAATTTGAACATTGTTCTTCCAATAAATCCCTTAAAGGGAAGCAGAAAAATATGGAGCAAGAATATGACATCTGCTTAGCCGATGCTGAGAACTGCTGATACCAGAGTTTGGTGATATGATGATAAACTGTATCTTGTGAGATGACAGAAATTTATCAGCCATTACAGATTTTTCTATAACCTTTATACTGATGTAGCTTTAACGTCTCTGGTTGTATTCAGTGGTTGCAGGCTATGTTGCAAATCAATGAGCAGGGCAGCTTTAAGGAAATATTGGATTTTTGCATCAGTGTGATTAAGTGTAATGATTTTTCAGGTATTTCAGGCAAAAAAAAAAAAAAAACACATTCCCATCTGGTTATGTAAATATTTGGTCAACGTAATTTCAAGTTTTAATTTTTCAGGGCTGGGCAATAAAGAATAATTATTGCTTATTATTACTTCACTGAAATGATCATTTGTGGTATGTTTCTACAAAATTGAGGTCCAAATGAATGATACCAAGCAAATTATCACTGTTACAAAAGTAACAAAATGAGCAAACGAAATAATTGTTTTACACAATATTGTAAAATTATTCTTAGCAATGTTGTGCAAATGATTTTAACCACATTGTCCAGCTCTGTTCCTCATACACTCACACTGTTGCCTCTGAATCTTGCCAACATACTAACAGTTCTGTCCAGACTACAACATGTTATGGCTTGTGAGAACTTACCACTGCTCCCACAGTCTGCACAGGACAGCAGCTCTTCTGGCCGCTTGTCCCGATTTGACTCTTTCGTTCCAAGACAGAAACTGCATATTGGGATGGGGTCGACCCGGAGCTGGGTGGAAACACAAACAGAGACAAACTGTTTAAAAAACAGAAACGGGCACAGGCTGCGTATGTAGTGCTCGAAAGCCTGTTTGTTTTTGGATACGTTATCTTGTCAGGATTTGGAGATTGCTGTACACGTATTGCTGGTTAAGGCAAGAAGGTAAACCCTGTGTGTGGATGAAATGAAACAGTCAAATACAAACTAGAAGCATGAGCTCAGAGAATGAACAAAAGTAGAGTTCTCACAGACTAGAACTGAATAATAAATGAATCTCGTCCTTGGAGATATGCTGCGTTTCAGATCCACCTCCTTTATCCATTACATCTGAATGGGAGAGTGATCTTAGTAATCATAGTTTAAGGGCTTAATCCAATTCTTAAAGCTTGCACTCCAGTCTGAAAGGATTAACCAGCATGTAATCAAATTACCTCAATAATAAAACATGCTCTCATTGTTACTGCCATGATCCACCATAAATGTTGCAAGTCTCAGAACAAACACTCATTTAAGGGCTTACGGTAAAGTTCAGAAGAAGTAAAATATGAGCTCAAGATTTAAGAGGATTTCCCCATTGATCACTCTGAATGAAGAGAGGCTGACTCCAGGGAGGGAACTGGGAAATACTTGACTTGTCATCTCTTTAAAGAGCAGCCAGTCAAAACCTAACCAATCTTAGGCAGGAAATTATGGCCATACTCAACTCAGATTGTTGCAATGGCTGTCATATGATGTACCTTTAAATATGAGATCATGTAAGCAAGCCTCTAGAGGAGCATCAAACAAACTGCTGCCTCCTCTACTGCTTGAGAGGAAGTTCTAAACGGAAAATAACACTCACAGGGTGTGACCATAAATAACCTACCTCATCATCAGTTTACACACTGAGGCCTTGTCAATTGACTGGAGCTTTGAAGGGCACTCTGGGGATGCCCATAATTAGCTTCTATGATGCAGATCAGCATCCTCACCTCAACCAAATTTGCAACCTCCAAATCTCTATTGGTGCTGACCTCCTCCAGACCTACAGTTGAATAAAGGGGTATCTTGGGGTTTTTTTTCTCCATCCATCAACACACACACACACACACACATGACAGGACAATCCTTTCAACCTGTCACACCATCTAAATGATTCCCAGGGGGAAATGCAGCAAGGATACAGTGGGAATTTGGTCATCGGTCCTGGCTGTTGCATCAATTAGATGTTACAGCGAGGGAAAGCAGTTTACTGCCACATCAATGATTACTCTATTTTCCAACCTGCCAGGTCAATATTTGAAAGCGGGCACTGGCATTAAAAGCTGACTGCTGCTCACACAGCTGTGATTATGGACCAAAAACACTGAAATGCTACTGCTACACCTGTAGGATACAACACTGTGGCTCAGAGGTAATCAGTGATTTTGTATCGTCTCAAGTTAAAGAAAATAAAATACATTTTGCTCACATTTAGCGAGGTCCACAACTGCAAACAATCTTGTTGAACAGGCCTGGTTAGAAGTACTGTTCATATTACAAACAAACATAACTGCTGCTGAAATGATCAGTCGATTGACAAAAAGTTTATCTGCAACTATGTTACAGCATTCATCAAGCAGAAGGAAGCTGAAGAAGCAGCTGAGTTGTGATTACGTTGGAGTTATTATTTCTTCTTCATGTACAAAAAGTGCATGCGTGTCATTAGGGATCGTGTTCAATAGCATTTTACCAAATTTGAATCCCTTGCAAATCTCATTAGGTTTACCTTCCAACATCTGCACTGAAGGCTAAAAGAACTACAACTCAAAGATGTCTAATCCCCTTTTGTTAGCTGAGAAAGCAGGAACACTACCGTTGTTAGTGGCAGCCTAATTAATGTTCACAACTTGTACCTTCAACGTGAAAATGAGATGCGCAGCGTAATGAAATGTTCATTAAATGTATCTGACACGTTCAATTAACAACTGTAGCCTCCTGTACTTCACAAGCTACTTACTCCTGATTCAGAACTATTAGATTGATCAGATTAAAAAGTTGATATGATATGAATCAACGTTTAACTGGGAGACTCTTAAACTGATGCGAGATGATCAGCTAGACCATTTCTCTAAAGACACCGCTCTGTTGGTCTCTGTTGAACTACAAAAACACACAGCCCACAGTGGTGTTACAAAATGATGTGTGTGTGTTTCACTCACAAACAATCTTTTGTTGAATACAGACACCAGCTGCAGAGAGCATTTTAACAACAGAATAGCCAAACTTTTCATTTTAGCCGTTACTGAATTAATGCTAATTAGCTACAGCTGCTCTAATGTGCTGCCGGTGATGTCTGTCATTTTAACCAGCAACTGAGACAGTTGGCTAAAAATGAGAAGCCAGCATCCTGAACACTTTCCATTGCTCTTTGCTAATACAAAGAGTGAGGACAGACAAAAGGTTTGATAAGATATTTGTTAGCATCAAAGCTCAAGATGAAACCGGCTATCTGAGCCCATCCATGTGGCATTTTTTTTATAGTGCATTATAGTGCATGCAGAGAAAAACCGAATCACTGAGTAAATAATTTTCTTATGAGCCTTTAAACTTCGGGTTTTGGATCAACGAAATGTCTGTGCTAATGTGCAGCCTGTGCATAGCGCTGATGAAATGCTCAGAGCAGACAGACACTAAAAAAAAAAAATCTTAATAAGTGTTCACTTCATAGCATAGTCTCCAATGGCTGAGCTATGAAGTCTAATCCAGGAACTGGAGAATTAATTTCCATCAGGAATATTCTTAGGCCTGGTGATTAAAACCAATAGCAATTTGCAATCTACCACAGCACAAAAATGCGAAAACAGAGAAACAAACACAGCTGAAGAGATGCTGATGATTTTCTTGGGGATTCTAAATTAAGTACATTACAGGAAATTATGCTGCTTCAAAAGAGCAGGCTGTCCTGAGTGAGGGGGTGGGGTCCTATTAGAACACTGCTGGTAGAGAGAGAGAGGTAGAGAAAGAGAGAGAGAGAGAGAGCTCAAGTGGTTGCATAACACAGCAGGAAAAAAAACTCTCATTCCTTGCCTTTGTTCCTGCCAGAGTCTTTTCAGAATGTAATAAACTCTAAACCAAGACTGCTTTTTTTTTTTACCTCAAAGTATCTGTTATTCTCAACACACACACACACACACACTCGTTGTGCTTAAGGAACAGAGCAGGCAGGGATGTCTCATCCTTTGAAGTGAACGGTAAACCTGGACTGGGCTAGGTGATGTCATCAGGCCGGGAGCAATAGGTTGAAATGTTCCAAATGGAAAACAGCAGGCCTTCCTCAGCTATGAGAACCATCTCAGGACACTGTGTCTCTAAACAGTTCTCAGTTTCACTCTTGGCCTGACCACAGACACAGTCACAGTTGTGGCTGCAGTATCAAGGTGTCGCTTCCTGATTATTCACTGTGAAACTGTTGGGGAGCAGGGTGACATCTCTATAGCCTGATGCTGCTCGCCACTTCAGCTGCATAACTTGTGCATAAACTATTAGACCGCAGCTCATCTTGATAAGCCTCAACACATGATCTGCAAAAAGCCTTCACAACAAACTATCTAGATGACTGTATGCTGCACTTTGGGGCCACACAAAGAAAACTACTTTCACTCTCCTGCACTCGCTAGTGTCTTAAAATTGCAAAGCGAGTACAAAAGTGCTGTCATTTTACAGGCATTTGTTTGCAGCGTGTGTTAAAGCTAAGCACCAGTAAAAAATACACAATCTCTCCAAGCTATAAACCACCCCTGAGGTGCCAAAAGCAGCGGAAACAATGCAACCTGGAAGTTTGTTTATATGGTTTCTTTTCCTCTCTGGGGCATCTCAGTTAGCACAAAGGTCATAACAGCTGCATGAAGTCTGAGAATATTCTGTCCAACCACACATAGTTCAGCTCCAATTTCCCAGCCATATTTGTAAGGACTAGTTTGTGCTCTTGCCTTTGTAAATTACAAATAAAATATCCCAATTCTGTTCACTAATGCTTTTGCTACTCACAAGACAGCCAGCCACATCCCTTAAGGTCATTAGGCTAGAGTTACATAACTTGTGGGAAGCCTACAGCAGACTGCCTACCACACACTGTCAGCATGACTTTCTGGTTATCCAAGATCTCTTATTATGGAGACCAAGACCAACACAACCCCAAAGGGACCCACTCTAGATTTGCGTTGTTTCTGACCTGCCAAGCTAGAGTCCCGAAGATTAAGACCACAATCATAAAATTCCCATTAAGCAAATTCTGCTCTGGTGGAACAAAATGTCACCCTTCCTCTTTGGAACAAGAAATTTCCAAAAAAAGTTCCAAAAAGTCCTTAATACATGCAAAACAAAGCTTTAGTACATCTTATGGCTGGGTAAGAATGTTTAAATCAATGACACATTGATAACAAGATTATTTCGGTCATTGGGACGTCCCTTTGGGGCAGCAGCAACATACAAGACACAACAAAGATGAGGGTGATATGAGGATCAGCATGAGGTGAAGGAGTGAAAATGCAGAGGCCAAGGTGTGTGTACCTGGTCTCGCTCATGGGGGAGGAGTGTCACTGATGACAGGACCAAGGGGGAAGCACTTGGACACCTGGAGCCCCTTCCCTCTGCACTGCCATGGCTGAGCTTATACCGCGGGCCGTTTTTCAACAACCTGCCGTTGTTAACCGACCGCTTGGCCGCCAGCCGTAACCTCTGCCGGAAAGCAGGGTTATCAACAATGTCTGAGAGGTCATCCTGGTTCCTCAGATACCTCTCGATGTTCTTTAGCGAGGAACCGTGTGTATCATCCAGGCCCTCAATGGCCCTCTTAAGTATCTTATTCCAATCAATATGGCGAAGATCGCTTGAATTCCATATAGATTCCTTTGATGGCACAGACACGTTTGCAGGTGGGATTGATCCAACTCTTCCGGGATTTCCTGGGTCCTTGTAGGAGGCGCTCCCCTTATTTGTAACCTTGAGAATAGAGCCATCATGAACACTTAATTCCAACTGCTCAAGGACGGTCTTCTTGTCCAGTCCATGTGAGGTGGCCACCGCATGACAAATTCTCTCCTCAGAGGGCCTCTGCTTTTGCCTTTTGATTTTCTGTATTGCTTCAAGAATCCACTCCGTGTACAGAGGGTTTGCAAGTTTTACCATGGTTGAACAATTAGACTCACAAAAATGTGATCCATACAGATTCCTCCTTTCTGCTGCAGAACACTGGGTACATCCACATCCTTGATAAGGTCAAAAAGTTATGTTCCACTCCGCCATCCACATATTTTTCCTCAATCCTGGGTATCTGACATTGAACTTGATGAAAAATTGGCACTAATAAATTCCACAATCGTAGTTACCACCTGACCTGGAGCTGTGTTAATTGAAATCCCAGATCAAATCTAAAAGAAAAAAAAAGAAAAAAAGAGAAAAACTGGTCAAATACATCTGTAATTCACAAACTCTCCTGTTAATTGCTGGTCATTTCCTGTAATACACATTCTACAAACTAGCTTACAGCATATTGGATATAAAGGCTAAGCCAGAGGCATGTAGCAAGAACTTTAAAAATGTGCTAAAACATGAGACACAGATGGATTATAACAGATGCAGGAGCTGTCATGGCTGCTAAAGAAATTAGAGTGACTTAATCCATAGTCTGACACCATATTCCACACAGCAAACCAGATGTCCATTTCAAAAGAGACTATTTTGTCAAAGTAGCTAATAAGTTTTCACACTATGACAGTTTAGCTTAGCTAGAAACTTCGATCGAGTTCTGGAAAAGTATGAACTCTCTCCTCGACAGTTTTTTTTTTTTTTTTTTTTTTTGGTTTCAGATTCATTTTCTACATTTAAAAAAACTAAACAAGTTAACATTACTTCTGCAGCACGTCATTTCCAAAGTGTCAGTTTAACATTGCGTTTTTTGAAAAAAAAAAGAGCTTTTACTCACAAAAAAAGCACAAAAGGAGGTTTATCTGTAACGTTTCACCGTTAGTTGCCCGCACGCGACTTTTGACAGCTCGACGTCCGCAACGACTAACTGATCAGCGCGAGCTTTAATGACAGATGTATATAATCAATGTTCACTTCCTGACAGCTGCCGTTAGACGTTTTAAAGGCCAGTCTGCGAACCATCACCGCGCCGTTTAACGAAGGAAGAAACCGGTAAAAACTACGTAACAAACCTAGAGTTGTGTTTCCGCTGAGTTGAGCAGATAAATGACAGTGTTGCCAGCATTACTGATGTCACCTAAAGTCGCCATTTTGTTACAATGTTGTAGTTTACATGAATCCGACATGACGCTGATTACAATCCAATGGAGTCTCATTAAACCTTACCTACACTAATGTGCCCTCCCTAGCAACTTCAATATTGGCTGTAAAGACAAGATCCGATTTCTGGTTTGATAAAGCACATGTCAATCTTTATGTATGAGCTCACTCCGAGAGGCACGGCACTGGCTGTATGATCTGTCACTTCACTCAATTGACCCGCCTCTTAAGGTGCCTTCAATGATGAATTGATATAATTTACCTCCAACAGTCATAATATCTTAACTTACAGCTCTACCCGCAGCGACAGGGTATTATGAAGTCACACATACACTATAAAAGACATAAACTGGCTGAGTTATGATTAAATGAGATAAATATTTAACCTCATTTGCAAAGCGTTTAACACCGGCCCACCTTAATTAGATTCCTCCTTGAAACAGTTGGTTACACTTGAAAGTGATTTGGATCATTTTAGACTTTAATTGGCTGTTTGTTAAATCTATCATTTGTTTGCATTATAACCAGCAAAGGCTCAAGCGCTGATTTAAAGTGGAACACGTCTCATTACAAAAAAAAAAAAAAAAAAAAAAATCTTCCAGGTAGCATATTCAAGACTCCTGCAGGCTAAAATGTGTGAAAGCTATCGCCTTTCCCTCCTCTTTATCTTCCTCCCTTTTCATTCTTTCCCCCCAGAGAGGAGCCGTAATTCTCCTGATATTTAACATTTAAACTATGTGACGTTAAACTGGGGGCCATGAATAAACGTTCCGCTGAGCTAAAAAGTAGGTTTTTCTGTACGCTTCACGTCTGCCAGCGGAATTATTAACGTCCTGTGTTGCGCTGTGCAATGATGGCATGACCTCTTTATCACCATTAACTATCAAATATCTCCGATGAGGAAAAATAGTGAGCCCTGGAGGGGAAAAAAGATGTTCAGGGGGGAATACAAGTTAACACGACTGCTGGGAGAGTAGCTCCTTCGTCACTGCTTCTCAATTATGTATCGCTATAGTTTTTTCAGCTCCCATTTCTCAGCTCAGCGCCCGCTTTCGTTTTCCATATTATATTAGGAAATGATACACAGCCTTCTTGGATTTGTCTTTTTTTTTTTTTTTTTTTTACACCCGTTTTTGTTAGATGTTACACAAACCCGATCGACCTATCTAATCTGCCGCCGCCGTTAAAGCGAGAAGGCAACAACAAATTAACGCCAAGTTTCATGCAAGAATGAACATATAACTAGAATGAAAGAAAGAGAGAGAGAGAGAGAGAAAAGAGGGCACAGGCTACCGTAAATATTTGCTGGTAGTTTACCTCTTCAAGTTTTTCCCCCCCTCGGATACTCCTCTTCATTATCGGGGAAACGTCGAAGGATAAAATGTGCAGCGACATATCCGAGCGATTTCGTGGGATTTGATCTCTTAAAACGAAGGCTGAAAAGCTTGCGCCGAGACATGGAGAGGACCTGATAACAACTAATTGAAAGGTTAATCTACATAGCAGCCTGTGACAAAGTGGTACCCTCCCCCTTCTTCTTCTTCCACTGTAGACATCCCTACTTCAGTGTAGTGGAGCGGACCGTCGCCCCTTTAGTGCGCTCCTATAATGATATTGTCAATTTCACTTTTTTCCCCCTCCATCAACGTGTCCAGTGATGAGGAGCATTTTTTTTTTTTTACACTTCATGTTTTTGGAGGTTTAGTCTCGACATGCTACAACACCTCTACTAACATCAATCCCCCTATGGCCATTTTAAACTTCCATTGATGTGCAGCAAGATATAAACCCAAATGTGATTGATTTTGACATAAACACACAAATCCAGACATTTATTTGAAAATGAGCTATTTCCTCTACTGGCCATTATTACTCAGGGCAGTATGGGATATTATACACTAACACCCTAATCTGCTAATTAACTTCACCATGCCCAAGGAAGAGCAATAGTTGTTAGCAATAATGTAGATCATTAAATCTTCAGTCTTTAGATTTGCGCTCCCCTCGCTCATTCAGCAACTCTTTAGCAGCATTAGAAATGCCAGAAAGCTCATTTTTCATGCAGTAATACAGATGTAATTAGAGAGATAATTGGTAACTTCCCATTAGATTATAAACACATACTGTACTGTACAGCCAGATTTTTAAAAAAAAACGTCAAATGAAAACATTTCACCTCTATAAAGACATATTTGATGTGTAATTTCATTTGCATCCATTTATTTCATGTAATAGTCTTTTTTTCATTGTCATGTCTTCATCAGATGCTCTCCTTATTACCTTGATTACCGTGTTAGTGTTTTCTATTTTACCTGTATGACACATTATCATTCAGTGTCTTGTTGCCATTCAGTCCTTGACATTCATTTCAATCTGCTTACTGATCATTTGTGGTAAATATGTGTAAATACAATGTTATTTCATGTAGGTGCTGTTGTAAAATTTTGTCAAAGCAGGTGAAATAAAGAGGGTTCAAATTTGATGCGTTGAAGAGGTGTCATGATGGAGGCGCTGACCAAACCTGCTTGTGTCTGGTTATAATGAATGCCACCCTGGGCCCCAGCAGGTCCTCCACTGCTGCATGGGTCCAGGGATAATTTGAATTGGAGTATGTGCCATTGCAATCTACCCATCCCCCTCCTCAATCCCTGCCAACTGCCACACTGGTGTTCACAAACACTGCTGCCCATCTGCGGGGCAAAACACTGGCCGGGGCCCCAGTTACTCCTTTGGCTGCGTTCAAAAAAAATATATTCTGGTCGTGAACCCACTTTTGTAGGCAAATATCACAAAGTCAAGTTTTTCCTCTCACAGCGTCAAAGTTGCTAACAGCGCATTTAACGCAAAAAAACAGTGAACAGAAAGAGTTGTTGTAGATGGGTGCTACAAAATAACATTGGCATTAAAATGGTTCAAACTGCCTATGGCTCGCCAGCTTAGAAAACAGAATAGTATTGTAAACTGTAAATTAAATGCACAGATTTTATGTTTTTCTACCCCGCATTCACTGAGCAAAGCAAAAGTTTACCAGGAAAAGTGAGAAAAGTATGTTTAGTAGTTTCCTTATTGTGGCAGGCATTCTCATTACTTAATCATGGCTCCCTCTTTTTGTGTTTGTGTTTTGCCATCTGTCATCTTGAGAAGCAAATGAACCAGCTGCCATGGAGTGTGATCTTGCCCAATCAGAAATGTGGTCCTTTTCAAAGCGCATCTGTGTGAAACCTTAAAAAATGCTGATGAAAAAAAGTGTCTCAAAGTTGTTAATAACATTTTGGCTGGAGAATGTTTTCACCTAGATGCCCCCGATTAGCATAAATGCATAAGCTATGCCTCATTACAGGAAACAGGGCTCTCATGCGGGGATCGTAAAAAACTGGATTCTTCGTGACATTTTCAGAGAAAATAAAAGGAAATATGATGTAACAGGTTGTTCTTGGGGAACAAAAAATGTTATTCTCAATCACACTTCTTTGTACAACAGATGAGTGTTGAATTGTTTTCCACAAAACACTTGAGACACTGCCCAACACTTCTGCTGGCCCACAGTCAGTGGGAGGCGGGTGGTCGGGGAGGGGCCTCCCTCTGATCCTCGTCTCCAACCCCCAGCGACAGCACAGCTGGGTACGAAGGATCAGCCTAATTTTCAGGTCCCTCTAATGATCGCCACGAAGAGCAGCCACTAATCCCTTAACTGAGAAAAATGATCTCCTGTAGCCCTGCAGTGCAGCTCCAGACCCCGAGAGTCCAGTTAGGACCCAGCGAGCATGAGTCGGGGTGACTGAGCGGAGCCAGGACACCAGGCTGGTCCCGCCTTCCCCCCCACCACCCCCCCACCCTCTTCCCTATTAATGGAGGGTGCTGGGCTGTCCAAAAGTGATTAGCATGATGATGCCTCTGGCTGATTAAATAATGGGGAAGGATACAAATCCGGTGTGTTATAACATTGTTTTTGCATTTTGTTTTTGGGTGTATTAAAGACTTCATCTGCTGGTTCAGTAAAACATATCTTATATGTCAAAAGTGACTGTTTTGGTATAAGAGTATCCTGGTAGGGTGAACTTGATATTGTTTTATTTGTATAATAACCAAAAAAAAAAGACATTCTTTCCAGCTTTGTCCTGTTAATACTGTCACTTTTGGATATGAAGAGCCTTCTATAATGGCGCCCCCAACCATAAATCTACAGAGCTGAATATTAAAGGAATACTCAGCTGAAAATGTACCATATTTTAAACATGATAACATTCACCGCCTGCAGGCTTGAAAGACAGTTCTGAAAAGTTTGTAGCTCTCTGCTTTGTGAGGGACGGCACTCATGGTCTACACAAATAAATACACTACCTCCGTGTCACACTATCACCTCCTCATAGCCCAGAAGCAGTAGGGAAGTAGTGTAAATTGCATTGTATTGGCGAAGCGATAATTATTTGTAACATATTGAGCATTATTCAGCAAAAGGCTTTTTTTTTTCTCTGAAGTTTCTATTAATGTTTAAAAACATTTTTTGGCCATACTTTGGGTCACCATTGGAATTGATTTTAACTCCTCCAAGAAAGAAGCAAGCAACAAACTTTTCAGAGACACAGATGGCCATAGAAACTTTGGAAACCACTCCTGCAGGACAATGCTCTTTTCCGCCATTGATCCGTTTCCTCAGTATGTTCCAAAATATTGTTACCTTGCAAATAAATCACTAAATGCGCTTCAATTCAAGGCGAAGCCTTGGAGCGATGAGGGGCAATACAGCAACATGGAAGAAATGTTTTTAGCTCTGTTGCTAAAAAAGTTTTTTGGGTTTTTTTTTTGCAGTGGTTGCACACTGGAATCTATTACACCTGCTGCAAATCCAAGCTGATGTCCTCTGCAAAGAAGCAAGATATAAACTTCTGAGAGCCACATTTCAAGCCTAAAGAGGGTGAATATTTGATACTCCACAGATAGATTTTTAGCTGTATGTTCCTTTAAACATAACCATATTATTCCAACATATGATACTAGTACATTTTTTGAGCTGTATTAAAACATTTGAGTTGATTATTCAAGCTTGATCAAATATTCAAGCTGTGGCACTTAGTCCCATGCAGTCACTGTAAATAAAAAAAAAAGTACATAAAATCCTGAAGCATACATATACAAGTATCTTGTGGGAAAAGACAAATGTGCAGTGCTCGTATGCATCAGTGAAAGTCTGGCTTCTCCGGGAAGGTGCATCCGACCCGTCTGATGATGACATTGGCGGCGTAGTGTCCGGCCCGGATACACTCCTCCAATGAGTGCTCTTGGACCAACGCAGAGAGGAATCCTGGGTAGACAGAAGAGCAGAGGTCAACCCGTGACCATTCATTAGCTCCATATAGTTTGGGGAGCAGTTAGCATTGATATGAACCAAGTATGGCTTCTGGAAAAAAGGGACAACGCTGTTTCATCCTCAACGGCAGCTAAATGATGACTGTTTTATGTGGTGCTATGATCAGCTCATACAGAGTAAAAAAAAACAGCAGGCTAAATGTCAAGCTCATATAATCTGGAGACATTACTATGTTACATAGTTGGCTGATATCAAAGGTTAATTGGGAATGTACACAAAAATCAAGCTGCGCAGAGGATCATTTTCATGCCATACCTCCCACGAAGGCGTCTCCTGCACCGTTAGTGTCCACAATATCGTTCTGGTCGATGTCCAAAACAGGGAACATGGTCACTCTCTCACCTGTGGTCAGGACACAGGAGGGCTGTTAATTAACACTGAACACCAGTATAAATATATATATATATATATATATATATATATATATATATATATATATATATATATATGTATATTTTTTTTCCTCCCGTTTTGGCCCATTATTTCTTTGATTGCAACTTGACATTACATTATTCACAGGTCATTTCACACAATTGGAGATAATTGGTGATTTGATTTGAACATTTTAGCATGGCTTACAGTAGTTTTTTTGACTAATTAGTAATGTATAAAATAGATATTTGTGACTTACAGTACAGTACAGTACATGTGTGCTACATAATTAGCGTTGAGTAACAATTGAGGAACTTAAAGCTAGTCAAAGTAAAGAAAAGAAGCTTAAATGTTGTGATTTAAGTTCACATTGTGTAGTTCACCTTTACGGCCAACAAAGTTCAATTTTAAAGTTTGTGAAGCTATAAACCACATAATGTGAGAATCTCAACTCATGCTGAGTGCAATTAACATATTTTAAACATTTTTCAATAGCACGTACGGCTACAAATTATTTTTTTCTACCGACAAAAAGTCTAAAATGGTAAAAAATTATCATCCCAAATTCCAAGAACCCAAGGGGACGTCTTCAAATTACTTATGTTCGACAAACAGTCCAAAACGCAAAAATATTACATTTACAATTAAATTTGAGAAACAGGAACTGGTGAATGTTTGGTATTTTACCTTGATAAATAACCTAATTATTATCAAAATGGTTGTTAATGGCTTAATTCATCAAATATTGTTTCAGCGCAAATGGCGGATTAATTAGGTGCTGAATTAATTGACACTTGGACTGCAGTGTCTTTGGCTTACAATAAATGCTCCAAAAGCAACAGATGATCAAATGCAAAAAATCTCAACGTCTCTAAAGCTTTAGGCGAATGCTCTGATAAATTAACAACAATCCAAGAACAGTTACTGTGAGTCGTTTCCGTTCAAAATGGAATCCAATGAATGAGGTTCTCTTTATTATCTTCTGTGGATTATATTGCTTCAATTATCAGTAGCATATGCACTTCAAAGGGACTTCCAGTTTAAAGGAGAGGGGGGAAAAGAAACAAAAATCTACCAGATGACAAAGTCTCGAGGTGTAGAGTGACATTAAATCAGCAACTTATGTCAGAACAATCTAAACCACACACACAATCTTCAAACAATCCGAGAGCTCTGGTGCCGACGTGAACCTTCAAAAAGGTGCAGGAGACAAAAGACTGACATGTGGATAAAAGGAACACGAGGAGGCTGACAGACCCCTTATTGAGAAAAAAAGGCTGGGAGTTTAGCGAGGACATGAGGAAAAAAAAAAAAAAAAGTTGTTTAATGAGGCTCCCTACTAATCTAACAGCAGCTCACAGAATATCTGAGGTGCAGATAAGACACACCACCTTTATGAATATTTCTGAGCACATTTCTGTCCCTACACTTCTTTCTTGCACTACAGGGCAAGATACACACCCTGCAACCAAGCACATGCTCAACCCCTGATGTGAAGGAATGACTATGGGAGAGAAACTCTATCATGTTGTGGTTAATGCAAACATAGTGCAGAGCAGAATGCGCCTGTATTACAGGTCATGTAGCAAAGACGTAGCAGATAAAGAGTTAGATTGTGTTTTCATAATGACACACTTTCTCTTTAAAAGGAAAGCAGCAGATTGTCACTTTGATAATAAATTACAATACAACAAGAATCCTTTTAGGATCAGCTAATTAGTAGCATAACGACTTTGCTTAATTAATGCCACAGATGAAGCTCAAGAATCCTCCTCCCTCTTGAAATGATTAACCGCATATGAAAAATGTGCTAATAATAAATTACAATTTGTCAGTTATTCCACACTTAAAACTCGAGTCGTTAGTTGCAGTTGTGCTTATGCGACGCACTTTGCAGCTACAAAAAAACAAAAAACGCTTTAAGATATGAAGCTGCTGCACTTGTCAAGCACAGATTCCGCAGTTCAGTAGACCCGAGTAATCAAATATAAATAACTGTGTCAATATGTTTACGGTGGTTAAAACGAGTGGTTACTCTTCCTCGAGTGGGCGGCGGAGGAGGAGTCAGATCTTGTCATTTGCAAACCAGCTAACCTCTCACATGAAGTGATGCTCATCTTTGTGATAACACTACATCCAGAGGTGTCAAAATTCATTAAACAAACAAATCAGAATCTGTTAACAACGAACCTATTGTTATGTTGTTGGAATTAGCAGTTCTGTTTTTAGATCCTTATTAAAATCCTTAAAATTCACAGGGAATTGGATCTCTTTGTGTTCTCGTATATATATATATATTTTGTTTTTTCCTTTTATATAACTGCCAGTCCCTTGAAGAATTCGCTATCTTGTGTTTGTCCACAAAAACTAGTTTTACCAAACTAGCCAATTTTACCAGTCACCACAGTTTTCAGGAGCAAATAACCAGATTTAGAATCACTTAAAAATGTAACCTCAATCGGGCAAACTGTCCTTCCCTAAACTCATTTTTACTCTCACTAAAACAAGTTACACACAGGATCACGATTATGTATACAACTACAACTTTATCCGAGAGTTCTTAAACACTTTTTTACAGCTGGTTTGAATTTTTTTTAAATATCCAGCCCTGTCAAGTCTATCTTTTTTATATAGCCCAAAATCACAAATCTGCCTCAAAGGGCTTTACAATCTGTACAGACAAAAAAATCCCTTCAAAAATATGACTGCAGTTTATTGCAAAATAACACACAAAATGGCCAGACAATTTATTGCCTTTTTAAAAAAAAAAAACTTTTACTATGATTTGTTTTGGCCACAATTCAAAGTAACAAAACATTCTGAGGTCCTGGAACAGACTGTTCAACAGATACGCTTAACTGTCAAAGCTTATACTGTATCGTGATCATTTTGTCCATTATGAATATGACAAAAGCAATATGTTCTAAAATGATTTTTGAGTTTAAATGTTGAATTTCAGCACTTTTGAGACATATCTTTCACCTTTCTGGCTGATCAGCTTACTGTGGGCTGCATGATGTGGTTGAGGGAATGTGCAGAATTGTTTCTAGAAATACGGCACAATAGACATCCAATATTCTACCATCACCGTGGCCAAAAGTTTGTACTCTGCTGCTCGGGGGAAAGTTCACATAACCTCATTGATGCAAATTATTAAATTTGACTGACATGTTAACTTAGGTTACAATCCAACAATTCCCCAGCCGTCTGTAACAGAGCTCACTGGCAAAAATCTGTCATGGAAATTGCAAAAAAAAAATCCTTCCAAAACACTCTGACTCTGTTGTTACTGGCTTGTAGGACGTAAAACATCCCTTCCATTTCGATCATTAAAACTCTGCTATATTTTAAAAAAAAACAAAAAAAAACAAAAACATATTCTTACATATTCATGTTCCTAGAATTTGGTTTGACAAAATGAGCGAAGCAGCAGATTTCTGGCAAATACGTGGGAGTGTAGTATGGCTTTGACAGGTAACCTGCAACAGAGAGAAAAACTGTGAAACTCGAAGGAATTCAAATACCTCCTTCCAGTAATCTATAATTGTGTGCTTTTGTTAATTCGCTCTTCATAATTCCCTCATTACAACTCTTGTATGGTGGTGATTAAACTTGAAAATTTCTTTCAACAGGCATCTCTTTGAAATGAGTATCAATTAAATCAATATTATTGGCTATTCTCTTGAACAATGCCAATTCACAGCGCAACACTGACTGAGAAAATGCTCTCCTGTATAAAGAAAAAAAAAAAAAGCGACTGTGCATGCAAATAAGACAACCTCGGCTTTATTGAAAAATGAGCATATGGAGCATTGTTTTGACTCTGAAATTATTACACGCTTCACTTGGTTGTGTTCCAGCGCACGCTATTGTTTCTTTGACAGATAGCAGGTAGATCAAATAGTTGGCATGCCATTAAAACTAGCTTTGATCCTGTCACACTTTATCATCTACACAATTAGAAAAATCATTTTAAATCCTGGGCTGCCAAGTGACTCAATTACACACGACTATTCTTCTAAAAGGCACAAGATAAAGTACTCGACAGAGTCTAAACTCCAACATCTCTATGTGAGAAACTTCCCTGAGAATACTTCTTCTGGAACGTCTCCTATTGCATTTCAGCCAAAACTCTGAGCCTCGGAGAGGAAGACAACTTTACCGCTTTCTTGGCAAATGCGACAGGTTAGAAGCAAGTTGACATTCAATCTGTTTCCCTATCATAACCACCATCTTTGTTCACAATTGAGTTAGAAAAAAAACATACATATGCCTGTAATTACTGTAACTACAGGCAAAAGATCATCGCCAACCAACATCCTTTCAGAGAGACATGAAAGAAAACACTTCAGCGTGAGATGCCAAGGAAAAGAGAGGAGGTCTTTCTCATAGCGCAGTCTGTTAATTGATTTTGTCTATTATGACGTATGGAACATAAACATCCGGCTTTTTTAACAGACTATTAAGAATTCTTCTAGTGGACCGTAAAATAATTCTGCAACGTTTAATTGAACTTTGGTGACAAATCACCCTGCTTTTAAAAAATAGATAAATAAATAAAAGAAAGACTTTTTCCTTGTAGTCAGTATTCATTCCTCAGTCTACCTCATGTGATTAACATGTATAGATCAGGTCTTTTTTCCCCTCAAAGTTGAAATCTGCCTGCCTTGCCCCCTCGAGAGCCCTAAAACTCGCAGAGGAGCCGACTCAGGCTTTATCAAGTCCTTATCAGCGATTAGAGCGGCAACCCCAGCTGAATGATCTTTTATTAGATCTCCTCACCGTTAAGGTTCAGGGCTTAATTACTGCTTTAATGGGTGTATAAGCAAAAGCCCAGTGTAGTTCAGCAGTGTCAGTGGCAGCTAAATAAAGGGCCATTTCCCCTGCTCCCAGCTCTTAAACGGCACGTTTGAAGCGGTGGTGTGATGAAAGGCTCCAAATGAAGGGCAGGCAAAAAAAAAAAAAAAAAAAAAGAACAATAACAAATTGACATCTCTTTTTGGAGAATTATACCACAGGGGAAGGCATTCTCCTGTCCTTAATCACTATAAAATGGTTTAACATGACATGCAGAGGCTGGCAAATGATCAAATCCTGACAGGAGGACAAATTGCAAACAAAATGAGAGATCAAGTTTATTAGAGCGCCGCCTCTGGGAAATGAAAATCTTTAATTCTCTTTTTACATTGACATTTATTTGGCTGGCATGAATAGTGATGTTCACACACACACACACACACACACACCAATTCTGCTGCACCTACTACTGTAACAGCTCCACCGCAATGATAGCACAGTCAATGACATTTATCATGTTTGCCTTTGTAGATGACATCTGAAACACATTGTCTTTCATCCCGCCCGCACTCATCATGTATTTTATATAAAGTTCACAGCGGCGTACGGCTACGTCTTCATGCAGGAGCAATGAGAGAAGCAGGCAGGAATTATCCATCACCCCAAACACAATGGATGGATTCCTATTCTTCTTCTGCTCCAAGATTTCTTTTCAAATTCTCATGAAAGGAAATGTATTTCCATGAATTCTACTTTCAATATTGTTTCAATTCAAATACATGCTACTATTTAGTGCTTTGCTACTATATCTTTACTACTTCTGGCTGTATGGCAAGTGTATTGAGAGGGTATCAAATGATGCAATGCTACACAATGTGGCCGGTGTGTGTAACACAGTTCACTGCACTAAATCAGTATGAATTTTGTAAATAAATGCAATTTTGCATACAAATATCTTTAGCTGCTATATAGTCCTTAACTTTGTCTGTCTGCTATTTGGTGCCGGGCAGGTAGCTTACAGTGGGTTCATCAGAGATTTATCCCTGAAAAAAGCTGCCTTCTGCGACTGAAAATGAGGATGTGAGTGAACCAAAACCGTAAAGTTTGCGGCTGTAAAACTAAAACAATGAGTTAAAAGATGGTAAAAAACTCTGTAGAGCTAAAGTGATAATGCCCAGTTGGTTTATTTCTATGAGCGTTCACATTGTCATTTCATTCATTTTTAATATAAAAATATTGATTAGAGCAGCTTTAACCTTTATTTGTACCAAGATAGTCTTTTGAGAGTCCTGGCCAAAATGGCAGTACTACGATAAAAAAAAAAAAATACAATGAAAAATACAGGAAAGAAACAATTAATTATTGATTGATTAATATTGCCATCAGTGACATGCTGTAAAATGCTTCAGCTCACAAAGATTCTTGCCAGCAGTGTGAAATTGAGGACAGTGGACACATGTGGAGACAGTGTCCTGCAGTGCTAACAGTCCTGCTTCTCTGCAGTCCCCAGTGATGAGTGATATGATGGAGTCTTTACCTGAGGCCATCTCTCCCTTTGCACGACTAGTCTGAACTGCAAGGGCAACAAGGAGAGATACCCTGTGGTTCCAAACAAAGGCAAAGGCTCCCAACAGTAATCAGAAACTATCCTCTCTCCTCGCATCGCTTAAACCTGTAACCCCAGTTATGATGGCGCTGCCTTTTAATATCCCACTCACAAATATCCCCTGCATTAAAGAAAATTGAATTGATTTGAGGACCAACATTGTCAACCTCTCCCCAAGGTCACTCTGCCAGCATTTTGCAGGAAAAGAGGGCAGGATGTAAGAGTTGAAGCATTAAAAATTGCTGAGGACTGGCCTGGAGTCTGTCCAAGATAAAGTTAGAAGTACTTCACAAATCAATGCCTGCTCTCTGCATCCCCCACACTTCTTTTATGCTCTGAAATGACAGAATGTAGTGCAAGCAATCTTTTTTTAACATCTGGTGTCAATATTGGAGGTTAACTTCAAAGAAATTACTGATAGCGTTCGGCTCTCTTCAGTCAGCGATCTACCATCTATTTAAGGTTGCAGTTTTGAGATATGAGGTTTAAGAGAAGGGTAAAGATGTCCAAAAGGGGCTGTAGTTGGGATGTTTTCAAATAGTAGAAATATGACTAGATAAGCAGACAACAACAACAACAAAAAAAAAAGGCCTACCAACAGTTGCAACAGTGTCATCCTTGCCCTGGGTAAAGACCACCACTCGCGGCCTCTTTGTGTTCTTCTTGGGTAGGTTTTGGGTCTTCTTTGCAATCTCTGCAATGTCATCTGTCTGTAAACACACCAGACCACTGGGTAAGTATGTTAAGTTTAACACCGCCTGAATGAATGCATCATGGGGAGTAAATTCTATGGAGTTAATCAAAGATCACATGTGTGACTGAGAGGGGTCAGAGTTTTCCAATTCTGGCAGATGGATCAAGTGATAATGAAACCAGATGGGCTATGAGACCATTTTGAAAAAAGATCAATAGGCGCACTCAATGATGCTGCCATGCAGTTACAGGAGAGCTGCAAAATATTAGAATGTCATATTCCCTAAGTGAGATGAAAATAAGCCTGTGAAGATATGCTGTTGTCAGATAAAGCTACTTCTGCGAGCTGAAGGGATAGGTGGTGCGTGTACTGTATCATTCTCTTCCTGAAACAGGCCATCTCTCCTCAGCATCTGCACAGAATGGATATTCTCGCCTGGAGACGACAGAACTCTCCGGAGTGCTTGCCTTTGATCATGAGAGGGATAAAAAAACCCACACCTGTCAGTGCTACTTTATTATTAACTCATCATGATGTACTATGAGCAGGTGGAATGCCTTTATCACCGTCTCACAGTGGGGTGGACTCCGTGTTTCTGTAATACAGCACACTGAGGAGCTAGCATTAAGGGTCGTAGACGCCTCTAGCATTTGTATCAAAGCTAACACTCGAGCACCTTCAGGGCGAGCACATACTGTGGTTATGGGAGTAATCAGAGAGATAGGCTCCAACCCAATACCACCAGCCACACTGGCTCACTCAAACCAATGAGCTTTTACACCTCTAAATGCTTCCCAAACGTCCTTTAATCAGCCCTGAGAGGTCCGGGGAGACCCTGGGCCGAGGAAAAATGGGTGTAACACTCTAAGTAAGTGCTAATGGTGAGGTTAATACAGAGGCTGTTAGCAGGCGATGGTGAAAAAAAAAGGCAATTTGTCACTGTGACTGGATGTAACCACAAGCACTCCTCCAGACACCGAATGCAAAACCACACAGGGCTTCGGCACATTGTCACCCTTCGGTTTTATGTTCGCTGACATAAAAAAGGTGCTCTACTCAGGTTTAGGCGCTAAAAGGCTCTAAGGACCCAAGGTGGTAGGGTAAGCATCATGGCTGTTGAACGGGGGGGGCAACCTACACATACTAACAAACACAGTCACTCAGAGATAACTTCTTCCTTTTTGCCTGGAAGAAAACTTACCTGACAACTTCCTACGGCACAACAACACAGAAAAATAATGATCAGCGTGAGTGCAAAACAAATGAATTGACAAATGATATGGTCACTTTGGTTTACTGCAGACAAATGGCAATATTTACGATTGTGAGGCAATTGATCAGACATAAATCAACAAACCGTGAAATATGAAAGCTTTACAAGGGGTGTTAAATTGTGTTTCTGTGTTGAAGCCAGTGAGAAGCTGATCGTCTCCACTGCAGGCTGTTTGAGAAACACTGCCAGGGAAAGATTCAATTAGAGCTGTGATGCAGATAGTTCTTTGAGCGTTTAAAGGAAACAGATCACAATCAGGCGACTGTGTTCGGATCTGCTGATTGCTGTTTTGGAGAATACAAGCTTTTTATTTTTATCTTGTATTTACACTGAGGAAGTGCTGCTGTCATTTTTGTTAGTCATTCATAATGTGATGATAACAGTGTTTCAGAAAACGCATCTTTCCGTGTTTTTGGGTCAGATATTGACAACTGGGCAGCAACTGCAACAATATCCAATTATAGTATCACTCATAGTGTCACGCTGACCAATTAATTGGATGGTTCATGAATTTAAATGAACCTCACTGGCCTTAAAAGACTCAAGTCTTTTGTAATACAACTGGGTGATAATTCCACTTACAATGGAATTGTATTCTTGATGAGATCATATCGCATTATCATTTTTCAAAATTGACTTGTCAAAATTAATGTTATTTGTTGTACACAGTTAATTGCATTTGACAAGATGTTGATTTGATAAAAAAAATTCTTAGCTCAAGATCCGCTTAGTGGAAATGGAAATGGTTCAGTTGTTATCACGTGACCCAAGAATGGAATTATGACTGTAACCTCTGTCTCTGGCGTCGGATGTAACAACTGAACCATCTCCATGACAACTGAGCAAAGTCCTTCTGCTGATGAAGGCAACGGGATGTGGATGAAAGCTCTGAAAAATTGCCATAAAGTGGAACTTGTGCTAAGAAGTTTTTGTCAATTTGATGTTTCAATGATGAAACTTTATGCTGGTTCATTTAATTACTGTATGTGATTTTGTATACCTTTGACATTTATTATATCAGGGCTGGAAAATATCTTTATCATACCTATTACAGGTTTTAACCATATTGCCCAGAGCTGTTCTGTGGTCATATTACAATTGTATTGTGTTTGTGTGAGAGACTAGTTTTCTCCAACAATACAATATATTTGCTATTTCCTGTTTTAAATTCAAAACTATAGATGCTTCTGTGTAGAGTAGATTGACATTTTGAAGACTTGTACAACTACAGTATGGGGACCGGCTTGTACAGAGCAAGTCAAATTGTCATCATAAGTGACAAGAGAAAAAAAAAGACAACTGTGAAGAAAACCTCTTTGTACTACAACCATCTAGAAATGCAGTAAGTACAGTACACACCACTGATGTTATCTGAGAAATCACATTCATCCAATGCAATTTCGCAGAGTGTTCTGGCAAATCAGGTTGACATGGAAAATGTCAAAGAATTGTAAGTACTAGGAGAGTATACACTTTGCCCTTTGTGTTTTTTTTTTCATGTGAGGCCCCCTCCATCATCACCAGCATTACCCCCCCCCCCCACCCCCCTTCATCCCTTCTCCTCTCTTAAACCTGTCACTGCCATCAGGATTGCATTTCTATTCCAGTCACGTTGATCACACCGTTAGTGATTCTGGATGACAATTATTCACACAGAGCAGAGCCATATTCAAGGCAGCTCTACCTTTGAAAGAGAGAAGGCACTTAAAATACCTGAGCCCATTTTGAAAATCTCACACATACACACACACACATACACACACACCGGCTATTGGTGTTTTTGATTTTCACATTTTAAAAGCAGCGCGAGGAATATGCAAAATACAAGCAAAAAATAGACTAAGGGAACATTCATTTTACACTTAAGAGGCAGCCCCACTTTAAAACACATAGTGTATATTCTATGGGGTAACAAGCACTGTGATTTTAATTTCCATAATCTAAAACCACAGGTGGCTGTAATTTGGTTATTAAAAGACTACAGTGTGTTTCAGCGTGGTGTAATGCTATAGCAGTGAAGGGAAGACATACAGTATCATCCCTGAGTGCAATGAAGATAATGAGGAGGCTTTTTAACCAGGCAACCTGATGAGCCCCAAGCCTGCAGAGAAAGGCTTGAAACCATGCCCAACTTCTCAGCTTCCCAAGAGGCTTTTCAAAATTCAATAAATAACATCTGTAGGCGATGTTGGGTGCAGACCTAGCAGAGTGCGTCATAACAGAGAGCTGGCTGAACAAAGAAACCATGACGACTGCCAGGTTTCCATAGCAACTGCTGCAAGGCCTGGAGAGTATAATAGCACATCAATCACTGTCCAAAAGGAACTTCATTATCAGCAAAAATAAACCTTTAGGATCTGTTTAGTGTGCAATTGCTGGTCAACTCACCTCAAAGCCCAGCTCTTTGGCAAAGGTGGCCGCCTCCTAGAAAAGAGAAAACAAACAAACAAAAAAAAAAAAAAACACAAATGAGCAGTTAATTACAGAGTCACAAACAGAGCAGAATGTCACACTCCAGACGTGAAGTAAAGACATCTCGCTTGCCTCCGCTCCTCACATGTGCAGCCGTGTCACTTGAGAATAAGTAACCTGAGTTAGTGTTGCTCTGCCAACTACTGATTTAATAGGCATGCAGCCCACCCATTTAATCTATTGCCCCACTTCATCTCATCTTACCACAGCAGCACGAGATAACACCACATCAGCCTCCAGCTATGAAACCACCACCGAAATCATGAATATGTGCTGGTATGTGGGAATCCCTGACAGTGAAGGCATTCAACACCTACTGTATGTTTTCTTTTGTCTCATAACAGGTGCACTTTAAAGGACAATACCAGTGTTTTTGTAAGTTTTACCTCCTTAACTACAAATCATGTAACCTTTACATTTTTGCTGACCTTTTTCAAATACATGCTTTAGTTTTAGATTTTCACATATATTTGTGTCCCATTTCAGGCAGCCATTGGTTTCCATTCATGACCATATGGCATGAAAATCTAATGGCAGACTCTTGAGACTTGACTCTTGAGATTCAGATTTTAAATTGCACTTTCCTACTTTTCCAGGCAGCCATGACTTCCATTCATTTCCCTACAATATTCAAAAATAGTCTAGTGTGGAAATGAATGGAAACCAATGGCTGACTGGAAAAACACATCAAGAAATTCTAAACTGTAGTGCATGCATTTGAGAAAAGTTTAGCAAAAATGTCATTATGTAAGTTATACATGATCTTTAGAGCTAAAACTTGAGTCTGCTAATTGATTTTGAAATAAATGGAAATGAATGGAAACCAATGGCTGCCTGGAATGGAAAAACACATCCAAAAACTATGCTGCTAATTGATTTCTCATATTGTACAGAAATACGTGGAGGCCAACGGATGGGAAAAGTAATGGGAAAGTAGAGGACATCCAAACATATTTAACCCATAGGCATGGTTTGCAAAATGGTTAGCTGTGATGTCCAATATGTGATTTGTAGTAAATAGGCCAAACCATGCAAGGCCGCAGGTACAATCCTTTAACTGATGACAGAAGCTGTTGCTTGTCAGTTCAGAACAATGCCACAAATTGTGACAGACAACCTTGTGCACTAAATTCACTTTTGACCCCAGACGGGGCAATAAGTTGATGCTATGATTCAAAATAATCCAATTATCTGAAGAAGGGGGGCCGGTGTTTGCGTGACCTTGGGGAGAGGTTGACAACCTGGTCCTCAAACAGAAGGGGAGGAGATGACATGGAACAATAAGGTTACTGGTCCCTGGAGGAAAGTCTCATGGCTCTCTGCCTTGGATCAACATCACAGCGCCAGCAATATGTCAATTCATCACTCCCCCCCACTCCTTCAACACACACAGAGGCTAAGAGGCTAGTCAATTAGTCGCTGTAGTCAAGAAGCAGTTTTATAATGAGTAAAAGTGAGTTTATTTTCTCCTTCCTTTGCCTCTTCAATCTATTGAGGGCCTAGGTCTCACATTTGTTTTCATTTATTTACAACCACGTATTGACTTTTGTCCTCAGGGGCGTTCCATCACCAATGAGCATGAGGCATGAGCAGCTTGGAAAGTGTCTTGTTAAAACAGTGATATTTCATCTCAAAAGCATTTAAAAGAGACACAAGAATGAAGGCTGGAATAACGATGGTGCTGTAGAGCGACACATGCCTCTATCTCACCCTCTGTCTCTCTCTAGTTAGCAGCTATAATATTTGTGAGAAAAGCCTTTCGAGAGAGTGTGGGTGTTGGAAGAAAAGATAATTGAAGCGATGTCTATGAGTCACATGTGTACAATGTAATCCCTTTTAGGAATTTATTAATTTCTATGAGCTGTTATGAATGCCTACATTAAAAATATTTGGTACTATAAGCTCAGCTAAACCTGCTGTAATATATTGGTTTGATAAATAGTGTATGGTGGTAAATATGCAATTATTGAGACTACACATGCAAGCAAACAAAACTGAAATGACAGGCAATAAATGTCACTATTACTTAAGGGGCTTAAAAAAAGATCTTATATTTCAGGCTGTGTCTGTTTTACATTTGACGTGAGCTGTTCTGGTATGTTGTGGTAGACAGTTTTCAAATGACACTCCATGTGCTTCTACAGTTATCACTACAATGACAAGTACTTTGAGTGACATCTGGACAAAATCCTCTCGTGCTCAAAAAAGCATGATTGCGTTGCTCGCCTTTGATGATCTGCCTCAAGTCTGATTCCAAAGGAGAGAGGACTGTTGCAGATTTTGGGACCCATAAATTGCTCCTCCTTCTACTCCTCGGGCAAACAAGGTAAAAGATAACAAGGCGGGCTGAGTGCATGAGCCCTCTGCAGCCATAGTTAGTATAAAGCTATCAGAATGTGTGAGATGTTGCTGCTGTCAGAGGCTTAAACAGTCAAAGGGATATTTTTAGAGAGCTTAAGCTAATAATCCAGAGCCCAGCCAAAGGGGCGGGAGTCTACAATTTCTTGCCAAGCAAAGTGAAAGAGGAAATACATACTTCATGCAAAGGGCAGTTTTCGGTAACCCTTCCTTATACAGTCCCCTAATTACCAAGTATTTACTCGGTAAACATATAGTAAATTATAGTATATTATTGGGTAATTACCACTGGTAATACGTAGTTAAATACAGAGAAACTACAGCTGAAATACTAAGAAAAACCTCCACTATTACCCATCAACTCAACTAAGTACTGTGTAGTTGTGACCGTTTTAGTTTGGTAATAACTCGGATATAATTGCGTACTTCCTAATAAAGTAGGCAACCAATTCTTAGAAAGACCTCCTCTATTACCCATCAATTGAAGTTACAATTGTAGTTCACTAAGGTTTATGTTGGTAACAGCCCAAGTTTAATTATGTACTATCTAAAAATTAAGACAGTAATTTCCAATAAATTACTTTTTCTTATGTAGTTGTTCATGGCTACACCCATTTATTTTTAAAGGGTTTATTAGATTTACCTCATACTTACCTGGTAACAACCTCTGCAGGAATAGTTTTCCTCTAGTTTCATCTTACGTTCTTGCAGATGTTTTTACAATTTACTCAGTAAGTAAGCTGAAATTTTACTGTAAAATAAAGCCTGTTTGTTTCCATGGTATTACCATGTTCTTACCACATCCTTTGTAATAATTATTCCATTGTCCGTGCAAGTTGACAGGATCATGTACCATATATGTTCCACAGCATTATTAAGTAAAACAACAATTTACTCAGTAAGTAAGCTGAAACTGTACTATAAAAGGAAGCCTTGTTTGTTTCCATGGTATTACCAGGCTCTTACCATATAATTTGTAATAGATTATTCCCTTTTCCATGCTATCAACACAAACTTGTACCATGTATGTTCCGCAACCTTACTAAGTAAGACATTACAATTCACAGTAACTGTACTGTAAAAGAAATCAATGTTTTATCCCATGGTATTACAAAGTCCGTACGATGTTCTTTCATCAAACACTTAATGACATGGTAGTTACATTGTGCTAAAAAAATGCGTTTGTGATGTAAGGATCATAAAATATACATGATAATACATTCTAACAATATGTACCAATGTAACCACTGCTTCAGCTTATTATAAAATAAGACCTACCTATATCCAGTTATTTGTATGAATTGCTGGACTGGAACATAGTGCTCCTTATTATACTTCAGATAATCACAGAGTACCCTTATCCTACTTCCTTACATACCTTATATACATGAAACTAAAGGAAAAAAAGGTGTTTATGGTGGTGTAACCCACATAAAAGTATATAGGCACTAAAGGCTGTCTTGATCCTCATCGCCTCCTGTCAGCTCACCCAGTAAGAGAGTGTGGGATAATTTCTAAAGACCTGTGATGTGCTGAAGAGAACAAATTGCAATGCAAAATGATGATTGTAATGTGACATACTGCATGATGAGCATCAAGCAAAAGTAGGTTGAAATATTGTTATGAAACACTGTATTAATTATATCTCTATATCTATGTATACCTCACAAGACCTGTGATTTAGTGTGAAGGCACATATTACGTTGATGATAATCACATTCATTGCACTTGGGGAAAATTCAAAGTGTGTTTGCATTAAACTTTAATATTTTTTAAAAATAACCTTAAGAGAGGGTTAAAAAATAAGGGTGTAAAACAGGCAGTAATAACTTTAAAAAAAATTAGACCAAAAGAAACTGTGAAAATATTGGTGTAAAATTAACAAAGAACAATCTAAAAAAAAATGGACATGCCTGGACAAAGCTCTGGTCTGCTCTAAGCTGTATCAAGAAGATTGACCTAACAACAAGATATGAAATAATTTCTAATTGTGTAATTGGTCAGAGGTGAGGGGTTGGCCCATAGGCGTGACTTTTGCAGATCCAAAAGTATAAAAGACAAGACAGAGACCATAGCAGAGCAGAATATTTCACTTCACACTTTGTGTGTACTGTGAAATGCTCTCCTTTTTTTGCCTGGCATTAAAGGAACACTTTTGCTGCACTGAACTCTAACTTTGGACTCTGGTTTTGGGATATTTTAAACTTCTTCATACTGAGATCCAAAGAGTTTGATACAACAAGGGTGCGACCCTGTTAGCGGTGGATTCCACCGATCGAGAAAGAAAGGGAAGTGTGTGAAACTACAGAGCTAAAAACTCACAAGTGCAGAAACAAGTTATAAAGCTCAGCTAGACTATTAGTCTTGTTTCTTGAAGGTTTAGACCTGTTGAATTAGCCTGCACTAGTAGCATAGTTAATAGCATAACATCTTGCTAGCTTAAGAGAATATGAGCAATTCAGTTAATTTGTGTGAAATTAAGCTAAAACCAATTGGAGTATTTTAGGCAGTATTTTGAACAGTACTACAAAGTATTTTGGATGAATATGGTGTGTCCAAATGTATTTCCATTGGTTGTATTCATGATAATATGTTGAATGTAGTCATGCTAGTCTAATTTCTGCTTTGTCAGATCCTGTTGAAAGGGATTATAATTTTATGTCATATGAGAGATGTTGGAAATGTATTTAATTTATGTTATGCAATGCCTTGCTTTACTGATACCAGATGAATTTTTGGTGGAGCACTATAAAATTATAAGAAGAGTCCCTAGACAATAGGGCTGTGAATAGGGGTGCAACGGATCACAAAACTCACAGTTTTGCTTTCCATATATTCTGTAAAACACTTAAAGCAACTTTTGCCCATGGTCTTAAATGAAAACAACATTCAAGATGTCCAATGTTTAAATAAAATCTTAAAATACATAAAATATTCCATACTCAATTGTTAAATATAAAGTGCAATATGAGGCATGATACCTTCTTCCTTTAAACATGGTAGTGAATGAAAAAATAGCTTGTGTCCACATCATCAGAACTCGATGATAACTTACAAACATGAACACACGTTGTGTCCTGCACCGGAGAAAAGTGCACCACTAATGTCAGTTAGCAGCTAGATAGCTAATTAGCTGCTCAGCTGCAGCACATTAAACAGCATGTAAACATACCTACAAATGACACCGTTAGATGCTGGTTTGGTTACTGCTCTTCAAAATCCCTGTTAGCGTCACGATGTCTGTCCGTGACCTGTAGCTACAGCAGTTTGATTACTTTATCTCCAATGAGACATTAAATTTTACAATTAATCTGCAGTTCACATGTGTTCCAAACTGTCGGGGGGGCGATCCGTACACATCACGGATCAACTACGTTCCATTACACCACTAGTTGTGAAATTGAGTTTTAAGGAAGTGGATGATATCTCATTTGAAAAGTAGACTGTATGATGATTCATCTGATTTATTCTGTACTGTACATGCAGATTGTTTTTTTTTTATTAACCTGGATTTGTAGCTCGGAGTTAAGGAGTTAAGTCTTTGCTGGAATGTGATAGCAAGCCAGTCGCAGTATATTATCATGTTTATTTTATGAGCCCTACATCACAAGCACATTTTTTTTTTTAGTACAACGTAACTACCATGTCATTAAGCGTTACTTTCTTTGAAAGTTTTCCTGTTTCAGCGTACTTACTCAATAAAATGTCATGTTTTAGTTAGTAACACTATGGAACATATGGTACACATTTGTCTATATTGCATGGGGAAGGAAACCATCCATTTTGATGAAAGGATGCAGTAAGGACGTTGTAATACCATGAGATAAAACATTGCTTTCTTTTACAGTACAGTTTCAGTTTACTTACTCTGTAAAATGTAATGTCTTAGTAACGCTGCAGAACATACATGGTAAAAGTTTGTGTTTATTGCTTGGGAAAGGGAATAACCAGTTACAAAGGATATGGTAAGAACATGGTAATATAATGGAAACAAACAGGCTTTATTTTACAGTACAGTTTCAGGTCACTGAGTAAACTGTAAAAAGTAGCCATGAACAATAACTATATAAGAAAAAGTAATTTATTGGAAAGTACTATCTTAATTTCTAGATAGTACATAATTAAACTTGGGCTGTTACCAACATAAACCTTAAATTAACTACAATTGTAACTTGAATTGATGGGTAATAGAGGAGGTGTTTCTAAGAGTTGTTTGCCTACTTTCCCTAGGAAGTACACAATTATATCTGAGTTATTATCAACCTAAACTGCTCACAACTACTTCTTCTTCAACTATTTCTTCTTTTTAATTAAGCAAATTTTTCTGAAAGTGTAGATCTTTATGTAATATCTTACCATGAATAGGGAAATGTACATAATAACAACAATAACAATAATCCTTTTGTTAAATTATCACATGTTGCTACACTGAGGAGCACTGAGGTTATCATTAAAAGAAAACTTTAACATGCACATTTAGAGTGGCCAAAAATACTTTCAGGCCTCATCGCTTCACTTCACTACGCTGCATCTGATAAAAATTTTTTCCTATAAACCAAAACATTTCATGCATGTTTGCATGGTCGATAAGGACACCTGAAAGAAAATAAATTACTAAAATTAGGGAGGTGTCTCTCATGATAAAATATTCCCAGTAACAAACCAAAGCAAGCATTTAGTTTTTTTCTCCTCTGTGTAACAAGTTGTTGAGCATATGTCACAGCAGGAGTGAGGGTTGAAAAAAAATCCAATTTCAGTGTTTCCCGAAGAATCTAAATCAAAGAGCAAACCTCAGTGCTAAGGTTAATAAAAGTTGATAAGCTGAAAAGCGTAACTCCCCTAGGCCATTCAGAAAATAGTCATTTGCTTGACCGTGTTAGCCCAAGCTGATGCTGAGGCATAAATTGAATTGTATTTGACATTGTGTGTGGGGGTGTGTGACACTGAGGAGCGTATAGCCCTGACAAGCTATTTACAACAACACCCCTGTTTACTTTTTCCTTTCTGATTGACATTTCAATAAGAGCTTGCTTCAAAGACATCTGAGTATTAAGCCGAGAAGCATTTTAGGGGAGAACTGATTTTCAATATTGTAGAAAATATGTCTTCTTAACTGGTTTAGTGGTCAAACTGTGCAAACTGGCAGAGAACAATTTATCAGGTCTGGACGGATCAGTTGGAAATGACAAATCACTTACTAAGGAAACCCTTAAAACTAAACTGTGCATGACTGGGTCGTGACATCTTAAATAATTCAGCCAATTATCACTACTTACAGATATATATAACAATGGCATATGACATGTTTTTCCTCAATTCCGTGCATATGAGCGTAAGACATCACTGAGGCGAGTCAGACAGCTTTCATAAATGGCCAGTAAAAACAACATCTGGCATTCAACTCAAGCGTTTCCAGCCAGATTACTACAGCATACATTAGAGGGTGGTGGGTGGGGTGGAAAATGAATAACTAATCAAGGCGATGGCATCAGTGGGGATTGTGAGTGCCCTTGACGTGGCCTCGGGGTCACAAACACTACTCCTCCTGGATGTCAGGACGTCAGCCCTCAGCGTGAGTCCGGGTTCTGCTGAACAGGAAGCTGCCACCCCAAAGATATGTGATCGGATAACGACTGCAGGTGATTATTAATATGGTCATGCAAGCTGATAGCACCTCACTCATGCCTGTTGGAAGGAAGGCAGCCCGCCTGCTACTGTGCAGGACAGATTAGGAGAAATAAATCACCTCTACAGAGCCCTACTGAAGCTCCCAGGAGAATGCAGCATCCCTGCTCAAGCATGACAGGCCACAAACATTAAGGTAAACACGCACAGCAACAACACACTCCAGAGAGGAAGGAGTCACTTTTACTGCTTCTGGGAATTTACTCAACAATAACTGATGGCATTTCACTTGAGTTTTTATCAAGCCATTAAATGGCATGTTTAATTCCTACCTAGTAATTTTCTTACATTTGGCTGTGATTGTGCAGGTTAAGCAGTCAAGTCGGTTTTTGTGTTACTGGCAGATTTACATCTGCCATGTACAGTTTAGCCCGTTTCCCAGCAAGGGCTTTCCTACCAACTCCCAAATGCATTAACTAGAATTATCTTCTTATCTGCATTTCTCTAATGTCTTGAAGCAAAGTTGTGAAAAAGCACTTACAAGAAACACCTGCTACAATAGCAAGTGAGATTTTTTTTTTTTTTTTAAAACATCTCTATTATTTTCCCCTCAACATACAACTCTGTACACTATTCACCAGATGGTGTATTGTTGTGAGATAGAACATTTACATTTACAATACCTTCTGCAGTGCGTAAGATGTTATTTATTTTCAACTTCTGTCAAATCTCTCTGCTCACCTCAGGCTATGTTTGTTATATAATGCACTGCTGTAAACTACAATGCCACTTTTGCTTTTCAATAGTCACCAATTCATGTCTATTAATATTGAGTATCTGCGGACCTGATACAAATTCTGTTTCAATATTTATTTAAATTACATGTATACTCTTTGCAGATAGTTTTACATACTACAGCTACACAGTGCACACTTAGCCTACATTAAACTAGTAAAGCAATTCAAATATGTTTAACAGCTTAACAGCTCTGCATTAAGAAAATATAGCCTGCCATCACAGTTTTCCTTCAATGTTTTTCTATTATATTTTGTATTGTGTCCTGTTGTGTTTTGCTTATCTATGGTGAGAGGAGTGTCAGTGTGCATGTGTTGTGCTAGGATTTGTCCTCTGTTCAGCTAAAGCACGAACAAAATACTTCAGTTCATTTGCAGTTTTCAGCAGATTGAAACACTTTTGAGATTTGGTTCACCTGCACCTTTTTTGCTCGCTGTTATAACATAAATTGAACCTGGAGGCTGTTTTGTGCGAGTGTCTGTGTGTGTGGTCTGCGGTTAAGTCAATCGCAATGCTGTGTGGCTGCAGCATTTTAAGGGAACATGATGGGGCATTTTAGAAACCAAATGAATTGGAAATGGATCAGGCTATATGACTCAGCCATATTTAAATTTTAAATCTTGTGACTAAAAGTTTTTGACTTCAATGGAGGGGATGTGCTGTGCAAAAATGAATGGCTATAAAGTTTTATTACACATCACTACAGGGTCTACAAACCCCTCAGCATTATTAGTGTTAAATTAGATATTACTTCACATTTGAAATGGCCTCTGGATAAGTGCATGTGTAAAATAGAACCGGAATCAAAGAAAAAAAAACCAAAATGATTTGGTTGAACATTTCCCTCTAAATCCATTTCTGATTATATTTGTCCAAACTTGAAAGCAAGTGCAGGCTTGACCTACGTGACCAATTTCAACAGTGCCCTTGCCTGCCAGTCCATTACACACCTCTAGCAACAGCCTCTGCTCCCATCTATCTCCGTCTGCCTAGACAAGGGCAGGAGAGAGGTCTCTTAGCAAGCCCACTGGGACGGCAGCAGAACCTACAGCGCGGGTCCAAAGGTTAAACAATCGGAAACATGTGCAGTACATAAATATCTCCGCTGATAGCAATCTCAGAATGGGAAAGCAGGGTTTGCATAAGGGGCTCAGAACAGAGGATGTAACCTCAGATAGCGCGGGAGGGAACGGGCAGGCATTTAGTTGGTCTGGTGGGGCTAATGGAAGCAGTGGCAGCGGCAGTAGCAGCTTTGTGCTGGGAGGAGTTAGTTATCAGCCTGATGGCCTTATCAGCACTAAGGGCTTCTATCACACATCTCACCTCTGGGCTCTAACAAGGGGTCAGTGCACAACGTTAGACTACTAGAGACTGGGTATCTGTCAAGGAGCAACAGTGGATGAAGGAAAAATAGTGGATGAACTGGTCATTTCAGGAAGCAGACCTAATGCAGCAGCTTCTAGCTAATTCTTAAAACTATGAGTCCATTTCAATTTGTAGCTGAAAAAAAAGATTTTTGATTACTTTTACATCATAAACTGATTAGTCCCAGCTTATATCATGGATGTTTTATCTCCCTAAGTAATAGTCTTGACTCAACAGATACTGACTGTTAGGTAATGAAGCAAATGGAATTAAAGCCCCTAAACTTTGGAGCAACTTACCTGAGGAAATATGAGCTGCAGTCATTTTGTTCTTAAGTGAAGTTTCACTTTTGCTTTGGTAATTTTTATTGATTGTCTGCTTGTTTTGTTGGTTTAAGTCCACCTAAGTTACTTTTTCAGGATCCACTGTTTGATGATAAAAGCAATTTTGATTCCAGCTCTTTGGGGCACATTTTCAGGGTCTATAATTCAATTTATCTTAAAATTTAAGTGATAGGATGTGACTGGGGAGCATCAGTAAATTAGGGCATCATTCGGGCACTCCTGGAGTTTAAACTCTCTGAATACCTTTGAGTTATAAACCCTTTTTTTTTTTAATCAGTGATGGGATCCAACAGTGCATGGACATACAAATATCTGAGAGATTTATGTATTTGTATTTTTTCTTCTCTCTGGTTTGAAGTGGGAAGAAAACGTGGATGTTGGGGTTTTCCACACACCTATTAGACTGTAACAAGATAAGAACCTGTCGACTCTTCAAATCAAATCTGATCAAAACACCCCTACACACTCACAATGAAGCAAGTTAGGTTACTTTAGATTAGATTTTTATCAATTATTAATTACTACTACAGATTGTTTCTTATTTAGTCACAAATATTTAACATTATAGACAAGTACAAGATTTAAAGCCGAGTTTCAGTTGCTCTTAATTGCCTCTGATTTTGATTATTCCTTTCTTTTCTTTCTTATTTTCTATGTAAACTTCGCCTCAAAATAATGACCTGTGAATGATGTGATGATTATGATTATACATTTATTTTTCCACTCTGGACAAAAAGTCTTTGCAGAAATGTGTGCTACCAAAAGTTTTGATGGGGTTAAACCCAACTTCCTTTTAGTCTATCAGTTTCTTGCAGCTTATTATCCAGTAAATTCAACAGACATTTGGTTGCAGGCGATGCAAACAAAGGTCAAGAAAGCAAACAGCTTTTTTCTGCAATCAACTGTTGAGAACAGTGACCATGCCCTCCTGTGTATAATAAACATATGAGCATTTGGCCTGCTCTATTTACCTCCTAATGAGGAATAAAGATCTGCTCTGCAGGAGCTTGCATGCTTCAGACAATGAACAACCCAGGGAGGAAAAAAGCCCTCAGAATAATTCAAACCATTTGTGTGCACAAGGGACAGGGAGCTTTGTCTGAATAAATTGGCCATACAAAAATCAGAATCAGAATCAGATTTATTGGCCAAGTATGTTAACACACACATGGAATTTTGTTCTGGCCGTTGGTGTCTCTCAAGCAATACAGACGATATACAGACAATGTGCATATTATCTAAAGACAATACACAATATAGAAGAAATATACAGATTATATTAAGGACGAACAATATACACAGAGTTCAAGTGTGTGTGCAAACAACAATAATGTGTGTATGGGAATGAAAATGATGAATGTGAACTGAGATGATGTCCAACGTATGAATAGTTACATGGAGGGCAGGGGCCCTTCAATAACAAGACTAAATCATTTCACATGTATGCACATAGCCAACATGTGATGGATGGTGCATGGAGAGCACAATAACCACATGGCTCTAGAAGGAAATACTTGGCATGATGCAACAAAAAGACCAACAATAAATGAGAAAACAATCATTTCATTCAACTCAAGTAGAAGCAATAGTCAGATTGTGCTGAGAAGCATTTCTAAAATAAATCCATAGGTTCCATTAGCCATGGCATGAGGCAAATTAATTTGGTTTTACGGTTGGGTAGATTAAGCTTGTTGATTGTGTCTTTGTCGTTTTCTTATTCAGAATTGTCTAACCATGAGGACAGGGGAGTCCTCCAAATGACACTGGAAAACATGACTGTATAGCTTGGACTGTGGGAATACAATCATGAGTAGACAAAGGCCAGTCCTCCCGCCAACTCCGTGTGGATAAGAGGATTGGAGATGGGGGGAGAGCAACCAGCCAAACTCCAAGCAGCAGTGATTTGGGAGGAGGACAGGCATGATGATTGTAAGGGTGCCTGTGTTCAAACTTCTGCACGTCCCTCCAGCAACAAGCTGATATCCTGCACTCTCTCCTGCTGTGACAGAAATACACTGGCCTCAGCGCCAGCAGAACGTGGGCACTATTGATCTGCTCCCAGCGCAATATCTCCTCTTACATCCATAATTATTCTCCTTCACAGGACTCCACCGTGTGACCTGGCTGCCCGACTGGCTGGCTTTCTATCCGCCTCCTTGTTAAAGATGCTGTATGGTCTCACATTTCACGTTGCACTGCCAAAGACCCCCCTCTTAACCCGGCATTTTCGAATATTTCATGGTTCAATCCCAGGGTTGGGGAAGGCGGCTTCGGCACAGCACAATTACAGTGGTTAGTCGGACTCCTCTGGTGGAGCCATGCTGGCTCCTAAAGTACCATGACTCGCAAACAGACAGGCCAGGAAAAACAGAGGAATGTTGGAGAGATCATTCTTCTGTACTGAATCGTCTCTTTGCCTGTACAGTATACACTCAGAAAAAGGCTGACGGTTGAACTGCAGCAGTTCCACTATCTTGTATTGACACTATGTGATCTTGAAAAGTGGCTGACAACCTTTTGTCTTGTGACCCTTTAAAGTGACACTGATTAATTTTTCAAAGATGAAACAACATAATTTTCCTCTTACAACTGAAAAGTTGAATTTATAAGCATTGCTCACTTCAGTACACTTTTGCCACTTCAGCCTCACCAAAATCTTATGGCTGCCAGCGTTAAGCTTTGGATGGATATTACTGCGTAACTGATATTAGTGAGTCAGTTTGCTGACTTTACTACTTGTGCTACTGTTAAGATATATTATATATTAGCATGTCACAGATAAAAATTTCAATTGTAAAAGAAAATACCTCACAAGGAGACTTGTTTCTTTTGGTGGTACAGATGTTTTAAGAGAAGTGGATACCGTGTTCAGAGATAGCACCTCATTCATTTCAATAAAATCTGCTCACTAGGCGCGTATGCCAAAAAAGTTTTTCTCTGTTTTGGGCCCATAGATCAAATGAATCACACTCATTCTCTGGCTGAACCAGCTGACTCCCCACAGATTGCACGAACATAATTTACTAATACGGATCCTCCAGACTTAATGGCTGAAATTCTCATTGTACAAATGATCATGTTGGAGTGTTTGTGATGCTCAGAAAAAATGTATTAATCATTTTAGAGCCATTTCTTTTGTGATGATTGTGTAAGGGAAAAAGTCTTTGGGCCAGTAGGCATCGACCTGCAATTTCGACTATGACCACGGAGCCAAAATCTCCTCAGAGTGCTCGGCCTCGCTCTCAGCCAGGTCAACTAATTACAGTGTAATTAAAGCAATGGAGTCAAAAGAATTTAGGAAAATAAAGGGAAATGCAATGTGCCATTATCCTGTAACCACACACCCTGTGACCACAGAGAGCGCTGTTCAGCAAAAAGTTACATAATCTCGCTTTAAAGCCAAACAATGATTACTCAGAGGTTTCATATGACAATGAGTTGCGAGCAGTTAAACTCAAGTGATACCTACTTCTCAGATGGTTTCATTTGAATAGTTTTAGCCATGTTTACAGCATGGCTCAATGGATGGGTTGGATGGTTGGTACACTCTCTGATGAACTGTAATCATACTGGTGATCCTTTGACTTTTCCTCCAGCACTATTATCAGGTCAAAACTTAGGTTTGTCCAATACAGGCAGATGACTAAATACTTGCAACATTAATGACATTCCCATAAGCATCAGATGTACTTTGTGTTTTGTGTTAATTAGCAAATGTTAACATGCTAACATGATAAACATCATACCTGCTTAACATCAGCATGTTAGCATTGTCATTGTGAGCATATTAGCATGCTGATGTTAGCATTTAGCACAAAGCCCTGCTGTGCAGTATAGCCTCATAGAGCTGCTAGCATAGCTGTAGATTCTTTTGAATATTTAACAAAAAAAAAAAAAGATTAGAGAGAAGTCAGAAAAAATAAACAGTTTGTGTAGCAGAATTATTTTTTTCTCATTTCCATTATCTTATTTTTTTTTTAAAGCTTGCATCTTGGGAGACCTGATTCAGAGGTTGGGAAGTACTTATCTAAGATAAAAAAAAAACACAAACACACACACAAACAAAAATAAAACAAGGCGGCTTTTGCATTCAGCAAATCATCACAGCTAATGTGCGCTATGACTCATCATGCAACTCACTGACTGTACGTCACACTGAAGGTCAATGTACTCTGGCTCTGAACGGAAGGCATGTGACTCATCACAGAAATAGCACATTCAATTAAAATTCAGTTGTGAAAGACACAAAGGAGAGCAGCAGCTAATACTTCATGTCTTTTCCTCCAATGACACATTGTGATTGTTCCGCTTCGCCGGCTTTAGAGATGGTTCTGTGTTCATCCTCCCAGTTGGCCTGTGGGGCCTTGTGAATAAACACATGGAGGTTAATGTCTCATGTTCTTCCCCGTTCTCTGCAGACAGCTCTGACAGGAGGAGAGAGAGAAGAGCCTAAAAGGAAAGCTGTTTCGGTAATACGCTAATCTGGCTCTCACATCTCTTTGTTTTAGGCAGTGAGACGGGATATTTTCCCCAAGCTACCGTTGAGAAGCACATCTCCAGTCCGCTGTGGGTGAGCTGTCAAGGGGAAATTCTTTCTCCTACTCTTTTTTTTTTTTTTACTTGCGAGAACACCCCTCATACCCTAAGGGGTCTTTAGTGAACTTGCCATCACCCACACATACTGACAGCAGAGAGCGTGCACTTCCACGGTAACGTACACGTCACTGAGGCGATAAACAGCCACGGGCCTCGCCACAGAGATAAGGCTTCCAAGCAGTCTATCAAACAAACAAAGCCAGATGACGAATCTGGAGAGATGTTAAGAAATGACGCCATATTACCCGTGTATCTCCTCCGCCTGCCTTTTTTTCCATGCACACAAACACACAGACACACATATATATACTTGTACACCCACTTCAGCCTGTCCTGGAAAAATCATTAGAGCCCCCACCACCCCACACACACTGCATGCAGATGGAGAAAAATAGGGCTGAGAGCCAAAACGCCTGAGGGGCTTTTCATGACAATAACCTTCTGTAGAGCTGCTTGTATCCCTCCACCTAGATCACGGAGAGGTGCTGAGGGATGGATGGGAAAATAAGCAAGATAACCATACAAAATATTAGGCGAGGAACATTTACACAAAGTACAGAGGAGGAAGAAATCCGTGTCATTTTGCTCTCATGGCCTGGAGAGATGGCAGGCTAAATGCTCTTTTAAAACAGCTTGAACATTGAAATGATGATGGCCCCTTTTGCCTCAGCAAAGCACATTAATACATAGCCGAATGCCATTTCCACTTTTGTTAAATGGCTCACCTATTGAGTATTCAATTACAATGGCTGTCTCTCGTTTGGAAGACAAGGCTGGGACCCATATAAATAAGCTCCCTCTGAGTGTGGAGCTGCAGAATGCATTGGACAGCAATGGAAGCCATGTGGAGCTCCTGTATGGGGATGGTATATAATGTTAAATGGCAGAGGAGAGAGGAGGTTGTTGCGTATTGGCTGTGGGGCAAAAAACTGAGCTCCTCATCTGCGGTATCGTTTTATTAAGGAGCCACATTTTTAAACCATTTGCACAGATAAAAAAAAAGAGCCCAAGAACATGAAATGATCTAAATTAAGAAAGCTATGAGTCCTGGCTTAAAAAAACATCAGTCAGGGTGATTAATTCAGTCCTGATTAATCGTTCCATTTGTCTATGATATGTCTTAAATTCCACAATACAAATCCAACGGTAATGGTCCAATCTTTTCCCCCCATTGTGTGGTTTATCTCCTATGCTCAAATAGCAAAAGCAAATTGTGGCTAATTTTATCGGCGAATCCACTGGCATGTGGTTTTTCCAGCGGTAATGATTCCCTCATTCGGGCCTAATTAACTGCAGCCATTAAATGGAGGGAAATGTAATGCCCTGGGTTCCATGTCAGGTAGTCAGAGGAGGACAGCACAGGAGGACTCAATTAGGCCTGCACTGTTCCCAGGTTATCACACGACATGTTTGCCAATTAAGTGAAGTAGCGTTTGATGTCTATGTGCCTCCATCGGCACCATCTCAGAGGCCCTGCCAACGCAGAAACGGCGTCGCTAGCCTCTCCACCACCCCGCCAGCGAGGGAACAGACACTACACTATGCCCCAAAAAGGCAGTAATTACAGGATGGATGGGAGACTATTATATAAGTACGAAGCTGCCGATAGGCCAGGCAGGGCCTGCTGATGCCAGGTTTCAAACAAGTACCAGCAGGATTGAGTTACAGCAGAATTACCCGGGGTAGACTCAGTCAGAAACATAGACACATTTCAACATCAGAAGCAGGCAAAAACAAGAAAAGAAACAGAGGCTATTGTCATTTTTTGGTCTCTGGTGTTGCACGACTGTTTTTGGAATGTCAAATGATCAAAATAGAATTGTGATCTGACTGAAATAGGTCAAATAAGTCATGACAAATAATGCAGCTCTCGATTCTCAACTTTAGTCTTTCCCAAAAGTACTATTAGTCATTTTCAAAACATTATATTTTACAGCTGCTTTAAACATATTTGCCCAAGTCTGGGTAGCTATGTATCATGACTCAGTAAGTGTGGGAGAGGAAGGCAGAGACAAGCAGACACATTAGCCTTCCCTTATGGCACATTCTGCGAGGCTATAGGAGTCAGTCTGCATGATCCTGACTGTCACTGACTTGTTATGAAAGCATCGCGGGCTGAGGCTGATCCATCACTTTGGGGGGTGGAAGTTGGGGCGAGAGGACGGCCAGGGGGGGTTGGAGGGGGGGGCGAGCGTGGGCGAGGCAGCCCTGTTGCCTGTCACTCACCATGCACCACTGCATGACCGCCAACCTTGTCTGGCCTGTGCACAATGGGAGGTCTGGGGCTCGACTGTATAAGCAGTCATTCCCCTCTTCCCTCCTCCCAGCAGCCAACAAGGGGGAAGGCCAAAAGGAGTCAAAACACTCTGGAGAGGCATTAGTCCTATACAGACCCTGGAAGACCTCACTGCTTGAGGCGGCTGAGTGGTGAATATCTGCTCTGTTTCCCACTGAATCCCTTATTTTGGCCGGGTTCAATTCCGGAGAGCAAGCCCTGACAGAGTCTCCAAAAGATAATCTCCTTCAACAAACATACATTGCAATTATCCAGTCATTAAACTGTGATGACTGGAGGTGTGAGCAAACTTCTTAAGCAAACAGTTACAGTACCACCCACCCGAAAATACATAACGCTTGCAAAATGTACACCGTGGTTAAGGAGACAGAATCGTTCCTCACAGCAATTAGGGCGCGAGAGAGGTGCATATGTAAAAGGGAGGGAGAGGAAAGAAAAGAGGAAAAAGCTGAAGTCAGCAACAGCAATAAATCCTCTAATGCTGAGCAGTTTTTTCCAGTTCTGTCCTGGTCTGTGGACCCCATCTCTAACCCGAAGAAAGGGCTCTGTTTAGTAGCTTTAGCAGTGGGGAGGCGAGTTCAGTCCAGTGATCATCCACTCCCCTGCTCCCCTCCCCAAAGGTGCAGTTTGTCCAGGCGGTGCCTCCGAGTCAAGCTCAGCTGGCCTGTTAGAGGATACTTCCCAGCAGCACCACGGTCTGTGACCACAGCTTGACCCCCAACCAGCTACTCACTTCCACAGAGCCGAGAAAAAAAAAAAAAAAATCAATGGATCAACTGGCATGAAATGGCGACGGGATAGAGATGAATGATTACTGGGCTAATTCTTATTCATCTCTTTATGGGGCAGTGATAAGTGAGAAGTTAAATGGATATTGAGGAGATACAAGAGCAGTGAGTGGAAAGAAACAGCAGACATGGACATTTCATTTTACTTAAAACAAGGTGGGAGGATATAGTGTTAAACTAAATAGCATTCAGGGAGCACATTCCTCCACAAAGGCTGCACAATCCTTTGAATATATTATTTTAATAATAGAAAACATTCAGTAGTATCTAATCTGCATCTAGTTCTGGATATCAATAGACAGCCGTGCATCTTGTATGAAGATTAATTGCTGTTTAAACTCATCATGTTTCAGTAGCACCACATAAAAGGTGTAAATGAGTTATTGCAGTTTTAATAGGCTAAGCCTGCAAGAATTTGGAAAATTATGAGAAAGGGGTGTTATGCACCAAATTTATTGAAGATTGGTTGAAATTTGCATGAGTGATGAAAAATATGTCTGCAGCCACGCTAGCGGCTCTTTGAGGACGTACTGCACAGCAGGGCTTTGAGCTAAATGCTAGCATGCTAACAGTGACAATGCTAAGATGCTGATGTTTAGCAAAAAAAGAAGATAAATGACCTCTTTTGTGAAGTGTACACAAAAAAAAAACCGCATGTACTGTATATCTAGATCAGAACAATGCGGTAGCGAACAGAATATCTATCCGAAACAAACGTTTCACTTACCGTCTCATTGCCAAACAAGATGTCGACATAGGGCATGACCTTCATCAGCGGCTCTTTATAGAACTGGCTGATGAAAGGTGCTGAGAGGTTCATGCAGAAGATTTTGTTGTTATCTGAAGCGTGCTTCGCCACTTTGAGGATTGACTCTGGGGACACCGTCAGGAAAAAACCCTGAAAACGAGACAATAATATTTACTTACATCATACTTTGAGCAGTTAGACTGACTTCAACTGAACCAAACAAAATAATCTGTATAGCACCGCTGTACAGGCAGCTTTATCGGTTTTTTTGACAGCCGAACATGTGCCAGAAAGGACTGAACTGCAGGCTCCTATGGACTGAAACACTTTAAACTGCTAATTTGTGGGTTTTAGATTCTGACAAGGAAATTTTAGGGTGACAAGGCATGGTATTATTGAAATAACACAGGAGCAAAAGAGAAGAAAAAAAAAAAAACAGCAGTAGTGCTCAAACATTTGTCTGAAATGGTTTCTTAGAACACACACAGTGTAACAAAGAAGAGGAAAAAGGGCAGGAAAAAAATCCATCCAGGACAAAGCTTATGGCTGGGCTCCAAGGCTCGTACTGGAGGAAGCAACATGCACGTATCCGATGATAGGGCGAACAAAAGTCTCGTCTGGACTCTCCTTACTTGGAAACAAGAGAGGCAGGTCCACTCATTGTGTGAATGAATACAAATCAGGTAAGAAAACACCTTTGTGTTTCAGGTGGAAACCTGAAGCGAGACTCTCCTGCAAGCCACACAAAAACACTCCTCCTTTGATACTGATCTTCTTAACCTTGTTTTTCAGCAACAAGCTGCTCTGTAAAACCACTGTGTCACAATAGGGGCAAAAGGGGGAGAGAGGAAAGGAAAGTTTCAGCTCAGTGATACATTTAATCTAGCTGAAAAGCTTCTATTGTGAGCTACAGTGCAGTTCTCATTAAAGCACTATGACATTTGCAGCAACGGAGGAGCGACCTCCATGAAAAAGAAAAAGGTAAGGTATAATACCAATGAATAGAGGGTGACTGAGGTGTCAATCAAATGTACAAGGCATTACAATGCAGCCGTGCTAAGCAGGGAAACTCTTTATTACACACTGATGGTGTCATTCACTCTCTGGGCCGACATTCTCATTCCTTTACAGTGCTGTATGTGCTGTGGTTTTTTTTTGGAAATGTCTTTAAGTTAAGGCCTAGGTTAGCACCTGTGGCTGCTGTGTCACGGCACCATCTGTTGAAGACTAAAAAGTTGTTTTCAATGGATCTGAGAGCACAAAAGAAACTCACTCTGGGCTAATGGCCCATCACTGACCTTGACATTTTTCTTTTGCAGTGTGCCAACGTGTCAGAGGAAGGGGAGATTGTTTTCTGACACAAATGGTCTTTTTTTGGTAGTTGAAAATAAACTGTCATGGTTACCGTAATGTTAACGCTGATCAAAGGCCGGCGGCTCGATCAAATATCCTGAGGAGTGGTGAACTTTAAAAGCTATGCCACAGCTTCTCTAATCACACACTGGCTCTGTGTAATTTACTTCTAACCTCACTACTACTGCCAGTGCCATCACATTAAATCACTCAGGACTCAGAACTGAAATACATTAACTGACTCCTGAATGAATATCCATACAATACTAAAACACACTGATTTAATTCTCCTTTGAGCAATCAAATCCATTTTGATTTGATGCATCCAGTCCACATACAGTGAGAATAGTGTCAAGACAGACAAAAACATACAATATAAAATTACACAATAATATTTAAAGCCCATCATCAGTACAAATCTGTGTTTCTTCCAGAAACTGATTAGTCACTAGTCACAAAATGACACTTAATTAATCATTTTGATGCATTTTATCAAGTGATCAATTTAGTTACTAGGCACTACAATGAGTTATGATGTGTTCTCTAAGGGTTGATGTCTGATTTCATAAAAGCATATTAATCTTTATGTTGTTAGACCCAACTTCACTACAAAAAACTCGAACTAACCTAAAAATACATTTGGGTTAGTCGAATGAAAATGCAACAATTACAAACATCTAATTGATGTCTCAAAGAGCCTGAAGTCTGCAGTATATCTGTCTTTCAGTGCGCATGTTTTCATGTAGTCTATCATCATCATCATAAAAAACATTTTGTGTTTCTCTGTTTGAAGTCAAAGTAATGCTGCAGGAATCCCGTTCATAAAAATCATGCAGGCCATTTTTTCCACCAGGCTCCAAATGTTGTGACTCCAGTGGCTTTGTGGGGGGAAAAAAGCCTCAGTCTGAGCCATGTGAAATTTCAGTTCCCATCAGTAGTCTCTGCCGACTCCGAAACAGGAGAAGCTAAGTCTTTAGTGCTGCGGTGCAGATCATGTATCAAGAATACCAGATCCAGTTTCCCAGGTGTCAGAGAGCCATGTGAAGTGGGGTGACTATCACATTTCCAGGTCAAGATGATCAAAGCGCTGGGTACACTTCGTACAATTTCCACCCAGTCAAAACATTCAATAAAGCATTCAGAAATGCATTTTCCTGGCAGACAATAATGCGCAGCGATGTTTGGCCGTGTCAAGTGGTAATTTGAGGGAAACGTTGGAAAGGCAGGGCATCCATTTTCAATGTTTACCCTAAAAAGAGGAATGACTTCCACTTTACTCACACAAAGAAAATGTCTAAATGCTACTCTGAGATGAAATTAGTGGTAATCTAACCATAGAGGTCCTAACTACACAGCAGCAACACGCTATCACACGTTCCCTGCATTGTATCAGTGTTTTCCCCGGGGCTGCTCACATCTGAAAAGCTGGGTGTGATGGATGGCGTGGTGTCACCGGGCTTAAAATAAAAGTGGACATCTGAAGGGTAAAAATGATCTATTTTGGGAAGGGCATTTTCATTTGCACCAGCAGAGGTGGTCATGGAAAAGGAAAAGCTTTTCTTTTTTTCTTTTTTTTGTAACCCAGGTCTATTTTAATTCTGCAGGGATAAGGGGGAGTGTTCAAAGTACTGTGTCATGAAGGTTTTGTTTGACACTTCCTATTACTCAGGAATGATGGAGGGAATTTAAACCATCACCACCTCAGAGAAAAGAGTAATTATGGCCACTGCAATCACACCAAATTTCCTCAAATCCCCAGATCTTAGTCAAGTTTATTTATACAGCCAGAAATCATACGTTTCTCTCAGAGGGCTTAACAACCTAGAGACTCTCTATCCTTAAAAGTCTCTTATCATTGTTTTTATAACAACAATGGATGAAATGTGAGTGAAAGGGGTCACTCATGGTGACAAACCCACAGAGGAGCAGTTCCCCTCAGCTCCAGAGAGCTTTTTAGCATTGTTCATCTCATTTTTTTGGTGTTACGGACCAGAACTTTGCTGTCTCACTGCTTTCATCAGCATTATTTCCTTTTATTTCAGCAGGCAGTTGTTTTGATAAAAGCCCAGTAGGCTATCTGCTCAGCAGTAAGCTGCAAACAAAGTTAGTGACAAGCTGGTGGCTTTCCACTCAGGAGCAGGAGGACCAAATCAAAACGGAAGGTGAATATTGGACTTACATTGGCCAGATGGCCACGAACACGACTCCAAATGAATGCAAATGCTCTGTTTGCTGTATGTGTAGGCAGGTAGGGTAGTTGTGTGTTAAAAGCCCTCAGAGTCAAGGATGTTCCTGAATTGTATTTCATCTTCTCACCTCCACCTGTAGCAACACCAACACATCCCCTTGCCTTTCTGTAACGCTATTTTCAGTCTGAATACAAGCCACACAAGCATTGATATCTTTTTCCTTTTGAAGTGAATGCTCCCATTCACTTACGAATTCCAGGAAGCGATCCCTGTTTTGGTGCGATCTCCAGCCGGCGTGAGTAGATTCATGGGCTGTAGTTAACCTTTGTTCAGATACCTTTGTTCAAATTCAGATAGAATATCTAATAGAAACACTTATGCACTGTGTTTGGGAACAAAAAGCCATTATTCTAGCTGGGTGCCCAAACACTGTTCACAGTTTGTGATTTCACTGCTCAATATTTATCTATCACCCAAATCGGTGCAGTGATGTCACATCTTTTCTCTAGAGTTTCAGTGGAGGGAGAGCTAATGTGACTGTACGTTTTGACCCTCAGTTCAGGTGCTTCTAGCACACAAAAATTTCTATCAGGAAAAAAAAAATGATATAAAAAAAAAAACGAGCAACAGAGTAGGGATCCCTCTTCAAGGACGTACAGGCATGCAGTAGTTGTCACTTGTAGAAAGGAGACGAGAGTAGCAATAGTAGAGTTATAGAAGAAGAAATACAGTATACAACCTTAAATTGCACAATAATATACCAGAGAGGACTTCATGTATAAATAAAATGTAGCATATATGCAACTTTGCAAAGCGACTTTGTTTCAAGTTGTTTTATCGAGGTGTTTGTTCCCGTGATAAATTCCTCGTGTCAGGAAAGCCCTGTGAGCTAACCAGCAGTGTTGCAAAGCTTTTCAAAAACCGCCCAGGCCATGCTATCCCTGTCATTACCATAAACAGCCCCCCATCATGCTCTCTGGTGCACAGGGTTCATTACACAGAATTAGATGTCACACAGATCAGAGTGTGCGTGATGCCACACACTGCTCTCCTCCTCAGTTATCTCTGTAAAGCACCGTTGCGAGGTGGATCGATAGCTGAGGTTTGGAGCTTCATTAGCTCAGTATGACTCCATCTCCATCAAGACACCTCTGGCACGCTACGCCAGTGTTGCGAGATATATTTTACTCCCCGGTCCTGAAGGTCCTGCTGTTTTACACACAAACACAGGGACAAACAAGACCTTCACACATGATGAGGGGTTGGGGAGGGGGGGGGATCTGTGTCAGTCTCTGGCTTGATAAACAGCAGAAAGAAAGAAGACAAACAGAGGTAAGTGATTAATGGTGTCACAAAGTGCCTTGAGTGGAGGAAAAAAAAATTACAAGGATGAAAAGAGCTCATTTAAGGCTTTTCGTTTCAAAGGAAAAATGAGTGGAGAAAAAAAAAGCTACAAAGCAACTGAGATTTTCACAATGCTAATGATGTTTTGTTTGCATTGAAACGGCCAGTTGGTTTCATTTAGAAACAAGTTCAATTAAGCCAACAGAGAAGATAAATGTGTAACAACCTCGCAACATGATTCAGCATTCCCTGCACTTTTAGGATGTTTAATCTGACTGTAAGGCAATTCGACCGCGCTGATAGCATCTGCCTCTTCTTCTTCTCTCTTCCATTAAGAATCATGTTCTGGTGAAGCTTATCAGGCATCTAGGAATTCACCCACTTTTTCTGGAGGGAGCTGGAGGGAGGCCAACTGTACTGGAAACATAAGGGAGGGCTGTGCTTTTAAAGGCTGCTCGGAGATGAGGAAAGGGGGCTATCATGTCAGCCAGGATCTCCAGGGCAAAATAAATGTGCCACAAATGCTGGATTTAACAACTGGGCAGAGACATCACTTACTAACTGCTGCAGTATTTATTTCTATAACATTTTCTCTGGTTTAAATATTACCCGATTTTTAAGTGAGTGGATATTTTTCCCCGATGTCGTGAAGGTCTCTTGTGGTGTACGTGAAATATAGAAATGCAGCTAGAAGGTCAGAGCGATAACTAAACATACCTGAACAAGGTCGTTCTAATGAGTGTGGATAAAACAAGACATTAGAGCCAACCGCAGAACATTTGAGGGGAGTGTGTGTCACACTGCAATTTGTACAACCATCAGAGACCGTAATTACATTAACCTCAGACACCTCCACTCTGTAAAGTAACGGAGGAAACTACTTGGATGGGAAAAAAAAAATTAAAAAAAAAGGTTTTTAACCCCAATTTGAGGTTAAGGTTTTGTTGGCATCACAACATTGGAAGAATTGGTTTGATTTTAGTGGCATCTCACTAAAAGTAATTTGAGATCAGCTTCAGGGTCTTTTCAAATGGCAGCCTTTTGCTCTCCTGTTAAGCTCTACAGTTTCAAAAATGTGTTGGCCGGGGGAAGAGGCCAGCCTGAGCGGGAGAGTGGGATGCCAAGGAATGTACTTAAGATCTAAAACAGACAAGATTTAAAGCCAAGAGCATTTAAATGCCAATACTAATCCACAAAATAATTCACCGCATAGCACAAACTGACTCTTCCTTACAGATACCATATGTTACCTCTGTGAAGAGATGAAACAAAAATGATGCCAGCAGAGATGCTTTCTTCTCTTCTCTAAAACTGTGTTATCTTGTTATTGGAAAAAGAAAACCACGCTTCTCTCTCTCTCCTCATGTTCTAAAGTAAATCTATGTTTGTGCTCTCTTGTTTTTCTGTTGTTCTTACCTCCATCATTGGGAGATTAGCTCAGAACAAACTGTTTGGTTTGCAGGGAGTTAAAATTTGCTAATGCATACACTCTCAAGTGTCCTTGTCTGCCACACAGCACTTAATTAGCATTTTAGTGCGAGCAGTTCTCTCTCCTTCAGTACCTCTGAAGGGGAAACATCACTCCGACTCTCACAAGCACACAGACACACACACACACACACACACACACACACACACACACACACACTTTTGGAGTCAAGTTGAGCTTCTGTAGTTTCTTACACGATTCGAGAACAGGATGAGGAATGGAAAAGGGAGTTTGTGGGGGTCGGTGGAAAAATGGGATAAAAGTCTCCGATGTGAAAACAGATGTCGGGGCTTCAGAGATGTCTCTTCTGAACTGGCACCAAAAGACGTATTAATATATGGGTCAGATGTATAAAGCAGAGGTTCAGTGTCGGAGTTTCGACACTGTAGAGGGGTTTCTAGTTTCAGTGGCTCGGGAGGTTGCACAGACAGAAACCAAATCTGAGCAGACATTCCTGTTGCTGGGATGTGAACATTTCCAAATGTGCCACTCTGTGGATGTAAATGAATTAGTGCACTTAACACTAAACACGAAAATGAGGAACTGAGGAGACAATCTTTCACTGTTTGCAGTCGCTCTGGTGAAAGCTAGCGCACCAGGTTGGAAAATTACAGGTAATTGCTGAAGCCATTGAATCCAGTTTGGTTTTGGTTGAAAGACTAAAATAACAAAGCTTTGATTGCTGAAAAGACAAGGGCAGGGAGCTCAGAGGCCCCGTTGCTAAGAGTTAATTTGATACATATTTCTCCCCCTTGAAATGTCTGAGGCACTGGCAAGAGACGGCAAAAAAAAAAAAAAAAAAAGAGTGAGAGGGAGGGTGAGACCCCCGCTCTCCCTGCAAATACTATCCATCTGCCATATTACATTTAACCAGCATGAGAAGCTAAGGGAGCGCCCTTGCACAATATTGTGTGAAGGCTGTCAAACTCAATGCAGGAGCCTGGTGCCCACTGCTCAGAGCTGAGGACACAGGGCTGCTTAAATTCAGTCTAATAATAACTTCTGACTGTGAGCGCTCAGCACCAGCAAAACAGGAGAACACGTGGCAGACAGGGAACTCTTAATTATTCATGCCTGTTTTAAAAAATATCTTCTAATTGAAACTGTAATATGATGGCCTCCGGATGAAAACACCAACAGCTATCAACAGCTTTTTGCCTAATCACCAAATTAAAAAAAAAAAAAAGTTGCAGCAGCTTTTCAGGGTGCAAACAAAAATATCATTTTTTTCGCTGAGCGTGCACGATACTTGCTGGTGTCTTTAAAGTGTCACTTTCGGTTGTTTCTAAGATGTGATCTATTATATGATTCTTATTGGCAATTTTATTTCTGATTTCACAATTCTGTTTGTGTTTAAAACGGACACTCCAGCCATTTAGTATTGCACCTCCATAAAACTGAGGGACCTACAAGGGACAGATAAAACAAAGACTGCCGACTTTTAGACTCTATAGCTCAAGCTCCAAAAATGCTGGATCCTACAGTTCCCACAATGCAACACAATAGCGTCTTTTCATGAGACTCTTCCTGTCTGACAAACACCCACGCTGTTTTCACAGTCTGAGCGGCACTCCTCACTAATAGCACACTGACCTTCATGTGTAAATTTGGTGAAATGCCTCTTTTAATTCTCATCTTGTAACATAAAAGTCCTAAAAAAAAATCTAAATATGGTACTTTTACATTTTAGAGACTTTCTATAATCATGAAACTACAGTATAAACTACCACTGCAACTAATAATGATATAAAACTAAGAATTATTGTGTTTTCATCTTAACTTTGTATGTGCTAACTTTAAAATTGTAAAATCACACTGAACTCACACTAAGGTCTCAGTATCTCTGGACCTCAGTGACACTACATGGCGCTAACAATCGCAACTGGTATTGCTACAGTACTAAAATCAAGCTCAGAAAATTCAATTGCCTGGAGGCAAGAAGTGTGAACTTTCATACCCTAAGCCCAATTTCCTTGAAAGTGGAGGTCCTAAATCAAATCAAGCCAAGCCAATGCACCGTGGAATTATGCAAAAAATGACACAGCTATATAAAATGACAACTGGTAAGAAATACCATCAAGGCTAGGAAAGTTTGGAGTTTGTTTATTCACTCCACATGTTTTTATCTTCCTGGTGCTGTGATGATACTACAAGTCAACTCTGATTGTTTTTGCTTTTATTCAGGCCAAGGGGGAGAAATATTGAGTGCACACAGATGATGTAAACAGACAAAAAGGAAGAGCAGGCAGGAGGATGAAAGTGCACAGAACAGAAAGTTAACTTAGTTTCCTCGATACAAGAATCACTCCTGTGAAGATGCTGTTGCTGCTGTGGGTTTTTTTTTTTTTTTTTGCTTTTTAAGAGAAGGGGTCAGTTTCTGTTAAAACTTGAAATTGCTTTTACGATTCACCGCTGAGTGAAGAGTACTTCCCTACCTGTGCACGGCTAATCACAGCTGATGAAAATACCTCAGCTCGACTTAAAAATCTTAGAGATCAAAAGAAAAAAAAAAAAAAAAAAAAATGACATGAGACTGAAAGACACTGGAGGAGCTTTCAAAGTGGAGCGCGTTTTAAAGTAAATGCATGATAATACCATTAAAAGTTGGCCACTGTTGCTGTACTTTTCTCTCCGTGAGTTATTGTGAAAGTTATTGCTCTCCACTGGGCTAAACACACATTTTCTTCCCTCAAAGCACTCAAATATTAGTAGTGTAGTATACTGAGAGCTTCTCCCACTTGAGAATAGCATCTCAGACTGAGATGGATGTAATCATAGCCAAAAAATATGAGTGTTTCTTAAGCATCGAACTAAATCTAAAAAATCATAAAATTCAGATGCTGCTGGTAGGCGTCAGAGTTGTCTGCCAAAAGCACAAGTAACAGGGTGAGGAAATGTGTTAGATGTTAAATCAAAATTGTTCAGCGGTATTAGCATGCTCCTTGCCTTTGATAATTCTGCCATTACTTATTAGCAGTCATGTGGTCAATATCACCTCTCTCAGGGTCACAAGGACACGTTGGACCGGTCTTGCAGGGTTAAACCAGTCTTAATTTACGCTAGGAAAAAACAGGCTCATAATCTGTGGTGTCCTCCAGTCTGAAGATTTAAAAAATATATATTTTTCATTTGCATCTTGCAGCATGTTTGTGCAGCTTTTTTTCTTTATCACTCCCATCAACTGGAGCATAAATACTATTTTCTGCCGTCTATTTTTCTTAGTATTGTTACATTTGTTACAGAATCTTTGTTATCATAACCGTTGATATTTTTGTTTGTTTTCTTCTGGAATGAATAGAGCTGAGCAGCTTAAAGTGGTTGCGTGGTTGGCCATGGCTTTTAGTTTAAAAAGTCTGAAGACTGTGCACGAAATCTTTTCCTTGTTTACTCATTCATTATTCCCTACATCATAAACACTCAGGTTTACTCTGTAATAAGCAATAAATAGAGATTTTGGATACTTAAGAGTCCATTTTGCTGCATTACTGACGATTGTAGTGTTGCATAAAGGTAATTTACACATCTGTCAAAAGGTAAAAGATTGCAATGTGGAATTTCAAGTGGAAAGTTGTAAACATTCTTTGGACACTGCATGTTTTTCTTGATTGTGGTAATTTTTAAGGGCACAATATGGTGCATAAATGTGCAACTTACTAAAATAAAAGGTGGCCAGTAGAGTGTGTTAATTTAAGAATTTACATCAAATTATTCCTTTTTAAGGTCCCACTGGAATAAAAAAAATGGGGTTTTCTTCACTGTGCAGAATGATGTATGTGCAGTTTGACACCAGAAGGCTGTTTTCATAAATCTGATGAAGGTGGAAAGTTCCTCTGCGCACACCTTAAATCTGAGTGGACATAAAAGCAGGATATTGTGACATCACTACTAGCTTGGAAGCCAATGGTGGTCCAGTATGCAACTTCCATACTGTGATGTGGAAACTTGAAGCCCCCAGTGCACATAGGGATGCAATTTTGTAGTTTATTGAACTCTGACTATTTATTAGATGTAGATCTATGCCACATAGTCATCACAACCACAAAGTCAATCTTTGTGAAACCAGCTCCAAATCATCATACACTTTAACTCACTGGGGCCAGGTTAATATTTCAGCACTAAAACCGGAGCCTAAAGTGGCCATCGCTCTGTGATCACAATATTAGCAATAAAGCTGTGCGGATGATAAACCTCTTTAGCCAAAGACCAGTCACTCTCTCGCCTGATTTATTCTGATGAGAGCCTCTCAGACGGACAGGAGAGTCATCCTTAGCTTCTACAGTCACATCCATTTTTCTAAAATTTCAAAGTGCTTGAGATTTCTAAGTGGAACAGGCTAAATGAAACACACAGGATGTACTGTAGAGTGCTACATAGGAAATGTATGAATCATCTTTAAATAATATACACATAGTACAGTACAATATGTGCCAGTGTTTGGAGACTGGAGAACTCCTCTTCAAAGTCAAAGACATTTTAAGAAAAACCTTAAATTTGCTATCCAACATGTCAGTCTGGTTGAAGAGTATCCATTACTTAATATACACCCACACTTCTTAGAGCTGAGCTGCAACATGAAAAATTACCACTTAAGGGAAAAATAAACGTGTAAAGCTGGTCTGAGGAGCAGGAGGTGGAAGGTTGCCTTCTAATTGCTGGAGGGGAGAGAAACCATGTTAGAGTAAACAAAGTCTGATCGATGGTGGGGATTATATCAGAAAGAGCCTTTGGCCTTTGGCCAAGACGAGCAAACACACTGGTCTCTGTCTCTGCTACAGATGGAAAAAAATAGCCAAGGCAAGAAGCTGGTGAGTTAAAAGCATTATATTTCAAAGAAGGGGGAGCAGATAGAGTGTAGTACAATGCCAGATATGACATGTAGCCAACTATATCACGTCTTGGCTATTTGTATCAGACAGAAATGCCAGTAGATAAGAGAGCGGTGTTGTGAGTTTGATGGAAGGCTGTTCCGGCCGAAGGCTTAGCTTTAGGTCAGGCTACACTCCCGCGGCGCTGCAGTGCTGTGTGTGAAACCTCTCCATCACCACACGCACAAGTTCAACGCGCTGTTAGCTGGTCACGGCCGGGAAGAAATGTATTCTGTGTACTCCCGGCTTCAATGTGGCAATTGCAATTCACATAAGCCACTTAAGGAAATCTGCAGAGGGAGAGGAAAAAGGGTATAAAACTGAGAGGGGCTTACGAGTTATTGGAGCCTTTTAAACATGGAGGCTCCTCATCAGACAGGGTTTCCTTTTTTCACCAAGTCTTGTAAATGAGTTCACTCCATTGCCTTTAAAACCCCTGTAAAGGTATTAATCCGGAAATAACATAATTCATTACCTCTGTCTGAAACATGTTTAACTTGATGATATAACATGAGCAAAAGTGCTTTGGTCTCAGTTGCAAGGATTTAAAGAAAAAGCAAGCAGGTATGCGCAAAATGTAAGCTATTCTGTGTGGAATGTCATTCGGCACAAAAGGAATACTAATGACTTTAGAATCCATTTAGTGACTCGCATCAATTTCTGATTTATATTAATGGCCTGTGTATTGCTTTCTCCACATCCAACAGGACTGTGTTCTGCTAAATTTCACCATAATATTCATGTCGATAAGCAGGTGACGACTTGGAGAAAGGACTGATTATATTTGCTAATCCCCAAAGAAATTAGGCGAGATTGATGAAAGCGTGCATATACTCCACACAAAGCCTTGGGAGTCTCTAAAAGCTGTTACCATGGTGGTATCCCATTAGAATAACAAACATTTCCCCTGGATGTTTAACATCGCTTCCCAGTGAGCACAGCCCTCCCTAAACCTCCCATCTCTCTCTCTCTCTCTCTCTCTCTCTCAAGCACCTGCCTTCACATTTTCCACTTCTAAAATTCTACCAGCGGCTTGGAAAAAAAAAAAAAAAGGGGGGGTGAAATATGAAATGCAGTTACGAGAAAACTTGAGTGCCAAAAAAAGGACTTTTCTTCAAACCTGTAATAACTTTCCATGGGAATAGGGAGAAACTTAAAAAGAATAACACTTCCCCTTGATTTTCTACTCCTACCACTTTTTTAAGCAGGCAGTGAATTTCCTGGAGTGATAAGGGCTTAGCCAATGTAATCCTCAGAGGACCCTTCTCTGGCATGCCAGGAATCAAGAAACCTTTCCCTCTCGGAAAAAAAAAAAAAAAAAAAAGAGAAGTAGAAAAAAGACAGAAAGAGGGAGGCAACAGTAGGTTTGGGAACAAGGAGGAGAGGCAGCCAGCATGCCATCTCTCACACATGCTGGCGAATGCAAATTAGCATGTGTGGAAAGAGCAGCCGGACTCGCCTCAGCTGGAGATCAACAGAGGAATATTGATATGACAATGCAAGGGGCTTCCCTGACTCAGACAGCAGGGGCCACTGACGATGCTCTAATTGGCCTCACGCAAGTAAAGGGAGAGGTGGGGGGGGGGCACCCATAAATGTTTCACACAGATTGATTCATTATCAGTTTGCTCGACAGGCTGGGTGGGCCTTGTAAAAGTGTACCATCTTGAACTGGTAGCATGTAAGTCACTGTCACCGCGGCAGGACAGAATATATCATCCCGACCTTTCACTTCAGATATTGAAATGAGAGCCAGAAACATGACTTGCCACACTGCAGGACTACTACTCTTGCATTTCAAAACGCAAGAGTAGAAGGATAGTGCAATGATAGGTGACAGTGCAAGGGAAAACATTAATAATTTACGAATGTCTCCTCTGTCAGGATATGCCAAGCTATGATGTGCTGTCTTTTTTTTTTTTTTTTTCTTACACCAGGCGTCAAAGCTGGCTCTCAAGTTTGAGGTATAAATATTCTCTTGATTAGGGAGCTACTGCATGTGCAATATAAAAAGGTATTCTATCTGTGTTGTCATGCAAAATAGATCTAAGAAGTTTAACCAATAAATCCATTTACTGACTCTAGTAACTACTGGTTTACATTAATGACCAATTGATGGCTTCTTTATCGTTATAAAAGCTCCCATATATCTACTGTAACTACATGAGAGGTCATAAAGTATTATAGCCAAACTCTCTTCCAATGTGGTTAAACTGACTATTTGCTCAATGATAAACGTGCACAAATTATTCAACATCCCACAAAAACTAATCTGTCCGTTAAAAAAGAACTGCAGGCTTCACAGACACGCAGAGCTGCTGAAGATCACTGGCAGCCATTTAAGAGCCGTGAGAAAGGCAGTTGAGCATTTCAGCTTCTCGCTGGGTGGTTGGTTACATGTGGTTGACACATTTGCATCTTCAAAGATGCACACAGACAAACTCAATATGTGTGAGAATGTCTGGGCGGCATGTGGAAAACCCCAGTCCTCTCTCTCTTGAAGAGGTTTCCTCCCCCTCTCAAAGACTATACGACATTTTAAGGTCCTTTATCTGTCAGGCAGTTGCTTCAACAGCAAGTTGTAAACAAGTTGCTTGGACTGGATGCACAGAAAACAGTTGCTAGATACCGTGCAGCGCTGTCTGCTCTGCACCAAACCGAAAAAGGCGCTGCAGGAAGCTACAAATCAGGAGCCATTACACACCAACAAATATGACAGGAACAGTGCTGCACATTATTTGAGCTCCAAGACTCATTCACTCAGTGTCTCTTCCAATGAGCGTGAACAATGCAAGCAGAGTGTGCATTGTGCTGCAGAGCAGGAGACTGTTCTTCTGAATTGGGGGTAAATTACAAAAGAGGCCTGTGCAAATTAGACGTGATGGCTTCATAATACGTCTGAAGTGTCAGCTTCTCCAGAAACCTATCCCCAGGCTACACTCACGGATCGGCGCTTTGAACTTCCAATTATTCCTGCCAAACCGCTGCAATCACCACGCTGTAAAACAATCATTCTAGCATTACACAATGCACAGGATCAATGTTGACTCAGTTGTTGGCAATGACGGGGTTACCAAGTTAAAGTATGCTTTCATAACATGATGAAGTTATTATAGACATACAAGGAACATATATCTACCTTGACGTTACACATAACAAGTGTGTAAGTGTTTTCTTTTTAATGCAACTTTTGAATGAGGTCATGAAAGAAGATTAATATCTCTACAGTGTTTGTAGTGGTTTTAATCCTCAGAGACCATTTGTTACAGACAGAGGAAGAGGACCGTAGGGAAACAGCTGTATTTCAAGAGGAACCATCCAGAGCTGTGTTTGCTCCTGATTTTCATTTGGTGAAGAAATATATGCGAGTGCTCTTGCAATTCCATAAGATTGCAGCACAGAGAGGACTCATAAACAGAAACACAAATCTGTAGCAGGATCTGGCATATGTGCAACTGCTGAGCAATTTCATATTGCAATATGACCTCTTACTCATGCATAATTCTGCTTCCAAAAAGAAATAAATTACCTTTGCAATTTGGGACACCTCCAAAAGGTGCTACTGAGCGCGGTTTGTCGACAATACGTTGAGCGATTGCGAGCGCAGCAGACTTAAAGAGAAGCTAAACCCAGCCGGGATGATCGGGGTCAAACACCTCAGTTGAACCGGAAAAAGTGACCACATCGGTTGAATAGAGTGAGACTCTGAGAATAAAGTGGAGCCCAAGGGAGAAGCTGACAGAAAGAAAAAAAAAAAATGCTTCCTGTAAACACTGGCTAAGAATTATTTACTCACAAGGCTAAACATTAAAGCGTCTTCTCATCCTTAATTAAGTCTTGTTTATATTTCCCAATGACAAGTGAGTAATATACATAGGGTTTCTAGTTGAGATGCATCAATATTGTCTCCTCAACTGCGCTTGCTACATAATTAATATACACACTGACATGACATGGATATGATATGACAAGAGTATCAGAGGCGAAGAGTTAGAAAAAGAGCTGAGCGAATGCATTTTTCATGAACTGTAGCGCTCCCCAGCCAAAAATTCTAGACATGATGTTTCAGTTTCAGAGACTGAAAAGGGGCACGGAGGGCAAGAGAGGCAAATATGTAGCTGTATGAAAACAAACCTGGAATTTCATATGCAACTGCACTCATACTGATGTGTCCACATCTCTGATCACACATCCAGAGGTCGACTTTGATCAGCCTTGCATCTCCCTCTGAGCTATCGGATCAGGGTCCTGTTCAAAAAAAAAAAAAAAAAAAAAAAAAAAAAAACTGCAAATGTGATACAACATCCTCTCATCTTTTTACTTCCACTGATGTCTCAACATCTGATTGGCTGTGACGTTACTGCAGCTGCTGATACTTAATAAAAGTGAGAGCTGGATTTCTTTAAGTGTCGCATTTTCCATTTCTTTCACCCTTTCTCCTCAGATTGTTGAAGCTATAAATAGCCACAATTTCTAGTTCTGTGAAAAAAAAAAAAAAAAAAAAAAACCCACACAGGTGTAGAGCAGAATTCATTTCGCAGTGTATTTGGACAGAGCTGCTGTGCTCTGCCACTGGGAGGGGGGCCTTACAGGGGCCATTCCTCCTCATTCAGAGCCATTACCACCCCACTGTCACTGTCAGTCTGTCCCCTCACCCATCACAGAGCCCAGAGCAGCCCCACAGCCTGTCTCAAACCTCACAACTAAATCACATTCTACGCACAAACGGCTGGGGCCGTGCAGCATCTACTGTATCTAATCTAATCTGTCCATCTCCTGTGTCCCTACACATGCACATCAACACACACACACACACACACACACACACACACACACACCATGTGTCTCTGGGAAGGCAGGCTAACATCTCAGCACCTCAATCATGTACATTTCCGCTGTGTGTGGTGGAACAAGAGCCAGTAATGCAAATCAGAAATCAGGATTTGCCTCCACAATTGGGGCTTTATCAGCTCATTAAGAAACAGGGAGGCATCGCTGAAATGAGCATGCAATATTCCCATTAAAACCGCCAAAGGAGAGAGCACTTAGAACATATCAACACAAGTCCTTGGGAGAGAGAGGGAAGCAGCTGTGATTGATAAGGTTACTATCTTGTCAGCTAAAAAAAAACACCTAGGGGAGGCAGCAATTTAGCAGAAAGAACAGAGCGAATGTTCTCAGGTGGCCCTGATGGCCACTTGTCTGCCCCTCAGTGCTATAATGCCCGACACAAAATGGCACATCTTATTAAAAATTTGACAGATTTATTATTACAGTTGTTTAACCTCTTTATAATCAAATCATGTTAGGGGTTCAAGGAGACTCTCTCCCAGTGAATTACAATCATTTTAGCTTGATTTAAATTCTCCCTGTGTGGCGGAGGTCCGGTTACCCCACGCAGGCACATATCCTGTTTACATCTACCATCATTCAGAGTCAAGTGTACATGGGGGATATTAAAAAAAAAAAATCAACAATCAAAAAGAAAAAATGAATCAGGCCACTTTTTGCACTTCAAGTCCGACAGTATGTAAAAAACACAATAAAAAACTGCTTTTCACAGCTATTATACTGTATCAAAGGGAAATTATAGGGTACAAAGTTAGTATTCCACCCTTCTCCAGTCTACCATAATAGTCAAGCCTAACACTCATAGATCTGACTGGCAGGATACAAATTTATCACTATTAAAGTGAGTGGGCAAAGCCACATTAATCCCACAGTCACTATGTGACAGACCGGGAGGGTGACACGCTGGCATATTGTGTTTCATGTACAGTAATTGCTGCAGCTCAAAGTGCTCAGAGGTGACATAGTAGCGTACAGTATGACGATGAACGAAGCGTGTCATTGGGCCTGCAGGGAGAGGACTGTCATTAGCTACAGGACGTTGATGATTGAGTAACACTCTCTTAGTGCTGCAGAGGAAAAACAACCGAACGCCTTCAGCAAAATCAATACAGTTTGAGCTGTCGGAATGCAAATAGCGACTATTCTGGCTGCATGACACGGGATGATGCACCATTACTTATTCTGGCTCCATTCAATGTCATCATTAGCCTTTACAGTGTCAAATCCGCTCAATAAAGGGCATTATTTCCAAAAGGATAAGCGCTGCATTAATCCTTTTATGCTGCTTTCAGCAGGATAGAGTCTCCCATAGCTAATATTAATGTGCTAGGTGTCAAGAGTGAGATGGCTAATCCTGATAACTCAGGATGTACAGTCAACATTGCAGATGGCTATCTGCCCTGGACTAGCACTCCTAATAGGTGCAGGAACAGGATGTGCTTTTAAAGCTGCACTTCCCGAACGTCGTCTTCAAAGAAAACGATAATTTTCAACGGGGCTTTCTGAACTGAGAAGATAAGCCAGAGAACGGGGGAGGACAAAATAAAAATGATGCTCGCCTCAGAGAGGAAAAATAGCTTCCTGATATAGTCCTAGCTCCCTCTTTAAAGCTGACACCTAGAACATACAGTTTATCAATTATACATGAAGCCAGAATCCATCTTCTGTTGGCAGCTTGTTTGGATCTGGCCCGAGCCCTCTGAGTGGTGAAATGTGTCTGGGAGCCCCCATCCCTCCTGTCGCCTTTTTCCACTTGCAGCCTGTCCTTAAATCAATCCCTTTTTAGGCCTGAATTTATTTTTCCTGTAACAAATCTGTCTTGGCAAATGATGTCACATAAGCGGGGAGAATGACAGCCTGATGTCTATGCGGGCAACATCAACCTTGCTCCAGCAGCCTCCTCCCAAGGTGAGTAATCATGCTGAGGAGCGGTGCAGTGTGTGGATGCCAGCCAGAGTCCAAACAAACCCAGAGTCTGTTGCTCAAGATAAACAAACCAATTAGGGGGAAGGCATGTTATTCCTCAGTTGGTGGGATATTTGCTAGATGGAAAATAATCAATGCATTCTTATTTCCACAGGGTGAAGCCGAAAAGTCCTGAGCGGAATAAAATCTAGGCGGAGAGGGAGAGTAAAATTATTCATTAGAAAAAATAAATAATGGGACTAAACTACCTACTAGTCATGTAATTAATCCATGCAGGCTCAGTGGAGAGAGGAGAGCACAGAGGGGAAGATTCATCATAGCTTTTCGCCCCTCGCTCCCAGGGATACATGCCCTTCTTGTGTGGATGAGTCAGCTTACATCTTCTGACAATTGTGAGCCAAGGGCTTTGTCAAAATGAACCGCAGTTATTGTTTTGATTGGTCCCCCCTTGTTATGTAGGGAGTGCAAACTGCTTTCAAATGTGATTGCGCCACAGCATCTGAAAATAAGGCACGCACATATAGAACATCAAAAAGTAAGATGTCTGCTTTTTATTTACCGAGGACAATCATTTGGCACTTTAGCACTCTCCCTGGCCTCTCCTCCACACTGGAACAAGCAGCCCTATCAGTAATTGCAGGGAGTGGCCCCATTGGCCAGCTGAAGCATTAGACGACTGGGCTCACGGTGCATGACATTCAAGCTGGCCAATAACGACAGACATGCTAATCAAAGTGGCTCTGGCCTCCCCATCACAGTGTGGCTGGAGGACTTTGCCCGGCCCGGGGTGGATGTGCAGCTGCTCTGGCTGCATTTCTACTCTGCCCCCTCAGGGCCTGGGCACCAGGCTAACCACTGGCACAAGAGTTTAGATGCCGGGGAAAAAATAAAAGTGGCAGAGGCTAACAACGCCACACATGAAAAATAAATCACAGCCAGCTTGTTAGCATGGCAGGGAGAGAGGGAAAGAGGAAGAGAGGGAGAGACAGAGAGAGGAAGGGGAGGGGAGAAAAAAAAAAAAAGAACTGGGTTAAGAGATTTAATGTGCTGCTGAAAATCTGACACTTGCCAGAGGTCCAAATGTTCCACCAGAGCAACGGCAGCCCTGCCGGCTAAGTCTCTATAAAGCCTCCAAAGCTGCTTACAATATACACTTGAGAAACAATAGATAAGGTCAGAATACTAGCCTATGTCTTACTGGGACCATGTATGAAAAATAAACACTTTCCCCCTGCATGTGCTCATGGGAGCCTGGTTATGTTATGGTTATGGTCCTCCCCCAGAAAACAAATTTAAATTTAAAACACATTTTCTGCATTTCTACACCACCTAACTTCTTGGATTAAGTCAAGAATAAATTATATTTTTAAAAACATTATGTAACCTAAAATGGTAGCAAGTTGCAGGCTACTAGGCCATCCTCAAGGTCAAACAAGAACAAACAATCGATATAAATGAAATAGCCTCACAGCACATCACAATATGATCTGGATAATTGAACTTGGTTAAACAATGTTAAACCTGAGGGTTGCTATTCTCAATACTCATCTTCAAAGTCTTAACAATTGCAACAAAGTACAAACAATTTGGATGAATGACTCACAGCAACTATCTAATTCCAGTCCCACCTGTTTATTATACACACAGGTTCTAGTTGTAGCTATTCCCAATAGCACCGCCAGCTGGTGTAGCTGTTATGTGTACACCAGCTGTATGTTATGCAGGAATGAATAATCGTAACTTCAAGAGCAGATCATTTAGCTAACGTTGACTTGCAAATCGTTTTGGCATCTCGGAGACAGAACAATCCTACTTTTACCTAATTTAAAGTTTGGCTGGAGTCAGCGGGCCAAGCAGGTTCATTGAACATATGCTAGCTATCTTTTCCTATGTTCTATTTTCAGTCAATGATCGCAGTTGAGCTAAACTGCATGTTTCTCACCTTTGTTAATGGTCAGACTACTGTGTGGATTGACAGCCAAAAAGTGGGGTAGCAAAACCATAACTTTGCTCCCACTAACAGAATAATGGGGATGCATTTGCTCCACTTGCTCCATTGCTCAGACGCCTATGCATGTGCTAACCCATAAATATGCTAACTGCTACAGCAGGCAAAAACAGCTTGAACTGAAACTATTAGTCAATTCATTGATTAGAAGATAGATCAATCATTTAATTTACTTAATAAACAAAAATCCTAAATATTTGCTAGTTCGGGCTTCTCAAATTTGAGGATTTGTTGCTGCTTCCTTCTGTTTTATATCATTGTAAATGTATAATATATTCAGGTTCCTCTGGGAACTATTGCTGGGCATTTTTAATCAATAAACTAAGTAATTGTTGCAAAATATTGATCAATAAGGAAAATAATCATTAGTTGCAGCACTATAGTTTGTTGATATATTTTCAGGAACGTTTCAAACGGCTCTTTAAAGTTATAATCCTTAATTTTTAAAGGAATAGTTTGCTATTTATGGAAATATGCTTGGCTCAAATTTTTGACAACAATGGAAACAACTACACAGAGAGGTAATAACTATGCAAATACATCGAATGGCAGCCATAAATAGTATCAAAATTGAGAGTTGATATAATAAAAATCTTGGGGATTATAACTCTAATGAATAAATTATCAAATCATTACAAAATATTATATTATCCTCAGAAGTCATTAGTCTCCTTTAAAAAGGGAAAGGAAAAAAAAATACTGGCAGTTTATAATGGATCCAGGCCAAACTGGCAGAAGGAAGATATGCACTGGCTTATTACAGACCATAAACAAATTACGGCGACATAAAAGGGAAAAATGAAACCTTGCAGAAGGAAACAATTCTCCAAGAACAGTGTCCAGCATCTGCCGCACAGAGACGCACATCTGCGGCGATTCTTTGTTGGCCAGTTTCTGAAACTGTCAAGCTGACCCGACTGCTGTGGATGGTTTGCGGTGAGGAGAATAATCCAGCAATATTTATTCAGTCGAAGCTTTATGCTCCAGCGTGATAATATAACAGCATCCGACACTTAACTCTACTCACTATCTTCGCCCAGGAGACACACTATTCTAAAGCGTCTGCGGTTCCATCATGTGAATCTTAATCAGATACTTAGCCAGTAGAGCAGGTTTTTACTCTCCCTGGTGAGAGTATCAACACATGGCCATCAGGCACAATTCACGGCCGCAAAGTGGCTATTTATTTTCTGCTCAGCATTACTTGACAAATAATTACTCAGTCTATTCAATTAAGCCATGGAACTCGCACAAATGGCCACAACATCCCAGTGTAGGACTGAAACATTATTCTACGTTTTACAACTTGGTCTCATGAATAAAAAGGCGCACACACGCACACACACACGCACACACGCACGCCGGGTGCTTTGATGCAGAGGGAGCGAGGGGACAAGGTGAAGGAAAGTAGAAATATCATTAAGTCTGAACTATTTCATCCCCTTTACAGCGAGGCAAAAGAAAACAGACTTGTTGCCGGTGGAGCAGATGCACACAGTAATCCGGGGCGAAAGGACATGGTGTTTTCCCTGCTGAAGGAGAAAAACTGTTTTTACAAAGTAATGTGGGTGTACAAGGAGAAAGCCACTGCATGCTAGTAGAGTAATATGGACTACAGCCTGGAGGCCTGCCAGAGTCCAAAAATGTGCCCCCCCCCCCCCCCCAAGAGAAAATTACTCAAGATACAGTGGATTAAAGCATTTTTTTCTCCTTGTTGTTCAAATTAGGGTTCTGAGAATAAAGACTCCCAAAATAAAACCAGCACAGCCCTGCCAACTTTTAAGTATTTCCACACACTTACAAAAAAATGAAAATAAATTTAAAAAAAAAAAAAATGAACTGCACAAATACACAAATCTAAACTAAAATAGATGCCGTTCAGCATTCACTGTTATGAGAACTTCACCGTGGTGCATTCCTCCATAATAAGAAAATGAGGTGAACTTTGACATCAAACTCATTCATCCACAATTCCAAAAGTATTTGCTTTTACAAAGCTTACTGTGTTTATATTGTAGTTAAACAAACAATCGGAACAATCAACAGTGGTGGTAAGTAACAAAGTGTAGTATATTTACTCAAGTACTCTACTTAAGTACATTTTTGGAGGTACTTGTAATTTTCTTTCAGTATTTCCGTTTTCTGCAACTTTGTACCTATACTCCACTGCATTTCAGTGGGAAATACTGTATTTTTTACTTCAACTAATTGACTTTACATTTGAAATTTTACAGAAAAATCATATGATCATCTCATATGATGCACTGTCACAGATTAAAGGGCAACATCTTATTTTAAGTCCCCCTATTTAGCATTTACTGTATAAGCAGTATATAAACAGCTAATAAGTGGTTTATAATGCACTATAGTGACTGTTTGGAGATATATATTTATATATATTTATATTTGTCAGCATCTATAACTCCTCCTGTAGAGGCTGGTATATAAGCAGATAATGATTGACAAAACAGTAAAACATAGTTGTAATAATATAACATTTTATATTATTACAAATAATAAAAAACTATAAAATCAAATTGAATTGAATATGTTTTCATAGAAGTCATAACTGACAAATACTGCACATTAATAAACACTTAAAAATGTCTTTATATCTCCTAACATTAAAAGTAAAAATAAGATTTTTACTTTTAATGGAACATGTTTACAGTGCAGTATTACTACTTATTACTTGCTACTATTAATACTTAAGTTTAATTAAGGATCTTAAAACTTATTTCACAACTGACATCATGTGATAAAACCAAATAAGGAGTAAGGATAATTGTAAACAACCTAAATAAATCCTGTAGACGAGTGAAAGCCACAGAATGTCTCAGCAGCCAGCGTCGTTTGGCCTCTCCACCCTAATTTACCACGCTCCGCCCACTCAGGCCTGCGGGGCTGTGGAGCTGGCTGATCCTCCAGCAGGGCCGGGCCAGCCCATACATCCCACTGGCACGGGACGCCCCGCCGAGAGCCAATCACCAAGCCTGCACTCCTGACAGCTCATTACCACTCAATTAGGCAGGTGCACCTCCACGCACAGCCTTCTGACAAATACAGCCCTCCCAGATGCATGTTTAACATTCGAGAGAATTATATAGTGACAGCAAACACTAAACGCCTCACCCTTATCACTTGATTGCCTCAAGATTGAAATCCTATAATTGGCCCAGGCCAGCAGGAGAAAAAAATAAAAAGCCAATAAATATGATGCAGTCGGCTTGTAATTGAACAATTATGAATTCATATTCATAAGATGCTTGCTGGCAATTACAAAATGCCATCTGATTAGGCGCAATTTGAAATGACATTGTTCCATGCTAAAGACACTGTGGTGTCAGCCTAATAAAGAGAAGACACATCATAGCAGTTGCTCGCCCGCCGACATGACCTCCAGAGATGGGAGACATGCTGACACAGTGGCTTGGCCGGTGACGGACGGGACTTGGCACCCATCGCTCTTTGTCCCCTAAACCTACTGCTCACACTCACTCACACAGAAAATAACACCACCAAGGGTTGACTTTCAAATTTTAACACCAGTGGGCACAGATTGTGCGCATAACAAAACACAAGCAAGGCGAAAAAATGTTGATCCCTTGAGAACAGATTCTAATCAAGATGAAATGATTTACAAATCTATTTAATAAGGCTTGCCAGAAGTCAAACTTGGCATGTAAATGCGGTGGGGATTAAATTTCATCGGCAACCAAGACTGTAACTGATCGCCTGCAGACAAAGGGGGAGCCTGCCAGTTTTTTTTCTCCCCCCTCCACTTCTCTTCCCTCCCTTCCTCTTTCTCTCCACTGCCTGCATTTTGCCTCGTGATCCCTCCCTAGCTATGTGGAAGGACAGGGGCAGTGCAGAGTGGTGCAGTACAGAGTGGAGAGGAAAGAGAGAGAAAAGACAGAGAAGGAGAGGGAAGGAGGGAGGAGATGGTGACAGAGGAAGGGAGGAATTTTGGAGATAAAAAGCAGTGGTGAGAGGAAGAGGAGAGGAGAGGAAGGGAGGAGGGCAGAAAAGAAGGAGAGAGGAAGAGAGGGAGAGAAGCTCAAGGTCAGCGTGAGGACAGTGTGGTCCTCTGAGTTGGACAGAGACACAGCCGCAGTCACCTCTGTGCTAATCAGCCCTTTGGCTGGCTGATGAGGTGTCAGTTAGTTGTGTATGTGGAAAACCTCTCCCTTCGCTTTTTTGGCTGCAAATTGCAGGGGCTGGTGGGGCGGAGTAACAATGTGTGTGTATGTGTGCCACTCTGGGGTGTAAGCAGGCTGACGTGCTGCTTGTGGTGCCAGTATTGCGCTTTTTTTTCCTGCTTTTGCCCTCCCCTTTGCCTCTTTTCCTTGCATATTATGCTACAGTGACTGAAGCTGAACTCAGCTTTCCCCTGCAGTGGGGGCAAGAATACAACTGCCAATTAATGCTATATGCAGTGTGCCAGTGTTAACAGTGTGAGGCTTTGCTTCTTCAACTTGCTGCGCTGTATGAAAAAAAGGTGGGCTAGCTGTTTTTTTTCCGGGTGTGGCTAACCTCTCAGAGGCTAACGGTGATTGCGCCGTTAGCTTAGGGCATAAAGGAACAGCTTCCACAGCTGTGATCAGGTTTGCGACCTAACAGCACTGCAGCTTGTGTCTCATTGGGTGAGTTTTGTGTATCAGGCCAGTTGGCAGAGGCGACTGTCTCCTCCGTCTATCCTTGGGTTATTTCTGACCATCTGTGCCCAGTCATTAACAGGCCTTTTCACAGTCAATTGTCTTGTTCTTCTCCCCACTTCTTCATTTCTGCTATTTGCTCCGTGCATGACCAGGAGATGGACCAAGAGCCAAGAGCTTCTTTTTTTTTTTTCCGGCATGTAAATGGCATAAGTTAGGAGAGGCCATTTCATTAGCTGGGACTAAGGAGAGCTGTGGAGCCATAGGTTAATTCAAAGTGGCATCATGGAGGATGCATCAAGCAGTGGAGATCAAATTACAGGGCAAAGCGCTCAGTGGTAAGAAAAACAAGCCAGTGGTATGCTGCAGAATGTTGTGCGTGCACGCTGTGTGTGTTTAGCAGCAAGTGTATGTGTGCCTGAGAGACTGGAGAAAGAGGGGGTGGGTGGTGGTGGGGGGGGGGCAAAGGAGACAGCAAAAAGAGACGAAGAGGAGGAGGGTAGTGTCCACAGAGGGCCAAGGGGGATGGGGATGGAAGGAAAGTAGGAGTGAAGGGAAGGAGGGGGGGGGGGGGGCTAACTGGGCCAGCAAGCACACATCACCCCCACCAATTAGAGTCACTCATCTCCCCTTCACACAATACATCACCCTCCATTTTTGATGTTTACAATCGTTGGGGAAAGAAATAACTGTAAACATCACTGCAGCAGCAATGGCATTCAACAACAAAAAATAGATATCCTTTGCCTGAAATGCGTTTCGCCATTCCTTCTTCCCCCTCACGCCTTTGTTATTGGTCTTTGTGCAATGATTTGCCTAAGGACCCAGATTTCCTAGCAACAGCCTGCCACCAAACATTTGGCAGGAGTTCAACATTCTCTCTCTTTGTGAGAAATGGCAGTGCTGCCTCCCTGCTCTGCGTCTGCCACCAGCCCTGCTGCTACTGCTGCCGCTGCTGCTGGAAGAGCCAGACTGGCTGCAAGAGCCCTCTAATAATTCTGTTTTCATCCAATCACACCACATAGTAGCAGGCACCTTGAGAGACTCTGCCAGGAATCATCAATCACCTCTTTAACACACATGCTCCGACAAACACCGACGCACGTGCAAGCAAATAACATGCTAACATACACACATGCGCGCTTTCCGGTAATTAAATTTACAGATTAGAGTGTACAAGACCGCGTGTACCACCCAGCAGTTGTTTTAATGAAAATCAACAAAGCACATTAATACACAGCAGAGGTTAGTACAGTGTGTGTGAGAGAGAGAGAGAGAGAGAGAGGGAGAAAATGTACAACCTGGCTGTAAATTGGGTAAATACATCTGAGTGCTCTCGACAAGGTTAATGGAGAGAGGAGGCCTTAGTGAACACCGGTCTAGACACGCCACACAGTATTAAGTGGGAATAGCTGTGGCAGTGTATCTGGCTAAGTACTTTAGAAGTGCGAATGGGACTCTAATAAAGCGAATGATCCCCCTGTTTTGACAAAGAGGCCCAGGAGGGACGCTGAACACCCCGTTTGAGATTCCAAGCACTGACAAACACCCATTTGTGGTCCTTCTATCCCCCCTCAAATCCCACGGAAGCTTTTCCCTGCGCGCAAGACTGTCGGATGTGGGCAAAACCCAACTGCCAATTTGCAGAGGATGTGCCGTGTTTGCTAATGCGGAGCAGAGGCTAAAAATGAGACCACACAAACTCTGGAGGATGGACTGACTGATCTGCTTTCTGGCACGAGCACTGACAGCTTTTTTTTTTTTTGGTGTTTGTTTCTGCGACTGGGCGGCTAATTATGAAACCTCCATCATTATTGCACTACAGTATTCTCATGGTTAGAGGGCTTGTGGGCAACAGGGAGAGCATTGTGTATTTCACTTGGGACAATATGCCAAGGAGTATGTTGATTGCTTGGCTGTAATGCTGATTTATACAGATAATGACCTGCTTAAAGACGTGGAATGCAGTGCAGTTTCAAGGCTATCATATTGACTTGAGATCAGAGAAAATGTTGATCTGCCAGAATTAAATGTAATCCCAAACAGTGAAACATGAGCATGGCAGGCCATCCTACTCCAGAAGCTGTAAGTGAAGACATTACCTCAGTGGTGCAGCTTGAGTGTGTGTGAATGTCGAAGCGCACATCTGTCCTCCTCAATCTGTGCGTGTGTGTGTTTTGTCTGTAAGGGGAATATTGTGTAGGAGGGGGTAAAGCCGAATGAACTTGCATAATCAATTTTCACACTTTCGCAGCACCTGTTGGCATGTCTTCACATTAAAAGAAATGAATGAATGCATTACATGTAGAACAATTTCACACTGTGCTGCAGCTTCATGCACAAAGACGAGGGGAAAATGGGGAGAATGGAGCCGTATTGTCTCAATAGGTAACATAGCTCATTTCACTTGACAAAGGATGAATGGATATATTGACAATGCAGAAGGCGCGCTGAGGCATTTCCTGAATAAAGCCTCTTAACATTTTGTCCTCTTTTGGCAATAGAGTTGGGGAGCAGTCATTTTGAATGTACAGGGTCTCACTTACCGCAATATAATAGACCTTGGCTTTCTTCACCAGCTCCCAGTTGCTGTCCAAGTCCAGGTGTTCCTTTTTGTAGCAGTTTGCCGCTGCCAGGTTAGCAACAAGGGACCTGCCGAGACAGACCCCATAAATCTTCTACCTCGCTTATCATCCATCTTAATTTTATCTCAAAAACATCCCTAAAAACACTCAGGCCCCAGACTTTCCTTTGTTCTTTCAAGATATAAAAGGGATGATAATGGTTTCTTAGAATGTCTGAAACAAGGTGAAATAAAGTCATCTGGATGTCTTTAGCTTTCTTTCTTTTTCAAAAAATGGGTTATCTAAAACACCAAGAGAGATGAGATTAAAATAAGCAGAGGACTTTTCAAGACCAACAATGAGCCACCTCCACATTATTCATATTATTATATCACCTGGAAAAGTGATTGTTAACAAAGGTGTAAAAACAACAGAAATGCATTACTAAATGAACACTTGAGTTGAGTAGCGAGTGGTGTGAGCTGGAAAGTGAAGCAGGTGGCATTATCTTAACACAGCTCATTAGCCAGTCCTCGCATGCTGTCTCTTTATGAGCGACCATCAAAATGAATGCAACCATCATCGCTACTTAGGGGAAAACTGTTAGGCGACCATATGACAGGAGGGTGCAGCAACAGGAAGAGGTACCTTCTCACACAGCTAGAAAAAGCTACAAACCATGGTTAGCATCAAAGAGAAGAGTAACAGCGTGCTAAGTTGATCAGAGCGTGATGACGGAGGCTGCGGTATGACAGCAGGATTGGGACTGCACTTGGCCTGAGCTGCAGTAATGGACTCAAAGGTTAGAACAACTATGGCAGCGTCACGGCAGAGTATTTTTACTGAAGCAGTCCAATAGACATGAGAACTGCACAGTACATGTACTCTCAAATAACAGCTAGATCTAATGATATAATGCATTTAAGAGGTAAAACTGTAATACTAAAATAAGCAACTGGGGAACTTCAGAGCCAAACACTCATTAGTCCCTCAAGGAATGTGCAATCTTGCAACTTCTGCAATATTTATGCAAGATCTTGGTCAAGCTGGAAGAATGTTTAGCAAATTTACCAACAACCAGTTTTCTGCATAAAACATAATCCAATTCAGAACTACTTTAAAAGGTATACTATGCAGGATTTGTCGCAAATAAACACACCCACACCTCCGCACAACCCTGCGGGAAGGTGTTGCATTGCTGGATTTTGTGTGAATCCTGTCTGCTGTGTCCTCTCTGCTCTGTGTGTGTGTGTGTGTGTAACTCAGCCCCGCCCTCAGTCAAGCAGACACACAGACCTGCAGCTCTTGATACATCCATGACACAGAGACAGAGAGCAGAGCGGAGAAGAGAGACAGAGACAGAGACATCGATGTAACCTGGTCGCTACGCTACGAGTCCCGACCTCATACCCTGTGCGCTATTGGCTGGAGGCTACAATCCTACTGCCCAAAGGTTGATACCCAGAAACATCCCAAACACAGCAAAATAATAAGAAAATAAGAAAATACAGGCAGAAGGAGGGGTCTCCACAGATACATACACCGCCACACACTTCTAGTGTGATTATTTTTGTATGAATCTATACATTGTTTTTTCAGGAAAATCCTGCATAGTATACCTTTAATGATATAAAGTCAAATAAAACAAAATCTCCATAAGCAAACCTCCTTGTAACTGTAGTGAAAAGAACTTTGTTTCCATAAAACTTGTCTTCTCGGGCAGCTCTTGTCCACTGTGTATCCTCCAACCAAGATTTTCCAAGTGACATATTTTTACCAAAACTGAACTTTTTTTCAATCTAATGCATAAAAGTAAACATTTGTTTTATGGAACTTGGCACAAAACGGTATGATAATAAGTGCTAAGGTTACCTTACAGACTATTTTTTACATCATGATTATCAGTAAGTTCTTTAAACAATAACAAATTAAGTACTACCACACTTTATTGCAAAATAAAATAAAATTGTTCACAAATTATAGCGTAATTTTGTTTTAGAAAAGCTGATGCAAAATTAGTCATTTTGGGCTGTAATTATCACAAAAAACCCTGGAGGGACTGACTGATTGAACCTTTGATTACATGTGTAAGAATTGAATAAACTTAATTTCCTAATACCTAAAATGAGATTATTCAACATACAGTATCTTCAGAGATTAGAACTCAAATTGTCAGATTTGAGTAGGGGAGGTAGATTTTTTTGCACTAATCAAAGCCTGGGGGCTGTGACACACTGGCTCCCTGTCCTTCAAAGCCATCACCCTTCCAATCTGACCATGCAGGCGACCTTTCCTCTGGCCTCCTGAGCTGTCTGTTAAACACCTGTAAGAAATATTACAGAGCTCGTCTCCCCGAGCACGGCATCTGACCTTTTCAGGTGTCAGTACCCACATCAAACAAGCCCACTAAGACCATTCAGCAGGGCCGGCTCCCAGGGCGGTCGAGGTCCAGCCGCTGACTGACTGACAACTCCAGTAGCAGCAGATGAAGGGTTGCAGAGGAGGGGAGTGTTTAGAGAAGGAGGTTATTGATCCACACCTGGTCTATCATGAACTGGAGCCCTCGCCGTTAGTGATATTTGTGTGTGTGTGTGTGTGTGCACGTGCATGTGTGTGTGCACAGGCTTTGACCTCTGCTGTCTCAGGCGCGCTGATGATGATGATGGCGTGAGAGTCGCCAGAGACGCTAAAGCCCCTTTTATAGCCGAGGAGGCTGACAGGTGAGAGCTGGGATAGCCCAGCCATCTCTAACACATTGCTACTGTCAGCCTATAGATGGATGACAACCCACTGGGGCGGCAGATACTGAGTGGGGACCTGGAAAAACATACTCAAGCTGTTCTTTTTCCTTTTGATGTGTGAGCCGAGCGATGATTCTCTGTTATGACTTCCAGCCCTGAGGAGTCAACTGACTCCAACTGCCTGAGGATGTAAAAATCAACCAAAATGACTCTTTCAAATCTGAGCTAGAGGGTCATTTCTTGGCCAAGGGTGACTGAAAGGTGGCTAACCTATTGTCCCCTGTGATACAGGCTGCGCAGGTTCCAGTCGGCTCCTCGTTTTGTTCATAGTAATGGGCATCGACATTGGCTTCATCTGCCTTCTTCTTCAGGATCTCCCCAAAGTGGTCGGCCCCGATGCACCCGAAGAAGGTAGCCACCTTGTGGGGTTTCTGGATCATCCACTAAGAAAGAGAAAATACAAACAGCAATTACAGTGAGCTCAGTTTACAAAATATAAGTCTGTTTGATGGGTCAAGTTCAGCTAAGGCAGATGGCATACAAACTGTAGCTTCACAGCAAACATACTGCTTGTGATATATGAGGGCTGCGAGCTGTCGTAAACAACCCAAGACCAATTCCACTCCGCACAGAGGCACTATTCTAATCCAAGCACTCCTTCCTCCCTGTGTGCTAAAAACAGTCTCATCTCCTTATTTACTCAAACCCCATAATTCAAGGCTCCATCCTACTTATGCAAACACAGACTCTGTGTGTGTGTGTGTGTGAGAGAGAGAGTGTGTACCTGCTACCACAGGACACGCCCCAAACTGCTCGTCGACCATTTTTTGGTCTCGACAGGTCTGATGTACTCAGTGACTTTTACCTGATGAGAGAGGGGGGGGGGCTGCTCAAATTCTACAGCGCTCAGGTTTAACCTCCAAAGATTTATTGACGTACAGTACGTGCTGCTGTTTGCTCATTTTATTGCAGCCTCCTGTTTTGTTGCTGACGGGGGCCCCTTGTGAATGAGATGTTGCTGCTTTCGGGGATGACCTGTATATGTGTGAAATTAATCATTTCACACGACCAAATAGCATCTCGGTAGGGGAAGAAAAATGCATTTTCATCACCCATCCTGAGATGCTCTCCCGTTATTTTGCGCCCCCTCCCCCCCCCCCCTCTCTGGTCTCCAGGTAACTAGTTCAGACGGAAAAAATAAATAATCAAATAGAAAAATAAAATTACCCAGGAAAAAAATTCATTACTTTAAGCAAGGCTCAGGTGTGTTTTCAGACCAAGGCTGCCAATTTACAAACACAGCTGATCAGGGAGAGTTTGTGGCTTTTGCCTGGCTGCAACTAATACTTATTTTTATTATTCATTCATCTCTATGGGTTTTGCTTAATAAATGACAAACTAGTAAACAGTTATCAAAATATTGTTGACACAACATTGAATTCTATCAAAATTTTCTATTGATAGATTAATCAATTAGTCAACTATTTAATCTCTAGTTGATCGTTTCAGCAGTAGTGCCAGCAAAATGAACAGTAATAATGCCACATATGACTGCTGCATCTGGGACTGCGAGCGGGCCTACTGCGTGTCATCTTGAGTCATGGTTCAGTCATTCAGCCGTGCCCCCTCCGCCCCTCCCCACCTGGCTGAAATACACAAACACACAAACACGCACGCGCAAATCCACAGCGAAAGCCGACAGAAGCCAGCTCTTCTTCCCTAACCTCTTGCTGCAGGCACCTCACACTTATCAAGGTCAGTGGCTCGGGTACACGTCAAGTCCAATCTGATTTTCCCTTCGCCGTGATGAGCTCCGAATCCAAGGTTAGGAGCTGCAGGCTGTAAATAATGACAGCGCGGCCCCTCCATTTGCAGGCCTCTCAGGTGGGAATAGAGAGGGCCACTCAGGGGCCCCCGTCCCTCTGATGACAGCATGGTGAATCACAGTGCAACCACCGACCTCACAACCATATCCCCGCACCCCCTCCCCCCCATCTCAACTCTCCTGCCTCCTCCACCTCCTCTCCCTTTCTCTCTCTCTCTCTCTCTCTGACCGTCGGCTGTACTCTCACTGCCAGCTCAGCTTGTCATTTTACAGGGTCATTAACAGACACACATACACTAACATGTGCATGAGCACACAGTGCACCCACGCAGGGAAAAGGCTGACATACACACACACACACACACACACACACACACAGACAGAAATCCTCTCTGGTGCCTCAGAAATCATAACTCCCTCCCTTCCTAAAAAAAACCACCTCTGCTTTTGCCAGAAGCTGCTCTCCTACTCCAATAAACATAAAGCAGCAATAGATAAGAAGAAAATGTCTTCATTATGAGCATGTAAAAAAATGTATCTTGCAGGGGTTTTTTTTTTCCTCCTCTGTGGTGTACAGGAGCGGGAAGTTATATCAATTCATTTCCATCCCTGGCACCCTGCAGACAATCCCTCTCCATTCCCAGATTATGTGAGATAATACCTCCATTATGACAAAAGCGCTATTCGTGGGGTCGCTGAGAGGTCAACCAACCCTGCGCTGGGTATTCATGCTTAGTCACATCCCAATTATACCGCAGTGGCAGAGGCAGAAATTGGCAAATGTACATCAAGGCGCTTCATTACTGAGGGCCGCTCCAGTGAAATTAAGCAGCAGATGAGAGAGAGTGAGATTTGCCCCCAGGCGGCATGTTAGAGAGAGAGAGAGGAGGAGGAGGAGGAGGAGGATGGGAAAAAAGAGGGAAGCTGAAGTAACAGATTTTTCTGAAGGTGCTGGGAGCTTGTATCTTGCACAGCAGCTCATGTATATTTACTTAACTAGTGAGAATGCCGGTCCCCAAAGATTAATAAGTTCCCATGATACACCACAGCGACATATCTCTAGGTACGTTTAGATACGGAAGAGGAAGCCTAATACAAACAAGTGAGAAAAATATCCCTGAAAAGCAGGGGGTAAGATGCTGCACAGGCATACTAGCTAAAGGCAAAGTGATGATAAGTATACATTATGTTAAGTGGAGAATAAGCCTGCCGTCTCTTTCTGTTTGGAATCCATTTACCCAAATAATCTCACATCCCCACCCACCCAACACTGGCCCCCGGGGGCCCCCCAGATAGCTATTAATTATGACATCTCATGGTTGCAAGGAGCCCCACTTGGGGAGCTGACCTAGGCCTGCTCCTCAGCATCCAGCAGCTGCCACTCTTCACTACGGAGGCAGCAGCTTCGCGTGGCAGCTTCCAGGAGGGCAATTACACAGCCCAGATGAGATGAGGCGGCTGAATGTTTGGGACTTGAGCGCTCAGACTGCCATTAGCACTATAAGCTATTACATTCCCTCTTCTTTTTTTTTTTTACTCCCCTCACTCCTTCCATCTCCTCTCTCACTTGCTGCTGTATATTGATGAAGTGGTAATGGGACCTCTAGTTAGATATTCCTCCTGTAAAAACATTGTCTTGTTTCTAGTCTCCCTCAGGGGTCAATGTATTCTCTCGGAGTTGCTGGGAATCATTTCTGCTCTATTAATGATGCAATTTCAATGCAATTCAGATCTACTGAAGACGCTGTAGAGTGGGCTTTTGCTGGGGAGTTGATAGATGACGCTGTGTGTGCCTCCTGCAGCTCGACAACAAAGCAGCGCCTTCTGTACATCACCAGGACGCTGGTTGGCCGTCACTCCAGTTTCCACCCTCTTACACTGCTCAGTTCATCCTTAAAAAACAAGGACAGAAGAGAAGTCTCCATTCTCCTCGCTTCACCTCACCAGCGGGGTCCTCTTGAGAAGAACATGTCCGTGCCTAATGATGGTCACATTAATTTAGTCTTATCAACCCCGGCAAAAATTCAATAGGGCTATTTATAGAGGCCTAAAATAGCAAGAAGGCGAGGGTGCTGCACGCCAGGGTGGCCTGAAACTGCCTCCTCTTGCTCCACAGCCTGTCTTTTAGAGCCAGAAGTGGAGGGCTGATATCCGTGTTTCTTTTTACTGTGCAGTTAAAACAACTAGCAAACATCTGTCCATCATGACCTGTCATGGTGAGCGCTTTTGTATAAAGCACCGCGGAGCGGAGGGCCCTCACCATGAGCGCTGACATTGATGAGGTCTGGCAGCTTCCATTAAATCACTCCTTCCTGTAAAATGCTGGGCATCAAAGCAACCGGCTGAGGATTTTTTACTCAATCAGGTAACACACAAGCACCCCCCCACACCACCCCACCCCACCAACCCTCCTCCCTGTCCTCTCAGGGGCTGGAGCCTTCTGGTCAATAACTCCAATCAGTCCAATTTCATGCACAGTTAGCCATGTTGGGGTGCTAGGGCACTGCTTGTGTTGGGGCTGCATATGTTGTTGTCGCTGTTGTTGTTTTTCTTTAATTTTTTCTCTTCCCTGGGAGGGTTGACAAGCGGGGTGGGGACCTGTACTGTGTAAAAGTGGAGAGTAGCCAGGGCTAGCATGGTTGTTTTAACTCTGCTTCACCACAGCAGGCTCCCTGCCAAGCCATTAAAAGTCTCTGTGCTCTGCTTCAGTGACACAGCTAAAAGAATAGAGAGCAAGCGAGAGGGAGAGCTGTAAATGATCAACACGATAATGAGCTGATTATCAGTCAAAGGCATGGATAAGCTCTCTCTCCAGTAATTTCCTTTCAGATCAGTCAACCACATTCTCCTCTCTGCAATCAACACTCAAAGGGGAGGCATAGCATGTAGCCCGATGGGATTCCGGGCCAATATGAGCTTCAAATATCCAGATCCTCGTTGTCTTGTGATCAGTGACTGGCTCGTCCCTTGCTGACACACCAGCAGAGTGGGGAGGGTGGTGTATGACTACTGTAGTCTGCTTTTGTAATAGCTGTTTCGCAGTTGTCATCCAGCTTTAGGCTCTAGTTACAAGACAATGTAAAGCTGACTGATGATGCTCAAATGTGCAGTCTGTAAGTATTTGGACAATGACTTCTTTTCTACAGTTTTTTCTCTACTTCAGCAGCAGAGTGCTGAGCCTCACTCAGACTTGAACTTGAAAACTGTGTCCTAGAAATCAGTCCTACCAATAAAGCTATCACTAATTTGTTAACAATTTCACCGGTTAACAATTAAGACTGATCCTTCACTATACCATGTCCCAACACAAAAACATTATTCAATAGGAATTACCGTATTGGCTAGAATACAAGCCAATTTTTGTCCTGTAAATTACATTTGAAAAAGTGAGGGTTGTATTATATTCGAGGACCAGGCATTTACATTTGCAAAACAGCAGATGTTTTTTTTGAATGGAGTGAGAACAGGTGTAACACTGTTGCATTATGGGTTGTTTGCAGCCTTAATGCTGCTAGGCTAGTGACTGACTTCAAGTCAATTTATACTGTAACCTTTAGAGTTAGTCATCCTTAAATCTCAAACAGTCTGAAACAGCCAGAGAAAATTATTCAGACCTCTTCAAGGACCTGACAGGAGAGTGTGTGAGTATGTGACTGATAAACAGGAGGAAGAATTAGCTGTAAGTGAAAACAAACTGGGACAATCTACACAAATGTGGGAATTACATTCTGCTTTAATGGAAGTATTTCATGTTCCTCTTTTACGAGAGAAAAGGCTTCAAGGATGAGGACTCTCTGTTAGTATCTCGGGGAGACTTTCCCAGCAGGACTACTCTGAGAGTGTTTCTTATCTTCACAAAGTTATTTTACTTAAACGGGTACTGGAAAGGGGGGGGCTTTGTCTCATAATCAGGGTTGTCCTATATTTGAGCAAATAAGTATGCTTGAGGATGTTCACAGTTCACATCCATATTGGGTGGACATTGTAGGAAGTGTGGCATCACCATACTTTAACAGTCCATTAAGAAAAGGCTACATTTTCTCATTGTTTAATTTCCATTCAAATATTGCCCAAATCCATCAATTACTGTTATGCAAATAGACTTACGAGGACACAAGATTAACTAATGCATTTATTGCATTTAAAAAATATATATTATATATAGCAACTTTTCTACCTCAGCTAAGATTTTTCTAATTTCTGATATTTATGAAATTTCTGGTGTTTCTGGTGTGATGTTCGGAATTTTATTTTATTTTATTTTTTAATAAATTTGACCCAAAAAGAAATGTCTCACTGTCCTAATACTTATGGACTGGTACACTACCTGAGGAGAGTGATGTTAGACAACACAAAACACCAAAACAAACGCAAGGCAGCTTGCATGTCCGCATACACGAGTGTGTGTCGCAGACGGGGCGGCGGGCGGGGAGGTGACTGCTCCCAGGAACAGCCTCCCATGATAAGCATCAAACTCGATGACGCGCCGACACACTCCATAGGTTCTGATGTTAAACACGACAAGAATGTCCCTGTCAGTATATCTGCACCCTCTTCAGAGAGCTATCAAAGGGCAAGTTCAGTGCGCACACAAAATAAACACCTACACCCCCCCCCCACACACACACACACATACACACACCTCCTAACACATCTCACTGCAGCATCTTCGCTCTGCATAGGAATCAGGGATGTGTCGCTGTCTCCAGGCGCCAAGTTTATCTAAAAAGGAAACACCTGATTTTTTTCTCCTTTTTTTTTTTTTTTGGCTTGTCTTCATTCCTCGTCTCCCTTGTTAAACACACAACCTTGATTTTGTTTCTGTTGCCCGGGAGGGGTGAATTATTTACAGGATAAACAAGGTGATGTTGTTTCAGTCAGTCAGAGCCAAACTCCCCTATCGCAGCAACAGAGAGGCAGACGGGTTTACCTGGCAGGCATGAGGGGCTGAGCTCAGATACAGAAACCAGGGAGCAGCTTCACAATGGTGGGCCAACCGGTGATACCTATCTGAGGTGGGGAGCAAGGAAAGAAAATGCCTCCACACCAGATTCATGGGCTGGGAGTCCCAGACTGCAGGGTTGTCCTATTTATCTGTAGAGACAATGGCGGCTATAAAAGCACATGAGCTGATTTACTGAGTGTGTACGTGCATGGAGTGAGGGCGGGGGTGTTATTAAGTGATCACAAAGTGGCGTTTGTGTTTGCGGGGGTTGTTGTCATACAAGGTTCAGGCGGAGAGATGATGAGGGACCTTTGCAGCTAAAGCCTCTAATCCCATCTATGTTCCGTGAGCTCCAGCTGGTGCTAGTGCAGCTGTGTTCGGCCCCTGCACAGGTGAATCTGCAACCCTCCCCTCAAACCCCAACTCCCCTGTACGCAGTATGGTGGATTTCTATGGTGCTTTGATCTCACGGAGGTGGCAGCGCCCCCCCTTGATACGGTGACAGCACAGGTGATCCGTGTTACCGAAGTTTTTTTTTTTATTTATATGAACATACGCCAAATGACAGCCCCGGTTGAGGGCTTAGCGCAGGTCAGGCCCAGCTAAATTCAATGTGGCAGTGCAGAAAATTCATTTCAAAGCATTAGCTGCCGGGAAGAAGTGGGCTCTAATGAATGTTATGACTATTTTGTGAAATAATTTACCAGCGAAATGATGATCAAGATCAACAAACACTAACCATTCCAGACGCTCTTAACCCTAATCTCCTTGTATATCCATTGTTGGATTATTGACACACTTCTATGTTGTTTAACAGTTATTTGGACAGATATAAAGTAGGTCTCTGAACATAAGCAGCTTAAAACACGACTGCTACAAATTCAGTTAATGGTGGTCATGCTGCATTATTTAAGCAAGATGCTTGTGTTTTTCGAGGAAACCAGGCTAGCAACAGCAGACATTTCACATTCATAAGAAACAAGCAGACAAAACAGCTGTGCTCCCAGCTTGACCTCTGACCCTGGCTGCACGTTTGCTGCAAACTGATTCACATTTAACACACTGCTTTACTTTGACAGGGGACACAATGGGCGGATATGATTCGGCCCTGGGCGCAGATCGAAAAACAACATTCCTAATGTCTTTACGCACTGTAGCAAGATCCCACTTATCATATTACTCATGCCTTTGTGTCCTTTTCTGCAGGCAAAGAGGTTTCTCTTCATGTTACCAGATGGAAATACCAGTGATGAGCCTCTCCGCTTACTAAGCTCGCTGGTGTAAAGGCAGTTTGTGTGCAGATTCTGTGGTCGGCTGGCTGCACAGGTAAGCAGAAAATAGCTCTTAGCTCCGGCCTGACCTTGAGAAGGATGCCATTCAATCAGTGAGCCCGCCGCAGTAAAGGCCCTATCATTGCACTAATAGACTGAATCTTCCTCTCTGCCCGGATCATGGACAATGCATGGATGGCTTCCTCCTGCTTGGCAAGTTAAAGGGGCAATTTATTCAATAAATTAAACTGGGAAAATAAGCCATGATGAAAGAAATACTGCTGCTGCTGTTGGGTGTGTATAGATTGAACTTGTGTAACAGTCTGCACACCTAATTTAATTTTCAGTTTATAGACATAACAGAATTGGATGACAGCAATTGACAAAACAGTTAAAATGCAAGACTGAACAGACTGTGCTCGTGTTCTCATTGCCAAGAACGAACATCAGAGGTGGAGAGAGTGTGCAGCGCGCTCCTTATCTACACCCCATCATGCAGCTGGAAGCAGACAGAGTCAACGTAATAAGGAGAAGATTTGAGAACAGTTGCCCGCTTTGAACTTTGAGGTTGTGCTATCAAATTCCACCTTATCAATTGGCAGCTTAAACAAGTTGTGTTATTTTTCTGAAGGCTTACGGAGAGGAGGGAAGGGGGAGAACAAGCTGGAACCGTCATATCTACTGGCTGCTGCAGTGCATCGTGACAAACAACGGCGAAAAACTTGGGATTTATTGCTCTGATAACCTTCCAGATTCCTTCGGCTGGTGCTGTATGCCAGACAACTCCGACAGAGTTATGCATCATTAATCCCCATGAACACTGCCAGTGATAAATAATGCTCTGCGTCCCTATGAAAAATAAGGCAGTTATTACCAAACCATAAAGAATGGTATTCGTATCATCACTTCAAGCAGATAATAATGTGAAGATACGATGTTTCAAGGATTCAAAAGCACACTCATGGTGACAGTGAGCAGTATATTTCTGCTCTCGTCAATGTGCTGCCGCAGAAAGAACTCCCAATAAATAACAGCACTTGAGCAAAGCAAATCAAAGATCTTTATATCCATGTCATACTGCTTGCAATACTGAACAGACACTCAAGCTATCAAATATCATTTAGTACATAATAAACCAAGATAAATAATGACTTAGCTCCATCTTTGCATTCATGAATAGCGTAGTAGCAAATAGCAAATAATCAGTTAGTGCGCAACAACAATAAAGTGCATCTGGTAACCTGTTGCTTGGCGTTTCCCACAAAGAGCATCTTATTTCACTCATCTGATAATTTCTCAAGGCTCAGACTTGAATCCAGTCCAATAAACATAGTAATACTATATCCCCCACAGGTGTAAATTCTTGGTGGTTAAGCAGTGCAAAGAGAAACTAGAAGGAACTCCGTTTGATACAGGGATGTTTCCAGCACCAGATGCTGTGGGGCCCTCTCTTGTGAGAAGCCAGGCGAAGATCACTTACTTTCCTATTGAGAGTTGGAACATAAATTCAAACCCTGCTATAAATCAAATATAAATTTTCAGCTCCCCTCACTTTCCCGGGAACGGCTGCAATAACAATGTCATTCGACTCTGCCTGGTTACCATTAATGCTCTGGATTCCATCCATGCTAATGATTTGGTCCTGTATCCTGTGCGTTTTTACAAACCCCGAAGAGAAAGAGGGAAATATTACTGACCTATTTAACGGTTTGCAGGTTAAGAGAAGAAACTAAGGTCTGTGGCAGATGCTCTTTACATATACAGTATTTCCAAACTCTCTCAAAATGGGTTCTGCTTGCCAGATATAACACCCAGCGTGCCAATAATGTTAATATGCCGAAACTCTGCGGCTGCGACTTTCACATTTCTAGACGGCTAAGTTTCTGAGCCAGAAAGGAAGACAATGCACTCCAGTTAAATCTAACTTGAGTGAAAAATGTGATTTCTATTTAGATATTGTTCTGTGTGCCAACAAGCCTTTCCTTCTGCCAAGAAACAGAATTCGATCTTATTCAGTCTATTTTCTTCTTGAAATCAGTCTCATAATAATCTTTAAAAACTGAGCGTGGGCCAACACTGATTAACCTAACTCACATCCCACACTGAATATTTACTGGAATCGACACATATATCCATCTGAGCAGTTATCATAACCCAAATATATACAGTCTAGTATAAGAATACAATTCATATAGTTGTTTTGCACAGTGTAAACAGACTATTTAATTCCAGTGAAACCGTAACCCTAAAGTGGAGCGCAGGGAGCCGATTCTGGTTACAGAGACTGTTTAGAGAGAGCCATTCTGGGTGAAGCACACTTTACTTTTTAAGCAAAAAGTAAACCAATTCCAGTGCAGCACCTGCACCCTTCTGCCCTGTTGGCTTTGGCGAAGCAGATTCAATGAGTTTTCAGCCAACACTAGAGCGCCTGTGTGCCTGTAAGAATCTGCACTGACAGAAGGCTTTTAGAGAAGAACCAAGGTCACCACTACAATAACACAGTGCAGAGGATCTGCTCAGAGCCAGGGGGAAGTGCTGTGTCTTTCACACCCTTGAAATAAAAACCAATGAGTGCAGAAGGATACCAAGTTCAATAAACTTAACTTCACTCTGTAATCTCTGCAGAAAGACTAAATAAGCAAGAGGCTAACCAGCAGTGCTTGTTCCAATGGTATTATGTACTTAAGTATAAACCAACTTTGTGTATATCAAAATCTCCATCACTGCTACATTAATTACATCTCAAGACAAATGGTCGTGGCTTCTAATCTAAGCAGCATTAATATAGTGTTAAAGTTAAAATGTCAAAACATGACACAATGTATTAGTCACACAGCGGCCTTTGCCGAGCACCAAAATATATTTGGAGGACAAAAAGTAGGTTAACTTATGAGCATCATAATATTAATGACCAGAAGAAAAAAAAAAATTTACCCCTTGTACTGAACATTGCAGTACCAATTAAAACACATGCAAATAAAACAACAGTCAAATTTTATAAATGCTACTTTAGTGAAACCTGTAATTACTACTGTGAGGGTAGTTATGTTTCTGGTGCAGTTTGTTTTTCTATTTGTTTGTTAGCACAAGGTTCTGTGCTGGGACCAATACTATTGACTTTATATATGCTTCCATATTATTCGGAAACACCCCATAAATTTTCATTGTTATGCAGATGATACCCAATTATATTTATCAATGAAGCCAGATGAATTAAATCAGTTAACTTAACTTCAAGCATGCCTTAAGGACATAAAGACCTGCATGACCTGCAATTTTCTGCTATTAAGCTCAGACAAAACTATTGTGCTTGGCCCTAAACACCTCAGAAACACATTATCTAATGATATAGCTACTCTGGATGGCATTACCCTGGCCTCCAGCGCTACTGTAAGGAATCTGGGAGTTATCTTTGATCCGGATATGTCATTTAACTCCCACATAAAACAAATTTCAAGGACTGCCTTTTTTCATTTAAATAATATTGCAAAAATCAGGCACATCCTGTCTCAAAAAGATGCAGAAAAACTAGTCCGCATATTTCTTACTTCTAGGTTGGATTATTGCAATTCCTTATTATCAGGCTGCCCAAACAAGTCTCTAAAGACTCTCCAGCTGGTGCAGAATGCAGCTGCTCGTCTACTGACAAAAACTAGAAAAAGAAATCATATTTATCCCGTTTTAGCTTTGCTGCATTGGTTTCCTGTAAAATCTAGAACTTAAAATACTTCTCCTCACTTACAAAGCCCTTAATGGTCAGGCACCATCATATCTTAAAGAGCTCATAGTACCTTATTATCCCACTAGAACACTGCGCTCCCAGAATGCAGGCTTACTTGTGGTTCCTAAAGTCTCCAAAAGCAGAATGGGAGGCAGAGCCTTCAGCTATCAGGCTCCTCTCCTGTGGAACCATCTTCCAAATTCAGTCCGGGGGGCAGACACCCTCTCTACATTTACGAGTCGGCTAAAAACTTTCCTTTTTGATAAAGCACAGCCAGGCTCGCCTTGGACCAGCCCTTAGTTATGCTGCAATAGGCCTAGACTGCCGGGAACTTCCCATGATGCACTGAGCTCCTCTCTTCTCCTCCTCCTCTCCAATAATGCATGTTACTAACTTCTTTCCTGGATGTTGTCCTGTGTCGTCCCCCCCCCCCCATCTTCCCGTAAAGGGGAGTTTTTTCCTTGCTGTCATCAAGTGCTTACTCATGGGGGAATTGTTGGGTCTCTGTAAATGAATGAGTACGGTATTGACCTGCTCTATGTGTAAAGTGCCCTGAGATAACTTTTGTTGTGACTTGGCACTATATAAATAAAATTGAATTGAATTGAATTGAATATCTCAAACAGATTTCAATGAAATTTGGTGAAATCTGGGTACAGATCCAGGAACTTGGATGGATAAATTAAAGAACAAGGCTGGTATTGGTCTATGTTTTTCTTATTGTCAACAAATCCCATGAAAAGAACAATGCCTTAGTCTGTCTCTCATAACTTTCCGGGTTCCTTACCTTGTCTGTGGCACTCAACCCCAAAGCCTTTGGTTCCTACTGAAGACGTAAATCCTTAAAAATGGCTCGAAAATATATAGTTAATTTTTTTTTAAAAAGGCCCAGTAAATTCTGCCAACAGCTGGGCACTGTAGTTTTTAGCAAACGTCACTCAAACAGGAATAAATACTGTTTTTCTTGGGGACTATTTTCAGTGCCAGATGAATACACATTTGGTGCTCTAGCAAGGACTTACGGCAGCAGGATCGTGTATGTGAGACTGCCTTAAAACAAACTACGATGCCCATGTTCATGGTACTGAAGGAAAATGTCAGTTCAATATATCAGATGGGATTTGGTGACAAAAAGAAAAAGATAGAAAATCACCAGACTTATAACAACTCACTACTGCATTGCAATAAAATCAGCTAAATACTTTATGCTGTGATTGTCTATCGCAATGTCTGTTTTGATGCTGATCCAGATGCAGATTTCTATTATTTAAAACATGTATATTAAAATTATTTTTAATATTTACAATATGTATACAATATTGTGCAGCCCCTTGGCAGAGCATTGCTTGATCTCAGTGCTTTCTAGTTTTTCATTGACACTATTACAGCATTGTTATTTAACTCTATTGTACCTTGAACTGTTGTATTGAACTTAACCATTATCTTCATTACATTATATATAATAGTATTTTTAATATTTTGTCTGCCTGAAAAAGCTGTGTCAACAAGAATTAAAAATCTATTTCATGAAGCACTCTTGTACTGAATTGTATTACAGTGTACAAGAGTTCCTGGTTTTCCCATAGTGCAAAGTCACTGTATGTGTATATGTGCATGCAAGAAGATTTTTTAAAATAATTGCTAATGAAGGGAAAGCCCCAGCAGGCTTCTTTAAAAGGATGTCAGAGAAATCGCTAACAGCTGCCAGCCACAGGAATTCAGAAATGCCAAACCAGCACTTTGTGATTGGCACAAGGAAGTTACACCCACTTTGTAATAATATGTTTCTCTTTGGTGAGGTGCCAAATGGGTCGATGCCAATGTAGATTGACAAACTGATCACATCATTCTGTACGAAAACATCAGGGTAAGGAAAAGTATAATTATTTGTCTGAGGTCGAGGTCAGGTCACTGAAAGCTCATAAATACAAATGAGATGTAACTTATAGAACAAGTCTAATAATAGTGACTCCTCTCAAAAAGTCATTTTGACAAATAAGCCTTAATTACAGCTTCTTGCCTTTACATTTCCATACCTAGTAGCTTTGATAAGGTAATAATGGCAAATCATGGAACAAATACTTAGTAGGAATTCCTAATGGAAATATATATTTTTTAAATAACTAATAAGTAATTTTACTACAGTTACAGTTGCTGCTGTGTCTACGGTGAATGTAGTGTTCTGATGAAATAAAAGTCAAGCAAATAAAAGGACCAAAAACCTTTCAGAGGAAATTAGCTCAACAAACTGACTGTAGTTGTACATCTTCCCTGACTCCACTACGCCTGCTCAAGCCCGCCTGTAATAACCAGCTCTGTCTGCTCTGCAGGTGTACTCTGGGTATTTACTCCAGACCCATTTACCATACACCATACAATACATGCTACTGTATGTCATGTTCCCCCAGCAACCCAGTTTCCTCTTCTGTCTCCTCACCTTGTAACATTTTCAATCCACTCCCCTCCTTAGTCCCAGGCTTGATGATACATTTACTTTCCATAAATCAATTTTTGAAACTCAGCAATTACCCCACGCCACAGGGAGTCAGAGGAAATCTATAAGTCAGAGGTCCTGAAGATGCTCAATAGTCAGTCCTGTCACTTCTTGTCCGCTTGCTTCAAAACCTAGTGATGGACCTCAGTGATCAAGATAACACAGGTCAATAACTGGAAGAGTACACTCAGTAGAGTGCAAATCTCTGCCAGGTGTGTAGAGTCAAGACGGCGGCAAAGATAACAAAAACAAGGATTTATTTATCTTGTATCGTGCATAACTTTAGTGAATCATAATATATCGGGTATGGAATTTATCTGCAGATGGTTCGGTTCAAGATGAGACCAAACTTTTCTATGGATGTCAGTTTTTCAGCCACAACAAAGGCCAAAATGTGGCCCATATCGTAAAATGGCTAGGACTGCTGAAAAGAGTCTATATATATATATATATATATATATATATCAAGTCTATATATATATGGTTTTTCAAAAATTGTGAATCACCACAACCACCAGAGGTCCTTGAGCATACAGTCATAAATGTGCACAAAAAATATTGGGCTGACGGGTCCAGTAGTATGTGAGATTAGCTGCAGACAGATACACACATGGACACATGCACACACACGACCAAACGCATGATCCCCTCCAGGCTCACGCCTGGTGGAAATAATAACTACTTGACTCCACACAAGAGGAGCTACTGTACATGGGGAACATAAAGTAAAAACAGGAAAACTATGCATATGCCTGCATTGTTATTATACTATTCAATGTATGCACACACACAAAGACACTGACCTGAGGTACATATTTTTAGATTTCAAAAAAACATCAAATAATATAAAATTTGTATTTTTGTGTGACTTGATGAAATGTATTTCACATATTCTTTACCAACAGACTATGAAACAGTCACAACATACGGCCAAAAATTACTATAATATACTGTATATGCAGTTTGATTGGATCTTTGATCAAAAAAGTTAGCAGGTGCCAAGATTTGAGGATTGCAAAATACACTCCTACCTAAACCCTGTTTTGAAACATACAAATTATGACAAGGCTATCATACGCTGCACTAGATATTTTGATCCAATTTCATATTTCATACTGATAAGACACAGTATGTACAATATACTAATTATCATTGTCTAGTGTTTAGCAGTTAGTATTCAAGAAATCAATGTACGTCTCTGTTCTGTACCAACAGTAATAATAATATCCAACTTGCAACAACAGACATCAATCAAACTGCAACTTTGGAATACCACTGCCAATTAAACTTCACAAAAAGAAAGTAAATTGTTTTTCCAAAGATTTAGTACTTTATTATTGTTTTCTGAGATGTTTCTGTAGCTGTCTCACTACCATCTGCAAATTTAATTTTTTTCAGCTGTGACGAGTTCCAGTTTTTCCTTTGTGCATTGCTTTATAGGACAGTGGTGTCCATTAACAACATGCTCAGAAATGATACAGATCTTACAGATCTCTATACTTAGTTTTGTCACTTTTCCAGTTTGAAAACAGTACATACTCAAAATGTGTTTAGAAGTAGTAAATAGTATGGAATTGGGACACTCTCTCCAGTGTTGTTTCATATTGGTTGCAGATAGAGGTCAATACAGGTCATAGATTACTTAATGCCCCGTTAATAACTTTGTGGCAGAAAGCAAGGAAGAAATGTTTGCAAAGACTGACAGTATTATGACCGAAGTACCTGCAAGACCCATGAGACAAAAACTGATATGTGATATTCTACTGCTCGTCCCACTGTTACTTCAACAGCATCAACATCATCTTCAGAGCCGACATTTAATTTCTATACATGTTTACCTTTGCTTCATCCCCGTCTGCCCCTCCCCTGTAAAATTTCCCTTCTTTCTTCCTTCCCGGGAGACAAAGCATGCAGACAGCTCTAATAAACAGTGGCGTGGAGCCTCACACTGACGGCGTATGCCGAGGCAACCTACGTGATCAATTATCGAGTGGCCGATTCTCTTTAATTAAAGGGTTTAAGTATTGAGTTAGCTTGGGTGGGAAGCTGAGAAGCAGCATGTAAACCAACCTCATTACACTGCAGTGATTCACCTCCCAGGAGCTGTGATCCACGCAGTGTTTACACCATACATTTGTTTCTGTGGTAACATATCGAGTGGAGGAATGGCTCAGTGACAGACCCAGTTTTTTTCCCCTCCTCTCCCCTACTCTCTCTCCATTTTCTTTCTTTCACTCTCCCTCCCACTCACTGCTGAAGAGGCTGTCACACTGGTTTGCCTTTTGTTGTGGAGAGTCTGGAGAGGTAGCACAATGTGTCCTAGTTAAAGCAGTGCCCCATCTGCCCGGCATAATTAGACAATTATGCTGGAAGGATCCGTCATTAATTCCTTTGTGGTGGCCAATTTTGCACCACAAAGAGGTCTCAGGTTTAGTTTTTCTTCACAGATCTCTGTTCATTTACCCTGGCCCCTGTTATCGTCCTCAAGTATTAATACTGTGGCAACTTGGGGCAGGAAAATATTCTCCTGCCAATATTGACTGGTTTGTGCTGTTGTAGTGAAAAGGCCAAGGGGAATATTGGCTGCTGTCTCGTGCTGAATAAAAACAAGCAGCTAGGAAACAGCACTGTGAAAACACAGGCAGACACACAACAAACAAACAACTACAGTTAATGCATTGAGGCTAGATATACTGATGAAATATGCATTAGTGTTGCGTTGTGGGGTGTGTATAGACTATTATGAGCAGGAAAACCTTGGCATCGGTTTAAAAAAAAAAAAACACACACACACACTGTCCTGCTGAGACAACCAATTAATGCTGAAATCCATTATGTTTTAATCACTGTATCTTTATTATATCCATCAGTATTTTGGACTGGTGAATCAAACACTAAATCACCACTTTTGAGAAATAATCATCTGTTTTGTGGGGGTCACATCTGTCCTGATGGCAAAGTCAGTGGCGTCTAACTTCATCAATGTAGTCAACAGTCTAACTCATATTATGTCACAGCCACAGAAATTCTCATTTATTATTGATTGGTAAGTCAAAGGTATACAAGGACACCTTAAACATAGCCCTAGTCAAAGGTTCCTGACTTGAATTATATGAAAAGGAAGCAGCTCCTTTCTGCACTTGTTGCAAATGTTTGGTATCTTTATATGACAAACATCTAAAATGTTAGTATTAGCACTAGCATGTGTAGCATTAGTGATGCATACAGTTAGCATGTTAATTTTAGCACACTGTTATGCTACATGCTAATGTTAAAATTTTATATTATATGCTAAGGTTAATGCTAGCTAAGATGGTAACATTAGCCTTTTGACATGTGTACAGCTAGCAGACATTAATGTTTGTCACTAGTTTTTAAAGGTATTTTACCATGAACTGACGCGTTTGACACATGTCATTTTTTATCAATCCTTTCAACACTTGTCAAGATATTTTGGACTGTCCAACTGACTGACTGGCATTACTACCCCTAAATCTACACCACTATTGTGGCTAAAATGTCAAATTATCATCTCTTATAGGCTGAGACAAGGACAACTATGAAACATCAAACAAAGATGTTCTTGAGACTCAATCAAAGATTAATGGTGTGTCTGAAATCCATCCTATTTTCTACCTATTGCACTATAGTTACTTTCTGACATTTTATTTGTGTCCAAATTTTCAGTGTAAAACTTCTGCAACATGGTGCAGCATTTACACTACTTTCTGCTAAAGATGTGTTGTAACACTTCACTAGACAGGCGATGGCACAAAATGGTGATAAATCACCCTCCCCAAACTTCAATTTATGACTCACTATAAAGGAAAGTACTGAGTGTAAATTATATAAAGAACTGTGCATGAGTGAAGGAAGGAGTGATTTCAGGCCGGCAAAAACCTATAGTTATGTTTACACCATCTAGCAGCCGTAGTAATCATGACCCGGGGAAGTGATGCAGTTCAGAAGATGTCAATAAGTGACTATTGACGTAGGTGACTTGATAGGATGATTTTGCCTTATTAGGAGGAGGAGGGTTGGGTGGATGGCTACATAGTTAGATGGCAAAAAGTGGACTTTGCTTTTCCAACCGTGAGTGTCATGTTTCCAACTGCGAGTCTGAACATTTTTTTTAACAACCGTAATGTTGTGGTGTTTACTGTTGTCATGATGACGAAGGTTGCGTAACTCTAAGGAAGTATAAACCATGTTTCAAAGTGATTATTTTAACCACAACCATGATCTTTCCCTAAACCTAACCAAGTGGTTTTTGTACCTAAACCTAACCACACCTTAACCACAGCGTTGTCACACCATAAAACATCATTACTCCTTAACAGTGATTTGTAACGGTTTTGGAAAGCGGCATATTACGGTCCTGGGGTTGTTGTGGAGTGCTTTACCGCGGCCGCTAGATGGCATAAACGGAACTATAGGTCGTTTTTTTTGCTGGCTGAATTTTAGACCTATACTGTCATTTGATTATGAGGGTGTGTTGCTAACATATATGTTCACAGTTACACTGAGTAACTCAGCTTGGCAGAGACATGTGGGGAGATATCTTACAATGTAACTCCAATCTGATTAGAGCAGCGATCTAATCAGCCATGAATTCATCTGTGAAGACAAGCAGGCAAAGAGAAAATCACCGCGGAGAATTCTGTATAATTATCAAAAATCTCACAGCGGTACATTAAAATTCTAATTACGACATATTATCTTAATTGCTAAGGAGATGCAAATCAAAACAAGGTTAACGCTGCTCCCTTAACATGCAGGAGAACATGTGGTGGGAACCTCTTCAATATTCACTGAATCAGCTTGACTTGTTCGACATGAGAGGCTGTCATTTTGTAATGCTTCCCCCTCTTAGGGGCGATAATCCTAGCTGAGAGCACAAGCAGCAGTGGCGCAGTCGTGCAACAATAACACAGAACAAATATCTAATTGCTGTGCATTCATTTCCCTTTATTATATCAAACAAAGCTTGTGACAGATCATCACAAGCCAGCTAATGTTACTGTCCGGAGAAAACCATGTACCTCCAAAACATCAGTGCCTCAGAAACACAGAGAAACAGCCTTGATACATTTTTCAGATAATCCAATAGGTTCTGAAATGACTTTATGTAGCTAAGATATAGAATTGAGAATTTTCCCAACCCAAAAAGTGACTTGTAATCCTTCAGTTTATCTGAACACAAAACAAATAATAAAAACCTGGAGATACTCAATTTTCACTCTTGGACAGAAATGCTGCAAGAGAAACATCCGTGTCTAATGTCTAACAAACACAGAAAAAAAGAAAAAAGTTCTCAAGAAACTGCAACTCCCATGGTACACAACAAATTGCTTGCCATAAATTGTATCTGACAGGTGCACACTGTAACTCTGCAGACATAAGACAGCTGGATGACAGCAGGCACAAGGGGTAATAGTGACAGGAGAAGAACATGCCATTGAACATGGATTTATGAGCAGGTCCACACTGAGGCGATCCATCAGTGGAGTCACATAGCATCAAAGTGGTCATGTTTAGGATGCGTTTAGATGAGGCTTTAGAGGGTTTCAAAAGGTGCCAATACTCAAAAACATGTGGGATGTGTGCAGAAATGAGCAATTTGCTGCTTTTTAGCAGAGGAGAAGTCTGTTGCCACCCACAAAGGCGATTTTCAATCTACTGCAGTCTCTTAATTGGAGTAGTTATGCTTTGATAGAGCGCTCCCATTTCTCCGGAGGTTCTCGCAGTAGGCTAATTACAGTATGTGGCAGCTTTAAACTAACTACAGCCATTTTTAAAACATCAGATTCCTGACAGAAAATAATAAACTAGAGGCACCCAATGTTTTCACTAAAAGATATTGGAGTTTCTCTACGAATTGGCTTTGGGATGGCGGTTACCCACATACTGTAAATTGAGTTTCTCTTTCTCACTTTCTCTTTCAAACACACACGTATAGTACAAACACTTTCACAGACACACAGTCCCTCCCTTGCTGGACAGAAATAAATGGAGACCCCAGGAGTTCCCTTTGGCCCTGGCCCTAGCAGTCTATAACAGAGCCGACAGCTCCGATCACTCCTGAGAAAGCAAAAGCTGCTCAGGGATCGCTTTACAATTCTCAGGGGCTCGAATAACCTGATCTTGAACTGATCCCGTGCACTGATCCTTTGGTATTGGGTTAGGAACGTGTGAAGGGGCCTGTTGAATGAGCTCGCTGGATATCAACATCCTCACTTCATGTTGCTCCAGCCAGGCAGATTGTTTGACTTGATTAGTCTCTGCCCGAGTGTTGGACTACCCAACGCCAAGCCCTCCAGACACCGGTATCAATGTGTCAGAGGGAAAAGTGCTCTCCCAAGTCTCAAGGTGGAGCCCATTACCCTGAGTGAGAGCACTGTAAGTTAATAGGATTTGCTCCCGATCAAGAGACTGAGCTATTTCCTGAGGCTGTTACAGGCCGAAGCACAAAAATAAACGTGCCTTTATTCAACACTATTAGGCGTGCCCCCTCCAAAAAACTCCCCCACCACCTCCAACCACTCTGACCCCACCCCTCCTTTTTCTCCTTGTTGGGATATCTGTTATTAGTGCAGAAGGTTGTGCTCTCCCTCTCTTTTTCTCTTGTTTTTTTTTTTCTCCCAAGCAGCCAGTAAAAGTAAAAGGTTGGCACTTTTTGTCTAAAGGAGCCATTTGTTCAGGTGAAAATGAAACTTGCATGGTAAGCAGAGTCAGGCCTGCCAGGGGCAGAGGGGATTCCAGATTAATCATATGGACTATACACCATGAGGATATTCACTGAGGAGTAATTGCCAAGGGGCTTTATGTAATGTATTCTCCCCATGAGGTAAAACCTTGTAGCGGTGAGAAAGGATAATAGAGTAAGAGGATCATATAAAAATGTTTGCTGCTCCAACCTTTAACTTGGAGCTTAACCCTGACCTCGGATAGTGATTACAGAGTTAATTGCCAACTGATCTGAGAAGGAAGCTCCATCCGGCTTCACTGCAGATGTCAATTGGGCTTAAGAGCCTCCTTCTGAGGTGCAACAGATCACGGATTGTCTTATATAATTCAAAGAAAGGACAATTAGCAGTATTAGGGTCAAGTAGAGTTTGGTGTTAAAGTTTATAGCAATTAGTACTGACCGATGACTCGATTTTATCATTTATTGAATCATATTAGCATATTAGCTGCAACTAACAATTTTTATTATCAATGAATCTGTTTTTTTCTTTTGAATTAATCAATTCATCCATCTCTCTATATAAAGCGAGGAATCTGTCTGTCAAATTGTAATAAAAATTTGTGTGAAGTGAAGTTTTTGTGTTATACATAAGAAGAGTGTTGTCTGATGTAATCTATAGAAGGAGATCGCAATTATTTTACAGATGATTTTGCTGACATCACATTGATATGTATAGTATGTATTTCAGTATTTGAAACATATTGTTATTAATATTGATTTCAGACTTGTCTCTCCGCCCTGATTTTAACCATATTACCCAGCACTAATCACAACCAGTCTTCCTTTGGTGCGCATGACAACACACAACTCAAGTTCTGACAACTCAAGTGAGAAAATAAAGCACATTAGACCATATAATAAGCCTCTCTGAGTGAAAAAAAACAGACAGATTTCCTTTGAATTTGTTTAAAACCTTAAGAGAGAATAGAGCTGGCGCATTTCACCACAGATCTGAGCACAGCTCACTCAAGAAACCTGAATGTCTTCAGTGAGTCAAATAGTTAAGTTGAGCCGGTGCTGCCATAAACCCGGTGGGAGAGCTTGGAATAATCTAGGCGATGTTAATGATGCAATTTATATGTGAGGGGACTGGTGTTTGGCAGGCTCTTTCCATCTGAGCGGGCTGCACAACCCAGCGAGCTCCCAGCACCCCCTGCTAGATGGAGGGGGTGGAGTAGGAGGAGGATGTCAGAGCCCATGTGAAAAGAGGGAGCGAGCGAAGCACTGATAAGAGCCATTACTATTAGTGTCTGTCTGTCACCTGCTGTGCGTCATCCAGCCTTCTCTCTCTCCACATGCGCCCCCATCCCCGTCGCTCCATCCCCATCCGTTTTCCTGAGGCACATCACTTCAAATTTGCACTCACCTACACATTTTCCATCCTGTCACAGATATACTCAGTTGGCTTGAAAACTGAGGCAAGCTGCACTCTGAAAACTACTGTGAGCTTTGTTTCAAAACAGTTGTGAATTAGTGAAGGTGCAGACAGCTGCCAGCACTTATTCGATAAACAAAATAGCTATAGATGAATAACTGAATTAGCACAAGGGGACGCAATATCCTAGACATACCATTTCTCATTTTTTCCAAGCAAACACAAAGCCTAATTTGGTATTTTATTTATTACTTGGCACAGTACTACAGCTCCTTAAACTTATGAACTTGGGAGAAATGAACAGTAATTGCAGGCTGTTCTTTATTTTCTTAAAACCTTTTTAACCAAAATATTTAAAGCTGTTTTTCTCAGTTGCTATGCAACACTTCAACCGCAAGAGTGGGAGCATGCTGAGAATTTGCCAAATAAATACTACTGCCACAGACATTCTGCGGGGAAATATGAGAGAGGGGCATCGTTCAATAATCATATGAAAATGTAGAACAGTTGTGTAAAATGCACAATCATCCTTTCATTCATCAGTTACTTGACCTGTGTCAACAGATGATTCCAACCAATAGTTTGTTTAATGAACCATTGTTTACAGTCTGAAAAGGCTCTCAGACCATTCCACAGCCATGTGAGCAGATTTTTTTTTCATCGTCTGTGCACCAAACATACAAGTGCCTGCTTTTAACTGCAGAATACAGCGATGTGGCAGGCATACCAAGTGCCCTGTGAGAAATATCATTCTGTAATTTGACATGAAAATGCTGCCAGATATGTAGACTACTGTCTGTTTCACAAGTCCTTTTAGATTTCACTCAGAGCTCGCCTGGAGCCCGGGTAACTGTACAACAGCCAAGCAAAAAGCAAGCAAGCCAATGGTGCAGCCTTTCTTACTGAGCCTGGAACCAAGGACTTAAAGCAAGGACACGTTATGCAAGATATCACATTCAATTCCACTGCCAGCCTCTGAGGCCAGATGATACACATTGAGTGTGTCTGTCTCTTGAGCCCTCAATGTTAATCAACACTCTTTCCAATGCATACTTATGAGTTACAATCTACTCCCCACGTCTTCCCTTTGGCAGCTTAAATTAAGTCGCAAATTTGACGGCAAATTAACTTCAATAGGGACAGTAATATGTCACCTATACAGCAATCTGTGCCATTTCTCGCCGGGGCAACACAAATCTTGCGCATCTGAGAGGAAAATTTAATCAAACGAATTATATTTATGTCGAAGTCAAATTCGAGGAAACACAAGAAAGAAGGTGCCACGTGGCGGGGGCCATCAGCTGTTAACAAATTCCTCTGATGACAAAGCCTTGCATAATTGCCCAGTCAACCCTTATCATTGTGATCATAGAGCCTGAGATTTAATGCATGCTGGTATTAACTGTGACATACAGTCACAATACAGTTGAGGTGGGAGGAACACATGCTCAGACAGTGTGTGTACGTACGTGTGTGTAAAGGGGAGGTGGATGTGGAACCAACAGAGATCTCCCCACTTCATCATTGAGTAAATGGCACCACAGACGTGAGCTGCGACTTCACAGCTGCCTCATGGCGGGTGACATTGAAGCCCACGCATGAACACATCGCTCATCAAAGCGAATGAGGCGTTCTTTGCTTCCGCTGCTTGTGCCGAGGAAAACAATGGCAGCCCCCCTCAAGTGCAAACTTGCACACCTGGAATGTCTAGAATGAGCGGAGATGGGAATGGAAAAGCAAAAAAAAAAAAAAATCCATTTGGTTTCATGCATCTCTCACAAGATGCTTAACAGACTGTGACCTTCCGCTGCTTCGTAATGGGATGGAAACGGCAAGACCCCGGTGCCATAAAACGGCTCAGAGCGGGTGCTAACAGTGGTTCTGCAATTAACCTGTCTTAAAACAAACAAGCGGCTTTTGCTTTAACAACAGGCGCATACTTGAGAGGCTTGATTTCTGCTGCGTGCAACTCAAAGGCCCACCAGGGTTCAGGTTTTAATCGGTCATTAGCATGCTTATTTCGGCACAGCTGCGCGAGATCTATGCAGCTACAAGCTCACTCAATGTGATCAAAAACCAAAACAAAAGAGGCAAAGCTCTTATTTTGATCCCAAAAGCTAAAGAATTAACCGCCATCAAATGTCTCAAAAGCCCTTCAAGTCTCGTCACAAAGACAAAGAATATTTGTCTTAACACTAATCATTAGGTGTGAGCAGAATCTAAGTAAAAGCAGTTCAATTGTGAATGCCCTCTTTTAGCGAGAAAGCACATCCTCCTGAAAGTTCAGTCACATAGTTTGAACACAAAAGCTCCACTCTTTCTCCTTCACTGTCCTTTTTTCTCTAAGTGGTACCAGACATAGGCATTTCTTCATTTAGCCCATTCAAATAGAGGCGAGTTGCTGTTCTTTATTTATTTAACAAAACGAGCTGTAAAAGCCAAACATTAGGTCATGGAATATTTTCACCTTAAGAAATAAGTCAATGCCTTCAATGAGACATCAAACCCAGTTTAAGTATTCCCCTACAAAATATGAGCTGGTGAGGAGCCTTTTCGAAGTCAAGTAGTGCTGTGGGATTTTTCTGTTTTTTAAATAGAACTTTCAACAGTATGGTGCACATGCGTTTCCAATTAGGAGCTCAGAGCCAACATCCAAGCCTGGGCCCCATTCACCCCTTCCACGATTGACCAAGTCTGAGGAAATGTTAAACAGGCATCACAACCATAACAGAGACGGCAGATTTTTCAAAAGCCTTTACTTTTAAACAATAATTAAGACATCGCAGTGAATTGATGATGTAGACTGCAAACATCGCATAAAATCTAAATAAAGAAAAGGGAACATACTTAATCATAACTTGCGGTGACGCGTTCACAGCTATGGCACTTAGACAAAGCAATTTGTCCCTTTGGCGAATGGGCACAGTCTGCTTACAGTGCAAAGAAATAAAATATGTCAAATGATGTTGATTTGCGAGGATCATAATGAGAATGCACGATTTACACGAGACACTCAGGGTAGGATCTACTTCCCTGGCAGCAGCAATAACTCCCTATGAGCCTGTCTGCTCAGACTTCAATCTCTGGGCCCTAAGGAGCTGTTGGAGGACTTTGATGTTCTGTCTAAATGAATTGACTGTGCTTCTTGATACAGCCCTCCAGTCAACTGACTCCCCCCACCGATTCTGTCACCTGTGATAAACACCACGTGTGCTCGGCGGCACCACATTCTGAATCACATGCTCAGGAACAACTTTGTAAATGACTGGAAAAAAAAAAAATATGATTGTTGTTTCCCGCTTCGCCCCGATCTGAGCAGAAGCCCTTTGATGTGTGAGGCTGTATGTGAGCAAGCAACGCTGGGCTGGTTTTTGTTACCTTACAGCCCCGCAACATCCAGTAGGTGAGCCTTTATGTCGGATGCCGCTTCAGGGCATGGTGTTTGTTAGAGCCTGGGCAAAGGCAACAACCTCCAAACCACTTCTATCATTGCATTTTTTTTTTCTTGAGAATCAGAGCCAGAGAGCTTTGCATACAAGCTTGCAACTTCACTGACTTGATCCAAACAAGATCTAAGGCTTATTCAGGAGCAGTGGTGCACAGCTAAGGAAGTACAAATGTGTTGATAGATCCACCATGGGACTTCTAGTTTGTCACGATGTGTGCTTTGAATATGGATAAGTAGTGACAGGAGCCATAATCCATGAAAAACACAAAAGAGTAAATGTCCCAGTGCTAAAGATAGCACTGGGTACAACCAATTGATGACTAGCAAACACTGCAAAGGATGATTTCAATCAAAGAGTCGGGCAGAGACGGTGGTTAGAGGAAAACAATACTTATCCGTCTAAGCTTCGGCTTGGTCAATTCTCATTTGACTAAATCCAATTACCATTGATTCTGCATCTTCTTAAAGCCGAGGTTTAGGTTTTCCTTGATAGTGCAGAAATCTTAACTCGGATGAAGCAGCAGTATTTAACCTATTACAGCCTCCGATGAAGCGGTTGGGTTTTGGAGGAAAGTACGAGTTCTACTGGCGAAGGCATTGATCCTCCCACACCCTGGGTTTTCCCAGCGTGTGCAGCGATTCTTGCGCAAAGCCTCTGAACACCTCTCTCTCTCCTCCAGCGGCGATGGTGCTCCTGAGCAAACCTGACCTGGATCGAGCATCTCATTTAGTCAGTGGGCCCTTTGATGTGGATTCAGTGCTGCAGTGCATATCATTCGTGTTTGAAGGTTCAGCTTCCACAATACAGCAGGGTTTGAAGTTTCACATATTGCAGGTGCTACAATGTGATAATCTGGGAGCCAGTTATGCATTATACATTTTTCATAAAAGAACACCATCACCTGAAAGTGAAATGTGGAAAAGTCAGCGCTTCAAGGTATATATTGACAGAAACTGTTTCTGAGACTTCTGGGTGTGGGACGAAAACACTCTTGTTATCTTGAGCATTTCAGAATCAGCACTACATCTTCCCTCTAAAGGGGGTAAATATCCAAATAAACAGAGTAGAATAACATTTGACTGGAGTCTGCCATGCCATTATAAGACCAATTTTAGTTGACTGAACGCTTCTCAGAGGGCACAGAGGCCATGACGGCTCTTCCTCCAGCAAGGGCCAGCTATAAAAATCTCCTGATTTCACAAGAGAGTTGATACACACCTTGGGGCAGTTCCTTTGGTGTCTTCTTAAATAAAACATGGAAAATGCTTGTCAAGATCTATGTCTTAACTGAGGCAGACCAAACTGAATATATGGCTTAAGCTACTGTAATTCACAAATCACAAATTCTCTGGTGAAAATTTTGGAATTTTCAAGGTTAACTCTAGTGGAAAAGTGAGCCTACTGTATCAGTTTTTAAAATCCAAGCACACAAGACTCAAGACACAAGAATAAAATCAACTTGGCAGTTAATGTCTGTGAGTGACTGAGGTTTATGCAAACGCTTCTCATCTTGATAATTAAAGAGCGTTTGTATGGAGGTGCACAGCTCTGCGTCTCTCTTTAAAGGATGTTTACCGTCTCCAAAGCATGGAGATGGTGGCAGCCTGAGGGCCTGCCTGCTATCTTTTCCCTCTCTCTGTATCTATCTTGTCCTAAATACACACACACACAAGCGCACATACACTCACACGCAAAGCACGTGTGTACAAACACTGTATGAACTCGACACACACTAATAACATGAACAAACAAAAAACCCACACACAAGAAAGAGTCTACACTTCCACAAACAGCAGCCTCTCAATTAGCTTCTGCACTCATTTCTCCTTAGAAGAGAATTATTTTTCAGCTGGATGCTTTTTCTTTGTTTATTGTGAGCAGACCAAAGCCTTATCAGCAGCTAATCACTGCATGTCAAATTCACAGAATTACTGCAGTCAGTTTTTTTTTTAAAGGATTCAGTGAATAATCTTCTCAAGTTCAGATTGCCATTTTAGATTTGGACAATCACCAATTTCTTTTAGATGCTCAAATGTGTCTAACAGCCAGGGAGAAGATCAGCATTTATTTGATATAATTTGTTGTGACATGTTAATTGCATCTACTTGTAATTCTCTCTAATTGATGTTTGATATGTCTCAGGAAATTAGGCCAACTAGATAACACTGCAAATATTACGAATTCTCCCCGCCTTTCTCTTTCTGTGGCAGGTCTGATGAATTCACAACACCTAAAACTGTAATGTGTCAACATGCTGTGCAGCTATGCTCTGTACTTCCAGGACTGCCAGGCTGACAAATCTAAGATTACAAGCATACCACTGTATATTCAAAACACATTCAGGTACACTGCAGAGAGCCAGAGAAGACTAACCTGGGCAATTTTCACTGAGTTCTGGGTAGAGCCACCTGCATGGTATTCAACTTTGCTCCTCTTGACAATTTCTTCAAACCTGAAAGAAAGTACAAGTAGTTTTTAGAAAAGAAAAGATTCAAGGTTAATTAGACTAGACCTGCTGATAGAGTCTAAGTGAAAACACCAGATACAACTACCTATAACATCGGCATGGTTTTTCCAACACTTGTCATATTACAAAATGCCTAGGAGGAGTGAGGAGAAATTGTATTTCATAAGCACCACAGATTTGTCAATATAAAACCCATTAGGAGAGATTGCACAGTTGAAGAGCAGCTGTGAACATAAAGCATATGAAAATGTCCACAGTGAAATTCTGTACAGACATTCTTGGTCTCCAGAGGATGAATCCTAACACCCCCTGACCTTTTTATCACTATCAACGTCATATTTTACAGTGAATCTCCAGCTGGACTAACATAACGTGCTAAAATACTAGCATCATAACCTACTAACATGCTAGACACATCTTAGCATACCTACAGTACATCTTAAAGTTAGCGTGCCTACCTGCTAACATACTAAAGCTAGCATACTAATATGCCAGACTGAAATATTACTGGGTTAGGGTTAACATTACTGAACTAAGCATGTTGTCAGATTCTTTGCATGGTGTCAAACTTACATAAAAGCTGCACTAATCAATATTTTCAATGGATATTTTCAAATGACAGCAGGTAGCTGAAAAGCTCTGACAAACCCACTGAAAACGCAACTACTTGCTGAGCACCAAGTTAGCGACCAGCTGGTATAGCAGAGCGTTTAGCAGCTAAAGAACCAAATATTTCTCACAGGAGTTGGTGGAGACTAAAACAGAGCTACAAGGAGAGCTAAATTAATTAGGCAGACAGAAACACGACTCCAAATGAACGCTAATGTTGCTCCATGTCAGCCAGCATTAGCAACTAACATTATCATTATCGTGCCAATATGCTAGTGTTAGCATTCAGATCATTAATAGGGCAGTTGAGATAGGGTTAGTTTTTTTATATATCCAATGATATTCAATAGTTTTGTTATTTGTATGCACAAAATTAAATTATACAAAACAATACGCTTTATATATGTATGTTTTCATACAATTTAGCTGTCAATGTTAATGTTGTTAATAGAGATGCACCGATTGCAATTTTCTTGGCAGATTGCGATTTCAGATTTTTTAAAAGTCTGACCTGCCAATTTCCAATTTTTGCCGATTCTGATTTTCTTTCTTTCTTTTCAAATAAATAAAGCAATCTTTCCACACACCCCTGGTAACAGCAGAAGTACCCCTGGGTGGGAATCACCGGGTTAAATGATTTCTCTTTCTTGGCTGTAAAGAAGACAGCAGTGTGTTAACTCTACAGTATAATAAACCTGTGAGTGGCATACATTTTTGCCATCCTTCAACTGTGACATAACAGTTGAAAGTTGTTTATATGAACTGCTTAAAAAGAAAAAAAAAAAAAAAGCAGCGAGCAAATACTGGATTTTGTTGAATGGGATACTTGACCACAAATGTTGCCGGAGCTGAAAAGAGGCACTTAGGGTCTAAATGTCAGTTTGATAAAAGCAAAAGAGGAACATTGTCCACACATGGATGTAGTTAGCCATACAATATTAAAGCAAGATGAGTCGAGAAAGTTACTTCTGAGGAACCTTAACTGCTTCCTGAAAAAGGATGCAAGAATAAAATAAACTATTCATCTTTCACTTGGCAGAGATAGGCGGTTATTTTGCATTTCATAGGTGATATTTTCAGAGCAATTAGAAAAACAAGTTTTACAATTTCCTTGTGTACAAAAACCCCGTAGCCATATAAATTGTTTAGGGAGAGACCACATCTGATGTGATGTCTGAACCCTACAACAAAGTTTAAAATGACTGTAAGAGACTAAACACAATGAGTCAAGAAAACAGACATGACATTGGGGGATGGGGAGTAAACAAGTTTTCAAACAGAAACCACAGGAACACACTTTGGTCTACAGTGAAATACTGTAGACAGTTCTATCATTTCGGTATTTTTCCACCGTACTGCCGTTTCAAACATCAATAGCTTCAATGCTTAAGCGTAACATGATGCAAAGCTGGGCTATGCTGCGAGATAGAGTCTTTATCTGGGGAGCTGAGAACATGAATAATGTGTATTCTCCACATCGTTCACACAAACAGCCTCCCAGGGGGCTGGCTATATAAACGTGTCCACCCTCCTAAGGAAATTGACCTAACTGCAGTCAAAATGATACGCCACATTAGGAGGTCCTTGGCTTTTTTTTTTCTCAACTGCAAATTGAAGACTGTCCATTTGTAAGTGTATTTACATCAGGGGGAAAAAAAATCCAATGACATGGTAAATAGTTCAAGGTGCACCACACCATTCCCACTGGCATGATGTGTAATTCCACCTTAAATTAACTGAGTGAGAGGAGTTGTTGAGAAAATGCCTGAGTGTAATCACAAGGGGGGCTGGTTATGTAAAGACTCTGCTAGACAGTGCTGTTGCATTCCCTTTTTTAGGATTTTTAAACTTGAATTTTGGTTGAATGTAGAAATATGTTATGTCTATTTTAACACACTTTTAAATGTATATACGTGCTGCTGACAGGAGTAATCTGTATGCAAACTGGATTGTGGCTTACCAACATATGTCAGCCAGAGGTGTTCAATACTTCAGCACAACCTGGTTTAACTAGGCATGGCCGAATTTTGAGCAAGTGTGAAAGTAACCTTTACTGCTTCAAAGAAAGTCTGCATATCATGTCTCAAGGCAAGGGGTCTACCCAGGGCAGAATGTTCCTAATAAAGAAAAAAACTTTCCATGCAAGTGGAAAATATGCTAACCGGGGAAAAAACTCCTTCCTGAGACACCTGTTATGACTCCTTGACAAAGGAAGAATTTGAGCACTGTGGGTGTTTATAACATGAAGGCAGCCGAGGGACTCCAGAACCCATTTCAAATAGACACACAGCTTCTGAGGATTTCAGCCTTTTTTTTTTTTTTTTTCTTCCTAGAAGTATTTGCTCCACCTTTCAGTGCAGACAGCATGGGGCCCTGCTCTTGGACGCCTCGAAAATCCCATCCGAAAAGGAGCAGCTGCCTCGAGACCTTTACACCCTCAAACATCATGTGATCCCATAGTAGTGACACCGTAAACGGCCCCCTTGGCCATTTAGGGAGAGAAAATCCCTTTCCATCCACTGCAGTCTAAGCTCACTCGGCAATGGGAGGGAGCAGAGAAAAAGAAATTGTTTTGAACAAAATGTCCTCAGCCAGTAACCTCTGCTTTTAAAACCCGGTGGTGTTGTTAAATGGAAGAGCAATTCCAACTATGCCATGCATTCCACTAATGTATGGACAGTCTGTGTTATATAACATGTGCTTTGCAAGAGACTGCCCCTGACACTGTGGTTAAATACCACTCTTTACTAAAGGCACTGTGCTATTTTTCAATTTCATACCTTCCAATTGGACACTAATAGAGGCACTTATTTATTCAGCTTAAATCAAATCATATTCAAATTAGGGGAATTAGGCTATTGAAAGCAATATTTGTATTCAGAGGATATTGAGAGTCCTCCTCGAAAAAACTAATACCTCTACATCTCCGCGGCTTAACACGTTCAAATTGTTGGGGCAGATCACACAAGTCAGGAACATCGTGTCGTTTACATTCCAAGGGATGGAGCCCCCACCGTTGTCTCCCATCAAGGGAAATATGAGCACTTCCAAAGTACTATGAGTGTTCTCTGCTCCAAGTGACTCATGAGTTCCTCTCTCACCTCCCCCAAAAAATGAGCCTAGTAGATTATTTACATGAGACAATAATTCAAGATTTGCCCCTCTTAAGTCTCTTACATGGAGGGCAAGGCGAGCCCATTTACCCAATCCCTCTTCATTCGGCTTTGATGTTAGCCTATCTCGATAAGACCGGATGAGTGCCCTAAAATCCCTGTCGAGTGATTTCACAGGAAGAACAAGTCTCTGTTAATCAATGGCTAGATTGGATCTGGATCCTCGGGAGTGGTCCACCTGAAAGTCCTCCCAAGTGTTTGAGTGCACACCAGGGTAATTCATCGCTAATGATCACCGCGGCGCCCACTCTCCTACGCACTGTTCGTCCTTATTTAATTGCCTCGTTCACGTTTAAACAGCTTACAAATCACAAGGACAGGCAGGGAAACACGATCAAACAGCCCCTATCGCTAATCAGGGGAGGGCAAGGGAAGAAGTGAGAGGACTGGGACTCCTTTGCTGCTCTCCTTGGGGATTAGGAAGAAGGAGGGGTGTACAGGAACAGTAAATTATCTCTGCTTCAACTATAGTAGGCAGGTACATTTAAACAGGCAGATCCATCTTTCTCTTTCTCTGACAGAAGCAGAGAGGGGGCAATACAGCTAAAAGGATTCAGTAATCCCAGTTTCAACAGAGGCACCTGGAGTGGAGACAGGTTCCACCATTGATTAGATTCCCCAAACAGTGTGGATCCTACACCAGCCTTCCTTGGTAGTCTGGAGGCAGTACAAGGCCTGATGCACAGTAATTGTTTCCATAGGTCAGGCAGAGGAAAAACAGCTTGGGGACGTGATGAAAGGGAGATGGAAAGGGTGAGGAATATTGTTGTTTTTCCCCCCAATTAAATTGTTTGTCAAACCCTTCACAAAGGGTTACGCAGTTTATCTGTTTAAAATCAATACGTTCGTCTCAGTGTGAAAGCTTGTCCCGACACAAGACAGGCCCATTAATTATTCTGTTCTGCGCGCTATCGCCGGGCTGCTCAAGGTTGAGCCTTATCTTTTCTTATTTCAAATCAATAATTATCTTCTACCGTGCTCGCGCTCCCCCTCAGAAATAGATGTGCTTTTCATTCAATGCCTGTAGAGTGTCTCTCTCTCTCTAGCAACCGGTGAGGAACGCAGAATGAATAGGACATTCTTATCAGTTGAACATTAGGGCAGGATGGGAATAGATGGGCGAAGAATGAAGCGCATAAAAGTACTGAACACAAATGAGTCATGATTCAAACAGTGAGCGAGGCCTTGTTCCCGTCCTCTGACATGTTTTTAATAGACTACAGTAAGGGATGAATGTTGATTTGCACAAAAGCATTAAGATATCGCCATCGTTCAGGTATCTCTATCCATTTGGGTAAATCCCTATTCAGCTGAGACAACAAGCCTTGATTCCCTCGGTGCAAAAAAATACCAAGACTCCAGCCACGAAGAGCCTTTTTGCATTATGGACTGGATGCACAATTAATGACTGCACAATTACATGGTCATAATGGGTGAGTAATTGCATTAGAATGCAGAAACAACAAATGTGCATCCCTTTAATAATCGGCCGATCCAGCAGCAGCAGCAGCCCATTTGTTGGCATTAACCGGGGACTGCTGTTTGTACTTAATTAGGCTGCACTCAAGGATTAGGCGACGGGGGCAAAATCTGGTCATGGAGGATGAGTTCATATTATTTCCTATAAAATGTCACAGGTTTTTGGTTTCGCGCTGCAGAGGGTGGCGTTGTTTGTCACACTGTACTGTGTGGATTTGGGAGAGGGAGTGTGAGAGTGTGTGATGATATGAAAGAGAGAGAGAGAGAGAGAGAGAAAGAGGGACACATTCAGGGAGACAGTGGGAAGAGGGAGTTTGTAAGCAAGGATGGGGCTTCTGGTGTTCTCTTGAGGATTGAGATTTGAAGCCGGAGCACAAAGCCTTTGAGACGTTCCCCTTATCTTGGTGGTTGATACCAGGATCTCGGTGATTCAGAGCGCTCCGTGTGAATAATTCCACCAACACCCCCTACTGTGGGGACCATATGGCCCAGTGTGAACTTTAAACACACGGGGAGTGTTGCTGCTCACCAGTCAGGCCTCCTATCTCTACCCCCGCACAGGCTAGGTGTAGAGAAATGATCAGCACAGATAGTATACTAACTAGCCTAGATGTATAAAGGCTGCTGCCATCAGTGGCTTTTCCTGTGTGGCTGCTGGGGATCAAAGATGACTAAAAATAGCCCTGAGCATGCTTTTCTGAACTGAACACGCTGTATGTACTGGCTGAGACGCCCACATTTTAATTATAAAACGCTCTTTAAAAAGGGAGAGTTGAAGGGAGAGGTGGGGAGGAAGAAGGGGTGGGGGGACGCCCACATGCACAGAGATGTGGATTATGTTTGTTACACCTCCTTTGACTTGTGATGTTTCCTTCTGGCACCACCTGCTGGCAGCCGCCGTCGACAAGAGGCAGGAATTTGCAGCTCCAGCGAGGACAAGCCTTAATTATGATTGCATCAGCCATCTCTCATGATGCAGCATGCATGCTTTAAATGCAGTGCAATCACCCTGCATCACATCCATTCCATCAAAAAAAACCCAAAAAAAAACCCAAAACAAAAGCAGAACAAGATATGAGGCTTTTTTTCTTTCCATTATTTGAAAAGTTTTCCTGTTTTATAATTGAACAGGTTTAAATCCGCATTTCTTACAGTTGAGTACAGCCCTGGTGAGCATGTCAGATTCATGCAAGCGCCCCAAATCGTCAGATTCATGCATATCAATAAAACATCAAGAGCAGCGCGGCTGGCGGCCGAACATGTTTCTGATGTCTCAATTACCAGTTGAGTGCCATTAATCTCTGCACTCTCTCTTTGGCTCAGAGGTCGGCTGATGGATGCGGGCCCATGACCTTTGCCCTCAGCGGCAGGGGGAGCCGGATGTTCTGACCCCCCAGCGGGCCGGTGGAGGTGAGTTTAAGTACTGTAGTACAGCACTCGGCAACAGACAAGGGAGCTGGGAAGTAAAAGGAGGGGGTTGTAATGTGTCTACACACTCAGTCAAGCATGAGTGCATCCAGTGAAGTGGCACCATGGCAAGCACATGCAGCTTCTGCACGCATGCTTGCACGTGAGCACACACAAACACACACACACACACACACACACACACACACACGGAGGGAGCGTTTTCTCCTCCCTGACACACCAGGATAGCTCCGCTGGGGGTTTCAAGCACTCACGATTCACTTCGTTATATATTTTTAAAAAATAGGGGGGGAAAAAGGGGGTAGAGTCAAGTGTTTACAGAGCAGAATCTATCACACACACACACACACACCTAGGAGCCAGAGTGTTTAGCATGTACTCAGTAAGAGAGGCCTTTGTTGTTTTCCTCCCAGTAAGCAGATTGAGCTGCACGTCAGCAGCAGGGGTGTGTAAGATGTACACAGACAGCGGGGTGTGTGAGTGGAGAGGCACCTCCACTGATCTCCTGTGTCGTGTGATGATGTGTGTGTGATGTGTGTCTCAATCCAGCGCTGATCCCCCTGAGTCAGCCCTGTCAGTGATATGAGCCTCCCACCCTCTCTCTCGCTCTTTCTCTCTTTCCGTCGCCATCCGGAATGCTAATAACAGCCAGCCACTAACGCTGCAGCCCTGAATTATTCATGCAGCAGAGGGTCACACGGCATAATGAGGAGTTTACTCTCATTCTGGATGCGATTGTGACGCTGCTAATCTGCATTTAGCACAGAGAAAGAGAGAAAATGAGGGAGAGGGGGGGAGTAGAGAGAGAGAGAGAGAGAGAGAGGCAGTGGGAGGAGGAGGGGGGATGAGCACTGATGAACTTAATTGCTGTGAGCAAACAACCTCTGAAAAGAGTCACGCCATCATCCAGAGATGAGAAAGTAAACAATTAATTATCGTTGAACAGAGGGAGCCATAAAACAAATGTTTGAACGGGACTAATATTCAGGAGCCAGCCGATCTTTTTTTTACCCCCACGGAGGTGACAATACACTCAGTGTAACAATGACTCACTCATTTGACACACTAATAATCATTAGCTCTAATATGATATGGTTAACAAGCCCAAGACAGTTTGAGTGGATGGTATATTATAAAACTCTGTGTGTTCTAAACAACCTGTAATGCCTAGTTATCCTGAAATAAAAATGTCTATTTGCCCACATTATAATCTCCTGCAGAAAGAGGCGTGTTTTCATTATGTTGACATGTTGTTTCCTATGGAGCCTCCTTGGGGTACAAACAGCAGGCTACTGTTGCCCCCTGCTGGACTTAAAAGGTACATGCCCCTTTTCCTTTAAATTCAACACAGAGAGAAAAAAAAAAGTTTAAAGTGAAATATCTACCTGCTAACATAAATATTTCAAAGGCCTACAATCAAAGATAAAATACAGCAGTGTAAAGTAAAGGAGACAACACTTAAGTAAATAATACTGTGCAACTTAACCTAGAATGATTTTATTTGTTTGATCATCTGAGATAAAGACAATATTTACCCCAAATCTATGCAAGTTAAAAAGGCAAATCCATTAAAGATATACCATACCTTGGAGACACAAAACCTACATTTTAAACCACATGATGGCAGCACTGGCTATAAAAAGTGAGCCACACCTACAGCACAGCATGAAGATCTGATACTATCAACCCCTGTGATATATAGAAAGACGCATGTCGAGGCAGGCAGAGAGGAAGTTTCCATCTAAATAAAAGCAGTTAGCGTTTACTGCAATATGACTCACCTACTACAACAATGTTTAAATGCTGTATAAAACACTCAATAAGTATTGAGAAGCAGCAACTGCGTTATACAGAGCAAAGAGTGATGAGGTTGTTGCAGTGCTTAAGATTGCACTGTGTGATTAATGAATTTACTTTAGTTGGAAGTTAGTTCTTTGGGGGTTTTATTATTTATATTTTTGGGGGGCATTTTGTCTATATTGTAGTATAGATACAGGAAGAGAAAGAAGAGAAAAGAAGAAATGAGAACAACAGAGGTCCCAGGCCGGAAACAAACTGCGGTTCAAATTGCGGTTATATGGTATGCGTCTTAACCACAAGGCATTCAGGAGACACAGGAAGTGTATGTTTACAGCAGAGCAGATCCTCCACAGTATCTCTTGATTATTTCTTCAATCACACAATCATTCACTCTTAAAATATACAAAATTGAAAAAAGAGAAAAAAAAAATTCCCATCATAAGTAGGGCTGCAACTAACATTTATTGTCATTATCAATTAATCTGATAATTATTTTAATATAGTAATAGTCTATAAAATGTCAGAAAATAGTGAAAAATTACCATAACAGGTTGATGTCTTCAAAGTGTTTTGTCCAAAAAACAGTCCAAAATCCAAAGCTATTCCATTTATGGAGACAAAAAGTACACTGTCATATTTGAAAAGTTAAAGCCAGCTGATAAATAAATGACAAACGATCGTGGTTGAGTATTGCATTGTTAATCAACTAATCAAATAATTTAATATTTGTTTCAACTCTAGTTTCCTTTGTGAATAAAAACGCTAACAGTTTGAATTAAAAGTGGAAATTAATAACTTGAAAAATGTTTTAAGCTAAATAAAAATGCATCAAAAGTCACAGTTGACACTTATTCAAGAAAAAAACATTAAGTCCCAAGCCAGCACTAACAGCAATGTTGATGGTTTCTACTGTACAGCAGGCAATTGCTCAGCCACAACAGGATTATATGGGCTCTGCTGTGACTAGATAATTGAATTCAGACATGGCCACAGTGCACTGCATCCAATGATCTCTCTCCCACCAGGGTGATGGGAAAAAAAAATGAATCGTGTTACACTCTGTAGATTCAGAGGCACAACAATAGTGTTAGTCGACTAGACTTGTAAGTCTGTTGTGGACTTTTTAGCAATTATGTTATTTGTCACAACACTTGAGCCAAGTTCTTCCTTATCCGTGGAGCATCGACCTTGTGAATGACCTCTTTGCGCCCATTGGTCTGAAATTGGTGTCAAACATCATTAATGGCTGTGGCTCATATTGCAACAGTTATACATTACCTGTACTGCTATAAGTAACACCACATGTATATGCGGATATAAATTGACAGACATGATGGCGAGTACGCTGATGTGTGTGTGTGTGGCACTGGAGGGGACATGCATTGTAATGCATTGTGCTGGGAATTAACCACCAAAGCCTCATGTTAATCCTGCCCTGACCTTGTGCAGAATGTGGAGGGAACGGTGTCTGTGGGGCTAAAGATAACACCGCTGCCTTTGTGCTGGAGGAGAACAACACTGCTGATGATGCTGCTTTGTGCCGCTGCTGCCACCCAAGGTCACATGTGTCCTTTTGTCAAGTAACAAGACCTGACAAGGTAGCCTATTGTAAGGTACAGACGATCTGATGTACTGATCTGTCTTTATATTGTATATGCATTATTTTGGCGCTTTAGGATTTTTAAATTACCACACTATGATTTACTTCGTGGCACTGACACTTAAAATGTTTGATCAACATGCACTCTCTTAAAACTAGAAAGCACACAGAGAGCACACACCTCCACCAAGGGTGCACAATTCTCTAAATTTGTCATTTTAATAACATAAAATGTTTTGAAATGATTGAATGCATGTGGATCCAGATCTGCATCACGCACTACAAACAGTGACAGAGCATCAGGGAGAAATGTGCCTGATTTATTTCATTCAAGTAAGTGCATTAGTTCATGAGAAAACAGCAAAAATACCAAACAATAATTAGATACTTAAATACTAGATGCGCACCAAAAACATATCACTTGCTCCTTGGGGCATGGCTTAACTTTCCACCAAACTTCACTAAAACACACAAACAAACACAACCTCTTTGGCAAATGCAAAAAACGAGGCTTTTATATATATACTACAGCTTTGAGGCATTTTATTTCATGGCAAAATCAATAATGTAACAATAGCTATAAACAAGAACATGTGTCTATATCTTTGCACATGTTCAGGGTATATAGCCTGACCATGAGGACTGATACCAATATTGATATTTAAAGTTAAAAAGAATCTTATAATGATATATTGGCCAATTTTCTTTACACAACCCATAACATAAATAAACATTGACATTTTTTAATTTTTAAGTTTTATTTAACAAATCGCAACAAAGAAATGTACTGAGCAGGATGTTTAATAGTTAATGAATAAACGTCACTGCTATCTGGTGGACAAACTATAGAATGGTGACACGGTTTCAAAACACATCTTTGGCATTTCTGGTCCAGTCAAAAGTTTGGACACACTTTCTCTTTCAAGTGAATTGGAAGGTGTGTCCAAACTTTTGACTGACACTGTATGCTATTGATATACTGATATATGTAAAATGAGCAGAATATTGGTCAATATATCAGCCTGATTTATCAGTCGGGCTCTAGTTCAGGGTATTACTCACTGTACCCAAAATAGTGGCCTCTCCATCTTGTACAAGTAAAACTTTGCCTCAGTGCAAAATGCATAGTTACAAATCTCAAATGAATTAACACAAATTAACATTAACCCGAATTTTGATGATGATGCTAATGTTCTTCCCTAAAATGCTCATGCCATAGTTAATAACCAGTTAATGCCATTAGCTGGAACTGGCCCACCACTGCTTAATCAAAGTTTAAAGACGCAGGCTCATGACCAGAAGGTCATGGCTTGATTCCCAGACCGGAAGGATGAATTTGGGTTTAGGAAATGAAAAAGCAACACTCGTCCCTCCTTTAATACCACTGGTGAGGTGCCCTTGAGCAAGCCTCTTAACCCCAAACTGCTCAAGTGCAGCTGCTCAGTGGCCAACGGATAAGAGTGTGGTTATCTTACATCCAACAGATAAGACTGTGTTTGTGCTGGGCGGCTTCGAGGTGTGAGTGTGCCAGAATGTGGAGCAATTAATTCCTTAAAAAGAGTATTTGTGCTCAGTGAATCGTCCCCTGTTTACATAAAGGCCTAAAAAAATAATTTGTTGCACTCAAGAGCAGCAACCATGTGGCAGAAACCAATTTGGCTACAGGCTATGTCTGAATAGTACATACAGTATTCTGGTAAGCTTCATCATTATCTTATTGGTGAAGCCAAGAGTCACCACAGAGGCTGCAGTGCCAACATCCCCTTGGCAGAAAATGGGAAATTATTCATCACGACAAAGCTTTAAAATTAAAATCATAATATTCACTGAAGCAATAACTGAACTCTGACCAAGAAAGGTACGTTTTCAGTCATTCAGCCATTGTTTGATTTCTTAAAAGATTTTCTCACCATTGTGACACAATGTATTTTTGAAAATGTGTCTATTCTTTCATGAACTGCTGTACTTAGTAGACCTGATCCCTTAAAAAAAAAAAGGTTTCGGTCTGCTGTGGAATGTGCCAAATAAAATTCATGAATATCTAAACTGCTCAGGTAGGCAAACTGTTTACAAAGAAAACAACATTTTGTTGTGTCCAATTTACAGCGTAAAAATTTGGTCAGTTTCAAACTCCAGATAGACACATTTTGTTTGCCATCCAGTTCATCAATTCAGGATAATTCAATTATTTTATTACACGAAAACAAACGCTCATTTCGAAGAGACAAGCACTAGATGACCTTTTTCCCACGGGTGAAATATATGATTTACTTATCAGTGGCAAAATGATTTAATCCTCAAGACTTCAGAGAAAATTCAAAACTCTCACCATCACCTCACTTACAGCTGGTGTACTTTTATGTCTGCACTAAATTAACACAGACAAATTCCCTGAAAAGACACCATCTGCACTCTATCAAACAAAAGGGAAGAGGGCGGTGTAAGGTCAGTCAGTAATTAAGTCTTGTTTTCTGCTTTAATTTTACTAAGTCTGTTGTTTACTTTTTAAAGTGCTGAGCGCTATTTTCAGGGACGTGCAACTGTGTTTTCAAGGAAGGCTATAATGTTACTGTTGCATCCACTTGCAACTTGAAGGAGGGAGGGTCTGGAAAAAGAGCATGCATGCTTAGCAAAACCTTCTCTAAATAAATGAATAATAATAAGTCATGTATCTAGTGTCAATCCCATGGAATACAGTAAAGATCTACTATTTAGCCCTAAGCAGTAGAAAATTCAGAGCTATAGTTTGGCACAAATTCTGTATGGGAAAAATGTGTGTGTGTCAAATCCTTCTGGCTATTTTGAGCACAGTGTACAGTGTCAAGATGATAGTATGGTATGAATGACCAGTGCATCCCTTTTTGGCCCCACGTAATTTTAACACTTTGCGTTACTGTACTGAAGTTTTTACTCACAAGGCTTTGTGTCTGTCTTCAGCGAGGATCTGGTCATTTGGCTTCAGTCCATACCTTTTAGGAAAGAATAAAACAATAAATAACATCAGATAAGACACAGAAACATGAAGATATCAGGGAAAACAAAAGAGCTACTTAGACTTACTTGTCAAGGAAGTCCTTGTCTACAACAGCTGAAATGTCAAGCAAGGGATTTCCCATCCCAAAGAGTGTATTTTCACTGTGTGGAGACAAAAACATATTGTATTATACAAACTCCCCAACACTCCCACTTATCAGCTCTGAATGAACAGAGGAAACAAACAATCTGCTGTGATACAGCAAATCATCTGTTTCAGATTTGCTGAGTTAAATCAATGAGGCTTCGATTAGGGATGATCCTGGGGTTTCGCTGATGGCTCTGTTACCTGAGCTCCTCTCTACGGTCAACACATGTTCAACACATGAGAACCAAAAACTACAAAAACACATTAATGGCAAATTTATGAGCTTATAAAAGACTAATTATTTTTTATGACTTTGGGAGAGTTTCTTTTTTCCACATTCAGATGGAGATTAGTCAAATGAAAACTTTAGCAAAGTGGGGTCCCCCAGGGGTCATTGAGGGGGTTCCAGAGGGTCCCCAGCAAAAAGGAGAATAATTTATTTTCACTATAATTCCATCCATAAGTAACACAATGACAGAATGTATGATTATTATTATTAGTCATGGGTTTCATACACTTTCTTAATAAAACATCTAAAAAGGCAAAAATCTTATGTGGGTCCGTTCTAATTTGTGTCAGTTTCGGGGTCCTTGATGTGAAAAAGTTTGAGAACCACTGCTTATACTGAAGCTGAAGTAATCTAAACTAGTAATCTGTTTTGAATAGCTTTAAAATTAGCATTTTTTTTTTTTGCCATGACACTTTTACCTAGAAATTTTCAGCAACATGATATCTTAGTGGTCAAAGTCTAGTCCTGACATCAGTCTTTATAACAGGTTACCCAACTTTCAAAGAAGATGAGATACAAACATAGTGATAGTCTGGTTTAGATCAATGAGAGTAGTAACTACTCTCTTGTAAGCGGTTTAGCTTTTACAACATCTACAACCAGATGAAGGCATAGGAAGATCTAGACTTACGGAAGACATCTTAAGACCAAATTGTAAGATCAACCTAAGAGTCTCAGACCCCCTGTTTTTTCTTAAACATCTTATCTGCAAACACGCCTGCAGTGTTTTCAAACTACCCACTGAAAGACGGACAGTGCTGTGTGTACACTTTTTTTTTTAAAAAAAACAATCAAAAGCCAAACTGTTTCCTGTGAAATCAGGAGGTGGATATCATCATTTAGAACCTACCTTGGAACTGGCATGATGTCAGAAAAGTCAGCAGTCTAACCTGATGAACCTAAATGATCAACAGCTTCCTGCTCTCTGTACAAGCAACGTGCTTTTTGACTACAGGAACTGTAGCTGCACTTCCGACAACTCTGACTGGTTGGTGGGAGAAGTGGGCGGGCCTCAGTGTTTTCTTGGTATAGGATTGGCTACATATGTTCCAATTATTGTAAAGCTCTCTATGTTCTGTTTGGGCCAGCTGGGAAAGATGATGGACACTTGGTAAATACCATTAGCAGTGATAAAGTAGTAAAACACTGACATTTTAACCAGTATGTACATTTGTATATAATTAAACTAAGTTTAACATGGAAAACCTGCATTTTGCTGTTCTTTCCTTACTTTGTGTATTGAATTTTTATCTATTTGAATTTAGTATCTATTGTTGTTAATTTTATTGTGTTGTGTATGACATTGATTAGTGGATGTGTACTGTTTTTAGTCTGCGTGTAATTTTAAAAAAGGTCAAATTAGGGCTTATAGAAAACACTTATTCTAATTACATGTTTTGTGTAATTTCTTGTTTGTTTGTTTGTTTGACTTGGAGTGATTTTTTGATGATGCTACAAGTAATTATTGAGTAGATTTGTTGGTAGCACGATTTTGCATAGTCATCTGGATCTTTGTTATCTTTACTTTAAGGTCCACAATGAAGATAAAGTGGTCTTGGACCATTGTAACATTTTTGAAGTTGTGATTTAATGTCCTTCTTCCCATAATTTCAAAGAAATTAGACTACACAGTTAGTGAAGGACGTCCTGTCCCCATACACAACACAGAGAGACCTGACATTCTCTGACCAAAGGCTTCTGTCTAACTCAAGATCCAGTACTACGTGCTACAGTGACAGGGCTTTCTCAATAGCTACCTCAAAAAATTCAAAAAAATAGGCCTTTTTCCCAGGCAGATATTTTGACTTGTAATAGTAGGAAAAGCATGTTCTTACTAATAACATTAACGATGGCTCTGTTCTATTCAAGTGTCCAAGGAAACCCCAACAGTGTGACAGTGAGCCAGCGTGCAAAATACCAGGACCTGGAAACTAAAGCAGCTAAATGGAATTTGGCAATTCATTTTATTATTTACTTTGATTGTTTTAAGTAATTTTTAAAGAAGAAAATATAAAACTCTGGTTTCTGGCTTCTTAAATGTGAATATTTACTGGTTTCTTTAGTCTTTAATGATAGTAAACAGAATATCTTTGGGTTGTTGACTGTTGGTCGGGTCAGAAGACATTTGAGGTTGCATCTTGGGCTTTGGGAAACAGTGATCGACATTTTTCACCATTTTATAGACCAGATGACTAATTGATTAATCAAGGAGAAAATCGACAGATTAATCAATAATGAAAATAATAGTTAAATTGCAGCCCTATTATTTACACCTTTGCTTTTCCTACTGTGACGTGTCAAAATGCTCTCTGTGAAAAAAGGCGTATTCCCTTCATCCTTTTTAAAATGTACTTTCACTTGTTGGCCTACCTTTACCTGTATCTGGATTACATTAGATGAGATTCGATTAGATTAGATTAGATTAGATTAGAGATGGATGGATGAACAGATAGAGTATTAATCCCAAAGTGAAATTAAAGTGTTACAGCAGCCACTCGACATAAATCAAAAACAATGAGGGAGGTAAAAGAGACAAATACAATTAAAGGCTACAATAACTAAACAGACTAACTCAAATATGGAAAATAAATAGAATATAGCCTTAACTATAATATACTATTTGCTGAGTATACACTGTTAAATGACGCTAATGTGCTATAGTGTAGTAAACATTTAAATTTCTTTGTAAGCATTAAGTCATTTTTTCACCTTGTGCTCGCCTTTATTTTGCTCCGTTTCCTCTCTGTTGTGTACTTTGGCTCAGCTGTGCTTTAAACTTGATTTTAGTTCAGTTGAGCATATAAATTCTGAGAATGACTTTTGCCAAGAGCAACTGAAGTCTGCAGAAAAAAAACTTCCTCACCCAGTCTCATTATTGGCTTTAAACATTAACTCAGAGTCTCTATGGGCATTTATGTTTAGAGTGCAGTTTTCCCCAAGTCAAGTGAACGCCGCATCGTTCACTTCACATTATGTAAAAATATGACAGTTTTCAACAGTGTCAACAACACTGTAGCTGCCTGCTGGGACAAGAAATGTGACACTAATGTCATTACTTCATTAAGGGTGACAGGAAACATGCAACTGACATGATACTGAAACACCAAAACATCTTAACACTAAGTCTTTATACTGAATGTTTAGCTTCGTTTTTCCTTCTGTTTATCTTAACTCGCATTCACAATTTGTGAAATCATTTACGCTACACGGCACACACATTTTTTATGTACGCAACACCTGCAGTTTTCAACATTTGGTGAATTAGGAGCATACTGAATATGAATACATACAAAATCCTCACTCTTTATGAAGAAATACCGTCCTGTCACAGCCAGCATCACTGATGAACTTCTTAGCTAACGTCAAAGTTTGTCCCTCGCTTGTCAAAACCGTCACCTTTCATCAATTAACAGAAGGCTTTTCCGCTCTTTTACACAAGCTTTTATCGTTTTTTTAAAAAAGGATAACCACAGGTTGCATAAAATAGCGACAATTCTTGTCTCCCAGTCATGTGATGAACCCACCCTCTCCTGCTAGCTGCGTGTTAGCATCGTTATGACTGAACAAACGGTGTCTAAACGTTAACAGCGGGGTTTTTTTCAGTTGGTGTAACGTTCAAAGGTTCAAACAGCTTAGCCTGCAACCTGCACTTCCCGCTGTCAGTTTACATCAACCGGCGACGTTTGCATGCATTAACAGCTAGCTACGGCGGCTAGCTGCACAGAGCACCGTGCATCATATAACACAAAACCTGCTGGTTTATTACCTTAACGCTGTTTTCCTCCCTGTCGACATGTCGGGGTCTTCGACAGACATTGCTTTTAAACGGCTTTAAACGTGTTGGTTGGCGCTGTGGAGCCGGGGAAGCCACTGCTCACTGCCGGGAAGAGTACTAACAGGCTGCAGCTTCCTTCCAAAGATGATGATGATGCTGATGAAGAAGTCGGTTAACAGCATGCAAACATAGAGAGAAAATAATTAATTATGTTCAGGGAACGACCAGAGTTGCCTAGTTAGTTACTTCCCCCTCTCATAAAGAGGAGCTTCCCCTTTCACCTGTTTCACATATCATCTATAACTATATTTCTACAGCTCCACAGCCTGACAGTGTGTGTGTGTCTGTGTAATGTGTCAAATCATCTATAACATATATTTCTATCTATTTATCGTTACTTTAATTGGATGTTTGACCTTAACTGTGCAGAATGCTTCAAAAAAATCAATGGCAGAATGATGTGCAGATGCTAAAAGGCTGTTTTCACATTCATCTTATGAAAGTGGGAAGTTTATCTGTGCATGATTTGTGACATCACAGCTAGTTTGGAGCCAGTTGTGGTCCAGTATGCAACTTAAACAAGTGTGATGTGGAAACTTGGAACTAGGAGACATCTTGTGCCCAACTGGGCAAAGCAGGCAACTGCCCCATAAGGTTAATAGTAAATTAGTTTGGTAATATGCACCACTTAAACCCAATTTCAACTCAAATGTTAAGGTTCTTCATGTGGGTTCTGCACTGGCTACCTATCTGTCTTATAAACCCCTACCTAGCATATTAATCCAACCATGGGCATGAGTTTAGCATACTCAAATATGAAGATTTAGATTGCTATATTAATGCAAAGGCTGAATTGGAAAAAGGAGACGTCTACTGTAAAAGCTTGAGGTTCACTGGGTGTCACTTTGTTTACAGTAATTTGATTAATTAGTTTGGTAATATGTTCCACTGACAAGTTCTAGTTCAAGTTCAATATATATTATAGTACGCTAGACAAAAGGAACCTTAAATTTTTGTACCGAGATGGGGTCTTATTTAAGATGTCCAGTTTAAACCTTTGTGGCTTGGAGTAATTGTGCAGGCGTTACCCTTTTTCATTGAAATTGCTTTCTAATAGCCTTGCACCTATACGTGACGTGCGTATAATTACTCTGCTTCAACTCTTAATATAATTAAGCTGATGTGCAGTCTGCTGTCAGAGCCATACTGTTGGCCTGCTTGAGAGTGATGTCATGCAAAGAGAGAGCAAAGAATGAGGGGTCAGTTCTGCTCATTTCTGCCCAAGAGCCCCCTAGTGGGTTAATTTGGCCATATTTAATGCATCTTAAGGAAAAATAAAAATGTTGTCAGTTGAGATATATACACAATACCTCTATAATCTAGGTGCTGTTTGAAGTCAGTACAAAGGTCAGCATATTATTGTCATATTATTGACACAGGCTAAATATGAGACTGGTAAAGTCAAATTTAATCCTCATGTGTTCTAAAACTATAAGTCTATTCAACTAATCAGTATTATGATATACAGTACATAGTATAATGCATACAATACATACATCTGTTTATATCAAAATACTTGATCACAAGCACTTTTATTGTCACATGTAATTATTTTAGTCATCTTAAAACTCATCTTACTTCTGACCCACACAGCCAAGTATTAAAAAACTTAAATGTACAATCATGTTCAGAAATTAAAGAGCAAACACACCTCAAAGTGCTATAAAATGCTTTATTACAAAATTGTGAACAATGCCTAAGCAAAATGTTGTTCAGGCCCATCTGAGCCAAAGTAAGTTTTGCATAATTCTGATATAGTTTTAAACAAATGTTTTCAGGGTTTGCATAGAGCTCGATTTGACTCTAAGGAAAAGTCATGAAGCGGGTGTAACTTTATAGAAGAATCATGTACAACAAGTGTTTTGAACAAATCAACACCATGATACCTTGTGCAAATGATACAAAACATTATCTGAAAATGAAAAAAAAAAAATCAATTGCAAATAAAGTTTTTTTTTTTTTTGCAAGGCACCATTGGTTGGTATTAGATACTTAAAAAGACACATTCACACCAACGGTCTTCAGACATTTAAAATATCTACTACAGTTGCCACAAGGAGTGGTCTGTTATGTTTAGTGTATCAAGACATGTTGAAGCAAATGTGATGACATCAACCGATTTCACCGGCCGCAGATGACACTGTGCTTCATCTCTAAGCACTGGCCTTTCCCTTGACTACCTTGGAGAAGTGTGCAATTCGTATATCACAAAAAAAAATGATTGTGCACAACAAGACGACATGAGACATACAACTGTGTGCATTTTTTGGGGGGAAAAAATAGAAAAAACAGCAGGCAAGATGCAGACTACTAATCTACTAAAATCCGTTAGCTTGCTGTGAAAGTCAGTGACAGTTTTTACTGTTTATTACTAGTAATCTCAATGCAACACGTGAAACATAAAACACATCTAGAATGAATTGAATGCAAGCTAACAAGCAAATTTTCTTCTTGACCTGCTGTTTGTAGTAATTTTTGTTATTTCTTGAATTAGCTTATCTAAAAACTAGCCTTGGTCTCGCTGACCAAAAAAAAGACAATTATATGTATTTATTATACTAAGATTGTGGCAGAATGTCTTTGGCAGAGCTCTGAAGTAAATAAACATTGCTACAATTGCATGTAAAATAAGGAACAGTGTTTCTCTTTAAGTTGTGATTATACAGAATTATGTAAACAGACAAATATCACTTATATATTTTGTGTGAGCTGAGCGCAGGCCTATAATGTATTTGTAACAACACCAAGTTCATGTGCTTATCCTAGCAAAGGTGAATGAATGATGACAATAAAAATGATCAGTACAAAGATATAAAAATGTCTCTTGAGAAAATCTTATTTAAATTTTACGTATTATCGTTTGTGTCTAGAAGAGACCAAAAGCAACCTTACATTATGTGAAATCCAACCTCTAATCAAAATATATATATTCCTGGGATTTGTCAAAATAAGCTTTAAAACACATTTTTTACACACTTTAGAAAAAAAAAAAAAAAGACATTCCCAGAAACAATGTAACCCATAATTCGCACTGATAGTCCCATCGTTTACATTCTACCAGAACAGCAACTGTTACAGACAGGACATGGGACTAATAGAGAAACTTTGCCCTCATTAGGTTGAGGGGCACTGATATCATAGCTCTGATAAAGCATTTATCTGTCCATTCAATGTCCTCCTGGACAGCTGGACAGATCCAGCATGAAACAGAGGAACTCTGCCCCTTCTCTTACTGGTACCAGGGGGTCTTTCTGACCCAGTGGAGGGTGAAACCTGCATCTGTCCGGATCTTGATGGAAGCTGCCTCGGCCTCCCTGACCGTCTCCTTCACAGACTGCATCAGGTTCTGAGCATTATGCACCAACATCTCAGTAGCCTTGCGGAGAAAACATGAAAAGCGATACAGTGAGGGAGATAATAATCCAATTTCAAAGGTTATTATAGAAAGATAATTGGAATCCTGTGAGCTGACACATTCATAAGAAAAACTCTGCTCACCTGCTCTGATTCCTCTTCGCTGATGTTGGTACGACCCAACATAGTGGCCTTGACTGTGGACAGGATTTTGAGCTGAGTGCTGATGGTAGGAATGCGTTCACACACCTGAAACAAGGCCAGAAACGCAGGTGAGGTGGAATTATTTAATACCATAACAGTATTTACATTTAGTAGCCTTTCCGCAGTCAAACCTGATTTAAACTACTGAACTGACCTGCAGCAGGTTGGTCCGGATACGCTTGTCAGTACACTGCTTGGCCACCTCCTTGGCCAGCCGTGTGACTTCATCAGAGGCCTTAGCGATGTCCTTGGCGCACTGGATGAGGGCGCGCTTGTTTCCGCTGCCTCCGCGCACCAGGCGTGACATTTCGGCCATGAGCAAGGCCATTCGCTTGGCTGCACCAATGATGTCATTTCCCTATGAAGTAACAACAGGAAGATAAATCAATCCTGTGGGAGAGGGCTTGAAGTAGAAGTCTATTACTGTGTTTACAGTGTTCACTTACTTTGCTGGACCATTTGCGGGCTTCATCGTGGAGCTGCCTGGCAGCCACCATCATGGGCTCATTAACCATATCACCGGCCTTCTGCTCAGGGAACTCCTCATCTTTCTCCTCTGGGGGAGGAGGCCTGGGAGGAGGAACCTCACCCTCAGGAAGAGGAGGCTTGGGTGGTGCTGCCTCATCATTAAGCTACAAAGACAAGTTACAGTAATTATGGTTTGGCAGTTTAAACACACACGTTTTTTGTGAGCACTAAACAAAAGTAGCTTCAAATGATTAGTCCACACTGAAGTTTAGTATAGTGCAACTTTCCTGGTTTGATTCTGGCTGTTTCTTGACTCTTTGATCGAAGGACTTACATTAAGCTGATCCAGTTCAGGAGGAGGTGGTGGGAAGTCTGGCTCCTGAGGCTGGAAGGCCTCCCTGACCTTTGCCACAGCACCAAGAATCTTATAACCTGAGTCCAGAAAGCCCTTCTGAAGACCTGATGGTCAAAACAAACATGGTATAATTTATCAGAAGGTTCCACATACATATAAAATGTAATCTTAAGATCCGTAAGCAATATCAACTTACTTGGATCCTGGATATTTCCTGCCACTGCTTTAGCATCCATCACCATGGGAGAGATTGTTTGGCTCAGTTCATCAGATGCCGCCTTCACTATCTCCCTGAATTTAGGATCTTCAGAGTTCTCCACCTCTCGCTTCGCCACCAGGAGGATCCGATTGGCTCTGCGGGCGATGCTGGTGGCGCCGGCGACCAACATCTGAGGCTGGTGATTGGCCATGGCCACACGGCATTTATCCAGGTCCTTCTTGATGGCCTCCTCTGACGCATCCAGCAGGGACTTGGTATCGATGGCCTCATCCACCAAACCTAAGCATCCAGAGCATGTTAATCTACAGAGCTGCACTGGGAGGTATGAAATAAGGATCACCTCCAATTAGGGAATTTAAACTATGCTTATGGCACCTCACCTGTCATTTTCTCCACATTGTCAATCCACTGATTCTTCATTGTCTCAAAATGTTCGTACGCAGCCTGATTGCCGGGGTTCCTCAGCAGGATACGAGCAGCAGAAACCACCTATAAAACAATCTCGGCCGTTAATTGTCAGTCCAATGACAACTGCTAAAAGACTTGGCTCAAGAAGCAAGAAACACTTAAGCTCTGACTCGTGATGGATGATGATGTGCTTGTGATGAGCGGAGAGCAGACACAAACGGAAACAGATATAAACACTAAACCGTGACATACTTGTGGTGTTAAGTCTCTTGTTGACTTGACGGCAGCCTGGATTCCCTCCACTGTGCTCTTATTGGCAGTGCCGACAGCAGCAGCTTTCTCTGCTGTGGTGCCAAGCTTATTGGCGTGGTTCTCAAAGTTGGCAGCCCTTTCATCAAAGACCTACACATGATCAAATAAAACAATTATCCGAGAGGTTTGTTGGACATAATACAACACCCAGCCCAATAAATAAAACACCGCGGAAGGAGGCTCATTGCAGTGAGACCACAGTGAGTAACGGAGTAATTGCAGTACTGACCTCATCCCTGTTGGGGGCGTCCAGTGGGGCGGTAGCAGCTACTGCCAGTAACTTGATAGGGGTGGTGGTGTCACTGAAGATGTCAGACACTTCCTGAGTCATCGCCTCTTGCATTTTTCCTTTCAGGTCCTGGTAGGAGGACATAGAGATGTTACAACTAGTCAGTTGACTCATGGTGGCTCATGGAGCTTACAAATACAAATGTGTAATATGAGGTGGGTGTGGTTTGTCCAAATAACTCTCTTATCTTAATGATTAAAAAGAAATACAAATTCTTCTTCAACGTCAATATAATCTGAAAACATACATAATGGAAAATAATTATTGCTGCAAAAAATGTTTATCAAGATTTCCGCCTCTCAAATGTGAGTGTTCCAAAAAAAATTAATGATAAATTATTTAAAAAATGACATACATAATTCAACACACTTAAGATATTTTCCCCATTGTGATCACATCAATTGTACTTTTTTGTTATTTCTTCCACCACTGAAAACCAGCAGAGGGGGTTGTTGTCTGTCTCAACGTATGAATCTTGATCTATTTACAGTGAAGCTACAGGTCTGAATGAGAATGGCTGTGAAGTGTGAGTCGTCTTACTTTCAAGGCCTCCTGGAGCTGCTGAGCCACAGCACGTGCCTGAGGGGAGTCCCCTTCACCACGGGCAGCCAGGTCAGCCAGCTGGGCCATGAGCTGCTCCACCTGCTCACATTTACCCAGCAGCTCCTGCCTGTACGGGCCTGGGAGAGCATTGGCCAGCCTCCTACCCTCTGCAACAAGCCCACGGATAGCTGCCTGGCCTGGACACACACACACACAGACAAATATATACACATAAAGGCTCTTGAAAACACCATTCTTTTTTATTAACTCATATGTACCATTCTGTTACCTATCAACACCACATATTTGAGTTTTTTGTGAATCACAATTGTTTTAATCTAATTTGTTACCATGCTATAACACTGTTAAATGTGTGGCCGCAATTATTTTTCCTCATGAATCAATCAATCATCTACAAAAAGCCATAAAATAGTGAAAAATTCCCATCACACTTCCCAAGATGACATCAATTAGCTTGTTTTGTACGACTAACAGTCCCAAACCCAATATATATTTAATTTGAATAAAATAAAACAGAGAAAAGTAGTAAATTCTTACATTTGAGAAGCTGGAACCTGAGAATGCACTTCAAAAGTTAATTGCTGCAGCACTGGTTAAGCGTAAAGAATGTGTGCTTGTTTATGCACCGGTTGAACAGCAAATAGCTGGGTAGTTTTGGTATTTTACTGGCTGCTTGTATCAACAGTGGAAGGGAAAGAAACCCTCTGCATTATTTCATGGTGTTACTTTGAGGTAACCTATACTATGGGAAACCAGTGATTCTTAAAAGCAGCCAACCTCCAGCTCTATTGTAAACATGTAAGATGATGTCCAGGATTCAGAGGAGACAAGCCAAAACCAATGAAGCAGAGAGAGTGCTGTGGAATATCAGTAGAAAGTGACATGTACACAAGTGTTTGGTCTGCAATTTAGCCACAGAAGCAGCGGAAAGAATGTGAGGGAGTGATAGAGAGAGATAAAGAGACAAGGAAGTTGGGGAGGACGGGAGTCTGACTCACCCACGCCACTGTCATCCACGGTGGGATTGTCAATCCAGCGCTGGGCCTGCTCAATCTTTCCTTCCAAGTGTACAGCTGCCTTTGCAGGCCTGCTGTTGGCCACGGCTTTGTTAGTCTTGGACTGCAGGTTCTGCAGAGCTGTTGCGATCTGTTTAGCCAGAGCTCTGGCCTCAGGAGTGTCACCTTTACCCCTATAAGGAAGTAAAAATAAATAATAAATTAAGTAGTGTTTTATCACAAAGATATAGTTGAAATGTGCTCTGTATGACAATCAATCAGGTTGACAGAGGATGCTTTCACACAGTTTGGACGTAGTTCACCTTAAAATGTGGTAAAATTAGCACTAATCTCTGGTGCGAACCAAAAGCCCGTATTAGAGTCTACCTGTACAAGGGCGAACAAGAATGGTTCCAGTTGAATTGTAGTAAGAAATCTGTACTCCTAGAGGAAGAAAAGCCATGTGTGCATGTTGTGATAAGATCTTTATTGGAATTCCAGTATTTCCAGCCATAACTAGAAGAGATTTGTTGTAGGAAAATGGAAGTGATAAAATACCTCACTGATCTATGAGCAGAGAGTAACTTTCAAGCCCAAGTTTATACACAGTACTGAAGACGGATTTCTCAATTTTACCAGCATATGAGAAAAGTATTTAATTGATTCAAATACTGAATGAAAGCACCTGTATTATTGTAATTAAGTGTGAGAAAAGGACCAGAAAGATTGGGGGACAAACCGAGCATAAAACAGCACATTTCCAACAGTTAATAACTCACTGTCTTCTGAGATCATTCAACTTGGCAGTCATCGCAGCGATCTCTCCAATAGAGCGCAAGATGTCATCTCTTTCTTTGGGATCCTCAGACATGTCTGCTATCTTTCTGGCCTCAGTGAGGAGGGCTTTAATGTTCTCCTCTCCCTCTGGGCCTCCATTAGGGTCCGCCAGCCAGTTCTGCAGAGGCAGGAAACATAAAAAGCACTCAAAACACCATCAAATACTTAAACTGAGAGGTTTGAATCCATCAACAGTTAATGACCCACCTGCGCAGCATCAATCCTTTTGGCGATGGCCTGCTTGGAGTTAGTCATGGCCTCCAGCTTACGAGCAGCATTCTCCACCTTGCCTGTAAGAACGTCGAGTCCTTGGGAAACCTGCTGGGCCTTCTGCATAGCGGCTGGGGACGCCCCCTGACCTCTGAGGTGGACAAAGAAAACACATGGATATAATAAACTGCAGCCTTGCTATGCCTTTACAGGCTACACATGCACACTTCTTGTTCTCTGGTTTATACAACACGTTTGTTTACTAGAAAGCTTAAGCTTTATGGTCCTCCTGTTTAAGAATAGTATTTCCTAATTAATGCCTCTATTTCCAAACAAGGCTCAGAGGCAACTCTCAGTTTTCAGGCAAGTGACTCAACCAGGGGTTAGAGTACATTACGGATTAATACCAGACAGCTGCTTTTAATCTAGCGTGACTCAGGGTCCCTGGTGACAATCAGATTACATATCAAAGGGATATCAATTCCACTTTTACACACTATGATCCCCTCTAATATGCCTACTGTCTTACACCTTCTACACCTTAAGGATAGAAAATTAAATTACACTGTAAAATGACTATTTCTAAATCAAACTATGCAATGAAAATTTAACGGTCGATTCAAGGAAACAATAGAGTAACAGAACACCAGACTAACTAATGAAAGAAGCGTGGACTGCATGAAATATGAGGAGAATTATCTTGCTATAGTTGCGACACAGACGCATAAAGCTACATCTTTTATGTTTGTACCTGGCCCTCATTTCAGACACTTGGTCAGTCATCTGACCCAGGGTCTTGGCTGTGCCCAGAATATCTCTGCGCTCTTTCCCTGCACACAGTTCGCCGACTTTCCCAGCTTCATCAAGGATCTGTCGGATGGCCTGCTCGCCTGCATCCCCTGGAAGAACAACACATCAAATCGGTCAGACACATCAATAACACCACCAGATTTAATTAGGCTATCAGCCCGAAGACGCAATTAGAAGCAGAATTACTAAATTAAGGCACATGAGGGATATGGATGTGTTTCTTTATTACCTGGTTGAGCGTTTGGATCCCGCAGCCAGTTCTTAGCCTGGGCCATCTTTGAGTCAATGAGCCCCAGAGCCCTCTTCATGGCCTCTGTGTCCTTTGGGTTTGAAAGAAAGAATAAATGAATAACTTAAGGGGAATCAATGCAACCAAAGAAAACTAAAAAAAAAAAAAAAATCAATGCTCTTAATTATACCATGTACACATGTTCTCTCTATAAATCATGACATGATTATTAGAGACACTGGAAATGTGTGTTAATTTCAAGTCCATATTCCTGTAACTAGTACATTTTGTGTGGATGAGGTTCACATGTGATGTCATATAATTATATTCCTATACAGAAATCCGGTCATGACTTGAAATTAAGCTTGGAGTAAATTCTTCAACATTCCAAGTTTTTCCTGAGCGAGTTACATGGTCAGGAAAAGCTCCAGGCTCTCGTCATCGCCACATTAAAACCTCCCCCACTGTTTATTCCAGTAAAATAAACATACAGCAAAGTCCATGTGCACTGTGCAGTATCACTAACATATGTCAGGCATAACCATGTAGCACATGCTGTCTCGGTCATTCTTTTCTATGGTCAATAATGAGCGTGTCATGTTATAAAAGCCAAACGACTCTCCATTGTATCTCAATCAGAGTGGATGGAAATACAACAATCTGTCCAACAGCGGGCTGACTCGACAATGAGTCCACTCATTGCCGAAGTCTGCAAAACAAAGCAGAGTCCTGTAGGACGTGGAACAAAGCAGGAGACCAGAGCTGATAAATGAGCTTATTTTTCATGGTAAAAATAATACAAATTTGGAAAACACAAGTTCTCCCTAATGCAGCTTGAACCTTCAGCTCTGAGTTCAAACAAGAGGTTCATAGCAAATAGAGCTGAATAAGAACAAACCTCCACTCCTTTGTTTAAAATTAGTCATAAAAAGATATGAGAAATTAAGCCATAACAATAACCCCCATGTCAAAATAAAAACAACAACCATGTTTGTTTGAATAGCTGTCAGTTAATGAGTGTGGAGTAACAGAACTGAACAAGAAAAAAAAAAAGGAACAGACGTGTGAAGTGATGTCACAGGAGCTGTGTGGGTGTATTAGTTTACTGTTCAAACTTGTGCAGCTGCAAATCTGTCAGTAACCTGTGTGTGCGGGGGGGGAAAAGCCAGTGAAGTGAAGTTACAGACGAACTTGATCTTCGCACTCATATCAAATGCAAACACACATTCATTACAGCCTATAATCAAACACAAATAGCATTAATCAAAAAGTAGAAGAGTGTGGTTCATGGCATTAGTAATGGGGGATTATGTCCAATCTATTAAAGGGGCGTAATTAGTATTTGTGGAAATAAAATTTGTGAGCCATATTTGTGGATTAAAAATAAAAATTAGCCATTCAAACAACAAAATTCATATCAGATTTTCTATGCGCCCTCCTCCTGATCGTCCTGGTAAAGAGAGTTGACCACTGCAAGATTTCTCATTAATGACACCCAAATCAATACAGCACAAGTCAGGTCAATCCTGACCAGTTGAGGACATGCATATGCCAAGGGTTAATTGATATAGAGGAGAACGCACAGATGATACAATGTCAGGTTATGAAGCAAAACAAATCCACAAAGAAGTAGATAATGCATATTTCAACATTTCAGCAGTTCAACCTGCTAAACACTTCCTCAGTAAACACAGTTCCTTTAGCAGGATAATAATATTCAAACTGCTTATTTGGTCCAACAGTCTGACCTCACGACTGTTTCGCTACTGAAAAGCACACAATGGCACCACAAAGCACAAGACAGCACACACATCTGTCAGACATGCTGCTGCACAACCAAGGGCCGAGAGAGGTAAGGCTTACCTTCTACAGGGGGTGAAGGGAGAAAGAAACAGTAAAAAGAAAGGAAGAACCACATAAATACAAATGTTCAACTGCACATACCAACTGAGACCAACAACAACAACAACAAAAAAAAGGTGTCAACATAAGAAAAAGTCGCACAAGAAAGAGCCATTTGGAGAGTGATGGGACAAGAAAGAAGACAAACGTGCAGGAAAAATAAAATATCCCAACGTATTAACCAGCTACATAGAGGCAGAGAGAAAGCAGGTATACTTTAATTACCAAATGTAGGTAAACTTAAAACATATCAAAAAGCATTTTTCACACCTGTCAACCTTGATATAAGGTCATCCTGATGAAACAAAGCGCATGCCTTGGTAAAGGTATACTATGCAGGATTTTCCTAAAAAAGGATTTTCCCTCTCAAGCAGTGGGTGTGTAGCCCCCAGGCCAATAACAGCGTGCAGGTGTGAGGTCGGCCCTCGTAGTGTAATGACCAGGTTACATTGCTGTCTCCGTCTCTCTCCTCTCCTCCGCTCCGTCTCTGTGTCATGGATGTATAAAGAGCTGCAGGTCTGTGCGTCTGCTTGACCGAGGGCAGGGCTGAGCTACACACACGCAGAGCAGGGGCAGGGAGGCCACAGTGGTCAGGATGAAGCTCTGCATTCACACAAAATCTGGCAATGCGGCACCTTCCCGCAGGGTTGTGCGCATGTTTTTTTGTGCTTCAGAACGTAACCACCATGAAACAATCAGAATATAACATTTTATTTATCTGATTCACGGCTTTGTTCTCGCCAGCGCCGCGTGCTCTCTTCATTCACTCTCTAGCTTGATCTCTCTCTCGCTCAGGACGAGGGGCCAACTTTGAATGCTGTATGTTTGCAAACCCCAATTGACAAATCCTGCATAGTATACCTTTAAGGACGGGGAAAAATACACCAAATGAGAAAAACATCACTTCATATTCCCTCCAGTCTGCAGCTTCCTGCCAAAGGCGTTCTTGGAGCGTGTGAGAGCACAGTGGGTAGCAGACAAAAATTCAATATTGGCTCATAAAAACACAGCTTCCAGTTCTTATCTTTAATGTGCAAAAACTGGTTAAACACTCTGAGCAGCAGAAACAGCAAAAGCCAGTCTCTTTTTCCTCAAGTATATTTATAGTAACAGGGTGTGCATGTGAGTTTGATGGCCATAGACAAACTTAAGGTAAAAGCATGTCATTTATGGTCTGTACCTTGTTGGCCCAGGCATCCTCATCCCAGGACGTAAGCTGCAGCACTCTAATGATCTCGTTTATCTCGGCACTCATCTTCTCAAAAGTGAAGTTACGGTTCTTCAAGGCCTCCTCCACTCCCTGGCTGCCAGATGTCTTGGTTGTCACAAATATTTTGATACCTGAGATACAAAACAGAACTTACGATAAACAATACCATTTTTCCACTCAATGACCTGAACTACATCGTGTGGGCCAGCACCTGAGAGAAAAACATGAACAAAAACTGAAACGTGCGATGTGTAGGTAGGGTGTGATTACCTGAGATGAGGATGGGCAGCAGCTCTTTGACTGTGTTCATGGAGTTGACGAGCATCACACGGTGCTCCTGGTGTGTCAGCTCCTGCTGTCGCTCATCTATCATCTTTGCCATCTTTGTCATTCCTGGACACAACAAACTCAATTACTCAATTAACACACTTTAAGTGTAATGACTGATGACAATATTATCAAAGGAGTTTTAGAGAATGTACTCATGAGGGGGAGCATATACAGTAATCCTTCAACTAATATGAAAACATAACACTTGAAATTGGAGATTCAATGTGACAGGGATAATTCTTCAGAATGCTTACACTGCAAAAACAAAACGTTTACTCCAGCACATACAGGCTGAAAATGTCAAGCAGGACAGCAAAATCTCTGAGATACTGTCAAATGAAGACCTCAGCAAAGAAAATCTTTCCACCATTGTATCAGCAGACTGACCTGGTCCCAGATTCTTTGTGTACGTGATCAAGTCCTCCATGGACTCCACCACCTCTGCCACGGTCAGGTACTCCAGGATGCCTTTGCACACACGGATTATTTTGCGGACCTATGATAATGACAGGATAAAAATGTCAACAAAAGCAAAAACAATTTCCATCCTCAGAGCACAGTGATTATGCAAACACAGTCCACCCCACTCCCCATTCACATTCCCTCTAATTACACTCTGATAATGCTGCCTAGTGACATTCCAGCCTCTTTGTCCCGATTCACTCCTGCTCTATGTGGACTGCTGGAGTCACCACAAACACTACACAGAGTGATCCCTGAGCGGCATTGGAAAACATGATGGCACCGCTGACTGATGACTCCTGCTGAGTCCTGCTGACTGCTGCAGACAGCGCTGGGACGCCTGATGCCTGCTGACCGCTGATGTGCGACTTTTTTATTTTACCCTCCATCCCTGAGAGGAAAAGAAGGATGGGCCTGATAGATGATACTCCTGCATGGTTCAAAGTCCAGGGAGTGTTTGTGTAAGAAGTATGGAGAGTTCTAAAGACATGAGAGCCATATTTATCTACCTCTCTGTCATCTTTATAGACATTACAGCACCCTGCAGGGTAGCAGGACTAGATACTGTCCTTATACCAGAGGAGCCTCAGTCCTCTGTGACAGCAGGCGTCTGCCATGCTTAAGTGTCCATTAACAAGACATTGAAGCCCTTCAGCTCAGCTGCTGCTCAGTGAAAATCAATGATACGACATTTAACACAGTTATAGGCTACATTAGCCATGTTCTCCCCATTTCTCAGCATCTGTTGTCAGTCTTCCTCACTATCCCCACAAGTTGCTTTAACTTCTATGATACAGATACAGCGATACAATATCTATTAGACTCTGCCCAAAATTGGATTTTTGAGGCTGATTTTATTATGATTTGAGTATAATAAAAATCTGGTACAACATATCAGCTGATAACATACAGCTAAGCCCATAGCCAACCAAATTTGGTTCTTGAAGAGTTATGATAAGGATATGTCTGGAGCGGGAACAAAAACAAACTTTAGTATAAAGGATAAAATTAACAATTAATATAAAAGTAAAACACTGGAAATTAATTTATAAATATACATGTAAATTGTGCATTTTGTGTATGAATTGCTGCAATTTAGCGCACTGCAATTTCTTTTTGCAGGTTCAAATATCTCTAACGGGGCAGCTGAATTAAAATTTTGTTTAATCTTATCACACATTCTGTTTCCTGCTGTCATTTATGTGTTTAACGAGCCAAACCGCAAAGAAGTAGATGCTATATTAAGATATTTTCCTCTTCCTGTCATCTGAAACATCAAGTAAATATCAGGCCTGTACAGGAAAAAAGTAAACAGTAGTAAACTCACGCAGGATTTTACTCTAACAAGACACAGAGACACTGTCAGTTGCCACAATAAACCATCATTAACTTCACTTCAAGTTAGGGATACAACCACATCCTTCAAGATGCAGGAAATCACTACGTAGATGAGGTGTGCTAGAATACAATGGCCCACTGAAACTTTTAACATCTAGCTGTGTCACAAGATATAGGAAATAAATGAAAAAAAAGAAAGAAAGAATGAATGAATGAATGAATACCTCTGCCTCATCGAAGGTCAGGAGCAGGTCTGAGGTTCCAGAGAGGATGCCTCGGGAGCCATCAATGAGGTAATCCCGAGCAGGAACAGAGTATGGATCAGCTTTCAGCATGGACGCAGCCTGCACCAGCTTAGTGCATGCATTCTCCACTCTGTGGACAAGAAGAAGATGCTTGTTTTGAAGCCCAGTAAAAAACAAACAAACAAAAAAAAATCCTCAAAACAAGTCATGCTGATGGAAAGAAGCCCTTCAAAAGCCAGATGAACATTATGCATGGAAACGGCAAATTGTCTGCAGCAAAAACAGATGGACGCTTTAAGAGTACAGCTAGCCATAACATATAGTGACCGCTGTCTAAACATAACTTTGTTTTATTTCCTGCTGTCAATGCTTTTCATCACATTTTAAGCACATACCAATGTGAAAGCTGATGTCATCTAAATCCAATATTAAATTCTTTCATATAATCTTCCACACAGGGTTTAAATTGGGAATTAGGAAGGAGGTAATGACACCTATGTCAATGCCTAAAAGCACAAATCTTCACACATTTAAATATGAATTTATGAATTTCAAATAAATGAATCTGATTACATTTGACTGTAACTGAAGCTCGTTCTAAATCAAAACAACCAAGAAATGACTAGAATGATTTAACAAAAAAATTATCTATCAAAACTAACACAGCAGTGTTAGCATCTGCAGAGCGTTAACTCACAGCACCATGTGAAAAACATAGTTGTACTCTTACTCATCCTAACACTATGGTTAGTAATTTCCTCCCTGTACCACAAGCTATTTGTGTGTACAAAACTGACAACTTGTATTTATACCAAAAATGTTCACAAGCTACAGCACGGCTTGCATGATGTGACTAATTATAAAATATCTGTGTTCATAAACTCTGTTCTACACTAAGCAAATTATGTTTAACAGAATCAATGGCAATTTTGTTCCTAGTTCCTATTGAGCAAATGTCTCCTCTAAAAAGCAGGTGTTTTGCCATGAAGCAAACTGATGGTTGAAAGGGGTACAATATACTTTTTTGTACTTTTAGTCCATTATTTGATGATATTTAAAGGGATTTACAGACTTATTCAGGGAAGTATTGAAGCATGAAAACATGATGATTTCACAAAGTATGCTGTGTCTGTGTTGTGGTGTTGTCACTTCCCTGAAGAGAGATTGTATGATTGATTCTCAACCTTGGGAATAGTAGTTTGACAAAAAAATTCTTAAGTAGATTTCTTTTATCCGCTCACAAAAATAGGGTGAAAGCTCCAAAATAAACCTTGAGTTAGGATTGTCCTAGGATTTTTTGTCAAAAAAGACATTTCATTTAATGTTAATTCTTGAGTGAGCAGGACCTTGTTAAAAATGAGGCATACTTCACACCTCTTTTTATTTCTATGGTTACGGGTCTAGGGATAGAGGCTGCACAGAATGTAAAGCTCTATGAGTTAAACTCATGATTTGCAATTTTGGGATATATACATATAATTGGCTTAACTTTGATTTCATGCACATCTGCAGCATGAGTAACCAGTTCGTGACAGAGAAGTTAACTTGCATACAGGATGTGCTTTGAATCTTAGGAGGTGGGGCTCAACTCTGGCTGGCTCTGGTCCAATTTAACCCCTGCTTCCACAGAAATGTAAATGATTGATAATGGCCACCTGGGTGTGTGTGTGTGATGCACTCAGTGAACTCCAGAGCACCAAAAACTGCAGGCACAGTCCTTTGATTCAGTGTTATACATGCCACCTGCATAGTATCATAACAGCCACATTACACATAGAAACAGGCAACAAGCCAAGGACCGACACATGTTCCAGTTCCCACAGTATACTGACTTCCTACTATTGCAACAGGGTAACATTATTTTCAACATTTTAGGCGTGACATCGAGGCTGATGTGTGTGTGTGTGTGTGTGTGTGTGTGTGTGTGTGTCTGTGCAGAGCCATATAGCAGTGTCCTTCAGCGTGCACTAGAAAGAAACAGCCATGCATTAACCGGACCCCGACAGACACTATATTTAGTGAAGGAGGCACATTCCAGCACATGTGCTGATGGATGACGACAGGGTGACGATGTGACTTCGAGGCGCCAAATGTGTTGAGCTTGACGACCTGTGCCTGCCAATGCGTTTCATCCCTGACCTTGGGGGGCTCCCAGGTCCTGCCTCTCCCTCCCTCGGCTGTAGTCTCTCATTTAATAAGGATTGGTGAGAGACTGTGATTCATACAGACAGCAGCTGAGCACAATTTAATGATTAAGCTGATGTGGAGTCTGCCAGGGACACTGATTAAATATATAGATCTCTCCTTTTCTACATTAATATCTGAACGTTTTTTCATGTTTTAACATAAATCAAAAGCAGCAGCAGCAGCTAGTGGCTCTTATGGACATGTATGAGGACAAGGAACTCCTCCCTGGGCAGAAAAAGTATTTATGTTACACCAGGCCAAGAGTCTGAGGCACTTAACATGCCATGTCTGACCTTTGCTTGGGCACAACCAGCCATTACTGCAACAGATAAAGAGAGAAAGAGAGCCAAAGAGAGGCTAGTGGGTTCCACTTACTGAAAGAATTATATCATCTAAGTTTGTCACTGTATCAATTTACAGGTTTGAAAAGAGACCCGTCTGTGCTTACTTGATAAAAGCTGGTGGCATGTCCCTTTTCATAATCTGGTCCTCTGTGGTTTGTACAGTATCCTTCCCCACCTGGAAAACAAAGATTTTTTATGAGCAAAAATCAATCAACTGTGATTTAATGGAACAAAACATTTCAGAGGAAGGATTTACCACATTTCATCTCACTCTCACTGCGAGACAATGAAAGGGGGGAGGGGGGCCTGTCCCAACATGCATTGTACAAAGTTCTGGGAGGACACCCTGTACAGATCACAGGTTCATACAGTACAGTGTCAACACAGATGTTGTACAAACACAATCACTTTCATACAACAATTTAGAGTAGTGGGCAGACTAGAGGAGGGAACTGTGGCAGGTAATCCGGGTGAACATGGTGAGATCATGGAAACACAGAAACAAAGAGCTGGGATCAAACTATGGAACTTTTTGGCTGCCAAAACACTGTATGTGGTTTTAGATAGATACATGATTATATTTGGGATATCTTTGCCTTTTTAAATCTGGATTTGATTTGGACATTGTGATCACATGCTGCATATTTTGGCTAAGTGTGTCGCCAAGACGTGCCATGTGCTGATTTCAGTCAACTGCATATATGTTATTATATTCTTCAATACTGTAGATTGTTGGCTAAATGCTGATTTAGTTGACTCCAACGTTTAACGATGTCCAACATTATAAAGTCTTTGAATGTCTCATCAGAGCATTACCTGTTGACAGCATTAGTGTATAACATCGCCACAGAAAATACACCTTTCTGATAGGCTGGGCAGGGTCAGTTAAAATTGTGTAACAGTTGTATAACTCAAATATAGTATATAGACAGTCTGTCTGACCACAGTTCTAAATTAGTGCACAAGGTTAAACTGCAGTAATGCTTCAGACTACCTCAGGTCATTCTAATTCAACCATGGGCTAAATTGAAAACAAACCAGCTTTAAAGCACAGCTTCTCTTTCTTTGCTTTGATAAGTCCCCCCTCGTTTGTGAGAGCAGTTAGCAGTCGGTGGTCAGAGCTAGCTTGTCTGACCTGGTTAGCTTGACTTTTAGGTCATCCTTCTTCTCCTTAAAGTGTTTTTCCAATGCGTTTGGTCACAGTAGCTCTCGATGGCATAATTTACTCGGGCTCAAGGTGCAAATATAAATAATAATACAAATATAAGGTGACGCTGATTATAAGACGACCTTGCATTTATAAGACTGCCTTAGTTTACTTAGTTTTTCAAGTGTTTTACTACAAGTTTACTACTCAGTTTAAACAAACCTCTTTATTAGATAGCATTACAGAAGAAGCAATGCTTCACCTTAAAACTGTTTTTTTTCTTTTTATTGGAAGATACTAAATGTCCCTCCTTTAATAATGAAAAACCAATTAGCTATCATATTTTAAAACTGGTAATGTGGCACCAGGGGGGGTCAAACAGACTCCAGTGGAGACAGGAGACACCCACCACCCAAATGACTAGTTCATCAGTCATGAGGATTTTGTATCAGTCAACACTTAAAGCTCCAGCTTTACATTTCAGAGGAGTTGCAGACTTGTACTGGCTCAGTAATGTTTAAATTTTAGTTCCCAAGATTTTATGCAAATTGCGCACACATTTTATGCATCAATAGCATGTCAAATGCATGAGTAAAAACACTTTTATAACAACTTTCCCCCTAAGGGAGTTTCCCCTCTAACAGGGTTTTGTCTTTAATCATACAGTTTTCCAGATCAATGTCCTGTTACGTGTACAGCGGACCATTATTTCAACGAGGCAGCTGCTGGGGGGACGCCAGGCCCAGGCAGTTATAATGCGTAAAGCAGCTGAACGCCTCCTCTCCTTCAAATTCCAAAATGACTCATCTCCCCCACCATGACCTCAGCTCTGTTGGGAGACACAACTCACCCCTGTCGAGCTGCCATGGGTGAGGGATTGCACGCGTTCATACTGTGACACAATCACGCCGACAGGGTTAGATGAGCTGCATCATTGCCCAACAGGGAGATGTAAGACCCTCTCTTTTATGTTTTACATTATTATTATAACAGATATAAACTACATGAATGATCACCTCACTGTCACACATGCTGAACTTGCTGCACAATCTTGGACCTGTTAAGTGACAGGCTAGAAGCTAGCCAAAGTTTAGTTTATATACAACAACAGAAATGATACAAGTGCTGAATGATTGGTTGACTGGCATGTTTTATTTTATTTTAACAATTATGTAAAACTGTTTGGTAAACTACCATATTTTCCTCAAATAGTGGCCGAGGCCTTTATTTACCTCAACTGCAGAGGGTACCAGGCTTTTATAGGAAGGAGGCTTATATTAGAGAGAGAGCCTTTATTTCTATCTTCCTCCGTTTGAGTATATTTGCTCATATTTTAGTATCGTTTGCTCTGCTAAATTTTTGTTACTGCATTACCGGTAATCCACGTACTCCAACGTGCGGAATAATTCTAGTGCTTGAGTTCCACCGAGAACGTTTTGGCAGTGCACCACTTAGCTGTAGCGGGTAGCATGCTGGTGGATATATGCTTGCTAGCTTAGCCAAATTACCCTGGTTAACCTGGACACCCGTGCCCATGTAGTGTTGCTGCTATCATTATTATTAAAATATGCACTGTTATCACGTCTCCTCTGTCCCCCTCTCCTCTCTGTGACAGTCAGCTAGATCGCTATGCATGTACTCATAGAACTGGAGTTACATCCAGATAGCTACTATTTATGCTTAACTGGCATGCACTATTATATAACAGGCACCAGGAGTTTTTTTTTTTTTACCCAGCCTGTTTTTGGGGCAGGCCTTTATTTGTTTGTGCCGACCACGCCCCCCCGGCCATTATCAGAGACCTGGCTTTTAATCGACTACCATCTTTTATTTGAGGAAAGACGATAACTAGGTCCACCTTCTCAAATGTAAAAATGTATTGTTTTATATAGTTTCAAATTGATTGTCTTTAGGATTTTAGACCATCAGTCAGACAAAACCAATTTGAAGATGAGAGGCTCTCAATTTTCTGATATTTTATAGAAAATTAAATTAATCAGTTAATCAAAAACTAATCAAGCAGCCCTCCTGGAAAACGATAAAGTTGTTTATGTTTATATTTTGGTTATCTGTGATGTAGCCTTGATACTGTGGTGAGCAATCCCAGAGTGTGTCGATGTGTCCTGCTACAGGCAGTAGCAGAGCCATTCCAGATGGTTGACGTGGAGGCTGTAATGGGGCAGAGCAGGCATGCATCTCCTCAATCGCTTTTCACTGGACCAGAGGGACTCTGAGTAACTGAAGGATTATAAATTAGGGCCAAAGGTTGTGCTAAACTCAAACTGGAGCTTAGCAGAGGCGGTTCATCCCAGAACCAAGTGGCAGCATACATATGCCAAACTGACTTTCCACCTATGAGTAACTCTGTACAAACGCCAACAACAACTAAAGCTTGGCCCGTTCAGCTAAAGGGCAGCAGGGCTACAGATAAGGATATAGGGTACTGACATAGACATATGTGAGGGGGAGGGAAGTAACAAAGACCTTACAGCCATGTCAACACTACATAAAACAGTAACCTGCTTGTAGGAGCTAATACCGCTCTCCTGCCTCAGACCTTCTAACATACAGGCCAAACAAAACGCACGTTTTAAACCAATGTTTTTGTTTTAGATATGACATTTTCCGCAGCTCTGTGTTGGTGTTTTTTTTTTTAGTTGCTGTACTTGCTGTACTGTGTGGTTATCTTAACTTTTTTTGTCTGTCTTAGGGAGGCTGTTTTGTCTCATCTGTATCATGTTACATCATATTTCCATTTGTTGAACAACAGTAAAAATAGCTGATAATAATTATAACCAGTTTACCACTAACGTCCTTCATCAAGTACTAATTACAATTTGCTAGTTATTCTCTTGCCTCTGGGTTTTTTGATTGTTGGTTGGGCAAGATAAGTCATTTTAAGACACCACTTTGGAGCTTGTGACATTGTCATATTTTTGACATTTTATAGATGAAATAACTCAATAAATAAACACTATTTTTTATAGATCAATTTATAATGAAAACATCAACCTTTCCCAAGGTACTGATCTGCAGTTCTGATTGAAAAAATCTGAATTGTTAACAAAAACACTAAGATTTATATGAGATGAAGTCAAGTTCAGACATGACCTAAACTGAACAGAGGAGGGAAGAAAGATTGACTACACTATAGGCCAACAACGTGGAGGCCAAGAGCTGTGTGTGTGCTGCATTTAACGAGCGCTGAGTCATATTCCCCTTAAAGCATCGTGCAGGAGTGTCTGAAACCAAGCAGAGTCTCGCCTCTTGATATTGCAGTATTTAACAGGTCATTGCTGTCATCCTCTTCATCCACCCTCCGGAGCCTCTTCGTGCTGTTTAAAGTTCAAAAACAGTCCGCAGCCCAAAAGAGATCCAAACAATTCCCTGTAAAAATAGAACTGTGACACAAGTTTGTAACTGCTGTTGTCAAGCAGCCTCCCTTTCTTCGCTATATTGAGCCTCCGTCCAGTTTTTAGACCACATACTTATTATACCAACACTGACCAAGCTCAAAATTAGGACTGCAATTTCAGATCGTTTTACCTGTTGATTAATCTGTTGATTATTTCTGTTCAACTGATTATGTTTACTATGTAGCATTTCAGAAAATAGTAAAAACGGCCATCATATGGTCCCAGAGAGAAGGTGATCTCTTCAAATTGTTTTATCTGAACTCTCCAGAACCCAAAGACAGTCAGTTTACAATAACATGAAACAGCAACTGTTTCTGCTTAATGAAAGACTTAATTGATTTTTAATTTAAAAAACTGTCGACTAATTGATTACTCTAATCAACTCAACATTTCAACTCTTTAAAAATGTTTTTGCCTTGAATAGTTGATAGTGAAGATAGTGAAGACTGGAAACATGGCAGAGAGAAAAAAATGACTTAAGGACACCCAGTTTCAACTCATTCTTAATCAGGCCTGAGGCCCACGACCAACCACAACACAAATATCCTGTTCCTTGAATAGATTTTGGCAAACCGCAGGAAGGGCAGTTGTTCACTTCCACCTTCTTTTTAAAACCTTTCACTGATTCAGTGTCATCTTCTTCCAAGTTGTCACATACCACGCTACTGTTTGACAGTCTCATTTACCATTTATGTCTGGAGTGGAAACACTGACACTCCTTTTTACCATCCAAGAGCGCAGTGTGGAAATCGTGTGTTGTGAAGTAGCTTGATAAAGTGGCTGCTCCTTTAGAACAGACCCGGCTTTGTTGACAACAGCCCATCGCTCTGCCGGGAGAAGAAAGGCCACTCTGAAAGCCTCAAGGCTGCCAAGACAGAGCCCGCCTTTCACATGTTGTGTAGCTTTAGCACAATGCTGTGTTAGTCATGGTGACCACAAAGATCTATGATGGCAAAATTCTGGCAAGCACCGTCACCGCTGCCCTTAGCAATGGCCTACAAATAAACTTCCTCAAAGAGCAACTCAGTCACCAGTTCCTACTATAAGTGACTTTGCACTGCAATCTGATAAGACATGCTCACACAAATTGATGGCAAAGCACTCCATTAGCTACCCTTGATCAATAGTCTCAAGACCAGCAAGTGCTGCATTCTGAGATATCAAATGGCTTTTGACTAATAATGACTCAGAGGGGCAGCAGAGAGGTTGCACTGAAGGTCAACGCCTTTATCATGCATCTGTCAAGTGGTGTCAAACATGGTTTATTCATTTGGTTCAGGAAGTAGCTACACATGGGGTATCCAAGGCGATGAAAGTCACAAATCAAATGGTCTGCTCGGCCGTGGCAAAACAGACCCTGGAGCCAAAGAGAATATATCACAACTATCTATCTCATGTTACAGGAGCTTAGCAGCTCGTACAGTGTTACTAGGGAGCGGCACTCATCAGTGTGAATCTTCCTCTTAAAAAGAAGAGTGAGTAAGTACAAGGCTAGGCATGGATGAGCTGTCATTTTCAGTCGGAACAAGGATTGCTACAAGAACAGAAATAACAGATTACTTTTATTGCATTTACTGAGGCTTGGGGAGGAAGGGGGGGTGGGGGGGGTCACATCCAGGCATCCAATGGGGTGATTCAATGGACTACAAACACAATGGATCTAAATCCTTCAGTGCATTGTAGAGCAATGACTTTGTATTGCGCGTATTAAACAGTTATTTGAAAATGTGAAAAATGAATGATTTGATCTTTCAAGAAAATTCATAGGCATGATCGATTTCTGTCCAACTGTGTACTGCTACTTATTACTGAGAACTGCCACTTTTCAGGGCTTTCGCGCATTAAAACGACAAACCCCGAAGGTCACATCAGCTGTCGCTAATTAACGTTAATGCCATGAGTAACTTGATGACAGGCCAAAGCAAAACTTTGCTGTCAGGTTTGTGTGCTCTCTGTAAGTTGGATTGAACATTCATTCTTATCAATAATTTAAGCTTATCAACTTTATCGTTTTGAACCAGGACCTTTAGTGTATTTGGACCAAGTTGCTTGTGAAAAAATAAGGTGTGCTAAAGCCATAATTCTTATGCATGCATGTATTGGGTCCCTTTTTATTCCAATTCAAGCTCAGGATAAAGATTAGAGTGTTTGCAGAGTTTGCATGAGTCACCTGTTAGGTTGTCACTGAGGTGAGGCAGCAGAGGCACATCACTTCTACATTGTGGTCAAAGATAAGGCTACATGGGATACATTTGTACAAAATACATCTTCATTAGAACTAGATTTTTATTTTCTAAGTTGCAGCCCTAGTGCATTGTATCCTTTGTCATGGTCTGCAGCCATAAACATCTCATTGCTCAGGGAGAGGGGTTTCCCTTTGTTGGCTCAGACTCCCTTTCCTGAGTGCCGACAGCTGCAGGGTCTTCCTGACTTGGCTTTTAGCATTTCCTCATAATGCAACACTCCTGTGTCCTCCTGTCCTGACAAATTTTCATCTGACTGATGAAGAAAATGGACTACAGGTGCATAATGAATCTATAACACAGCAATGCATTTATGTGTAGACTCTTTACAGAACATCTCTGGTCCTTGTATTGTTGCCAAGATGTCAGAATGTCAGCAGCCTGAAATTATTTCCTTTGATAAATTGCAGGAAACCTGAATACCAGGTAATAGGAAGTGTTTATTTTGTATGCCTTTAAAGCACTTTAGTTAATAAACACATTTGTTTCCCATCTGTAAAGGAATGAAGTAGTTGATTGAAATGACAGTTGAAGACATCATCAAATACTGATCTAACCATAGTTTAGTATTTAAACTCCTCAAATGCTTCCTTATTTTGCTTTTACTGTACTTCTCTGTAAAGTTTAAGTTGTTAAGCACTTCCAAGTGTGTTCCTGCAGAATGACTGAAATTATGTCATTTTTTTTACACAACACAAAGACTGCCGTTGAGCCCAACTTCCTTTGAAGCACAAATTGCGTAAAGCACGGTGGTATTTTCAAACCTCAGCAACACTACAGAAGATGGTAACTTTTAAAAAAAAACTTTAAAAAAAAAAAAACTCTACAGCCCCTGAGTGATCTGCATACAGGAGCATCTCTGCAAGTCATGTGAGCCTTGTGATCTGTGCAAACAGGAAGACAAACACTTACAACTTTATCCGCTCCAGGACCCTACATCACTGGCATTCTTTTCATTATCCCATGCCTATAAAAAGGAGCTATAAAAATAATGAAGTACAACAGGCCTGAAATAAAAAAGGGCCTGTGTAGTCAACTCAGAAGAATGACTGCTGACACAGAGACGAATGTTGTTCTTCCATTTACACCAGTAGAAAAATATTTCTACTTTCTAGTCACTTAATATACAATATAAACATCAAATCTATTCCATAATGTGTCCTAAGTGGCTCATCTTTGTATATTTAGCAGGGATGTGAAAGCACAGCAAAGATAAATTTAGTTTCATTATGATTCAAACTTTTTAGCACCACAACCTCAATTTGACCCTTTAAACTGACAGATATGAGACAAAATTAAAATAATCTCCCAAGCATCACAGATGCATACACAGGAAATGGTTCTTTATACATGGTTTCCCCCGGACTATTTTGAGACAAATGTGGCAAAGTTTGGAGAACGTGCGTGGTGCAGCGTACACAGTTTGCATGTGTATCTTAGTAAAAAACATGATTTGACAGATGAAAGTGTCCATAGGGATTTAAATTTTATACCAAGATGGAACAAATTGATATTATCACAATACTTGGGTGCCAATTCAATTCAGAATCGATTGAATGAATAGAAAAGGGGGCACTATTGTCAGTTTCTTGCTCCAGTATACTGTGTGCCAAACCATTCACTGGTGTCCTTAGTCCAGTGAAATATAATATGAAACATAACTGGCAGATAAGATAAATAAAAAAGTTAACTGCATCAATTAATTAATTAATTAATTTGAAAGCATCTTACAGTCTCCTGTCTGTATGAGAATAATAAACTGAGGGGGGAGTGCTCCACTGTGTTATTAACGTCATGTCTCTAGCAGTGGAGAGCAGCCTCTCTGCTGCACCGTTAGCTCCGGGGAAAGACATCACTGTCCAACATGCTGAGCGGGTGCAGAGCTTCTGAGGTGAAAGACTGAGAAGTTATTTTCTTCACCTCAGAGTTGGTTTAAGTTGTTTAATGCTGCAGTGTGCGTTAGTCAGCCAGTCTCGTTTGTTACTGCTGATCGCTGCTCCACCCCACTAACATTAGTCTCTGAGCGACGGCGTAGAAAGTTCACAATATACTTCACATTCGTCTCACAAAGGTAAATATTTAGTCATTAAATCAAAAAATGCTTGCAAACGCTGCATTTTTTGAAGATGAACTACAAGATAACTCTAGCATATGTGCTGTAGACTATCCGGGGGCTGCACTGCCCTCACAGTTGTGTTCTGCCTTTTTTGTTTAATCAACATCACATGTCAGAATTTTCAACAAAGGCGGCGGCCAGTAATGCAAAGGCAGCCCACCTTTGAGTTAGATAGGCAGGGAAAACCCTTTTTACATATATATATAGCTCTATTTTTTTTAGCCCTGCCACCACGTTAGTTATTACTGTGATCTTCTGTAATTGTTGCGCAAGACATTTGAGAAATAACACAAGACTTGCTTATTGCACAAGGCATTTCTGACACACATTTTTTGCATAAGCAATGAATACATCATGTCTCAAACTGTTCCGAACACACTATTTACCCGCAAGTTCACTGAGTGCAGTTAGACATGACCTGCTGAACAAAAATTACAAACTTCAAGCTGCATTATGGGTGAAAAACAGATTATCACAGATACAGAAGACATGAACTGTCTGAACAGTTTTTTCCCACGGACACCTTGTTTATATTATCTTAATAAATATCTCAGTAAAGTTGCTCATTCAAAGGATCAACTCAACCCCCCTCTGAGCAGGGATGCATTCCTGCTTGCTGGGAATTCTTCACATTCCTCACATTCATCTTTAATTGAGGTCTGGTTCATTGTCTCAATCAGAGAACACTGCAGTCAAAGATGCTGAGCACTAGTGAAGGGTCCCAGTTAGACATATTGGACTCACAATGGTTTGTGATCATGCCACACTTAAAATACTGGGTCAGTTTACGTAGGCTGCACTTTTATCTCCAAATGAGATCGGGCCCTTTCACATAAATAATTTAAAGGTCTGAAGATTTACCACAGGGAGTGCAGCAAGGAAGCATTCAACCATATCTTCTCAGACAGGCTTAAGCATCCAAGAGCATTCCTGAAAGCTCATCTTGTTTTTTTCTGTCTGGTATTGGAAAGCAACCTGACACAATCATCAGAATATGTAATTTGAAAAAGTACAAACATTTGTAACCCACTTTCAGTCAGACTTTTCAGGTCTAAAATCCACCTTTATAAACTGTTTAAGCCTCTGGCCTTAAGAGAATAAATGGAGGAGGAAATCTGTGTAACATGTGGTTTCTTGGGCAACACAGAACAATGAGGTAAATTAAAGCTTTCTTTGACACAGCCCCGCCCCGAGAGTGTCTCAAGAAATGCAATTAGACAGTCTCATTCTTTTCCCTTCCAAGGATGATCCTTGACAGTAATTTGCTCTCCAGTTAGATGTTTAGATGTTAGACTCATTTATACTGACTGACTTACAACAGGTGCAAAAACTGACAATGCTACAAGTCATAGTAAACAATAAAATGTGTGTGGGCCAAAAATGGCAACACCTAGACAATGGAATAAGTTTAAAAAAAACATTCCTGTTTCCTGAGAATACCCCATGATCATCAGTAACAAAGAAGTCTAAGATAAGTGCCACATAGTGCGTTTGATTCTTCTTTTGAGCTCTGCAATGTATGACTCACGGGACTGGTGGGACTGAAACCAGAAGAAATTACATCTGATCCCTAACTTCAATGAAATCATAACATTGTCCATGTTGTAATGTTGCTACAGCAACTGGAAAAAATTACAGACTTGTGCGTTCATTTATGCCACTGTCGGAAACATCTGATCGCAATTCAGAATGTCCAGAGTGCCTGAATTATTTCACCCCAAGCTAGCTGAGCTTGCACAGAACTTTTTTTTATACGTCAGGACATGCCGACCAGCACTGCATTCAGATTAAATTAATCAGCAACAATTAATCAACAACCAATCAGAAACAATGTACTGTTCCTATATTTTAAGCTGCATTAATTGATTTTTTAGCCATTTTGGGAGCAAAATAACTTTAGAGCTGAATGACATCCAGCTCTGACATGATTTTCTTACAATGTCGTATCTATAATGTGTTAGCTAACAATTAGCTTTTTACACATTCAGCAGACACAAAGCAACATTAACATCTATTTGGAGTCATGAGTCCACCTGATGAATGCAAGTCCAATATTAACTATCCTTTTAGTTCTGGTTTGGTCTCAAACAACCTCCTCTTCTAAATGTTCTGCTTTCCTCAGCAGCTGGTTGCTGGTACTGGTCAGGAAGCACGTATCAGAGCTGAAAAAAGCTGCCTAACGTTAATTAGATTGGTGGAACTGAGCTGAACACAGTCAATGTGCTATAAAACCCAAATAACAAGCTAAAGGAGGCGAAAAAGCTTTGTGAGAGCAGCCGAGTTGGCAGATAATTCTCTATTGGTTCATCACTGCAAGCAACACCTTTGAATTCATTGTTAGTATAAAAAGCACTATTGCAACGTTTTGATATTTTACTGTGCATACGTTAACTCTTAAAACAAACACTGCAGTATTATTTGGTTGATAGGGTCTTCTGTCAAATGATGACACAAAAAATAAACAACATCCTCTCTAAACACTCACTCCACAGAGGAAGGAAGCCTGGTGGTTGCAGAAATACAGCTAAATAATGCACACAATGAGGTACAGACTCATGGTGTAAGAGTGGGCACAGAGTAAAAACAAAGGAACAGAATGAGCTGAAGTGGCTTGAAATTGACCATAAAATCTACTAAATAAATTGGGGGCGAATGGTAAGCAATCCCCTAAACGAAGCATTCCTTTTCTGACAGGAGACGCCAGAGCAATTGTCCAAATTTATCTCAACTACTACCAGAGACTCTGTGCTTGACCAGGCTGACAGAAGAGAACAACACACAGGCGGTCTTCCCTAATATAGCTTCTATCTCTTGTTTTCTTTAATAGCTACACTATCTAACACGCCACTCCCATATCCTGATTTTCGTTTGTAAGAAACTTGCCATATATTTCGTTTGCGCTTGAGACTAAAATACGAGGAAACAACATTTCCTTGAGTAGTGTCATGATAGCTGTGGTGTGGCCATTATGGTTAGGTTGTTTTAGATTCTAAATATACTTGAAACCAAAGCTACATCTGGTCAAGGGGGTGCATGTAATTTAATGTGTTCAAAAGACAGCCTGGAAATGCATAATTAATAGCCTCAAATACATTTTAATTGCTCTGCGTGAGTTGAGAAACATGATGGGCACCAAGTAGATATGACAATGTATAAGCACTTGCCATATTTTAGTCGAAGCGTTTGGTTCAGTTTGTTTTGTTTTGTTCTTCTCCACGACATGGCTAAATCTGGTGGAAAGTTAAGCCATATGATTAAGGAACAAATGATTACGTTTTAGGTACGGGTGCATCAAAATGATTTCCTAATATGTCATGAAATACTGCACTCACTATGGCCATTTTGATGCAAATTCTGTGTTTACCCACAATTTTTGTCCAATCTTTGCTCAGATTCAGTGACTCTGGGGAGTGAACAATGGAAAAAAAAGACAACAATTTATGTGAGGACAGACGGCTCTACAGACAGAACTTCAATATTCATTATTTACTACAAACGTCTGCTATCACAGCTATAAAAACGCAAGACCAGTTTAAGTATAATGGGGTCACAACTTTTGTTAACAGCTATTAAAATACAGAGTGTGACCATGATAAAAACATTTGCAGAAGCAATAGACCTTTTACACAGTAGTCATCTTGATTTGTCATAGCAGGAAAAGCACCGGTTGAACTGATAACAATGACTCAGTCCCATTCAAGTGTCGAGGACGCCATACTGGTGAACCATCATGCACCATACCAGGGTCATGAATTTGGAAAAACTAAATGGGATCCAGCCATAATTAATATATTAGTTACAGTGAAAAACATCTATATGGCTGGGATTCCTTATCAGATCACACAATCTGATGGGTTGGAGGATGCAGGGTAACACCATGCACAAATGCAAGAACTTCAAATGCAAGTTGTGAAGGCTAGAGGTTTGATAAAGCTCCCCAGCTGTTGTTTCCTCTTTTATTGTAATTCGTCACATTAACAGAGTATTGACAGCTAACTGCTGAAAAATAGCTCATCAATAATCAATAATTCAAATTGTCCTATACAGCAATATAGTCTATATAGGAGGTGTTTATAAGTTTTGGTTGCAAGTGAAATGCAGTGCAATAAACTGTTACACCCCTCTGTATGGTTTAGTGAGCTGAGGTTCCTGAAATCAAAGCAATCTGTATTAGAGGATCATTCATCTTCTAATCCATAGAAATGTTCACAGACAACCAGTGCAGCCGACCTTTCAAATGAACTGGATTGAATGAAAAAGTGTTTCACTGTAGCTACCAGTACCTGGCTCACACACAGCGGCAGTGCCTACGTCAAGATATGGCAGTCAGCTACAGAGGAGGCAGGGCATATTTTCAAGGGGAAAAGGGCGTCACTGCCCTTTGCCCCGAAGCAAAGAACTTTAAGAAACTTGGACATCATGCATACATCTCCCCTGCCATTAAACAAGTAAAACGGCTACGTTCATATAATAGTAAGTGTTGTGTTTAGACGTTCAAGTAAGTTAATTCGAGAGCGGGTGGTGTGGGACAAAGAGCGACAGGTAGCCTACGGCACCCGCCGAGTTTAACCAGACTTTGCCGGATAAAATGTCAAAAAAAAGGGGGGGGATTAAAGTTACTCACTCGAACAAGGTTGCTAACAGCCGCCTGCACGGCAGCCACCGGCGCCGTCAGGTCTGGAATAGCTTTTCCGTCAACTTCACCTTCTTCGTGCATTATCACCAGATGGGATATCTGCTGAGCCACCGGCTCCAGGATACTTTCTATCGTCTTCGTGTGAAACACCGGCATGGTGGCAACTTTTGACTGCTATCCAAGAGAAAAACGAGTATATATCCTACCCACTAAGGCAGTTTTCTCCCGAACTCCTGCTAAAATCACCTAAAACAATCCCGCTAGCTCTTTCCTCCCACAGTTTCACCCTCCTGTGTGAAGACTACACTACTCCCGTGAAACCATCAACGTGAAAAACTCCCTGGCAGAGTGAGCGCGAGCAATCTCAACGTCAACGAACGTGCTCCGCCCCCCGACCAATCACCGAGCGATAAGGCAAGTTCCCTGGCGTCTGATTGGTCGACCGGGGTGCCACTCTGTATCAGCGCCTCCCGCTTCCACACTGACGAGTTTGCTAGAGATCCGAGTGCTCCCTAAATTACGTAATAGATTCTCATGCCCTAAAAAGGGAAATATGTGTCTGTTTGTGAGGAGTAGATTCCAGCCGCTGTGAATTTACTGGTCTGACAAGCTCAGCTTGTGGCATTTCCAATACAGAAACTGGTGCTGTGACTGATTCCTAAATGTGACTATTCCTAAATAAATAGCAAACTGATCACCCCAAATATATCTATAAAAGAAGATCATTAAATATCCTTTTATGGCTATTTTTGTTATCAACTCATCACAGAATACTGTCACAGTCTATAATAACATATATCTCAAGATGCATTAAAATTATAATAACCACCGTGGCAAAATTGCAGCAGTATATAGTATGAGAGTAACCAAACAGAATACAAATCTAAACTCTATATATAGAAAGTTTTTTTTTTTTTTTTTTTAATGAGCAGCATGTGCAGTGAGACATTCCAGCACAGTGAACGCGTAGTGGTGTCACTTTGCCAATTTCAGTGTTTCAACCTAAGAGACTAAATTCCTCAGTCACTTATAATAGATGATGCCAGCCACACACATTTGTTTACAAACCAGGGACAGAGCTTTGTCAAGAGTGCCCCAAGGTAGGCACATTTTTTCAATTCCTTCTCCATCCCAACCTCACATCCTGAAATAACAATATTTGAGGATTGAAAACCAACTGTCAAGTAAACCAGCTAAGGAATTCCCACAGAATCCCAAGAGGGGCTGCAAGGCAGCGGCCCATTGCCTAAAAAGGAAGAGACCAAAAAGAAAGAATCAAGGAAGTTACTCTGTTTGAACCCTTGAGTAAACATACAAGGGGCTGACCTGTTTTCTTTTTATATAAGGGGTTGTTATATCAAATTTCAATGAAAGATAATTATAAAAATTATATTTTGATTCTGATGAGTTATCTCCACTACAGACACCTAATTTCGTCAACCCAACTATTTCATTAAGTAAATATGGCTACAAAGACTAAACTAGTTTCCACATCTCTCCAGTTACTGACAAGGCCATCCTGTGTGTCCATGCTGGAATGTGAGCAGGGCTGATCCAGATGGGTGGCCTACACCTTCCCCTACTGTAGACCTGATAAGACAATCTGATGGGTTGCTGCTGCTACTTGAAGGTCAGATAATGTCCTGACATAGCAGAGAAAGCAGTGTGTGTACTCATGATCACAGATCATGAATTTGTAGTGCACAAAACATTGAGAAAGTAATCTCCTTTCTTGGATTCTTTATGGATGCTAAACATGTCATAACCATTACACCATCAGATGTTTGATGTAATTGTTATTTAATGTACAAACCTGCTGACAGAATTCCCAGATTTTTAATGTAAAGTTAAAATCCTGAGCCCAGTTGTTACTGTTTGGCTACTTGTCTTTATTTTATCTGTTTAAGAGTGAGCAGTGGGTGCCATCCTCTGGTTGAAAGAAAGAAATGCAGTCAGTTCAGTGGAATGGGAGCACAGAAAACATTTTAAAGCCACACCAGTCAATACTTGACGTGAACGGTTTCAGGTTAGGGTCGCTTTTCCGTGTGCAGGAAGGAACTGAAGAATGTGGGCGAACATTATAGTAATCATGATTTAAAAAGTTATACTGCACTCGCTTTTTCCCATGACACAGTGTTTAAAACATGAATACCAAAGCCAGCTGCTGCATCTTTGACTTCATTACACAATGTAATTTCATTACAAAGAAGACAATGCAACCCTGTTTCCTCCAAATGTGTATATGTTTTATTAAGTTTAATAAGTAATCTCCTTAATATATATGATTATGGAAAATATAATTAGGAAATATGACTGCCAGTTCCAATTCAGGAAGAACAAGACTTATTGAGAGGTCATTGTCTTGGCTAGATACTGAAAAAGCCAACACTAAGTTGAAGCATTAAAACTGTGGTGATGAGCTGTGCTTTGTGCACCCACCCAACTACATCTCTATTTTCACTGTTGTATAATTTTGCATTACCTCCAGTTTCACAACCAAATGCCAATCAGCCAATATGTTATCTGTACATCATTATGTTTTTTTTTCCCAAAACATATTAGCGAGTACAAATTAAACCTATCCCTGTAAGTGAATGTGTACATTTTCAAAGCCAACAATGTAAATTAACTCTGAAGAGCTCTAAAAAAAGAAGCACTCAAAAGTATCTGACAGTGTTGGGTGCTTTGTGGACTCAGTGTCTCAGTGACATGCCATGACAGCAGGACTTAGTGACTCAGTGAGTGTGTTCAAGGATATTTCCAGTTTGCAACCTGGATCTTGTTTTGCATGTTTGGCCATTGTTTTTATTATTTATGATGACGCTGCTCTCACAGAGCAAGTAATTTCTGAGGGATGTTGCGATATTGCCTAAATAAAATCCAACAGGTCAAGAACATTTGAAAGTGTGGTCCTGCAATAGATCTGTAAAGAAGTCAGTTTGAAAATGTAGTGTTTGTTATATGGAAGAAGATTAGGAGCATTACTATTATTATTTTATCTATTTATTTTTATACTCTTGTTATTATTTCCTTAACTGTGTTCAATTTATGCAGCACTGGAAAACATTAACTCACTTGAAAATGGTGAGTTTGAATGACAATTTTCTTTCTTGGGTTGGAAAACAAGTCTGCAAATGTGAACTTGATTAAAGCCATTTATGATACATGTGGTGCTATTAGCAACCCCTACTAGCACAGTCCCATAGCAGTTGCTGTTAAACTGTCTGGCACAGTTACATCCAGCTTTTTGTCAGATCCGTGCACAAGAAAATATTAAAAATTTCTATCTTCTCCCCAATAAGAGTAGATGATGCTCTTATTGTGATTGTTCATTTGTTCATTTCATTTTCCTGGGAATCAATTTACTGCTAACCATGCTAGCTGTCTGAGGCTAATGTGTTGCTAATACAATATTCTAAGGTGAAAGTTCCTTTGTTGTTGGGTTAAACTGTTACATGTGTTTCCTAGAATTATTGTGTTATACTTCCTATGGAAACTCAATGTTGATGTTTCACACATTTTCACAGTTGCTTCTAGTAAAAACCTCAAAGGCCAACTGCTGTTTTCAACCTTAACTGAAAGTGTATTTAGCTTGATGCATAGGAGTGGAGCTACACACTAAGCGAGGGCAGAAGAATGAGAGCGTGACGGGCGTGCCAACACCCACATTCGTGGTCTTGAGCATTTAAGTGCATGTTCACGTACTGCCAGGTAGTAAGCAAGTGTGTCCCACGCCTGAAATATAGGCCTACCAACACACACCACACTTAACCCACACTTGATGCTTTCCCTAATACCACTTTGAAGCGATATTCAGAGCCAAGTGTACAGGCATTGTCTACAGACAAGAAATTTATCCAAGATTTTGAGAAATATGCTCAGTTTTTTTTTTTTACTTTCATCGGACTGTGATTATAATACTGTTTGGTTAATCCTATTCCTACTTCAGCAAATCATCTTAGCTCGATCGGGCTATGGACAGTTGGCTGTACTTTATGTATTTGCATCAGTGACCAGATGTCCTTATTAATCAAGAGTGTCCCAGTGAGCTCTGATAAATCTCCACACTCATGTCTTAATGGGCACTTGGACACTGTGGCGGCTACCAGAAATATGTCACACAAGTAGGCACTTGACTACTTGCAAATACCACAAGCATGGGTGTTGGGACGGACCCAATAAATGTGATGTGTATATTTTGTAATATGTTAAGAGGCCACATGAGGGCACTAAAGTCTGCAAACAGAGAGGTCTGTGTGCAGCACCAAATAGAGAAAGTACCATTTAAGATGCTGGTACAATTTCTTTAAGCATTGAAATGTACATGTTTTTAAAGTATGTGAGAATGTGTCTTATTCTGATAAATGTTTTGACTTTTGTTTGATTCTCTGAGGTGATGGAGGGTCTCGGCAGGGGCACGCACTGTAATGCCTGGTGTGGTTACTCCATCACCATATTTTTGTTTGTTTTGTTTTTAGGTTTTTAATGTTTTAACAGTTTTGTAGCATAATGTGTTAGTTTTGGTCAGGCGTTTGTAACAATAATATAGTTCGATTTTATTTGTGATATATTTGGGCAAATTTGTATATACAGTTTTACATTATGAATATTTCTGATAGTAGATGATTCAAAAAGATTAAAGACCTTTTCCGTCACACTGAATATGTGGTCACCTCTCTGATTTAGTGTATTGTGTCATCAGTTGGAAAGACTCAGCAAGAAAGCACCGCTCGAGGTGTCTGACTCAGTACCATTGTCATGTCCTGTGATAACAGCAGTATCAAAAATGTAGAGAGGACTCAACAAAACTACTCTGTGCACTTACTACTCTCATGAAATCTTAATATCACTGGATGATTCTGACATTTTCAGGCAGCACTATAGCCGTGTGCATGTAGCTGACTTCAATGTGACTTTTGTGGTTACATCTGTCAATTGGATGGTAGGTGGGTAGTTATTTTCTGGGACGATGTGCAGGGTTTTTGGGGTAAAGTTGACAAATGGACATATTGCACTTCACTGAGGCTATTTCACACCTTTAAGGAAACAAACCTTAAGCTCCAAGATGCTGTTGTTTTGACTCCACATTTGGATCAAATTAAAAAATTCTAGATGCCCTTGTTACCCCCTGTGCACAACATATTGAAGCATGGCACCAATAGTCCCACCTTGTGGCCATTAATAAAACACCACCATACTACTTATTAAGTGACATATCTCTTAAAATGTAATATTCCATGGCAACCAAATTCTGCAAAGTTGTAGGCCTACAGATGGGGATGCTGAACAAGTCTGTAGCATTTGATACAATTTCACCTGTAGGTGGCGCTACAAGACTTAAAATTTTGCTGCTGGAGCAGCAGCAGTAGCAGCAGCTCTCTACAACAGTGAAGAGTTGGCACATGTCTGCCTGGACAGTGGAGTGGAGTAAGATCTTTCACCCATCTTCATCCAGTAAATCAATAGGTGAGTTCCTTTTTGCTTTGCTTGGTAGCATTGGAAAAATACATTACATTTCCAATCAATTTGAATTGTGCTATATGTACTTCTGTCATGATAATGATTTGGCACCATGCCATCCGATCACATCATCAAACAAAGTTATTTTACCAGTATATATTTTTTCGTTAAGCTTGTGATCTATTCTTTTAGATTCTTTCTGACTTATTAACCAATCTTGATGTTTTGGAGTTTTTGCTCAATTTCTTTCCTGAAGTGAATTTTATAAATGTGAAAAGCATTGGACTTGAATTTGGTTTTGTCTTGCTAACTAGCTACATCTGTACTGTTGCTAAAATAATTTCTCGTTTCAGTGGCAAGTCAACATTTCTGAGAGTGTACAGTGTCCATCCTCCCTGGGGGACTGCTCACCCAGGGGGAACCTCAGGAAGAAGCAGGTGGCTGTGGCTGGCCTTGGGCCTCCACTCTCTCTGAGGAATGCCAGGAAGGCAGCACTCGCTGTGTCTGGTCCTGGTTTTTTTCACTGGTGGAACAGTGTCCATCCTCTTGGGCGACCGCTCACCCAGGGGAAACCCAGAAGGCAGCAGTTCAGTGCAGCTGGTCTGGACTGCTGCTAGTTGGCTCCCCCCTTTTTTCCCCGCCATTTTACCCATTTTCCCAGTAATACATCCCCCCTCCCCATTTTACCCATTTTTTGGGTAATATCCCCCCTTACCCATTTTACGTCTTTAATGGGTAATACCCCCCCCCAACTCCCAAACTCCCAAACTCTCAAACTCTCATGGTGCAGACTATTGTTTGATTTTACCATACTGTTTGTATGCGGATTCTTTTTAATTAATATCTTGGGGTGTTTCAGGCTTTTTTGGGCAATGTTTCAAATCAATAAGCAGAGTTTCTGTCAGGCAATATTGGATTTTCATATGATTTTTGCATCAGTGTGAATGTGAAGAAAACATTCCTGTCTGATTATTTTATCCATAACAGTTTCCCAATAAGATTTTTCAGAAACTATATTATATCCCAATATATCAATATCACAATTTAAAATGATGTATACTGCTAAAATTTGAGTGTGTGCAGAAAATGTAAATGTGTTGACCTATCTTGTATGTGACAAAAGCGATGTCATGCAGCCAATATCGTATAAAAATAATTATGTGAATGGACTGTATGCAAAACAGCAGTCATGTTTCCATCCACAAGACCCCCCAAAACAAAAGAATTAACCTAAGGCAAAATATGTAAGAAATCTACAATAATACCATTGCAAATATTGCACATAGGTGGATGACAGCAGCATAAGCGGAGCGACAGATGCCATGACATGGTCACAAGGAGATCAGCAGGAAAGCTAAAACATCCGACAGTTTTGGCAGCCACATAACTCATGTGGACTAAGCAGAGCCAAGACAAGGTCTCACAATATTCACGTTAGCTCAAGCAGCAAAGACTGAAATTGGCTGGTGAGGTGAAGCAGTGGTCCCCGGCTACTCGGGGGAGAAACAGACCCTTTAGGAAATGTGTCTTGGTCCGAAGCTCCAGGCATCAGGAGAGGAAAAATTCATTTTCAGCAGGTAGCATGGTACAACCATTAATCCCACCACAAAGTCACCCTACGGGAACATGATTTAACTATTGTGTTGGCAGACTAGCTTACTTAGGAAATGTTACAAGGTCAGCAGTGGTAGTATGTATTGAGGAGAGTAACAAGTGTTATAGCAGTTAGCCGCAGCAGCAGTGAAGAAGTTGGCAGGTCCACTGAACGTTACTGGTAAAGCTATGTTATGGAATAGGTTATATCATGTTTTCTGGCTGAAGGCCAACAATAGGCTCTCTTATTGTGAATTCTGGATCACTGTCAGGTGCCATGCCATTGGTCCGATGGACCATTATTCCGAAACCCCAATAGTTCAAAAAACTTCCCATTGGACCGAAAGCTCATTGGTCCAATGACACGTTATCCTGAAAACAAAAGCCCATTGCTCCGAAGGCCTGTTGCTCCAAAAATACACTCTCTCCCTGGAGTTTTTTGCCCTTAATATCTTAATGTATTTTGACGTGCAAACACGAAGATACCATTTACAAAACGCTTGCTTTTTAGTGCATTTAGTGTATCCTGACCCTGAACCAAAAGACAACAGATGTAGCCTGATTGGAACGCCTTACCATATGCCTAACTGCATCCCCAACAAATCCAACAACTCCAGAGTGTGTATTTTGGGCCATCGGGCTAATGGGCTTTTGGTCCAAAGGGAAATTTTTCAAACTATTGGGATTTCGGAATAATGTGCCTTCGGACCAATGGGCAGTCCTCCACTGTCATGGCTTATTCTGACATTTAACTGTTCTGTTCCCCTCAGCTCTACAGGATGTTTTAGTGTGTTTTAGCTAATTGTTTTGGTTTTACAGCCTGCAAAACGCTACCTGCCAAGCACCAAACAGCAAAGACAGTTAAACATAGTGGAGCATTTAGCAGATAAAGAGACAGATATTTCCCTCGGGATTTAGTGAAGATCAAAAACAGAACTAAAAGCACACAGAATATTGGACACAAACATGACTCCAAATGAATGGTAATGTTACTCTGTGACTGTGTGGCTGGTGGATGTGTAAATAGGGAAGTGTTTGCTAGCATGTTCATGTTTCAAATTTATAAAGTGATAATATGTCAATGTTGTGTTTACAGCCTGTGTTCCGTTGCCTCCAGGTGGTCTGAACTGCCCCTTTAAAAGTTTGGCGATTTTGTGAAGGTCACAGCTTGACTGACCACAGATGCCTGGAATCAATCCAGTATACAAAAGCTCCCGCTACACACACAAACACACAAACACACACACACACAAAGATAAGGAAAAAAATATACACTTTCTGACCTTGATAAAACGCAGTGGAGCCAGTTTCACATTAAGCTAAGAAAATGATATCTGGCAAAAATCTATATCGAAACCTGGCTGCTGACTATTAGATGTCTCCAACGCAGTCCTCTGGTCCTCAAAATAAAATATATTTTAATATATAGTACACTAAATCAATACCAACTGTTTAATATTAATTGAAAAAAAATTACATATGGTACAAAGTGCAGCTTTCCTAAACATTTGCCCTGATAAAGATCTAAGTAAACTTGATCAAATCATTTTCTCCATCTTTTTATCGTCATCATCTGATGAAGAGGAGTTTGTTGATTATATTCTTATTCCCTACTCTCTGAACACCTTTTCTCTGTCTTCCCTGGCTTTTCACATCTGCCAGTAGGAAAGTGCCCTCCTCAGCCCTGACTCAGATGGTTTGTGTGTGTATGTTGCTCACTCTCTCCTCCCCTTGCTTCTTTTCTTTTTTTCACTCAAGCTGTCTTACTCTCTCCCTCCTCCTCTCCTCTTACTCTCCCTCCTCACTCTCTCAATCTCTCTCTCCTTTTGATCACTTTGGTCTCTTGCTCCACTCCCTCTCCCTTACTCCTACACGGCTCTGTCACTCACTCACACAGTCATACCAGCGCTCCCTGGGCACCTTCTTCACCATCGGAGATCCTCATCACGACTACGCTCTGCCAGGTGGGCGCACTCCCCGCAGTCACCATTTCCACCCCGGAGAGTTCCACGCTGGCAGCGCAGCCCCTTCCCCGGCTGAGCATCGGGCGGAAGACCCTGGTGGCAGCTGCTGTGGGGGTCATGCTGGTCCTAGTTTTGGTGGTCCTTATCCCTGTGCTGGTCAGCTCCGTTGGCACAGGTGGCATAGATGACAGCGCAAGCCATTATGAGATGCTGGGTACCTGCCGGATGGTTTGTGACCCCTTCCCCAGCACGGGCACAACGGGCACAGGTATGCACGCGGGCACAGATACAGCAACCACAGGCCTACAGGTGGACAACCAGGCAGATCTGAGTGATCACAGCATCGGTCCACCGCTGCCTACTTACAGTGCTCATGGCCCACAAGGGAAACCAGGACGTCCGGGCAAGCCTGGACCCCCAGGACCCCCTGGAGAGCCAGGCCCACCAGGACCTAAGGGACCACCAGGAGATGGTGTGGACATAGTACGGACTGGGATATTAGGTTTAGGGGGTAAAGGGGCAGTTAGCACCACCACCTACAACACCACGCCTCGGGTGGCATTTTACGCAGGACTACGAAACCCTCAAGAAGGTTACGACATTCTACGGTTTGATGACGTGGTGACTAACATTGGTGGTAACTATGAGGGCGCAACGGGCAAGTTCACCTGTAAGATCCCTGGCACCTACTTTTTCATCTACAATGTGCTGATGAGGGGAGGAGATGGCACCAGCATGTGGGCTGACCTGATCAAGAACGGTCTGGTGGGTGACACTTTAAACTCTTCTGACACCTTTTCACTTACTTATGATTTAACGTTGAATTTAACAAATAGCAAAAATCCCAGTTTCTCAAAATACAAATAGTTGAAAATGATCCATTTTCTGACATTATGAGTTATGAACCCTGAATCATACACTGGGATGAACTCACATCAACATGCTCAGGGAACAGTGTAACCAGTGCGCAGGCAGTCTAAATTGAGTAGTCATGCATTCATGTGTGTAGTGATTTTAGGTCTGACTTGGTCTGGTGTTATAGTTCAGTATAATGACAATGCACAGTGGCATGCTGCCAGATTGTGTATCTGTGCATATTACACATCCAATGATGTACACGTTGAAGTGAGTGGAAGGAGTGGAGTGCTATCTCAACTCTGCACACATCAAAACACAGCCTGGGGTAGTGGCTAGTTCAAAGCTGGTGCCCTTTGAAATACAACAAGCTTCATGGAAGTATGATTTGCTAGTATGCGTTATCAGATTGCCTGTCAGGCTCAATATCGAATCATGATATTTGCTACATTCATGGATAATTTTGCAATGTCTTTAAAGCCTTAGGTGATGACACTGATCAAACACCATGTAAATCTGAGCTTCTCCCTGCAAACACCTTGGCCGGGCTGCAACAGGCTGTACAGAGGGTCGACATGATAAAACAAACACCTGTAGATTAACATTCAATCCGGTGCAGTAGCTGTGCCAGAAAAGCTACATTAAAGTGTATAATAAAGCTCATAGTGATCAGTTTTTATGCAGACAGGTGTCATTTTTGAGGCGTTATCTTGATGGATTGCACTGAAGATATGGCACATGGGATGAACTTCAATTTTTTACAGTAATGTGTGTTATTTTTTTTATTTTTTGACATTTTTCCCTGGTTTGAATCGAACCAGGGATGTTGCAGTTACGTGCCGTGCACAGTAACCATTCGGCTATCGGGGCACTCCTAATGTGTGTTATTTTGTCCCTAAGGAACAAAATATGAGAATGGACTACACATCTCTTCAAAAATCTCCACAGAAATATACCTGTTTTACAAATGTATTAGTTATTGCAGGACTATCATATTGATGCCACTAAATTGTATAATGTCGGTATTCATGTTACTCTCTACCCCTATTGTAACTGTAAGCATGATGGATTTCCATGAATAAGGGATACAAACAGGACAAAAAAGGGCACCCCCAACCTTTCCCACTTCTCATACTGATGTTTGCATACGACATCATATCAAATAGTATACAAACATACTATATTGTCATTAACAGAAGACAAATATACTTATTGGAGACACAGTGTGTAAGAAATTGTAGGTAGATGTTTTAATCATGATGATTCACCTGTTGGCTTTCAATCCCGTGCACTCCTGTTTAATGGTCACCAATTAAGAACAAAACATTTATATGAACATAGTTTCAGGCAAACATGCAAATCAACTATAACTGTAAATCACCTACATAATGATAAACTACTGACAGTATATTTAGTTTATTCACAAACATACTGTGGAAAACAAGAAAGGGAAAAAACACGGAGAAATGGATGCTGCCAAAAATGATGACATGATAATGAATTGGAAGCTTGGCAGGCCTTCTTACATTAATATTATAAGAATAAAAGCAACAGCAGTAGCAACAACAACAACATTATTAGTCATTATTATGATAATAATCATTCATTCTGACTGATAATGTATTTGGTTCAGGGGGCACTTCAGGCAGAGTGGTGGTGTTGGGCCACTTTAGCCATTATATTACATGCTCCTGGTTAAAGAGTTAGACATTTATGACATAAAGGAGGATACCATTTACTGTAAATGAAATTGTCAGTCAGTGTTTATATGTCATGCTGCTGCAGAGGGTGGACGAGAAGAGGAAAGGGAGTTTAGGCTGCATCGCCCTCATGTCTCAGAAATCCATCATCATGCTGTCATTCATGGCTCAGCCTCTCCTCTCAGACCCTGCGGCCCCCTGACATACACTATTGTACTCCACTAATTAGAACTCAATGTTCCTATTTTGGTTCTAACTTAGTTTGGAACTTGTCGCCACAATCTGGTTGACGCAGGGATTACACTATTATTGTTGATCTGGTGAAGTTGCAGCGTAACAGCAAACCCGGCAACCCCAGATCTATACTGCTATGCTAAAGCTTACAGGGGATATGTCCTTTATTGGCTAACTGTCTAAGCAAAGCAACTTCTCCCACTCAGTTTTTTTTGCACAGTTCTGGAAAAGGGATTTTGACTTCATGCTCCAGATCTAGCGCCCTCATTTTATGCATCATCAGCCTGTTTTGATACTAATATTCGGGAAACGCCGGATTTTCAGTGCTCCACCCTGAGAAAGGTTGATGTTAAGTGTGGAACATGAGGCAAAGGGATAGCATGCACTGCCATCCTTCCTCAGAGGCAGACTCACTCAAGCCTGACCCTTTCAGTTGAGTCATAAGAGAAAAACAAGATATTCACCACAGGGGACGCACTTGTCAAACAATGTCAAACTTTAGTCCGCACTTCTTGCAAATATTCTTAAAAAAATATATCTTTCATCCACTTACACATCACAAAAAAGTGTGATCACATGTGAGCCAGTGAAACAACAACTCATTTATTGTTTGCTGGCATCAAATTAAGCATTTGTTTCATCCACTTCCTTGATGTCATCTTGATATTATCCTTTTGGCCTTATAATGTATAAGTAATATTTGTATTTTTTGATCTGTTAGTTACGTAATGAATTATAACAATTTCTTCACTTTCTCTCTCCTTGTCTGTGTGCATGTCTTATTTCAGGTCAGGGCCAGTGCCATTGCCCAAGACCAGGACCAGAGTTATGACTACGCCAGCAACAGTGTCATCCTTCATTTGGATGCAGGTGATGAGGTTTTCATAAAACTGGATGGGGGCAAGGCTCACGGGGGCAACAGCAACAAATATAGCACCTTCTCAGGGTTCATCCTCTATGCCGACTGAAGACTGGACAGGACGTGGGCTCAACGGTGAAAGGTCACAGCCAGAAGACATTCACTTCCTGACTTTCACTAGTGAGGTTAATGTTGCTCATAGCCACTGATCCACAGTCAGGTGGTTTTGACACACCACCGTTGTTTAAGAGATTAAAGCTGTGGATCTGTGGTTATGGTAACTATCGGTAACCTCCTCATCCATACGTTCCATTGTATTCAGGGTGCCTATGCCGCTATTCTGACGGACACGAGCCACGTAACGATGACACTCACTGCCATGTGTCATGCCGGGGTGCAGTGACAATTCTGACAGTGCGGATGCCTCACCATCATTTTTGAGCTGTCATTTCAAATTCAAGTCTGGAAATCCAACAGTTGTGGCGACTGCAGTGTTTGTTAATGTGCTGTTTAGATTTATGTTAAGATTATGTTTTTCTCATCCTATATGATAAGATGTTGTCCTTCCATGACTGAGGAGAAATTCGTCAAATATTTGACGCCAAAATGAGACTATGATTGAACGGCAGATATTCTCCCACAATGTATTGTGTCTCAGTGTGATCATTTGGGAAATCATGTCATATTATTCCATTATACTGTATTTGGCATATTGTTAGTGTTTAAACTGTAAATTTGATATTGAATCTTGTCTGAACACAGTTAAAGTAGTGTCAGCACTGCACATACATCCTGTTGTGTGTCTATTAAAAATATATATCTGTGAGATAGTTGTACAATTATATCATGTAATAGTGAGTGTGCTCATTTGTAAACATTTATTTATTTTATTCACGCATGCAGCACCTGTTAAAATCAACAAGCCCTCCAAATGTATGTTTCCAAAAATGAGAGCTGATAAAGAAAAATATCGTGATTTTAAACCAAAATAGCTGTTGTGGGCTTAAGGAACATCTATCTATTGCTGTTGCTTTAACTTTTGTTTGTGAATGTCCATGACTTTTCATTAAAAAAAAAAAGTTTTTTGCATTTCCTCACACATTATCTCGTTAATGTCACCACCTCATCTACTCTGTGATCAGCTGTTCTGATCTCTCATTTTCCAGTGGAACCAGCCTTTCGTCCTGCAAATGTTACACACATAAGAGCCACGCCAGCGCAGCAAGAGGCAATCAAGGCAGAGATGATCACTGGGGGGGAAAAGGGAGAGAAATCACAGCTGTGTTAAATGCCAAATGAAGCAGGGGATGATTGTGTTTCACAATCAAAGGAAAGATGTGTGTTTTCCCCTAATGGGTGTGGAGACGTTGAGATATGGCAGGAGAAAGTCAGGAGACGGGTGTTAGAACATATCATGACAAAGCTTAGATCAATGTAGGAAAGTAATCCAGGGCAAATTAGGCTCCACTGTGACTGCGACACAAGTGTCAGAGACAAGAAAATAGCTTTCGGGCCTAAACTGTAAAAACCAATATACTTCTCTGTTTTATTAAGAGCTTACTTTGATATTATAAAATTCTTTGGACATAATTCGCCTTTGACATGGGCCACTGAGGCTCCATAAGGCTTGAAACGCTAAGTTAAGAGTTCAAGAAACAAAAGTTTTGAGGGTGTCAAGAAATGTAAATATGGAAACCATGTCAAAATTTCACATTTACTCGTTTATTGAAGCTAATAAAATCAAATGTCAGCACAGTGTTACCTCTCGTCAAAATGCCACTTGAAGTTCAATTAAATTCAGCATTTTGTTGTGAGCTGTAAAATGGTATAACAGTTGATTAAAATGTGGGAAAGAGAATGCCACACTATGCAGTGTCAGGGCATCCGGTTTGTTTTAACTTACTCAATGTGGTAAGGGCCAGGAAGCCCTCTGGTCTAAACTTAAGCTTGTCTTAAGACAGCAGAATTCCTCCAGACACAATTAAGACCGAGGGTCCGTGCCTAAGCAGAGGTCACCCAAGCCACAGGGCAGTTGAGCACTAGCAGAGGCTGTTTTCTCCTTCCAGGGTGTATGAGCACATCGTCGCATTAGAGACTTCATGTCACAATGTCAAAGACAAATGCCCCCGGTCTGCGAGAAACTGCTTTCATTGCGGAAACCATTGGAACTGAACATTGCCCGAGACTCTGCAACATCTGTACTTTTCCTGAATCCCCCCGGGGAGAAACTAAAATGCACCAAAACCACACTTATGTAAACATGCTTAAGGGACCACAAAGATTAAGCCACAAGTCCATCGGCCTTAACCGTGTCAATATCTACGAGTGAAAAGAGTGAAAACGCACCTAAATCCATCCATAGGTAGGCAGTTTGTTTGTGCCTGCTGTTCCTGCCTTCTTTCCCAGAAAATAACGTGCTTCAGCTGTGCTGTCATGTTTGCAAATAATACTCATTATTGCATCATAGTGCATAGATAAAAATGAATCTCTGTTTTCAAGCTGCTTATCCTGGTCAGAGTTGCACTGGCAATAGGGGTAAGTCAAAAACCGTCTGTGGAAACCTCTGTCTAAAATGTAGAGAAATTCTCTTGGCAGGCACCGTCTTTACCTCATCTGGCAAAACTGGGTGATCCTCACTCTCTATTGTGCTTGTGTAGGCGTCACAAACCCCTCTTCAGGGGCGTTTGGTTTTGATGGTAACTTTAGCTGAACAACCTACCCAACAGGACACTCCAGGGCTGTTAATTTATGATGAAACAGCATCTGGACTGTACACGACGCTGGAACCTTTGACTCACATTTCATCTCATGTCCTCCCTGACTTAAAGCAGGTCCAGGGTGTGAAGATAAGTGTTCTAAGCTGCTTTTTGTTGACATAAGCTGCATCTCTTGGACTTGGCTTTGGGAATATTCTCAGATTTTCTACTGTACCCCTTTTCATCATGTATAAGTAGAGGGATTTGAAAGATTATGTCTCTGCTGCAGACTTGTTTTAATTTGGTAAGCTTCAGTATATGCAAACGTAACCGAAGGAAATTTTGATTCATTCACTCCCGCCCACTCACTATCAGTAAACTGAGATGGCTTTGGTTTGACATTTGCAGGGGCCAATTGGTGAGGCGTGAGGCTTATCAGGCTACTGCAGAGTGCTCGTGCATGCGTGTGGGTCCATTTGTGTGAGTGTTTGGGTCACTCACTGTACGGGTCAGTGTGCATGTGTATGTGTGTCCCTGCATGTGTCTTCAGCCTCTATGAGACAGGAGAATGGTAGGCTTGGGAAGAGTAGCTACCTCCTCTGAAATGTCTGAAGTGACATTAATGATGGTGTTGGTGTTGTTATCTTGAGCGTCCCCTCTTAACTCACCGGGGGGGATCCAAATTAGAGGTAGATGCTTTAACTGTCAAGCTAAATTGCCTTTCATGCTCACATACACTTCCTCCCACCAAATGTACAGCCACCTGCCCACACTTGTTTGAGTGTGCACCCAAGAAGATGTTTTCTCACATTTTGACACAAAGACTATAAAAATCTCTACTTAGTTGCACAAATTGTCAAAGACACACATGTCCTAATTCAGTTGATTTGTGGCCACGGACCATTGTTGCGTGTTATACCCCTCTCTCCACCCATGTTTCCTGTTTCTTGACACTTTCGACTGGCAAATAAATGCCAGCAAGTAATCAATAAATGCTGATGTTTAGCAGGTATCATGTTGACCCTGTTCACCATCGTGTTTAGTGTGTTAGCATGCTAACATTTCGTGATTAGCACTAAACATAAAGTACAGCTGAACGTGACTGGAATATCATTAGTAATGCAGGTATTTGGTCAGCAACAAAAGTATTGGAAAAGTAAAAGGGATCACCAAAGTTATTACAATTCATCCTCTGGGCACCATGGATATCTGTACCAAATTTCATGGCAATTCATCCAAAAAGTTGACATTTCACTCAAAGCCAAAAATGTCAACCTGCTGGTAGTGCTGGAGGAAAACTCAGGGGAGGGACCATCAAAGGCAGTAGGCTTCATCCTCTGGGGACCGTCAATGGGTCTCATTCACAAACAGTGTGTACGCACAAATCTGTGTTTAAACTGTGTGTACGAATGTTTTAAGCACAAATCCAGGATTCATCAATATTGTTATAAAAATTAGGTTCATACTGTGATTAAAGGTTTTACCATGTGAATGTTTCTGCACAGACTTATCATGAGGAATGTCTCTGTTCTCTTTTGCTTTACTGCATTAACAATGTAGATAGCAGGGAAAACATAGAGAAGTGTCAGCAAAATATATGTGTGTTTGAAGGAGTTAGGAGGGACGAGGGTCAGAAGACGGTTATCTTGATTTAAGGATCCACATTTGGAGGAGTTAGAGAGTGCCATGACATGAGTAGAGTTATGTGTCAGTAATTATTCCATGGTAACTGAACCGCCCAGTTTAACAGCATATAAGGTTGATTGTAGATGCTCCATATGGGAGCCTTTTCTTTGTAACCTCACTTGATGTTGCATTGTTAAACGCTCCTCCTTGTACAAGTGAATAAATTGAACTTTTACTTTGACTCTTCGGATCCAGTCTTCGTTATTTAAGGTGATAAAAAGAAATTCTTATAACAAATATGTTCTCACCTGAATTTGTTCTTACTCTGCGAACGAATTTAGAACTGCCTTAGATCATGCGTACGCACAAATCATGAACATCCCACGGTCTTAAAAAAATATACAGTCAATATTTATTCAATGTAAACAGTATATTACAACCACAATTATTTAAAAAATGATTGGGCCTAAATATACAAAATTTAAAAGTGCACACCAGGCGCATCAGTAGGGATTTATTTAGATCAATTCCACAGATCTACACATTTACCAACTTTTTATTTTGTTACGGACGTACTGCGTGTTAGTGGTGCACCAGGTATGCAGGCTGTATACAGGATTCACAATCGGGCTCCAAACGGTTGTGCCAATGACATGTTTACCAGCCAAATCTGCCTTTTCTGGCTTCTACTTCTGAAACTATTTTTTTGCATTTCACTAGCAGTAAAGTTTTTCTACAGTTTTACCATGTCGGCCCTCTTTGCAATGAGTGACAGCCTTTCTCCACTGGTGCACCGCTCCAACAGAGTTTTCCTTATATAGAGAAATGGGGATTGCGGGCATGCGCCTGTCAATTTAGAATGATTCTGATTCACTAACATACGCAAGGTGGTAAGAACAAAATTAGCCGATGCCCACGTGCCATGAATCTAACGGTAATTTTGCATGTGCACTTATCTTGTGCGCCAAGTAAGAACATTTCTAAGCACATATTAGTGAATGAGGCCCATTGTCTGTACAGAATTTCCAGGCAATTCATTAAACCACTGTTGAGATCCAAAGCGGTGGACCGACCTACAGACCGACATTGCCATCCATAGAGCCATGCCGCTAGCACTGCAAAAAAACAGTGTCTCTGCGACACTGTCTGGCTGTCAATAACTACTGACACTGAGCAGGATCTTGCCAGCTGCTCTGCCGTCCTTTTCAGCCCTGTTATCACATGGGTCACCACAAGCCCGTGTATATCACCTTGGAGACTAAAAATAAACAGTAAGTGTTATGTGTACACTAGCTGAACTAATCCTTCAGGCTATAATCTGAAGTACAGCACACTTCTAGCACCTCTGTGAAATGTTCACTGACTATAATATGAGTTTACAAAGATGTAAAAGTCATTATTTTTTGCATGGTGGCATGTCTATACATCATTATTAAGGTAGCTTAACAGATGCAGTGTACCTTTTATACAACATCACACCAACAATCCTGTCATGCCCGCGTAGGTGGACTCGGTCCCCCAGCATATTCCCCAGTGTCTCCCCTGTGTTTCCAGTGCTCCCCTGTCTGTCTCTCCTTGTCTCTGTCTGTGTGTTGGCGTGGGCGTCGCTTTCCTCTACTCACACTCCCTGATCACCTGCATGCCTGCCTTCTATCAGCTCATCAGCCTGCAGTATATATAATGGTTCTTCATCCATTTTTCGCCAGATCGTTGTTTCAGCTACCGTGGTAGACTCACGTTCTTGGGCCACTTACTCCTAGTGATTTCCTTGAGAAGTTGTTGTTTTTGTGTTTTTGAATGCTGACATTCACCGTTTTTTCCCTGCGCCTTTGGATCACTGCATTCCTGTCTGCCTTCCTGCCTGTCTAACCTGCCTGCTTGCCAGCCTGCCTCCTCACCTCTTCTTCACTCTAGCCAGCCATGCTCTCACCCTTGCCTCGCTCTGGCGCTCTCCATTACCTCTCATCCCCTTCTGCAAATCTTCCGACCGCTGTAATAAATCCCTTTCCTTGGCCACGAAACTTGTGTAAAATGCAAAATGCCCTCTCTAGAGCCAGTGTTTGGTTTGTCTGTTCTGGGCTACTGTAGAAACATGGCGGTGCAACATGGCGGGCTCCGTGGAAGAGGACCCGCTCCCTATGTAGATATAAAGGGCTCATTCTAAGGTAACAAAAACACAACGATTCTTATTTTCAGGTGATTATACACTAATTAAAACATACTTATGAATATTATATTCCATTTCTGCCAAGTCCGCTCCGCTAGATGCCGCTAAATTCAACACACTGTACCTTTAACCTAACTCTCTGTGTACTGTGTTTGGGTCCCCACTTACTGATTGTAACAGGTTATCATGGAAACCTGGTCCTCAAGATCACAGTGAATACAATACAAAGCATGATTACAAGGAAGTCGCAGGTACGGCTTAATCTTCATGAGAACCTTAATCTTACTTGTATTGTGAAGAGGACAATGCTCTCATCAGTTCCTGGAGCTTTCTCATGGGTTTTCTCGGCTTTATGGCAGAATGGTCAGCAAAGCCAGAGGGGAGATGTGTGTTTGTGATGAGCTCACTACCCAGTGCAGTGTTTCACTGTCATGAAGTTACACCGCTAATGCATTTAAAGAGTTCACTAGTGGACAGTGAATACCTTCTTATAAGATTAAAAAGATATTTGAACCTTTTTATAATAGGTGTTGACTTAGTATATGTCTGGTTAAAGAAAATGTAACCATTTATTCCATATAATTACATTACTTTTTAAAAAATATTTTACAGATTTACATTTTTGACAGCATGCCAAGACTTCCAAGACTGCCTTCAGCCACTGGTTTCTATTCACATCTCTATGTTTTGAGAATCAACTTAAAAACTTGACACTTAAGCAAGAAAGGTAATAAATACATCAATGTCTTAATTTTGACAATTTGATTAAAAAAAAAATCTTGTTTCCAAATCTCAGTGGATGGAGTTGCTCAGTTGTAATGGAGATGGTTTATTATCAAATGTCACCTGATAGCTGTCTTAATGCATTTCATATCAGTTATCAATGTGTGGTAATGCAGCTATGAGAGATATGAAATGTTTATCATTGTGGTGCAAAGTTCTGACATCCAAGACTTAAAAATCAGTGGCTGAACTACAAGATTTTTATTGATTGTGCAACATGATGAGTTTAGCAAGAAGCTGTTACATCCTGAGGCACTGAAACATTTATTACATATTATTACAGTTTGCTGGAAATATCTTGATGTATGGTTCATGATTGTGATTGACCTCCTGAAAAGTACACAATCACTTTTCAGTAGTTTGCTGCTCAACTTGGATCATGATCTGATTGCAGCATTTTATAACTGACTAATACTTTTCAGTGATCAAGGCATTGGCCAAGTCTTATAATAGTCCTATAATAATATGTTTTATGGAGGCAAATCTTATAGGTTTAGTGATTGGGTTCAATCATTTTGGCGTTAAGGATAAGTCAAAATAGTCCCCAACAAATACACCATTTACTCCTTACTGCTTAAGTAAGAAATCCATTTAGCCCTTTGTTAAAAGTGAAACCAAATATTTGTGACTTGTGTTTAAAGGTCTCCAGTAGAAATCAGTATTGAGAAATGGACTAAAATTTTTTGAATATCACCAGCCTTATTTTTTTAAAGAACTGTTGCAGAAATCATTTAAATCTGGAGACTGACATTACTCGCAAATGTCTGCCCGAGTTCTGCAAAGGCACAAATATAAACATTCATACAATCTTTGATGAATATCCATACCTTTTATTATTCATACAGCTGCAATTACTGTTTCTCATCAGTGCTCCAGTGTTGCTTGTCTACCTTAGAGTGTTAGAAAAACAACCGTTTAAAGGAATAGGATGATTGGAGCAAAAAGGCTATTAATTTGTGGTCAAAATCTAACATTGTAATCAGATGTAACGCCACATTAACGCCACATTAAGTGAGCAATATGTGTAGGATGACTACACGTATTGCAGGATGAAGTGGGAGGAGGACAAACATCTGCCTATATAAAATCACCATCCTACATTGTAGTAGATCTGCATGTGTGCACCCGTGCACATTACCTCTGGTCTTACCACTCCTCGGGAGAACATGACAGCATGCAATACTTCCCCCGCTTCATTCCTCATCATCATGCTTGATATGGGGACTGTCCAGTGTGTCAGTGACTCAAGACCAACGGCCTTGTTCCTTCATGGTCCTGACTGAGCCAGGGCTAACGTGTAGGGACAGGCTGAGTCATATGGCCGGGGACGCTCCGCTGGCGTGTTGCCTGTCTCTTCACCTCACCGCCGTCTCGTGTATGCAGCCTGACAACAGGCTACAGAGGCACTGTGAGTGCCCCTTCCTCAGCGTGACACTAGATGCCAGAGTTCAAGAACACTATAGTTGTTACAGTTGCTCAAGCCTGTTTATTCTACCCGTTGGTGTCGAGCTGCATTTGTGACCTGTTGTGCTTCAGGAGAATGGGAACACCAGTGACTTCATCATTGCTCTTTTTGTATATTTTTTCTTTATCAAAATGATCAAAGCCTAAATCAAAAACACTATTTTACAAAACTGTATATAGCTCTCCATGAAGTGGCTCTCATCAGCTAATAAAACACAAATTCAACTAGAGATCAACAATCTTTGACATTCAAAACATTACAGGAGATACAGTAATTCAAGAGTTTTGTACTTTAAAGCAACTACAAGGAGTTTTTAACTGGTTACGAAACAGTCTCAGTTTAATACTGATGCCTATATATGACCAACATAAGCAAATGAGACCATCAGCGAGAAGATCGGCTATTTCTATGTAATCATTGTAAATGCCTGCCACCGGTCAGATTCTCTGCAAAATCAGACAACATGATTTACTACCCGCAGACCGGAAGAACCAATGTTTACATTACATGTAGCATTGTAGCATGAGGGAGTACAAAGACGAGGGGAGGACGGGGGGGGAGAACATTTCTATTCACTTGATAACGTTAAAAGTAAAGTTAGACTTGTTGTCAGCTTCCAGACTCATTTTTAAAAAGATGAGAGAAAAAGAGAGAGAGAGTGCAAGTGAGCTGAGAGCACGAGCAAGAGAGAGAGCTTCGCTTGTCGAGCAAGCTAGAGAGTGAATGAAGAGAGGGAGCGGCGGTAGCGAGAACAAAGCTGTGAATCAGATAAATAAAATGTTTTCTGATTGTTTCATGGTAGTTATGTTCTAAAGCACAAATAAGCAAACCCACACCTCCACACAACCATGCAGGAAGGTCATTGCCGGATTTGGTGTGAATGCAGCCTTACATGTAACCTAGGTGTAGAAAGGGTACTAAAACAAAGTTTACTTTTTGTCATATTACAATTATTAATCTTACATAGCCACAAACAGATACATTACCTCATCACTATGCATCCTGCAAACAGCTGTGTTTAAAAAAAAGAAAAACAGTACTAAAAATAAGTTGTATCTTTCTTTCACTTCCAAAACAAATACACACGCTAGCCAGATCAAGATCTTTAAGACACGAGGCGGTGGTGCTCATGGGAAATGCAGTCTTCATTCTGGGGAACACTATCACTTTTGTCCACAGGGGCCACCAAAATCAACACGAAATGAAAGTTCCTTGTTGTAACTTTAAAAAATTAATTCTATTTTTTCTGTACCCATCTTTCTTTAAGCTGCGTCATTCACTTTGTCGCAGAAAGACCTTTGTCTACCCCAGAGAGATGAAACCCTCCTTTGTGTGTTTGTTTAATCTACATGAAAACTTCAACAATAATTGCAATTGTTGCAGTAAGGGCAAGCTTTTCCAGTCAAGAAAAGAGTGGAAGCAGAGAGAACAACATACTGTGACAAATATGAAAAAAAAAGCTGTCACATGTAACAGATTCATAAATGCAGAAGCTGTAGATGCTTTACATTCTGGTACTCTGGGGTCTGCCTTTTCTTTGCTGATTTTTCAGTGAGATTTTTATTGTCTGAGCAAAATGGTGAGCGTAGAGGGAAGCTCGTGCATTCAGAGTGACTGAAACAAACACTTTTAATATTTATGCTTTAGCTACAAAATTGTGTGCAATCAAACATTGCAGCTACACAGAAAACGTCTTGACAGGTGTCTGCATCATCTATTGTATTTTGAAGCCCCTCCTTACTCAATAACTTGCAAAAAGAAAATCAAACCACTTGTTTAAAAAGACTAAAATTGCAAAATCTATTGCCCTGCCGATGACAGCAGCACACAACTGGGCCTGATTACGGATCCATAAATCATTCATTCTCTTTCTCAAACGGAGCAGACAAAGTTTCATCTGAACCACACAGAGCTACAGAATTGCTCGCTCTAAATGAATCAGACATAAACATGGATGCAGGTGTGCACGTAGCATTTTGTATGTGAGCAGGAGGACAGGAGAAGCATGTCTTGGGGATAAATGTGTTGTTATTTGGAGTATAACTACTTTATTGGGATATTCGTTTATTCTTCTTTTAAATGTTTAATGATTAACTCAAGGAAAGAATCAGTTTTAACAAACACACATTTTTGTGCCTGAACTACATTTCAAAGACCACTGACAGCAGCAGACAGTTTGACTCGTCATAGTAGGAAAAGCACAGGTGTTACTAGCAACGTTAACAACGGCTCCCAGTAAGTGTCCCAGTAAGTCATGACAGTGTGACAGTGAGCCAGCATGCACAATACCAAGAGCCTGAAACTGAAGCAGCTAAATGGAAAGAGGCCTATAGGAAATCAAAATGTACTGGGTCATGCAAAGACATCACTTGGTATAAGTTTTCACTTTCTCCGGCTAATTAGACCTTTGCTTGGGTGGAGCTATGCTGGGAATTATATGAGGTCACATGAGGTTTGGTTGATTAGAGACGGTCAAATTTAATCAAATAAGTGAAAAGACGTGTGTGGATGAACCGTAAGTGTCTAGAGAGTTTAACATTTAGATTGAAACCAGATTTTTTACACCTCACTGTTGCTCTTACATACACACCCTCCTCCACACATACTCAGATACATAAATATGCTAGATTGTGCCTATAAAGAAAACAATAACTGTGAATGTCTTGTATTCAGTGATAATTCGCCAAAATGACATTTCTAAATTGTTTTGAACTACCCGTGATGAATACTGAAAGCTTATAACCCTCTAGGATAGCATGTATTTTCATTTTGGTGATGAAAAAAATTTGCCTCTTGAGTAAACAATTCAGGCTCAAAAACAACATTGACTAATGCAATAGTTATTGGAAATTTGTTTAGACTGTCAATTATCCAGAGTTTGGAGCAAAACAATTTATTTTGTTTGCCTTTGCTGAAGCCGTTTTACCTTCCCTGACAGCAGTGGGCGGGAGGAATGATGAAAAACCACTCAGACAGGAGATTCCAAAATGTCGACACGCTGCGGCGCCGTAGGCCAACTCTCTGAACATGATGGTGAGATTATACAAGTCTTTACCCCCTGCCATCAGAAAATGATTTGCTCTGCTCCCGGTGAGGATCCACAACACACAATAAAGCAGCAGGTTGTGCCTGAATCCATGCACTTTTACAAAGTGTAACAAGGCAACTTAAGACTTTCACCTTTTAGCTTGACACATTCAGAATTAAACCCAATTTATATTCAGACTGAGACTTTGCCACCCATCTCTGCCTCAGGCATTCACACTTGCTGGTACAGATATAGTCTTCCTTCCACGCTCTGCATCTGGCCTCTGTCTGTGTCTGAGAAAGAGATTGAGAAAAAGACACACTTGAAAATCTCTGCTGAACAGCTGGCTGCCCAGTAAAGCATGTTACCCCCTGCATCACGGCGGAGCCGAGTTTAAAAGAACAATCTAAGAATAGACCATGTTCATCGTGGCTCTGGCTGTTACAGTGTGATTGTGTGCATTATAAGGGCAATTGTATGCATTGAATGAACGCGTGCTAAAGATTACATTGCGTTTGTGGCTGTGATGCTGTGTATTATACATACAGTATTCACCCAAATGTGTGGCCATGCAGCCGTGGTTCACTGCCCCCTGCCACTGCAGCAAGAGTCACTTTGCATTAATTCTGCCGTGGCTTGATAAAAACAAAGAGCAGACCAGTAGGGGCTTTAGAAGGAGCCAAGTGAGCCACGCAGGCTAGTGGGACCTCATTGCCAGGATGATGTCACCATGCCTGCCTGTGGGCCTCAATTTTCATGCCTAAGCTCTTATGTGGAAAGAGCAAGGACATCGCAGCTGACCATTAATACAAGTTCATTAATATCTTGTCCTGAAGACCTGCCAGTAACACATTCTTCTAAGACTATAATTATATCAGCAATCCCAAGGTCTGTTGCAAGTCGATGTTTTTCAATTTGCCAATATGATTTATATTCATAATTATAGAGGCACTCCACTAGTGTTCTACTTAACGTGTGAAAACAGCTGTATGTCTTCTGTGGCTCTGAAAGGAGCTTTGTAAAGCCGGAGAAAATAACCCTGATGATGTCACAGTGATGTCGTAGGGGTTATGTCAGATTGGGTTTGAGACTTCAGATTTTTACCAGTGAGCCTGGGTTATAATCTGGAGGTGTAGGGTTGTAAAATACATTCAACAGGCGAGGACGGTCTGAGGAAAGCACAGACTGTATATAAAGATGGACGTAACGAGGTGTGATGTCACCCGTCGGTTTGCATTGGAGCCAGTTGAAGCCCGGCGCCATTTTTTGTGCGGGGTGTTGACTTTTACGTTCTGGAAACATCCTCTGCTACGTCAGACCGAAGTTGCAGGGGGGCGAACTGTCAATGGTAGAAATCCTAACCTACTATACGTCTTCAAATCTTATTAACAGGGGAATAATTTCCAACCAGCACACTTATAAGGGCAAGAATTTAGCGGAAAAAAAATTCAATATTACTAAATACTCAAAGTACTTTAAAGTACTTGCACATTGGCTTCAGCCGCTTGGGGAGGAAAGACCCTATTGCATTGTGGGATTTGTAGGATCCAGTGTATTTTAAGCTTGACCCATACTAGTCAAAGTCAAAATATCTCAGCCTGTGTTGCTTTGAACATTCTTTTTTGTGATGAACTTAGTGAAGGTCCAATGCTAAATGGGTGGAGTACCCCTGTAAGAGAACCAGGTGTTTCTTGTTTGATCATTCAGTATGAAGGTTACTAAGAATTGACACCATCTGACAGTTTGTTACTTTAAAACAGTAGTGTTTGATCATTTATATTTAAATTAAGCAGCTAATCTTACAAATCTTATATTTTAGTTACAAGTGAGTGTGCACAGAAAAAAAAAAAAAACTTCATAGACTTGGTATTTACAGAGGACAGCTTCAAGTGTAAGAAAATACAGTGATAAATATAAAGTCTTGTTAATTCATGTAAATTCACACTGTTCCCATTAAAAATGGATTGTCAAATAAATTCTGTCATACATCTTCATTATACAGGTCATTACCATACAGTCTTAACATAATCCGTAAGGATCAGATCATTTGTATTCAGTACTTTTTAGTACTTCTTTCCTATGAGGGGTTACAGTGGGATTTTTGTATATAGGCTATCGTAAAATTTGAAGTGAGAGTTGGTGCCAAATAAATGAGAACTAAAGAAACCACAGTGACTTCTGGACATCTACAGTTGTTAAGAATGCATAACTTTTTAGTTGTTCATTTACTCTTTCTGATGTCTGATGTTTCTATTTACAATCTATACAATCACTCTCATTTTGGATAACTTCATGAGCTGTAGCAAAATAAAATCTCTCGTTACAGTTATCGGTTTTGATGGTTTTCTGGTGGGATTTGTTGTGTTTACTGCTGCATCAAAGTACAAATTTAGCGAGTTTTTACGCTCCATTCTGTGATCACTGTTGAGAGCGTCACTCTTATAACCGAGCAAGGATGGGGGGGGGGGGGGGGGGGGTCTTGTACAGTAACTGAGGCTCTAAGGTATAGCCTTCATGTTTAAGTGATTTTAGAGTAAAACCAGCAGAAATTCCACCTAGAAAACCTTCACGCTAAAACATATGTCAGTGCAAGTGACGTCAATAATGTAAGTCTGTGTTAAAAGCCAACAGAGCACTTCACACCACTGAGCTGCAGTAGTGGGTGCTAATCTCACAGTAAATTGCATCGGTACCTCCGACCTGCCTTCGCCTCTTTTTCTATTCACACCCTCATCTTTGACCACATCCTGGACCAATCTCTTCTCCACCTCGTCAGTCCTCTGTTAGGACAAAAGCATCTTGGCTGCGTACAGCAGTATCCCACCCAGACCGGCAGTGGCAGCAATAGCAATGACCCTCACTAAGAGGAAGTCCATGGAGTCCTCCAGCTTTGTGTGCAGCCGCAGGACCTGGCGGTGGGTGTCCTCCCGGCTGCCTGAGTTCTCAATAACATGATTGGCCAAGCCGCGCTTTTCATTGAGCGGCATCTGTGCAGCCACGCGCTGCTCGGCCTGCTCCTGAGTCAGGCCATCCCTCTGCATCAGGCGCAATAGCTGAGTGGCAGGGTCACTGAAAAGGAACAGACAACGGAGGTTATTTATGGTGAAGCTTGTTAAAAAATCCAGAGGCAGTGAGTCATGCTAATAAGGCTCAGAGAGAGCTGGAAAGAGGTATCCAATAACTCACAAAACTATGAGCTTAATGGCCAGTTTCTGTCAAAAACAAACCTCCAAGTATTTAATGGTTTAAAATATGAAACCTGTAAACAAACAATCTAAAAGTAAAACTCTGAAGTGATGGGGGGAGAAATGGAGAAAAGTAGTAGTGTAGTCTCACCAGTAAACTACGACAGTGTGGTTCAGAAACTGAGTGAGTCGTCTGGTTTCAAAGAGAAGAGGGACATCGAGCACAACATAGCGGTACCCTAGGGAGATGCAAGAGGAGGGGGCGCATTGTGAAACAGATTCAATTAGTGTCAACACATTTACACTCTTAACATTGTGAAAATACTGGTAACACAATTAAGTTAATTACGTTTTAAGAACATACAACAAATGGTGTATGAGAAGTTTATATTTAGGCACATTCTCGGGTTGCTGAAGAATGAATCTACAGAAAGTGGGAGTCAGGGCTGTTTTTTATAGTTATGGTTTCAAATATCTCACTCTTTAGCATGCAGAGACCAATTCAGAAGGCTTTGTGGGAAAAGTCTCTAAACTAATGCCTGTAGATGCACTGTAAAAGAGCCCTGGTTCACTTTTGTTAATTTCCCACTTTAAAGTTAACTACTAAGTAACCCAAGCGCGATTCCTTCCGCACCTCTGAGAAAGTAGAACAAGATCTCTTTCAGCATTGCTTTATGGATCTCCGGGTGGGTGATGGAGTTCAGCAGCTTCCTCTTTTCTTCGTTGGTGAAGATGAGCTGGCCGAGCTTCTGTCTGTCAATCTCCCCGTTCTCAAGCAGGATCTCGGGCCCAAAGTGGTAGACGATGCGGGAATAGGCCGGAGTGTGCGGCTCCACAACTGTTTTAAAGAAAAGACGGTGACATGTTTGGTTTTTCCCCATTGGAAACCGTTAAAGTTTCAAACTAATTGTATTTTATTCATATATTTGTGGTCGACATTGCAATGCTGTAGGATACAGTGACAGAAAAACCAAAAACAATAACAGCAAAAGAAGTAAAGAACAGTGGAGTAAAACATTACAGCAATTATCTTACACTCAAACACCTGAGTAAAATTATATAATTAGCCTAATGTCTTATATTTCCTCCTGTATGCAGCTGCACACTCTTCACCCTGTTTTGTGACCTTTTTATCTTCACCACATAACTAAAACTATATCCCTGCAGTCAACAGAGACAGCCTTCGTGACTCACACACTCTCCAAGGGGCCCGTCTTAATAAACTTCCTACAGGCCAAACCTCCTCATGTCCATTTCAATATCTAATTATGACAGTGATAATACTAAAAGTTATTATTACATCACACATAGTTTAGTCAATCTCGTGAGACACGCTGTCGGTAAATCCCAGTCCCCACATCATAGTTTATCTGAGAGTTCAGCTGGATGACACTTTTGAGTTATATTTCAACCAAAATTTCTATTCCTTCGCTGTGTAAATCTGTATAGTTTGTAGCAGGGGGATATTCACCTACCTTTCCTGGCCACAACATCCGCATCAATAATGGGGCACCCAAGCTCCCGCAGCATTGAAGACACTGAGCTTTTCCCTGAGGCAATACCTCCGGTCAGCCCCACCAGGAACATCTTGGAAGACATAAAAAAATAAGACAAGATGTATCCAAGCTGTTTTTGTATTGTAATAAAACTGTTTGATAACAGCCAGCAGTAATAAATAATCATAAAGGCTACTTAGTGAGTCAGTGTTAAGCACATGAAAATGGTGATGACACAAAACATGACATATAGATTGGCTAAAGCTGGGTTTATTTTGTACATAACAATATTTATAGTCAAATTAAGACAAAGATAAAGCTTTAAATGCATCTGCGACTTTAAATACTTGAAAGATGTGTACACAGATATCCATACAGATAGTGCCAATACAATTAATTATTATCATTCAACTGTAGTTTGAATAATTGGTACTTTTTTCTGTAGTTGAAAGGTTTTATAGTCTTTTCGAGGCTGTCACAGGGTTTGACGACACGCCCCCTGCTGTGGAGACACTGAGCTACACTCAGCTTAAATGGAACTCTGTGCCAAAGTGATTAAGGTGTTAGGAAAGTTTGCTTGTACTTGACTAAAAGCCAAAATAAACCCTGACGACACGTAACAGCTCAATAACGTGTAAATCAGGTTAAAGCTGGAGAGAATGACAGACTGTTTTTTTTTAAAGTTACTGCTATCAAAATACTCATGTTATGCGTTTTTGGTTTACCTTGTAAATGTCAGATACTCCTTAAATCGACTGAATGTACAGAGGAAGTCCGTGCAGTGGTGAGGCTGAAAAAAAAATGTGGTAAACAACCAGGACTGCTAACAAGCTAACGTTAGCACAGGTGTTGATCGGGTCAAAACGACCACAAACATACAAGCAAATGAACCGCCGCCATTTCCGCCTCGTCCTTTCAGTTATACACACACAGACGAAAGGGTTAGAAACAGTCGTATTGCTGGATATTGCTGTCTACAACTCTGAAATACACTCAACTGAATGCTAACGATCTAGCTTCTTAGCTCGGCGAGCGCCACCTCGAAAGTCTTCCGACGTCCCGACTACCTTACTAGTTTGACATTAGTTCCGTCTAGCCGTAAACCAAACTCAGCCTCAGGCTTGCTCCAAAACGTGTTTATTTCACAGAAACACACATTTTTTAAATACTTTTTATAACATAAAAAAGTCAATCCAACATTTTGTTTCCTGAAATAAATGTATGAACTGAAATGTGAATGAAATTATGTCAAATAAAATGTAAATACAATGTTTTCGCGTGAACAAAATCACTACAAAATAAACGTTAGCGAGTCCAGTTTCCTGTAATCTATCTAATTATTAATCTTCTGCTTTCTAATCAGTACTTTGGGTTGAAGATGACACCGTTGGGACATCAGGCAGACTGGAGGAACTGTGGGAATGTTTGGACCTTTTTCCTCTGTGGACCATTTCGCCTCCATTCTCCCCTTCCTCCCGCTCCAGTCTGCCTCTTTTAACAAAATGGTCTATCCGGGACTCCAGACTTTCACAGCATGGACGCTCCAGCAAAGGCCGGTAGTTTCTCTGCCTGCTCCCTTCTATTAGCCAGCAGTGGTTAGAGGACACTCCACCTGTGGAGAAGTGAAACAATTTATATACACGCATGTAAAGTGAAGTTACTCCAATAAATTATGAGTGCCATGGTTCAGGTCTAAGAAAAATATTTAAAAGGATGGGTACCAGGGGTATGATGGTACTATCACTTTGTAAACATTGTATTACCAACATGTTTCATGTATTAAATGCTTATAATGCATTAAAATATTAATTTAACACCCTATTTTAGAAGCAGTATGATGGTGCTACAAAAAGAGCATTTTAGTGCAGAAATACTGTTTCATTCTTCAAGGAAAACAAAAGCAAACTTTAAATTTGAATTTTTAAACCCACAGAGGTCCACTTAAAAAAATCCTCTTATTATAGTCAGTTTTATGATGAAATTTCACAAGCTGAAGTACAAAATGTCAAGGTGTGTCAGTCGTCTAAATTCATCTCACCGACGGCCTCCAAACCCTGGATCATCCCATGGAGGACGTGGGTCTTAACTGCACTCTGGGTCCAGTGTTGCTGCAGTGCAGACAGGACGTGGTTCACCTCTTCAGTCTCCTGTTTCCAGCTCAGACCTTCAAAGTTGCACTCGTACAGCACCAGCGGGTAATCTACTGCCATGCTAAACACAAATGTTTGAGAAAGATTTATAGTGATGTATTTACACTGACTTTGATGGCTCTAGTGGTAAAAAAAAAAAAAAAAGACACAAAAAAACCCAACAAAAACTCAAAAACAATGCACAACAACACAGCGGTGAACTCACCTGTATTGGGGCTTCCTGGGGTTATTCTGAACATCCAGGAGCTGATTAATTATCTCTGGGGCTTCCAGCTTCTGCCCTATCAGAAGAAGCACTGCCATCATGCAGCGTACCTGCAGCGTTACACAAGAAATTCAGTGGCTTGCAGTAAGAGACTGCAACTGTCAATCAAAGAACTCATATCTGGAAAGAGATTAATGCTATTAGAGACTGTTTCTTAATTGTATACTTAAATACTTTATTTCATCATTTCTTTTTTTTCTTGAATTGTTAGTATTTGGCTATTTTGTAAGAAAAACCCTGATATTTTTGTTTTATTTTTGATACCTGGTGGTAGAGGAAAGCCAGTCCTTTGATCTCAAATATGAAGAGGTCATACTGGTCTGTGCTGGAGATGTGCTCAGGCTGCACAGGCTTGACTGTTGCCGACAGGATGGTCCTCTCAAACTGCAGGACTCCGTTGCCCACATCCATTTTGCACAGGTTGCGAAAGTCATGCGTTCCCTCATATCTGTTGGGGGTCAAGAGAGCTTCAAATGAGAACTGCGACCTCGACGAGTGACATCAGCGGTTACGATTTTGCGTCTTCACCCACCTTTTTGCAGCGTCTGCCATCAGCGCTACATCTAAGGAGCCACGGGGGAAGTAGTACCGATACGTGCGGGACTGACAATCAAAGCGTGCACTGAAACCCTCTGCTACTGGTGCCCAGTCCAGGATCCTGATGTCGTGGGGCAGGACTCGGTTTAGCATCTTCACGTATGGAAGCTCGGATGCGGCGGCTTTTGTCTTGGCACAAACATCAACATTTTCAGGGAGCGTTACTCCCAGTCCTCCACAAAACTGTGTGGAGCGCAGATCAATAGTTATCACCTGGGGGGAAAGAGAAGTTTACTCAACTACTGTATGAAAAATTAAGTGTTCATTAGGGCTGCAAATAACGATTATTTTCATTACTCACTTGGGAAAAGGCACTGACTCCTTTATCCGTACGACCACACCGGTGGTAGTTGGAGCTCTGCCGGTCCTGGATCAGCCGTGTCTTCAGCAGAGCTTCGAAGAGTCTGGCCTCCACAGTGTTATCTGTGTTCTCCTGGACTGCGAACCCCTGGTAGGCCCATCCCAAGTAGGCCAGACGCAGAGCTGCATGGCGCCGAGGGTGTGCAGAGAAGTCAAAGGGGCGCTCCTTGCCAGCTTTCCTCCCCTTCTTACTGCTGGTGCTGTTGCAGCCTGAGTTCTCATTAGGTGACAGACAGGACTTCACCTCCATGTCATCTCCAGCTCCACTTCTCTCCTTCAGCTGGGACTTGAGCTTCTCCAGCTCTCCCTCCAGCTCCTTTATTCGCTGGATTAACGCCTCTGACATGCTGCTTGAAAAAGGCTGAGAAGAGGGACCAAAACATAAATATGTATCCAAATACTGATTAGCTAACACATAAAACATCCTCTAATTACGTTAAATATTGTGTTATTCTTTTATTTTTCAGTCTCTAAGCAAGTAAAGCCCTATATTTTCTACTTTTGCTTGATTAACTTTTATATTTTACCACAATAGTCAGGCAGGTAGCTTACTTTGTCCCGATTGAACTCTACGAGTACCGACATACAGCTTGTTAGCTAGTGTCCTAAATTATATAGTAAGTATATTAGTGGAAATACATAAGATCATAAATAATATCGCAATAAAACATAGCCCTTACCTTTGACTTGACTCTCAGTGTTGCTGACAAACTTGTGTTTTTCAGTCAGTTTTCTGAGCTGCTGGTGCACACATGCTACTTTACGTGTTGCGGCGAGCCGGGCCAATTTAGAAAGCGGATTCACTTCCTGTAGAGGGCTTCTGGGAATTGTAGTCTGTACGGAGCCCCTAACGTACCCAAAGATTTTTCAATTGAATTTTTTAGATTTAATAACAACGTGTGAATACTGAAAGCTGAAATAAATCGCAAAGCATTGCTGAAAATAGTACAGCAATCTTCAGCATCCCCATCCATACAATTAGGATATTTTGGTTACCATGGCATATTACATTTAAGAGATGGCAGTTAATAAGTATGGTGGTGTTTTATTAATGACCACAAGGTGGGACTATTAGTGCCATGATTCTGTATGTCCTGCAGATTCCCATGGAGAGCTTTTTATTAAAGACAAAAGAATTGCAGAATTATCATGTTATAAAGTTACTTTAGTGCCCCCTTTGGTAGGATTTTATGAAATGTTACACACTTGTGCAATGTCACCTTATGTACAACATTCCCAAATTTGGTTGCAATCCAATTCAGTATTGAAGAGTTATTTCCCGTTAAGTGCAGTTTGTTAACCAATTACAGACAAACCGTAAGTGATATCCAAAAACGAATTAATGAGTTTTGTTTGGGGGGGGTCCTCTAAATATGGTATGTACCAAGTTTGGTTAAGATTAGATGAAATATGTGTCAACAGAAGAAGAATCCAAAATGGCGGATTTTTTTTTTAGGCGCAAATGGGCATGGCCTATATCAGTCTACTTGACATCATCCAAGGAATTCACTGTGCAAATATTTTGATAGACCTCACAGTTCAGGAGTTATTGGCCAAAACGTGAAACACGTAATAACTGACCACATGGTGGGGCTTTTGGGCTTATTTCAATATGTTTCCACATGGGACACATGTCCATGAAGTTAGAACACTTTAGCACTTTTAGTTTTTTAGGTCTCTGTCTTGTTGTCAAAATATAGTCACAACTGGCAAGGATGCAAGTAGCAATAAGATACTTTTTAGTTGTTTTCTCACACATTCACATACAGTACATAGCGCACACACACAGTATAATTTTCTTATCAACTACATTTGAATCTTTATGTCACATGTGAGAAAGAAAGGCAGTTTGGATAACAAGAAGCATTGGGAAAAGCAAATCAATTAGATCAGTCTGAGCAAAAACATAAAAGCCCTTTTAGGGATGTGTGAAGACATCAGTGCTCGGACACGAAGGCGCATCAGCTGAAGTTTTCATAGCTTTTTCGTTTTATGTGCAGACACAAGCACACCCCGACTAATAATCCAAAAACCTGTAACAGGTAAAAGGTTAAATGTTACTGGCAGCAAATAAACTCAAGCACAGCTAAAAGGTTCTTTTCTCACTCAGTAAATTCTAATTAATTCTGGCTTTCAGTACCTGGGGCAAACCAGACGAGATAGGCTTTATTATCATTCATGTCATCCACTACATTTCAAATGTCTACGGGTGCATTACCATTCTTTACAAACAACACACATTAAAATTTGGTCTTGAAAAATGTTGGAAACAGCATGTAAATATCTTTTAAATAAATTTAAATAAATGACTAAATCATGCAATTGAACAAATCTGATCTTTTTTATTTTTATTTTAAAGACAATTTTTTTGGCATTTCTGTTAGTTCACTGGTTCACTAAAAATACAGGAGAGAGGGGGGATGACATGGAGTAAATGTCTTGGATTTACATTTTAACTGAACGTCCGTGACAATCTCACATGCAAGAAAAAAACTCCATGATGTTGAAAGGTGTGAAAAAAAAACAACTGACAGCGATTTACCTCTGTGGCTCCAAGAGCAATGCAGACAGCACCGACTGACACCAGGTTTTTCAACAGGAAGAGCTTGATAGCCCAAATACAACCCTAAGAGAGAACACACAGTCATAAAATACTGTACCATGTGTTAACAGAAAGGAGATGGTATAAAATGGCTGTGACTTTGAAACGATATCTCCCAGCAGACCTTTTTGTGTACTTTCGACTTGTCTTCTCCACACCTCTCACTCTTCACTGTGCAGCAGGAATCTGGCACAACACTGTGGTTTTTCCAACCTACACTTCTGGACCAGTCGGTGTAGGCGTCTGCACCACAGCAGCTGAACTGTAATAAGGTTTCCAAAACATGAAGATGGCACACAAGTAGTAATGCTGCATCTACTTTAAGTGGATGTGTCTACTCATGGCACACTGCAATAATGACAGATTCTTCAGCTGTGGTTTTGAGGGACCCAGAGTTCCCTCTGTAAGATTTTAGGTATTTTACTGTTTACATTTCTTCTGTCTTATTATTGGCTTGTCAGTCATCTGTAAAGTACTTTGAATTGCACTAACTTGTACAAAAGCTATGCTATAGAAATAAAGTTTGATTGATTCTGAGTTTCTTTTTCCTGGATTACTAACAGAGCAAAGCAGGGGCCCCAGAAGGCTTATTTTTACCCCTGAGCCCTCCAGTGGTTTAATCTGGACCTGTATACCATCATGGACAACACATTCTCTCCAGTCTATGAAATGCTTCCTGCAAATACAAAATAATTCTGCATGTCACCTTTTCCTGAATTCTGTTGATTGCATGTCTTTTCTCTGGGCTGTATTCATAGATCCCCCCTCGTGCTTTGGTGTTGATAGCGCTATTCATCTGTAGGAGGGCAACCTACGGAGAAAATAAGATATTTTTATGATCAGCAAGCTACCTCCTGTTGTATACATTGAGAAGCATTACAAAGGTTTCGATCTCATTCTCAGAAATCAAGAGTCTCACCCTGCTGCGTAATATGTAAAAGGCGCCCCCTGTGAGTATCTCCAAAATGATGATCACCAACAGGATACAGATGAACTTGTTCATGGAGAAACAGAGTGAGGAGAGTTCAGTCGTGAGTCACGACCCTATTGGTAATGCCTACAACAAACTCCAGAATCAAAATATTGACATCCAAAATCCTCCGTACATTGTCCCACAAAGACATTCTCAATAAAATATATTACCCATTATGGAGCATTATGATACTTACACAAGCCATCATAGAATAATTATTAGTGTATGCCCCAACATGGCCCAAGAGGGAGATGAGGGCTACGGTGATACCCACTGCAATGAGGACTATAGCGATTTTAAACAGGCTGCTCCCAGCAAACGTGCCCATCTGTGAGTACGTGGAGTATTGCAGCGCTCCGATAGCGATAAGGGCAACCCCAGATGCCTGAAAAACCATGAAGTAGATATGAATGCAGTGCTTAGACACTAAAAAACTGTCTGGTACGCAGTGCAATAGACTTCAAGACAGCCACATTTAACTTGCACTGGAGCCTAATATGGCTGTCACCCATACTTATCTTATCTGCTGTAGTTTTAGCACTTGACATTTTTATATCTGTGTATTATCTTGTTCTAATCTTGCTACTTTATTTTTCACCTTACTGATAATATTGTGCTGTCCATGAGCACATAAGTTTTTTCACTGTTTGCACTTAGACTTCTGAGATGTTTGATCTCAACAGTGAACAGGGAACATGTGTATTTTGTTGCCTCGCTATCTACCATCACATTTTTTTATTTTTTATTCAAAATATATGAAATTTCTATATGTGTAAAGTGTGCAATTGTGACATTGAGGATGTTTTCTCTACAATAACAATTAAAACAGAACACTGGGTAGGTTTTCTGCGCTGGTGGATTGCCGTTCTACCCAAACCAATTATTAATCAGGACTTTTGCAATTGCACACGGAAGGCCCCACTAGCATGCTGGGCTCCTGTGTGCTCACCCTGGAACTCCTGCTGGTTCATCCCAACATGAGTCACACTGATTATCTCTTATATTTGTTACCGTTCCCTCATGCTCAGCCCATCCACCGAGACCCCTGAGACCATCTAATATGGATGCATGTGATACGGTTGGAAGGACAAATGAATTCTCTTTCAAATGATGCTACAGATTACTTTCACTCCCCTGCATCTTTTTTGCATTTCCAGGCATGAAGTAATAATATCAGGCAAATGAAGGATTGCAGTTACAGTAGAATTCTTCAAAGCAGTTATTAGACAATCATACATTCCCCTGAGAGTGATGCAGATTTTGATCATGATTGTTTCCTTGTACAATTTTTCTCTCCAAAACAAATACTGTTGAATCAGTGTAGTCAAAAATCTGAAAATCATGAGGAATTAGTTCTATTACATTATGTTCCTTTAAAAAGGAACATAATGTAATAGATTTATTCTTGATAATAATAACAGCAACAATACTGCCACCATTACTACTACTATCAATAATAATAACGTGCATGCACACAATTCTTACTTACCAAGAACAGCGTATTGAAAAAAATGAACCAGCATTTGACGCTGCAAAACTTGCACATGGTGAGGACTTGATGCAGGAAATGCGATTCTTTTTAGAAGAGTTTATATAAGAGAAAAGACAGGACGACGCAGACTTTACACATTCAGTGTGAGGAGACGCAGGCTGAACACCTAAACATAATTCAGAGGTAGAGTGTCACATGACCTTATGAAAATGAAAGGTACCAAGATAATATTTAAATGGACTATTTGAATAGTAGCATCACTGAAGTGCAAATGGTATCATAAAATATGCTACTCTAAATAGTGGGAAGTCGAGTACCATGAGAATATGATGAAAATTGGCTGAATTGATGAGCTTTTTTTGGAAACACTATAGTGTTTCTGACTTTATATATACAGTATTTTCAAGATTCCTAAAGAGTCCTTTAAAAACAAAAACCAAGTTTGGGAGAGCTGCACTGGTATATGTGTTTAATAACCCAGAAAAATAGTCAAATCATCACATTCCACTCAATAAAATATTTGATAAACAAGCAGGAAAATAGCAATGTCAGTCATATGAATCTTTATTCTTAAAGGAGACCTATTATACTCATTTCCAGCTCTATATTTTTTTTTTATTTTTGGACTCCACTAAAGTAGCTTTACATGATTCACAGTTCAAAAAACTTCTTATTTATCTTAAACTGACCCTTTATGCAGCCCTTCAGTTCAGCCTCTGTCTCTAACAGGCAGTCTTAGTTCCTGTCTCTTGAAGGCCCCCCTCCCAATGAGCCCACTATGTTCTGATTGGCCAGCTGAAGTCTGAAGAGGGGCAGCTGTATCAGAGTCGTGTTAAGTTACCGCCGATGCAAACCCAACATTTCTTGCTTTACTGCTTCAAATTAAGAGCTTTTAAATGACTAAATAACGGGATACTTTTATTGTGAAGGATTCACAGGAAGTGAGGCATGTTCCTCAAATAACAAGATATGGACATATTTGGAGCTCTTTGTTCAGCAGAGTTGAAATAATGCAGGGAGGAGTAGTACAAGCAGAAACAGCCACAGTGATGATGATGTTTGATGAAGAGCTGCAGACGACCAGCATGCCTCCAACAGGTAAACAACTTTGCCCTGCTGTGTAATGGAAAAACACTCACAGCGTGCCAGCTCGACTCGAGTCATGGCTCGGCGTGACTACCCCTGAAACAATGGAAAAATGCCATAATGTTAGCGGAGTGCAGCTGTGACCAGATGACCATAAAGAAATCCGTCACGAGCCGACATCAGCTTGGGCTGAAAATAGAAAAAAACGTTGGAAACCGAGCGTTCACAACAGTCTGAACCCGGTGATTTTGCTCACAGGGATTACTTCTATAAATATTTACCTCATTATTTGTCACGTTGGCCACTTTTACTATAAACATCCGACATTGTAACATTATATATATGACTGAAAATAAGGAAAAGCATAATAGGTCCCCTTTAAAGAAATATAGAAATATAGCTAATTTATGCTGTGTTTGGATACTTGGAGCAGTGTGACTACTGGAACTTGCTTCAGAGCTTCTTTCATCCTTTTGAGCACCCAGCTTCTCCACCAACATATGGAGCTGGAGCAGCAGCAGGAAACCTGATCCGACTCCACAGGCTCTTAAAGGAACGAGGGCCTCTGGCTGCGTTACAATAATCTCCATCGCTGTAACCTTGGAGTGAGCGGCTGTGAGGATGCTTGTGACACACTGCCAGAGTATCTGTCCTCTGTTCTTCACATCTTTTTCTTTCCATTTGGGTCTCTCTCTCTCTCTGAGTCCATCCCCTCAGCGGTTGTCTTCTCTCCTTGTCTGCTTTCTCAGAGCTCAAGCCAGGGTGCATCAGGCTGTGAAGGACCATGCTGCTTTCTAATTTCAGACATAACATCAGAAATTCTGTTCTTTGTTCTGTCCTCATTAACCACTGAATCACAGCAAGCCTTTTAGTTTTCTCCTGAATGTACATGAGGGAAGGAAACACACTCAGTTGTGGGCTAAAGGTCTTACCCAAAAAGCTGTCATTGTTAGAAGGACATACAGAGGGTTGTATCTGGAAAAAAACTAGTTTATCTGTTATAGGACAAGTCATTTACATGCACTTATGAGTGTGTGGGGGTTTTGTCTTCTGCTCACTCACTCTCTGTGCATAAAGCCTTATCTATTTCAACTTATTTGCCTGCACAGAAATACAGGTTGAACAGATAAAGGAATTATATTTTGGAGGTTGAGTCATCAGTTCTCGCAGTCTTAACAATGCAATCTATTTTGGGACTCACAAAGTCTAATTTAGGACTTTGGTGGACTTCACTGGTGGACACTGGTTACTCTTCTTCATGGCCAACAACACTGGCTGATTTTGATCAATTCTGCAGTGTGAGGGGTACAACCACAGGAGGGCCCCATTTGACTTTTGTCACTTCACTAATGCTCTCAAACCATTATAAACCAGTCAGAAGCCAGTCCCAGAATCATTTGGGGTGCCATTACTGGTGGAGTGATGGAGTCCGCATGTGTTCGAAGGAATTTATGGGAACAGGATGCAAAATGATTAACACAGAGCCTGCAAGGCTTTGAAGGACTTCATGGGAACAGGAAGTAAAATGATTACCATACTTGGAAGACTCTGTCACAGAAACCGGAACATTGTCCTTCCCACTATTTGCTTTTCCTGTTTTGAATTCCTAAGACTGACAAAACTTTGTATGATTTCCGTCGGATAACAATAATTGTCTAGGAAAGAGGTGGGGCGGTTGGGTGTTTTCACTGTATGGAATATTAGGATGGAGGCTCTTTGCACAATAATCCTATAGTGGAAAGATCCACAGAGGGTGAAAAAACACCACAGAAAGCTACATATGGTGGTATACATATTTTTACCTTATAAGGGTCTTTCAAAATCATGTGCCAAAGCTGATAGGACCAGTACTCAGCATTTTTCATGGGTCATGTCATGTGTTGTGGGTTTTTTTTTTTAAACTATGTTTTTGCATTTCAAAACTAATGAATCATTAGTCTGCGAATGTAAAAAAAAAAAAAAAAAGAAGCAAAAAATGCCTCAAAGCAGTCTTAAAAAGACAGTCTTGAATGTATTTCTCGTACTACATCTGTGTAAATTGTTTGACTGAGAAGAAAGTTCACCACTGTAAATGTTTGTATATGTGCATTTGTGTACGTGTGAAGCCACGTTTGTGCCTCTTCTTCATGCTGGAGAGTTTAGAAGTAGGTGGAATGAGTCTTTCCATCAATAAACAGTTAAGATTTTGCCGGGTCCTGCTCCATCAATCAGCATGCTTTTACCACCAGGGGACATGTTTGTAGTCTAAAGTAAATTATGTGCCTCCTGCCATATGGTACTACTTACACATAGCATTCCATGTAACAGTTTCCTCACATTCTTGCTGCGACCACTGCTGAGTGAAATGTGCCCATTTAAGACCAAAACATATTAACTCATTTGTTTTAGGGGAAATTACTATGCAACCATTGTTATTAGTATTGTAGCGCTGTCAGTGCGCTGCGCAGGAATTTGGTATTTTTCTTTGTAACTTAACAGCCACAAATAAACATATTAGTCATATTATTATTCCATATTTCCATGTTAAACTGAATAAGCAGTCATTTGTGGTTCATACCAAAGCCACACATAATAATCAATATACAATACATGCAAAGACAACTGTAGTTCATATTGCACTGAATGGCACACTGACTATAGCTAATACATATATACAATATCTATAGTAGTAGTGGTGGAAGTATTAGTTTGAATGTACTTAATGTGAAAATTGCTACAAATAAGCAACAAAAAATCTTGTATTCACATACTGTAATCAAAACACAGTTTAGGTCAAAGAGGCTATTACAGACTTTTAGTGAGACTGCTTTTCTGAATAGTGACTCTAAAGGCCCTATCAGCTGGCTTCACAGGCTTTGAATATGGATAAGAGAAAGCCAGTCTGCATGTAGCCATAACAGTCATTTAACAAAAGGTAAGTGGGAGCACACCTTGGAGACACACCCAGCCAGCAGAAAATAGCATTCCCATATCAATAGAATTAAAGGCGCCTCGTTTACAAGCGCAGCTTACTGTTCATGGTCACACGGGCCTACTTCTCCGCTTTCATTCAAAGAAATGCAACCCCTGGAGATTCACAGTTTTAAAGAGTCACTTCAATTCCTTTTCTCCTTGTTGTGTGTTGCACAATACATTACAGTAAATACGCACAGAAAGCTGTCCTACTGGCTCTTCTTGATTCCTGCGGTGACTCTGGTAGTGTGTCTCAACCTCAAGTTCGCTGAGTGTTAACAGGGGGTTAGATGTTTTACAGGGAATAACATGCCAAGAGGAAGCTGATTTCTCTTTTCACTGTCCACCTTTGTTGCCCTCTGTTTCTCTTCAGCTTGAATGTTTTGTCTCTCCCACACGTTTCCTACTCTCTTTTGCTATCTCCTTTGTTTCCCTGTGTATGTCCCTCTGACCTCAGTGCAGAGGGACAGTGGGGGCTGGACATGTGTGTTCTTAACCTGCTTTTTCCTGTGTGCTGTGGGGCCGAGAGTGGGTAGTGATTCCAGAGGCTCCTCCTGTTTGCATCTCAGAGGATGTGTGAATAGAGACAGGGCGAGTATGCAACACATGAGCTTCACACTATTTTGAAACGCTGACTAAAAGGAGACCCCAACCAGGAGACGAAGAGAAGGTCTGACTGATGAGTGACTCTTTGAAACTCAGCTGTTGTTGTCTGGCTGTCATTTAAACCCAAGGATGGACAAGGATGGTAGGAAGCCAAAGACCTATGTGTCCACTTTCCAGCTGGCACTCAAGCCTCAAGCCAGGCCTTTTTGTGTGGGGAGGCAGAAGGAGAACGGAGTGGTTACCACTGACAGGACAGTGATGAGAAACAACAAACTGGGAGTCCCATCTGCAACAGGTAAAGGCTGAAAGAACCGACGAAAACTTGACTTAAAGACAAACCTTTTAATGTGAGAGTGTATTTTGTTAATTAACTGGACTGTTTTGTATTTGCAATATAACTGGAATGTATTCACAACATTTAGCACAGTTACACCCCATCCCAAGCCTCAGCCCACTGCAGCCCTCCGCAGGTGCCTCATGTTTTAACTTGAGCTTTTTTAACTTGGATGAGGGCATTGCAACAGCGGATTAGGGAAACCAGGAATACTGGAATCCGTTAGATTGCGTATGTTTGATGAGGGTAAGGTCCCCGGAGGCTTGTTTGTTTCTTGTCAAAATATTACTAAGGGCGCAGCCTTATTTGTAACAAGGTTCTGATGAAATGTGTTGTTTTTTGTGCTGGCTGTGATAGTGTAGTGGTCAGAGTTGACTGCAGGCATTCTGATAGTATACATGCATACACGCACAATTCAGCAGTGTCAATAACATCAAACGGACAGATATCAGCATCATATTAGACACATGACGAGCACAACGGACAATATTTACAGATTACCACAAGACAGAAATCCCAGACAATATTTACAAGGTTGACGCAGAGGTTTTAAGTGCAGGTACATCTGTCAGGGTTAGTGAGAAGAGTCCTTATTGCAGTAGGGAAAAAAGTGATTTTAAGCTGGGATGATTTGGTGGGAAGGGACCTGTAGCCTCCTAGAGGGCATCAGCTGGAAGAGGTGGTGAGCAGGGTGAGAGGGGTCAGAGATTTTTTTTGTTGCTCTTTTGATTGTGCATTTGTGGTTCACTGTAGTGATTCAGCTGATGGGAGGGAGGTGTCAGAAATCTTGGATGATTTATTGACTATGTGCTGCAGTTTTTTTTTGCGTGCGTGCCTGTCTGTGCTGCTGTGCCAGACTGTTATGGATGAGGTGATTATGCTCTCAGTGATGGCTGCGTAAAAACCGAAGGAGGAGGTTGTGTTTTACTTTGAATTTTTTGAGCCGTCTTAGGAAAAACTGCTGGCCTTTTTTGGTAAAGTAGTCCGTATTGATGTTATGTTTGAGTTTGTTGTTGATATGTGTGCCAAGAAATGTAAAATAGTCAGTGATGTTTATGGGTTCACCAGAGATGTGAATGGCTCGGATATCGGTCATGTCGGTCATGAGACCAATTATGGTTGTGTCATCTGCACATGTAAGATTGGAGACTGAGCTTGTGCTGGGATGTGAAATGGTTTGTGTAGAGGGAGAAGAGCCAGGGTGGGAGGATGTGACCCTGAGGGTGAGGGTCAGAGGTCGAGATGAAAGGCTAGTCCTCTTAACCCTCTGTTGCCTTCTCCACAGGAAGCTCTGGTTCCAGTGGCATATGCAGGGGTCAATATTCATGTCCAGCAGTTTATTGAAGAGATTGTCCGGGTTTATTGTATTGAAGGCTGAGCTGAAGTCGATGAATAAGATGCGGGGGGGTGTTGGGTGACTCTTAGTGTTGTAGTGTATGGCGGAGGGCTAGGTTAGCGTCCTCAACAGACCTGCTGGCTCAGTAAGCAAACTGGTAAGTATCCATCATAGGGGTAGTGTAAGATTTCAAACAGGAGAGCATGATTCACTCAAACGCCTTCATTACCAGCTCAGGGAGGCGAGTCCCCACAGTATGACTGTGTAAACAGATTTACGTCTCCACAACATACTTGGTACACACACACACACACTGATGGCATTCCACCATCCACTGGTGACCACCCGTTGCCCACCCTGCTGGACATTCCAACGTTAAAATACACAACAAACGCGGTGGGAAAATGCACGATGCCAAATTCCTCACACTTGTACTTACTGTACACTTGTGTTAAAATACAGATAAACTGAAACGTAATGTTGCTCTGCCTGGAGCTGAAACAGATGACTTACATCATTTGATCGTTTCCAACTATCACACAGTTTATTTAAAATTCATACATACATACAAATACATCACGTCTGTGGTGGAAAGCCCCTTAAATCTACAACAGGAGCGTTAGCTGAAAGTGTTTGTTGTGGATAAAATGGCACATCCTGATTGGTCAGCAATGGAGGAAAGACTGGTGTGTACAGTTTTGATCATTTCTGAATAATCTCATTGTTCTTAACTTCTCCTCTTTGTTAAGGTGCCAGTAAGACACCTATGTGTGTTGCTGCCCTGGAAGCGCCTCACTTCAAAGAAAAACTCAGAGACAGTACAGTCTGTGAAGGAAGTGACGCTATTCTTCGAGGTGTTATCACAGGAGGTCAGCCTCTGAGCGTTTCCTGGCTACACAATGGTAAAGGACTGATTAATATACAATCTTTATTATGAGCAAGGAAATTATGCTAGAATATATCAAGCAAAGATCTCATGTGAGGGTTCAAACCACATAAATTCAACATTTAACATGATTTTAATCCGCTTATCAACCACACTAAAAACTTGTGTTTGTCTACTCTTTAGGTGAGAAGGTGCATTCAAGTAAGACTTCCTTCAGAAACGGTGTTGCCAGTCTGTCTCTGACCCAGTGTTCACCTCGAGATGCTGGGACGTATACCTGCACAGCTGAGAATACGGCTGGAAAACAGTCAAGCAGTGCTAAGTTACACATCACAGGTACAGCAGGAGTCATGTTTCATGTTAGAAACTTCTCTGAAAGATCAAGTACAGTATAACCTGCTCTTAAATGAGCTGTATTGAACTGTACAGTAAACCTGTTTCACTTTGTTTGCTTTGTTTGCAATGAAACAGCGACAAAGGAAATCCCCAGAAGAACCAACCGTGAGCTGCTCGGTGACGTTACACCGAAGGCTGCGTCACCTAAATGCATTAAATTGCCCTCAGCTTCTAAAGGGGAAAGCCAACACAGAGCAGGAGAAGACAAAGGTAGATTAACCCAACTTTTGTTGAGCTTCCTATAAAAATATTTGTATTGTTACACACCCATAAACTCTCCCTTCTTTCTTCTTTTCTTCTTAAAATTGTGAATGAATAGTTGACTCATTTTTTTAGTTTGATCTGTTGCAAACTAAAAATAGTATCCACTAACTACCTTGCTCCATTCTGAAGCGCAATTCATTGGCTGTCAATTGGTTGCATTGTTTGCCACTACAACCAAACATGACTGCTCACATGTGATTGGCTGGATACCTGTTTAATCTGCCTATTGTAGAGCATGCCCGTAAATCCACCTACTTCTCCAGTCTCCACAGGTATCAGAGATTTTGACCTTCAAACAAAACCCTCCAGCAGAAAAGGTGAGTAAAAGGCACTTACTGAATGAAGTAAAAGTTCGTCGTGTATTATTGATTTTAAAATTCAAGCCCATTTTTTTCCAGGGCCTCCTGTGGAGTTTCTAGACCCACCAGAGCAGGTGGAGGTTCGGGTGGGAGAGCAGGCCCAACTAAACTGTGAGTTCAGGTGCAGCTCTGTCCCTGTGGCCTGCTGCTGGATTTACAACAGAGACAAGGTAGTCACGTCAGAGTCCCAGCGGCTGTTAATATTGTTTGATCCATTTCTTTGAAATTGTTTTCCAGTGAAGGCTTATGTCTTTGCGCATACTTCCACATTTCTTCCAACCCAGGTGGTAGTAGGAGGGCCGAGGATATCTGTCAAGAGCAGCAACACACAGAGCAGTGTGAAGATCTCTCAGGCCTGTCCGGATGATAAGGGCTCCTACACTGTCATAGTGAGAAACCAAAAAGGCTTTGCCCAACATACAGTCTCCCTCAGTGTCATAGGTGAGACTCGACTTTTGTCTACTATTCCGTGTCCAGATATTTAGTGTTTTTTGAATGATTTGAGATGATACAACACTAGTATTTGTTGTCAGACTGGACATGCACAAGTAAATGGCTTATCAATATTGATTTGACAATCAAAAAACAGACAGAAAAGAAGAGAAGAGAAATGTGGCAGACTAGGATCATGATTTAAATAGATTAAAGTCCATGAAAAACAAAAGAGCTTCAAATGTTGAAACCTGTTGTCTTGTGTCTTGGAGAATAAATCTGAATATGAATAAAAGTTCTGTTTCTTAAATTTCTCCTCAGACCGGCCTGACCCACCTTCATCCCAACCTGTTGTGTCCCAGCTGTCCACTCAGTCCCTGGTCCTGTCCTGGACAGGTCCCAGCTACGACGGAGGCACAGCTGTGTTGGGTTACATCGTGGAGGTCAGGCAAGACGGCCCTGACAAGTCCAGGGGCTGGACTGAAGTAATAAGCCGCTGTAAGAGCACATCTTACCAGGTCTGCTCAGGCCTGAAGCCTCAGGGGCAGTACCGCTTCCGTGTCCGAGCCTACAACACTGCAGGAGTCAGTGAACCAAGCCAGGAGTCTGACTGTGTCAAGATGGAAACTATAAGTTAGTGAAATGTTGGAATTGTAGAATGTTAAAAAAGAGGAAAACATTCTTTAGGTTTTACTTTTCTGCTACCTGTCAGTAGGGGTTGTACTTATTTGTCACCTCTGTGTATTTTTTTTGTGTTTGAAGAAGAAAAGAAGGAAAAGCCCGAGTCATACACCACAGTGACCATTGACACCAAACATAAGGTCAAGGACTACTACAATGTGCATGAGAAGCTGGGAGTGTAAGCATGGATTCTATTATTTTCCTTCCTACGTGGCTCACAGAAGACACCAAATCATACTTTTAAACTTACCAGAGGGATGGGACACAAACATTACCCTTCTTACTGATTTGTGTTTTTAAATTTCCAGTGGGAAGTTTGGCCAGGTGTTCCGGCTGTCCCACAAAGAGACGGGCCAGGAGTGCGCAGGGAAGTTCTACCGAGCCCGGTCCTCCAAGGAGAAGTCGGACGCCCGCAAGGAGATTGAACTGATGAACTGTCTTCACCACCCAAAACTGGTCCAGTGTCTGGCTGCCTATGACACACGCTCAGAGATGGTCATGGTCATGGAGTAGTAAGTAATTGTGAAGTCGAAAAAGTGACTTTGATCTGGGTATTATTGGTGATGGGGAGTTTCTGCGACTATTCAGGACACAAACAACCAAAATAGTAATCCAACCAAAAAATAATCTGCAGCTTATTTTTTCGATTAATCTCGATGCATTATTATTTCACAAAGGCATCAAATTATGTCAGTTGAAACCATTAAAACTATAAAGTCCCAGCAGCTCATATAGGAAGAAGTGTCAAAAACAGATTTTAGAAGTCAGTCAATGACATAGCAATTAGATTGCATGACTACATTTATACTGTCAAACATTTCAACTCCATGGCTAAAATTTGGATCAATACTGCTAGACAGAGGAAGTACCAAAACTACAGTACAGATTATTTTTTTTAAGCATGGATGAATGAATGTTGTATCCGTCTGTTTAAGTATCGCCGGCGGGGAGCTCTTTGAGCGCATCGTGGATGACAACTTTGAGCACACAGAGCCGACCAGCGCCCGCTACATGCAGCAGATCCTGGAGGGCATGCAGTACGTTCACAAGCAGAACATTGTCCACCTGGACCTCAAGCCAGAGAACATTGTCTGTGTGGACACCACCGGTACACAGATCAAGATCATTGACTTTGGCTTGGCCAGTAAACTGGGTGAGTTTGCAGGGTTGTGTTTGACTGAATCAACCTGTACTCTAATGTGCTAATAATGGGGAATATGAAGCAAAATTCCCAAAAAGGACAATTCTCCTTGATATAATACTTTCTTTTTACCCTAGTTGTAGCCTATAACTTTTGCAGTTAGTCACTAGAGACAGTGAATAAAATCAGTTTTTTTTATGTCTGTACTATAGTAAAAGTAACAAAAGTAAAAATTAAAGCAAAGTTTAACACTTTTTTAAGTCCGTCTGTCTAAAACAATAGTCAGGTGCCCAAATGAACATTGACACATGTTTTTTTTTGGCTGTAATCATCCCCACTGTTCATACTGGCCTGTAGAAGATCCATTCATAATGCACTTTCAATGTAAGTGATGGAGGACAAAAACCGCAGTCCTCCTTCCGAACAAAAATGTATTTAAAAGTTTATTTGAATCTTAAATGAGGCTTCAGTCATCGAAGTTAGTAAAATCAAGCCAGTATCTCTCTTTAGTTTCAAATTCCCTGCTTTTGTTACAACCCTTCCACTGCAGCTGAACAGGAAAACAGAGCAAAAACACTCAAAACGGGGACTGTGGATTTTGTCCCTCAACAGTACATTGTAATCACTAATTTTAAAACATGCCGAAAATAACCAAAGATAACATCAAGGAGTGTCCACTCTAAATTCCTAGATGTCAACAATGTCCTTTACATAATGACAACTACCTCACTACTATCTCAACTCAATAAATGCAGCAAAGCCTGTGAAGGCAATTCAGACAGAAAGGTACAAAATTTGTTGATGCTGCAGCTCCAGACTGGGTGGTCTATTTAGAGATGACTAGAGCCCTCCGTGAATAGGCTAATACAAACAAACATTTACAGTGACATGTTGAATATCTGAGTGTGTTGTCCCGTTCTTCAGAGGAGGGTAAACCTCTGATGGTGATGCATGGTACGCCGGAGTTCGTGGCCCCAGAGGTGATCAGCTATGAGCCTGTGGGCCTGGAGACAGACATGTGGAGCATTGGAGTCATCTGCTTCATCCTGTAAGTCAAACAGGAGCTGTAGTGGGTTGAAAAACAGCCACAGTGACATACTGTAATAGAAACAAATGCAACTGGGAATAGTTTTTGTGAAAGTGAAAACATTTCGGTTTCTTAATAAAATGTGGGATAAAGAAAAAACTTACATGCAAACATGAGATATGTCTTCTATTTATGACATATTGAGATAATTTATCCTTTATCTCAATATGCCAGACATGGCAAAATCATTTCAAAATAGCTGAAAGTAACAAGAATACACTACAGATTTGGATTATGTGAATGATGCACATTTAAATAAGTAAATAAAAAAAATTAAAAAATCTATCCAACTCTACCCAAATGACTCTACAAATGCAGATTTGGCGCCATCTGCTGGTGCTGTCATGGTATTACTACAGTCCTGTCTCTAATAACATTAGTATGGCAAAAGACAATGAAATAATTACCTTTAGAATAATTTATTAAACACAAAGTTAATGTGAAAAAGATCAGTTTCTCTTGTTAGTGGGTACAGACACAAAATATATGTAGTCTGTCCAGAAACTTTGCCCATGTTTATGATTGTTTTGTGTCCCAGGCTCAGTGGAGAATCCCCCTTCCAGGGAAACAGTGATGCTGAGACTTTGGCTCTCGTGACTGCCGCCTGCTTCGAGTTTGACATAGAGAGTTTTGAGGACATCTCTGATCAAGCAAAGGACTTCATCAGCTCCCTACTGAAGAAAGACCGGAGGTTGGTTTGTATCTTTTTTGTAGGAGACGAATGATAAAAGTTGATAATGTCACATTCTGAGCAACACATACCTTGCGGCATTTCCTGCAATTTGCAGAAAATTAGCATGGTATCAAATCATTTAGTAATCTCTGGATAGCTCAAGTGACTGCCGGCAGCATTTCACAGCTTTTGTCGCTTGCGCTCTAGATGCAGGCTGTCATGTGCCGGGGCCCTCGCCCACCCCTGGATGGCCTCTTTTACCCCCCTGAACCGCAGGCCCACCAAGTCCCTCAATAAGATGAAGATGAGACGCTTTCTGGCCAAGCGCAAGTGGAAGGTAACGGGACTGAAAAATGACTACAATGCTGTCAGCCAAGCATTTAATGCATGTATAATTTATAACCAGTGCTTCCTTATGATGACCTTTTTAAATCCATTCTCCTTTGTAGACCTGAAGCCTGGTTATGAGTGTTATTTGTCATCCAGTGCTATTTGTCCTTTAAACTTGCAGAAAGCTGGCAAGGCTGTCTTGGCCCTACAGCGGATGGCTAACCTCTCCAACAAGCCAGACTCTCCTGACAGTTCCTCAGAGGGTAAGACGGATAAAGAGACACACACACAAAGGCACACACATATGCAATTCCCCTCCTACTTCCTAGAGCTATATACATATGGCAGATGACTCACAGTTTCAGATTGTCACTTCAAGTTTACCCTTTTGTGATCAGTAAAGCCTTGTTTTCCTTTTATTCACCATCATCATCCTCCCTCTCATCCAGAGCCAGGCTGGAGCCAAGAGGCAGAGAAGGCCATCCAGTCGCTGGATAAGCAGCTTCAGAGTGAACCTTGCTTCCAGCAGGCCCTGAAGGACACCACCCTTCCCAAAGGAGCGACAGCTCATCTAACATGCCTTGTCAATGGTAGAATGACAGAACTGTGTGATGCACTTCATTAGATTATTGTAGAGTGACTCTTAAATGACCGGCATTTATATATTAATTTACTGTACATTTAATGAGATCAACTCTCAGTGTCAGATCAAAATCTGTTTTGAGCTCCAGAGGAAACTTGTGATAAAGGCTATTTAAACGGCAGCATCAATGGGGGGAAAAAGTAATGCCTAGAAGCCACAAAATGTATTCCAATACACAATGTTTTGATCCAAGTTGGAACATTTTGACCTCACAAAGATCCAACTTGCATCTAAAGTCTATTTGAGTACATTTTGTGGCTTGGAGTCAGTCTGCGGGTGTTACTTTTTTTTCATTCGAGGCAAGTAAGGTGGAATTTCTCCAATGTAATTCGGATTAGTTTTATCCAAAACATCTTAGAGCAACACTGTTTTATTAACTTCAACAGAGACAAAACTGTATCGAATATAACTGAAAGAGTTACAGCCAACTTTCTTTTATAATAAAACAACATAATGGGCTTGGTGAATGTATAATATTCCTACTTTGATTTTAAATTCTGAAGCGATGTCCTGTTGTCTCAACCCTAGGTTACCCACAGCCAGAGGTAAAGTGGCTTCAGAATGAGAAGCTGGTGCCTGAGTCGTCCAGAGTGAGCATGAAGCACCAGGATGACGGACTCTGCTCTCTGGTTCTGGCTAATTTAGAGCCTTCTGATTCCGGGATTTACGTGTGCAAGGCCAGCAACAAGCTGGGGGGAGCGATGTGCTCTGCCAAACTGAAAGTGGAGATATGACCAAGGATAAAACCACCTCAACAACTTGGGATTTCCTTCATTTGGACAGTGACTTTTCAGGTGTCGACTGATTTTTGAATGGTTTGAATCCTGGATGATGACAGACGAGCTATTCACTGCCACACAAAAAGGCTGCTTACACATAATTTCAAGGCAAAAATGGTGTGTTGTGGTGTTACACATGTTAATGGGATGAAAAGATTTGAACACACATACGCAGAGACCCCTCTGAACTTTTACAAATCACAAAAGTTGGTACATTAACTGAGCCTGTATTCTTTAACAGGTGGTTAACATGTTCAGCTAATGCACAAGGTTTTGTTATAAGGTCGTATTTTGCTGCACCCGAGCATTACTCACACGACTGTTACATGAAAAATTGTACATTTTGCACATTTAAATATTATTCTATGTAAATGTTTTTAAAGCATGAAAATTAAAGGCTGAATTTTACAGAACTTGGTTTCGGGTTTTAAAATAATTTTCCGAATTCATACACATTTCACATAAAGACTGACATACATTATGTATAATTTACAAAAGAACATACAAGACGTCTAATAACATTTGTGTAAAAACATATTCAGGCCATGAATTCAAAGCCTTGAATGAAAGGGAGCAAAAAACGTCTCATCTTAACATTTTGCCAGTTTATTATAGCATTCCACTGAGAAATTAAAGACACTTGAAATCTCTCACAAACTGTAAGACAAGATGACAGTTCATTGGACAAGCCTTTCAGTATTAAAGGTATGGCTAAAAGTAAGAAGCAATATTTCATTCTTGTTATGTAAACATGAATTTACAAATGACCATAAGCTTAACACATCATAATGACTTCAGTTTCCACTCTGGGTTTTTCCAGGTACTTTCAGAGAAGTTGGCTACTGTATTTTCTTGGATTGTAATTTTAGATTTATTTTCACATAAACATCTAATTTAAAGAGCCATTTACTTTGCCCACTGGCCACTGACTTGCTACAGTATGAGGCTTTCCATCCTTTTAATTCAATATGTCTGTCCGGTGTTTTTTTTTCAGTTAGTGTACTGATTTATTGCACGTATTTCTACAATATAATGTACTTTGTCTGGTAATTATTATTCCTTGTGTTTTAAAACCTTCAGATAATAACAGTGACTTTGTGAAAAATATACTCCAAACCCAGAAACCACAAAGATAAACACATAATTTAATTCTCTGAACAGTGGCAATCACACAATCTTTCAATATGATAACTCACCTTTCCCTTACTATTAATTGCTTGTCTAAGCTACATTCATATTATTATACTAAGAGGACATGGAGAGAGGACAGAACTTGTAGTGTCATCTGTTGACAAAGTGCCTCAATCATTAGAATTAGCAGATCTTTGCTGGTCTACGATTGGTGAATGTTGGGCATTTCATTTAAAAGGCATGCCATTCATGAAAACATCTTTGGATAAAAACAGACCTACAATTCTTAGGATAGCACTTTATTAATCCCCAACAAGACTTCCAGCTTGCAAATTGCAAAATTATATTGTTGTTAGGGATCATTTATGAAATTCTCTTTTTCCTCATCAATCCATCTTTAAACTAAACTTTGTAGAATAAAACTAGAATTTAAAAACCTGTGGAAATTCAATCAGGCACTGAGTCTTGGTCAAAGAGGTGAGGGAGCTTGTTGTGATGTTTTGCTGCAATGGCACAGAGACCATTCTCATTTCTTTCTAAGGCAGAGTTTTCTTTATGTAGATCAGTCATTTGTATGCACATGTGGCTGAGCCTGACACATGCTTGTTCTGTGGTCACAGCTGAGCTGATGGGACCCACACATCTTTCCACTTCCTACTGTCCCTCTTGTCTCTGTTGGATTCTCTTCTGAAGAAGATTCCAAGCCCTCAGCACCTTCAACAGAAAAGACAACAAACATTACACTAAAGAGCTAAAGGACAGAACTAAATTCTTTCATGTAACGCACATGTATTAACACCATACTGACAGGGTAATGTATGTCTGACCTGTTTCCGAGTGACCTCTGGCTCCCACAGCGTGCTGAGCACTACGTTGGCGTGCGCTACCTGCTTGCTGTTGGACCACTGGCTCTGTAGCCGCCGCAGGGCGTCTTCTGCGGTCACACCGTCTCGCTCTGTTATCCTTAACACCGCCTGAGAGGGGAGGGGAAACAAGAGGAAGCAGGTGGGTTAGGTTAACAGCGTGTGTAGAATTTCTAAATTTCTGACTCTGGCGCCCCCCAGTGGTAGTATCCAAAAACAAACCATGGCAGACAGGAATGCATAGTGATATCTACACACCTCTAAACCACCAAAAATGTTTTTCTAAAGACTACACTTATTTTAAAGAAACAGTTAAGGAAAAAAACTTCTTTAAAAATGTAGATTCTTTCCTTTACCACATCCTTAACACACAAGTGCATTGAGAAACTGCCTTACCACTGGTTTTACCACTTCTTACTGATAGAAACTAAGCATTCTGCTGCACTCGCTCAAGCTAACGTGACTCTGCGTTTGTCCCATTGAGGACTGCAGGTACAAACATATTACCTCCTCTTCAGGGATGATGGTGACCCAGACCTCATGTACCATGTCTGTCCATCCCGCCTCCAGAAGAACCGCTGCATCCATCACACAAACCTGTTTACCTGCAAAGAGCAAAAGGATCAAATGAACACTGGAGAACTGAGGGAGGGCAGAGCTCTGTTATATGTCATTAGGTCTAATTTATTAGCTTGACTAAAGGAAAATTGATTAGAAAATGGGAAAAGATCAGTCTTTTTAGACTATTTAGACGTATCTAAAAAGATTAGTCCTCATTCTGTTTTCAATCACATAAAGGTCCAAATCCATTATCTAAATAAATAAATAAATATTCAAATAAACTATATATCACTTCCCTTACAAATTACTGAAATACAATACAATACCTTCCTCTCTCGCTTGGTTGATTCTGTTCTTCACCAGAAGTGCAATCTCAGGCCATACAATGTCTGTTAGGGCTTTTAACCGTTCCTGCATGAAAAAAAACATACTCTTTGGTAAATTATCGATACACTGTGATGTAGTCTGACATAATTTGCAATGTCTTAATGTGTTGAAACATTACTTATACTTGGCATATTACCTGGTTTCCAAAAACTTTCCTTCCTAATGCACGTCTGTTGATGGTTTTATCTTCATTCAGAATATCTAAATGTGACAAAAACAAACTCGTCATTGCACTACGATGCTTGAGATTTCAGACTTTTACAAGACAATATAAAAAATCAAGCTATTTTTCACACTTTACTGAAAATGATGCTACTTGATGCTTGTACGCAGCACAGTATGTCATTTGATGGTGGATTAATTTGTGTTCCAGTTGGGTTGAGCAATCTTTTCAACTCTAGAATAAAGTCAAAATGCACCTGTTGCAACTGTTTCAACTCTTTCATCAAAATCTGAGATGCAGGGCTCAGAGACACTAGTGGTCTCTCATAAATCATGTTCGAGCTATAATTTTTCAAACGTCCGGCTGTGTTGCATTCACTGACACGAGTCTGAAACTGTCTGTAAAATAGATTTTAGTAAGTAAAACATTTTTTGATCATAATGTGTGGAGGAAAATAAATCATGGGACTTTTGAATTCCCACAACAGCGACAGGAGTGAGGAGTGATGTTGGACAAATGCCATTTTTGGAAATGTTAAATTGTGACCTCTATATTATAGTGCTCCATTAATCATTTGGCCAGTCAAAAAGTCATCTCGTCAACTTTTATCAAAATCAAATCAGTGACATCTGAGACATCACGACTGACCATTAGTCACTACAGTGCCCTCATTATGTCAATCAAGCGAAGTGTTTAAATGCAAAAAAAAAAAAAGAAGTGCAAAGGTGCATCATCATCCCACATTCCATCAAAAGCAGACAGATTACGAGTGACATATCACAAGGAGATGGATGGCAGGCCACAAGTGTTTCCTTACCTGACCCAAATTCTTCTAGCACTCTGTGATAAGCTGCTGTGCCCGGCTGGTACACCTCATGGCCCAGCTTGTCACAGTCAATCCGAACTGCACCCAAGGCCTCCAGCTGTCTGGCGATGGAGCTCTTTCCACTGCCGCTGCCTCCTGTCAGACCAATCACATATGGAAGCGGAGGGAGATGGGATGTGTCCTAGCTCAGGAGAAACAGGAAACACGAAGGTGCAGGATAAAAAAAAGAAAAAGAAAAAAAGATGAAATTCTTTTGGTAATTTCACACTGAAGAGTAGCAACACAACACTCAACCAGACAGCTTCAAGAAACAATGCATCAAGGTGATAATAAGGCAAAACAATTCATCTGCACTGGCTAAAATCTGAGCTGTCCACTCCCAAGACACAAAACTCTGTAATTCGAACTCTTTTCATGACGAAGGTGTTATGTTGCTTAACACATATGCTGGAAAGAAAAGCTGTGAAAATATGTTTAAAACAGTTCAACATTTAAGTTTCCAAAGACAGATCTGAGTGGTTTTTTTTCACAAAATGTATGAAAACACTCTTCCACACCTACTCAAAAGCTGTGAGAAAACAGCAGGCTGAGTGAAATGTTTTTCCTCAGAAAGTGATTAAAAATCAAATCAAAAAGAGCATTACTGTACGTGACAATTAATTTTATATGACTGGAGGCTGTGCAGTGCTTCTTCTTTAACATTTGAAAATAAATTTCATTAAACAGAAATGACCTCGACTTGACTGATGCTTATGATCTCTGTTAGGTCATAATTTGTCGTAAAATCAATTAAGTTTGTATTAGGTGTTCTCTTATAGACATACATTTTGTTTAAAGACTTAAAAAACGGAATAAGAAATTGTATAAATATGATCTTCTGATGTGCACCTTAATGAATTAAACATGATTACATCCTCCTAACAGGTATCTGACTATATTTCTGACTGGTCATTTGCTTCTTTTATTATTTCCTCAATGTGTTATGAGAGCTATCAAAATGCAATCATTTTTAAACTGTCTTAAGTGGCTCCAGGACCTACTTTAGGCGGGGTAAGGAGGGTGCCCAGCAGACGAGAGCGAAGACTGGAGGAGCTGATCTTCTCCTCCTCTGTCTCGGTGTGGTGGGCATCCTTGAGCAACTGGATTTCATGAAGAACAAGAGCTGGAAGGCCCTGGTTTAGGAAGAAGAACACAAAATAATACATATGCAATTTGAGCATGAGCACCCAGGCTTACGTCATCTACATCTCGTGCAACTCTGCTGACCCAGAATCACCTGCAATCCCTAAAAGTAAAGCTCAGTGACTCTCAGAATAGAACCTAGCATGACAAATGAGTTAATAGTTATGTAATAAAATGTGCTGTGTAGAAACCAACAGTAGATACTGCATCTCCTGATGATTTACATTAAAAAATGACCACATGGAGAAAAAACTGCATGAGCACTACATGATATTGACATATAGTGTAAAAGCTCATCTGGGACATATAACTTGATGTGTTGGTCAAGAGTTCTGCCCCAGAAAACCTTGAATATGGACTTTTCAGTATGCTTATATAATAACAAACTGACTCTGTGTTACACGTATTGCCAATTTCCAAACTCATTTCCTTACTAACTTACATTCTCAGCGCGTTTCCTGTTGACAGCCTCGCCTCCCTTCCTGGTCTCCTCGCTAACCACAATACACTGCAGCAGGGGGTCAACCACAGACACTCCATAGGGGTCGTCAAGAGGCACGATCTCCACCTGCAGAGAGGGCTTGACGTCTTGCAGGAACTCCCGCAGTCTCTGGACCCGCAGAGAGTAGGGCTCGATGAGCTCTTTAAGCACCTTTTCTGTGGAGGAAAAGAAGAGGACGTCAGGCCTACTGGCTGCCATAAATGTGACACATAAACGTCAGAAACAGCACAAGAATGCACATAACTAAATATGAAAACTGACACTTAACTTGTATGTACCACTATATGTATTCAATGTATGTATTGGAGGTGTATCACAGTAAAACTGAGTCATACTAAAAAGAAAAAGACAGGACAGAATAAGAGGAACAAGTAAAGAAATCCAGGAAATGAAGAGGAAGAATGTCCACTCAAATTCCTCACTTAGAGCTACTCACTTTTCAGCATTGCTTGGTCACACACACCAATAAGGAACCTCCTATTGGCTAGCAGGCATGAGATGTTGAGCAGCGTCTTATGGGCCCCGTGAAGCCGGTCAAACGTCCCCCCTACCACCACATCACTATAGGTCTCCAAGGGTTCTGCCTTTTCTTCAGGCTCCTTCAGCCCTTCCTCTTTCTCCTGCAGCTTCATTAGCTGCGGGTGAAGCAGCACTGAGGGCAGACTGGGGCTGCAGACGTAGCAGTGGCCGGTGTACCTCTGCAGACACTGTGTAACCTGATGGGACTGACCTGGGTCCTGCAGAGGAAAGTCTGTTAGCACCACCTCTGGGGAGTGAGACAGAGGTTGTGGCGTGGGGAAGGGGCAGCTTGGAATCGTGGTCCCGCCGCACGTCGCCGAATGAGCGCGAACATTAGTCAGCAAAACGCGAACATCCAGGTGCCCGCACACATCAGCTGCATTGCTGTAAAGGCGGGTTATGAGGGTAGATAGGTCCACTACAGGTGGAATGAAAACTGGACGAGGCTGGTTCCCACCTCCCAGGATCAAGCCAGGGTGGAGGTGGACGTACAGTGTGCGCTCTACGAGCTGGGCAGCTGAGCTGAGCACTGGAGCGATGCGCAGGGGGAGCGTGTGGAGAGGAGACGTCAGCACAAGGATGCCCGTGCTGAACATGGACATGTTCCTGGCTTAATAGAAAAGCGTTGCAGTCGTCACAGTATTGGAGGAGTCACCGTTAGGGGGTGGGTGAACACTGGAGGGGGTCAAAAGAGAAGGAAAGAGTCAAAAGAGTAGCAGCTGCTGATGCTACAGAGATAAATATAGTTGTAGATGATATTAAAACTAAACTGCAATACTAATTTCAACTAGCTATTTTGTTCTAGCAGTGGTGGTCATTTCCTTGTTGTTGTGATTGTGTTCCATTACTAAAACAATATAGAGGAAAAACTTAACCTTTACAACTAGCTTGATAACTACTATATTTAAAAAAAGACTTCAAATTTACACATAAACAGAGGAATAGAAACCTTAGTAACAACTAAATTATTAATTTAGACTGTACTGAGCTTGGCTAAATATGTATTATAACATTGGAAATATTTATTTTACTTGTATTTAATTATAAAATCATCTTCTATCATCACCACAAATTTTAGAATAGAGAATATTACATAAACAACACTGTAAACACAGGATTTTTGTCCTGTTTTTTTTTTTTTAACACCCTAATCACATTTACCAATGTTGCATCACTGGTTTAGTTTACTGACAGGGCTGTTAATATGCTACACAATGTTACTGTAGTTAATTATAAGCAACACCATCAGTATCCTTTCTTCCTTCCTGCTTCCTTGCAGTATCTTTCGGGGCTGTGTTATTACAATCTTTGACACTGGATCTTAACTTCTTGCTGATGTTGCAACTCATTCATTACATTGTAACAATGCAACACTGTGACATTCAAACATTGTTAACATTGCAGCAATTGTTTTGACATTGCACATGCTGCCAATCATAAAAAAAATGTGACACAAAAAAAAAAAAGTGCAACTCCTTCAAAGGTGGAGTAAAAGAAAAAGGTCCTCAGATTCAGCTGTAAGGTCACAAGTTTTTGATTGTGATTGTCATACTATTCCTTGTCCCGCCCACAACAACAACCTGACTGGACAGACCCTAAACCTGACCATACTATAGGTCCCCTTTTCAGCCACCGACCAATCAATTAACAGATGCGTTTGAACATGAATATACAACATAAAGAGTCTTGAGCTGAAAGTTGTTCAGTGTTTAGCTACTGTGGCTCCTTGCTAGCAAGCTGCTTACCAAGAGGGCAACAGTACAACTGCTCACACGATGTTGGTGCAGTAAAATATGAAGCAAAGTCATAATAGTTAGAGCTGTAAAGAACTTATATGTGGACTCAAAGTCGTAGCCAGCTAGCTGTGTGTAGTACTATACTCACATAGCCGGTAAGAAATAGCAACAAAAACCGTTTGAAAGTAATCCTGCGGGATCGAAATGCACATATAGCCATATGAAATAACGATTATGACGTTACTTATGACCCTATATTAACGGAGCAGTCTGTATTTAGATATAAAAGGACATATGGTGCGGCCCATGTGAAGTGCAGTTGTAAATCGTCCTGAACTGACAGTTTAGCATGAGCTTAACTTACCTGTGTTGAACAAATCTAAAGCGATGTGAAGAAGAGATGAAGCGCGAAGTACAGTAGCAGACCTGTCCGCATACCTACTGCAGGGATAATCTTCAACAGGGAACTGTCTTAGCCAGTCCACACCAGTCCAAATCGCTAAGTGGAAGTCACTCACACATGAAGTAGGCAGGACTATCACGTGACAGTTTACGTGCGAGCTGACTGGTTGAGAAAACCGCAGTGAACTATGGGACACGTAGTTTTGTAGCGCTCTAGTAGCGAGAGCTTGCAATTTTGCTAAATTGCCGCAAATTTTCCGTATGAAATGGTCAAATCAACAGACAAATCTGGACAAATGTCACCTGTCAACAAAAATGACTGCCATAGACCGAGCAAAACAATTTCCAAATGTTCCCAAATGAGGTTTGCGTTCAGTTTCTCAGAAGAATACAAGTTGATGGGTTGTTCAGACAGCAAAGATGGACATAATCTACCTCAAACATAAAAATGGGCACTCTGGAAATTAAAATATATTTGTATGTTAATGGGCTTATTTTAATGGAGTTATTGACTGATTTTATTTGGTGCTAATGTTGAGGTGAAAGTTTATTTAATAAGGTCTTATAAGTGGAACTCAAGTACAGTATTTCTGTGATATGCTTTTTATCAAGTGATTATGAAGGTCCTATGAATCATTAGTTGCTTAATGTAAAGTAGTTCATGTTGAGACAGGCTGTTTGATTGGATAAGGTAAACAGAAAGTTGATACTGCTGAAAAGCTTGTGATGACTTAATTCACTGGAATTTTAGATATATCCTGCTAGTGCAGCATGATGTCACCGCTAAAGATGTTTTCAAAAATTGCAGTTTTCCAGGAAGTTCAAGCATACCATTACTTTTCCAATCAGCACAGTCCAGAACCTGTGTGTGACACTGTCAATTAAACAAATGCTGAAAAACTATTTTATATTGCACCCACAAGGCATTCAAGTAATAAATGTGTATTGAACCACAAAGATTCACAGGAATCACAAAGAGGCAAACAAGTCTTGCAGAAGATTTTTTTTTAATTTTCAATCTATAGTTTGAGGCCAACAATTTGTTTTTACAAAAATAATAAAAAGAAATTAACTGTTATCTCCATACTGTAGAAAGAGTTGCATGACGAAGCCCCGGGGTTAGCTGGGCAGAGGCATTGCATAATTAGCAATAAAGGACATCAACACAAGTAAAAACAACATATTCAAGTAAAAAGTCATGTAATCACAATGAAGTCACATGAAAGCCTGGTGGCCATTCTTGAAAATTAAGACTCTTGCTGTGTTTCACTTTTGGTCAGAGGAGTTAAACTGAACCCATGGGACCAGTCCCTCTCATGAATGATGATCTGAGGACTGTAGTCCTCTTCAAGACATTGTTTGATAGCAAAGTGCTCGGTAAGATTTAATGACCTATGTTGCCATAAAAAATTCAAATGCGTGAGAAATTTTAATCAAAGTATGAAATTCTTGACAGTGTGCCCGCAGCATCAGGCATGACATCTTTAGTGGATGTACGTTTATGAACGTGGACAGACACCTTTTGTTCAGTTTTACTCCCCTGCTCTACGTAAAGCCTGTTGAAATACATTAATTTACTTTCTTATCGCTGGTGCTATCACTGGCAGCTGTGTCATAATGGCACTTCTCCACACATCGCCTTGGAAACCATCCCCTTATGCGCTCTCCCGCTACAAGCCAGAACAGAGAAAAAACACTGTTACACATTTGTTCAAACCATGCAAAAGCATCTGTACTTCCTGTCATTTTCATTTTTACCTCTCATTTGCTCCTCGATCAAAACTTTGTCTCCATACATCCACCACCTAAAGAGAAAAAAAAACAATGTTTAGAAGCTTTTAGTCATAAAACACAACACAATTTAGCTCATTCCTCATCGATTCCCAACAAATCCCTAATTGGAAAACAACCAAGCTCCAAGACAACTCACTTGGTGCCACGGGTGGCCAGGATGGTATCTCCCTTATTGAGGGGGATCCTGGGTTCCTCGGTGCAGGGGGTTCTGAAAAAGGTTTGGAGACCCTTGCTGAGAGGGCAGCAAGCTCCGTTATAGTCCTCCACTGCCCGATACTGGACCTGCTGGCCGAGGCATACAGGATAACTGGTTATTCTACTGCTCTGCCATCACAATTAAAACATGTTGGACAACTCCTCTCCTGCACACCATACTCTGTTCACCAAAGGTTTCTTATTATCACGCCTTCATCGGGGTGGTGACTGAGCAGAAAAGAGGTATGAAGCTGTTTCCAGTTTCCTTATATACAATTTACTGGTGACTGATAAATCACCATAGATACCATGTTTACAAAACATTAATATCATCCTTTTTAAAAAAAATACTAATTACAAATGAACATTTCTCTTAGTTGATACAAAAAATCCAATAGAAATATATATGACCATAAATACAGAACATATAATATTACAACCATGTGTTCGGAAAATTCTTTAGCAAATACAATCTATCCATCCACAAACTAAACCAGAGACTGGTGAAGAAAAGACTTGTTTTATTTCTGATGAACCTGCATTGAAGCTCACACTGGTCTGCAACTCGCAGCACTGCTGTGACTACAACCTAAATTCAGACAAGACACAGAATGTGTTTTTATACAGTCATGGTCCTTGATCTTCAGCCAATAGCTATTCTGAACATGTTTTCTTTCTTCAGTGCAGGCCTGTTAGCTTTTTTTGGTTTTCTTACATTTGAAGAACACAATACTTGTTTTCCTAACTCCCTATTGTCTATTATTCTATTACCAAGGTGTAGTGGAAGAAACTGTTTCCTGAAGTAAAAAGACAAAAAAGACACATCATTGTGGTCCTCTGTGCCAATGTGTTTAGCTTTTTCACTCACTGTAGAGGCTCTTCTTGACCAGTGAGTTTAGTCTTGTGGACTCAGGCTACATCTTACAAGTTCAGAGTTTGGTTTGAAAAACATCTGCTGAGAATTGATTGAGCCCAGGAAATGAAAGCCAGACCCATTAGTGGACTATTGAGAATGTTTTATAGTGTGTGACTCATCATATATGAGAGGCAAAATTGTTTCCTGCCTAGACAACAGTGAAAAATCATTACACTGGATCCTGTGCCAACATGGATATCAGCATTGTCAAGATAAAGGTAAAGGTGCAATGATGAGCTGTTATGAGATTTTTGCTTTACTAAAAAACATTTTACTTGCTACGCTTTACCATTCAAGTGAATGGCAAAGTAGTTAACTTTGCCATTTTATGCCAGTAAAGCGATTTTAAGTAAAAAAAAAAAAACCCTCTTGTATCTCTGCTATTTATGAATCATCGCCACACAATTTTGGCAGGTACTTACACTTCTCACTCGTTTATCAGCCTTCTGCTTCAGTTGCTCAATCTGTTTAAATAAGAACAACATAATTATATTCACTATCGTTGGACTAAATTTGGGACTTTTATCTCACTCAAACAAACTGAACCTACAGTTAAGGTGTACTGGTGACACTTGGGATGGACTGGCCACTCAATGCCGTCACCCTTGGGCGTCCCTGACCATGTAAAGACTTGCTTGAGGTTCAGCCAGCGGCTGCCGAGGTCATAGGGGAAGATGAACTCCTCCCCTGTTTGGTAGTGCTGTATTCTGTCTTTGGCCTATTGGAAAAGAAAAGGAATGGTAGTGTATATGAGTAATTTAACATATATTGTGCTGAAAATTGACACTGGGAGTTGTGCACATTGGTCATAAAATTTAGACCTAAGAAAAATTACACTGACATGTAAGAAAAGTCATCCATGTTTAATTAGACTAAGCACCACAAAATATAAAAAAGGTCAAGTGGGTGAAAGTCATTCTCACCTTTTCCTCGATCCAGGACTCGATTGAGGTCTTGTTTCGAAGGATGACTTTCATCTGAAAAGAACAGACTGTTTTATTATCAGAGAAAACTTGATCGGTTTTCTATAAACATTATTATCACTGTGAATGTTTTTTGGAATTTAAGATATTGAAATTGCCTTGCAAAGCTAGTCTATAACTTTTGCTTCGCTCTTCGTGGCCTGGCAAAGCTCAGTAAGCATTTTTTGGGACAGCAGTCATTTCAGTTTGTGAATTTTGATTTTGTGAATCTGATTTGCTCACATATATGTGGCATTTTTTTTGTTTGTCTTTACAATGTCTTTGTTACATGTTGTAAATCTAAACAAATCTGGATAAGCCTTTCACATCTCATACACCTAGTTTAAATATTTGTTAATGAGGTATGGGAGTTTTGAAAGGCAGCAAGTCACATCATTGAATAAGTCCCTCCCATAATCTGCTGACTGGTCAGATTTTCACCAGATGTTTTCCAAACTTGTTTTCTAGTGAAAACTGAGCTCATAAGATATAGTCTGGCTTTGCAAGACTAACGCTCAAATGCTTAAACATAAGATTCTATAGCCAACAACAGGTGTACAAGTATGACACCCAATGCACACCTTGAGAAAAACAAAACAAACAAAAAAAAACTAACCTGTATGAAGAAAAGCATGCCAACGGCAATAGTAGTGCCCAGTGCCAAGCCTAAGGCAAAGAGTGTGGCAGCAAAGGCGGGTACACTGAAAGGCATGAGGGGCTGGAATTGACGGACAGCACTCATGTCGATCTTCACAGTGCTCCAGCCAAATGAGATCTGCAGTGAGAAAAAAGACGACAGCTTGACAACAGTAACAAGTGTCAACTGATAAACTGAAAGATGAAACTGAGAAAAACTGTGGTGGTAACAGGCCATCTAGACACAAAAGACACCATCAACCTTACTTGAGGTGGTAAAGCGAGGTAAGGAGACTACTGACCCTTTCATAAAGCTGCGTGTACATGGTCATGATGAAGATGATGGCGGCGTGTGAGCAGCCCAGAGGAGCCAACAGCAGGAAGCTGGTAAAGAACGCATGGTTCTGGTGGCCGCAGCAGTTGTTGATCCAGGGGCAGTGGTGGTCCATCTTCATCACGCACCTGAGGGATGGGAGGCAGAGGAGAGGAGGAGTGCTGGGGGGATTAACTGGTTGTTTGGAAGGACATACAGTGCCATGTTTTGCATCTTTTTTTCAAAATAAGAACACAGATAATTTGAGTGTCAAAGCTCATTATCCATGTGTATGATCATTATATATCACAGAAGAGGAGGCTAAAATAGATTAACATCACAGGCATGGTTTACCTGAACAGGCCTATTAGGGCCCTGTGTGTTAGCGTATTCTTGTGCACTACAAAGTGCAGTGCCAAGAAGAATTTCAACGTGCACTTTATAAGCCACATTGCATGACTGGAAGTTATGTGCACTCCAGGCATGCATTACACAGCAGTAGAAGACACACAAGCGTGAGCCAGCTCTAGTTTAGCTTAGTGGCCTCTGTGGCATTTTTTTTTCTTTTTTTTTCAGCATCATCTTTATCAGCCCTGGAGCTGAACGCATTTTCTTTTCTTTAGGTCACCGGTCCATCTCACACAGATGAGGGAAAACCTACTCTTTAAATGTAGCTACCTGTTACACTTGCGACAGTGATGGGATCTGGGGGCCTTGTACCCTTGGCACACTCTGCAGTACTGTAGGTACTGCGTGTCCTGTTGAGTATCCTGTTGGGGGTTAAACAAATCATTAGATGTCTGATGTAACATTTTACCTATGATGATACGATAAAGGGTTTACATTACACCTTTCTGTAGGAATTGTTAAGACACTGTTCTTTTATATTGTTCTTTACACTGTCTACAACACACAATAAACATAACAAATGTCATAAACCTTTATGTAATTGAGGATCCTTACTGGTTTCCAGCCAAGAGGGATGTATCCAGGTCCAACAAACATCGCATTAAAGTAGTTGTAGAGGATGAGGACAGTCCAGTTGATGAGCATGAGGAAGTTAATGCTGCCTCCTGTAGTGTCTAGCGGCCAGTACCAAATAATGGAGTCCAGAATTGCCATGGTGGAGCATATAGCGATGACAGACAGGGCTATGACTGGACCCCAGTGGCACAATCGTCGAACCTCATGGAGGTTCTCAAATGTCACAAAAGCTGACAGGAAGTTCATTTTTCCCCTCTAAGGTTAGTATCAAGATTTTGGCTGTTGAGTTCCTAAGATGTACTGACCAAGCTTCAACGTGTTACTATTTACCACTGCTATCTTGCAAAGTCAGTGGTGCAGACGATGCACGTATTTTCTCTCTTCTTCTGACTATCCAGCGACTGGCCTGGTCATGAGTCACTGGGGCTCTCTGTGTCCCATTGTTCCTTGCCTTGGCAAAGAGCAGCATCCTCTCCGGCCACTCTTGGGAGCACACTATCCTTGTGACAGACTCAAATTCCCCATCTAAGAGAGGAGACAGAAAACTGAAAAAAATCAGAACCAGCAATGATACATTTCATAACAAAAGAGTTTAAATGTGAAATGCTGAAAGTCTTGTGATGCTCATTCTCATTTTTTAAGTAGTTACTGCCTGAATGTGCAACTGCTAACCTTGTTATCCCTCACACTGATGTAGTTATGTTTGGTTTCTTTCTTTTTCTCTTTAAAAGATAAACCATGTGGAACCTGAGCCTTTTCTGTGAAACCAGATATACTGTCTACACTACATCTACATCTAGTGACCACTTTTGCTGAGTGAACAAAACACACACGACTGAACGGCATAAAAGAAATAAACTGAACATTTAAGAGGGCTGAATAAGAGAAAAACAAACAAACAAACAAACAAGTACATGACAAAGGACAAATTACTGCACTGACCCGATAAAGAAAGAAAATAGGACCTAATTGAGTGTTTGTGCACTCAATTACCAGTTTATTAGGTGCACTTAGCTAAAAACTAATGCAATCTAATACAGCCCTGAAATAAATCATACCTCAATGAAGGTTATGTTCAGTTATTATTTAAACGGTTAAAGAGATGTGTTAATTCAACTTCATTATGGAGGCTGTCTTAAAGGTTATACTGAGAGCTGCAGAAATTGGGTGGACATAATTTCAGCATATAAACTGGCCATATTTACTTACCTTTCTCTCATAATGCAACACAGGCAATTATGAACTTTGAGTAATAGCTGGTAACTTACTTAAACAATTAGCTAATTGGCTTTGAAGCAAGCAGATTAAACGTGGTGATCATGTAACACATCAATGTGGACAGTACTGTTACGCTATATAGAAGCATTTCTAAGATAAAGTCACTCACGGCTTTAGCTTTTCTTCAACAAGCGACCCAACTAATTAGCTTCTGATATAAAAGCTAGCTAATTCGCATCAAGAAAAATAAAAACAGACCAAAACTATATGCAAGCGTAAGCAATGTCAATCGTATTCAAATAAAAGTGCGACTACACTGCTAAAAGATTAATACTAGATACGTGATTATATCCGTTGTTAAAATAATATTTATACGATTTAGCACCGGGGCTGCAGAAGCTAGCTAGTTAGCTCACCTGTTAGCCAGCTTGACAAGATACGTGTTGGGCTGGACTAACGTTCTTTTAAGAAAAGAAACACGGTTAATAAAGCATCCTCAAGATGTAACGAATGCTTGTTGATACACGTAATTCCGAGGTTTTTGTGAAAGAAGAAAAAAGCTGTCACTTTAAATTACCAACCTGCTCACTTCCTTGTTTTTTTCTCTTAATTTCTTGTGTAGAAAGAGAGGAACCTTCCTCATGATGATCTCAGACAGTATCGCCCCCGCTTTTAATCTAAACGATTTGTTACCCAACCACCAATGAACTTGCAAAAAATATTTATGTGTTCAAGTTCGGCAAAAAAAAAACAAAAACAAAATAAACGTGACTGATATTTTCTATCCACTAGTTGAACCATTTTCAGTGTCGGGTAAAAGAAAAATTAAACAAAGTCCAGTTCCTTGCCGAGCACATTTCACTGCGACTCAAGGAAGGGACTCCATCCGAGCCTTGTTTTTATTATTCCAGAGCTAACTTGTCAAGCAGAAAGCCACCTGTTTTAAACATCAAAATGTCTTCAGACTTTGAAGCATACGAACAGGACTTTGGAACCATTACAGCAGAAATAACAAACAAAGTTGGAAAAATCCCCAAACTAAGTGGAGGTAAGTTAAGTGTATTATTAGCCCGGGGAAAGCTAGCTAACGGTAGCTTACAGGGCTTGTGTCAGTTCACCATCAATTTATCATATTATCCCCTGGTAAAGCACTAAATAGTGAAACACAGCTGTAATGTGTTTCTGACTGACCCTGATTTAGCCAGTGTGAACATTTCTAACACTAGGTTAGCTATGTTTTCTACTCGTTGAGTTATGTGTGATTTTCAAGGCTACTAAATCTGTTAACGGTAGTTTCAAGAGGAGAGATAGCTTGCCACTTTAATGATGAGTTGTTAAATATTGATATCATATAAATGATTGGATAGGCAGTGAACTTTCACTGGTATAGTAGAGTAGATACTTATAACAGTTTTTCACGAGTCACTGGGAGTAAGAGAAGTTTTGAATTACCATGACAACAAAGCAGCTGTCTGTTTCTTTCTGTGTTGTTAAAATAGTCTCCAACGAAACTGTGAAATTACATATAGAAAATAGATGGACATATAGGATGGCATTATCAAACTATATATGTCAGCCAAAGGAGCATTCAAGTGTTTTAAGTGGGAGTATCTGTTCAATCAAGTCAATATTTGTTTGGATAGAGGATTTTTTTTCTTGTAGTCTCCACCTAGATTTCACTCATGCAACCAGTTTAATTTCTGTAGTGACATGATATGATATGATATGATATGATATGATATGATGATACTTTGCGGAAACGGCATGTTCACACTTTGAATTTTTTTTTTTTTAGTGGCTGTCAGTTAGAGGCGATTCACAGATATTTCAGGTTTTTTAAAAGAGTAGAATAGAATAGATCTTTATTGTCTTTGGCTCACCAAAACATTAAGACGCACTACACGTGATTCTTAATAGAGACACCAAGAGATTACTAAGAGAGAGCAAAGCAGTCAGTGCTAACAAACATAGAGATAAGGTCACATTACACACTAAACAGTTCATGTTTGAATGGATGTAGTTCTTACTTTGTTACCAAGAACCTCATAACCATTATGTTGGACAGTGACCTCTCACTGACACCACTCTTCAATGTGTATCACATTTCTTTTGTATACAGGGGATAGAGGATGGACTAGAACACCAACTTTATTTTTGATTAGGTACTAATGCTGATCATTCAGCATACTGTCGTGACATATCAGACACATTTACCATCAGGCACTATATTCTCTCATTCAAATGCAATTTCCCTGCTACATCTATAGAGCTGCCAAAAGAAGACCTCATCACTGAGCAATCATTGTGCCAGTGTCACTCAGTTGTGCACAGTAGCCTGTTTGTTCTTGTCAGTGTGAAGACTTGTCCTTATTTACACAGATCAGACACTGTTTTTGCAATGCCTACTACCTCATAAATTTGACAAACTGTATGTCACTGAATACTTTTCACAGTAGAGCAAGACCGATAATTTTGGCCAGGCCGATATTAGCATATTGCAGATATCAGTATGGGTGTATATGTCAGTTGCTAACTAACAAGAAATTACAATATAGAAATGCTAAACTAGGTTTGTAGTCATTTAAGCCACTTTCAGTGGTTATCCCGACATTACCCGGTGGAGCTGTATGTGTGAACACAAATCTATGAGTCAGTTGCATGGTTTTGACTGGGCCTGAACGCTCCACTGTGAAGGTAGCAGTAATGGGGGAGAGAGGACTTCCTGTGATTTCTCATAAAATAAAAGCTGTTTTATCTCTGGCGAAACACCAAATTATAAACCGTAGCGCACTTTTTGCGTCATGTCCTGCCTCTGCATGCTCTACCCAGGCACCACCCCTCGCCTAAACCAAACGGAGTATTTCCAGTAGGTAAATCTCCTGTTGTGTGCTACAGGTGTGAAAGGGCAACTCTGGACCTGATTCTCCAGACATTGTCCGGAGTTCATTTGTGAAAACGGCTTTAGAAACAGTGTTATTATCAGTTTGTCAACCAGAGAGCTCTAACCACTATGATTTTTCAACTGTAAAATGTTTTGCTCAGTATGTATCGCTTAAAAAATCTAAGGGATTTGTATCAAGATTTGCTGTCTATGTTATGTATTTATCTTTTACAAAATCACTATTGGCCAATTGTTATCAAAATTTAAGCTAAACCTCAATATCGGCCGCAAAAATTCCAGTTATTGGTCTGTTTATAGTTCAGAGTTGGAAGCAGAGGTTTTAAAATTAACTTTGAAAAGATAGATAGATAGATAGCCTTTATTTTAGCAGGGGAAACCAATCGAGAGTAAGGCTCTCATTTCGAATGGTGCCCTGCAGATACACAACCAAAACAATCATATAACAAAAAGTGTAAAATCAGCAATCCTATACAAAGCATAAATACAACAGAAACACGAGACAAATGACTTACAAAAAAAAAAAAAAAACAGAGCAAAAGACAGTAAAATAAGTTCATTACACAGGGACAAAGCAGTCACAACTACTGCTGCTCACAGTATAAACTTGTAGTTTTAGTTTTGACTCTAAAAACGGCTTCCAACCCCTATACTTGGAACATTTATCTCCTACTCTGGGCTCACACTTGCTCATTGGTTTTTCAAAGGACACTCCCTCTCACAAAACCTTGCCTGACTGAATATTTCTGGTTTGGAATTGGCATCTTTGAAGGTTCATGGCAGCCCATTCCACAGAGTAATTCCACATTGCTTAATCTCGCCATCTGTTGACTGTGTTAGAGTAAGCCCATATGAATATGTACAAAGCTAGGAGACCCATTACAACTATAAGTAGTTGTTCAATGTTTTCTGCCACCAACAGAATAGTTTACAGTTAAATTTCAATTCCCTTCCTACTCATTAAGGTTTTTCTTGTTTCCTTTCTTAAGTCCCCCTTGGCTCTTCTTCCTGAAGTGGCTGGATTTTGCCTGTGGTTTGACAGCCCTCTATTTAATACATTAATATAACTCCAGACAAAGGGCTTTTGTCATTGCTGTTGTATCACTCTATTTCACATGTGCACAATTGCTGATAATGGCCAGGGCGTGCGAAAAAATGTCCTTGACTGTCTTCATTCAAGCAACAGTCAAATGAATGTGTGTTTATATATTTATTTGTTACCATCCCCCAAAACCTTAAGGTTCAAGGAATATTTGAATAAGAATACAATGAAATGTTGGACCTTGTTCCATGAAACATGAATGTCATTTTTTTTTTCCACATTTTGAGTGTTCATGGAAGAGATGGCTTGTCAATCATTGCAACTCAAATATGGAACATTTAAAAAAATAAATAAAAACCCCTACTTCTTTGTTATTTGCCTTACCTCTGTGTACAAAACTCCTTATCCGTCTGTCAGCAAGTTGTAGTCTTGGTAAATATCCATACATATTTCACAGCCCTCCAGCTCAGGCTTGAGTTTGAGCAAGAAAGCACCATCTCACCTTTCAGTGAATCGCCTCTGGCTGTTTACTGTGTAGGTGAGTTTGGACACAGGTTTTAAAAATGAATTTGAGGACTGGCAAAATGTAATGTTGGCCCATGGTGCCTGAGAAATGAAGACCTTTTCTTAGCTTTTTTAACAATATTGCAATCCCACAACAAATTGCCTTGTGATTTGTGCTTGACTTTTTGTTGACTTTGCATTTCAATTATTTAAAATGCTGGTAATTATTTATCGGATTTAAGAATTGAAATGATTTGCTCATGGTTCTTGATTTATTTGATCAAATACATTTTCAGTTAAATGGTTAAGAATATATTTAAAATGACATTCATTTAAAATAGAAATATTTGAATTAATCACAGTTCAAATTTTTTGAATGACTGTGTTTTTGAGAGAGGAAATTCTGTCTTGGATGACCTGTTTTCAAATCTGCTTAGAAAGTGGAATATTGTGTCCTCTCAAAAAGATGCCAGAGATGATCTTATCTATTGATCATTGTTATCTGCTGAAATTGTATTGTCTTGTTTCAGCAGTAGTCACCTCTTGGCCTATAGTCGCTTCTAAGATTCTTAGTTTCAGGTGTGTGTATAATAATACAAGTTTCATTTTGCCAGACTTTTGCAAAAGGAGTGTTTAGAGGAGAAACAGATGCCCTCATCTTTACTTATTATGCATGAGACTAATTTAAATTTTTTCAGAATAATAAAAGATGTGATAATTTGGTCTCTAAGTGTAGTGTAAGAGCTACACTCCTGAGTAAAATGTAGGCACGGTTGCGTGCTAAAGTATTGTCAATCCTGGCTGGAGAACAAGATTCAAAAGACCAGTCCATTATTACTTGTTAAATTACTGTCACTGTGCCAGTACATTATGGATATAAAGATGAAATAAAAAAATGTCAAACATTTCAATTTACACGAAAATCATTCAGAGAAAAAAAAGCTAGTTCTAACATTTGAGAGTCTGTACATGCTTGTGCCATCACCTGTCTAGGTTTACCATTGGTATGCAGGGCTTTTAACAATAACTTGCTGCGATTAGTCGTTTAGAAAATGAATCGCCAACTATTTTGATAATCGATTTATCGCTTTGAGACATTTTTTAAAGAAAAAATGCTAAAATTCTCTTGTTCCAGCTTCTTAAATGTGAATATTATCTGCTTTCTTTAGACTTCTATGATAGTAAACTGAATATTTTTGGGTTGTGGACTGTTGGCTGCATCTTGGTCTTTTGGAAACGGTGATCGCTATTTCTCACCATTTTCCAACGTTTTATAGACCAAACGATTAAATGAGAAAATAATCGACAGACTAGGCTATACCAAAAAATAGGTAGTCAAACACATTTTGTCTTGTTTAAACATTTAATGATGCTTAATCGCTAAACAACCAAACCAAACCTTTAAGATCTATGTGGCAAAGAGCTCACATCAGAACAAAGACCAGTTTAATGTGTGCCAAAATTAAAGCTACCTTTAAATAGAAATAGAATGTAGTTTAACACGGGGTTGGACACACACATGTGTACATGCTTCTTTGGAACTCACGCAAGTCCTAATGAGTTTCAATGGGTAATGTGGAAGAGCAACCACAGGGTGAGGTGCAGAACAGTGCGTTAGTCATTTTGAGTGGGACTCATACTTCTGGCAAGTGAGCAAAGCTGACACCTCCCTTCCCTTTGAGTTGGCACGAGGTGTCTCACTGCTCCTCAACAGAAACCAACAAAGGCCTCACAGACGCCAATAACTAAGAGACATCAAATGTTGGCTCGTCGTGTGGAGAGAATGTGTAAATATATCTTCAAATGTGTCCTCGTGTGTTGTTTTCTCCCAGTCTCTTTCTTTCTCTCTCCCCCTCTCTTCCCCCGTTGCGGGGGAGTTAGGTTGTTGTCATGAAGCGCTGTTTCTCTGTCGGCTGATCAATATGTTTCTGTTTTTTTCCCTTTCAGAGGAGAAGACACAGCTGGTTCTAAATGTCGACAAACAGCTTGAAGAAGTCAGAGAGTTGGTATGTCTTTGATCAGTAATTTTCTCCTCTTCCCATTTCCTAAATAATGAATTTGTGGAAAGAGGGAGGGGACAATTTTCACCAGACAACAGCACCTGTATTATCCTGGTGGTGACATGACATGCAGACACGCACAGACACACATAAACACACACAGATGCACACACTTCACATGGCGGAAAGGAGGCTTCCTCCTCACATGATTACTTTCCAGTAATCTGCTTTTAAGTGACACCCCTATGACACATTTCAAGCCATTATCTTGAGGTGGGAGTCTTCATGTTGCTGTTTAAAAATGAGCAAAGTCACCTGACAGAGACAAATTGTTGTTGCAGTTGTCTTCTTATGTCACAGTGATTAGTTTCTTCCAAATCCGCCACAGAGAGGCCTGTCTAGCCATGCATCAAATGTACTTTTACTTCATTCACTATGACATTGTTGGGCCTGTGCATGTCGCCGCAATGAAGGGGCCCCTCATATTTGATTGTGTATTTATCTACAGAACAGCCTTCCTCTGTCATAACTTTTATCACAGCTGAGTGATGTGAGCGGGAGGCATTTTCTTTTTACAATCAACATTGGAACGCATTAAAGTTAATGCCATAGAAGTTGCACATCTCAGAAAGTTTAATGTCTTCAGAGTTGTCTCCGTTTCTATCTTGAGCATTTATTTTCTCATAGATAGTATGTTTTTATGCGATTGTTAGCAATACAGTATTTTTAGATTGCAAGAAAAGTATGATCATTAGAGAACAGCGTAGATTTTAAGCCTGTTCAAGAATTTAATGAAAAAGGATTATGATTAAAAAGTATACATTCCACCAGGTTGGTACCTTAACATTATGATTATAATTTAGAGTAGAATAAAATCTGAACCTGTCAGTTTCTAAGTGTTTTGGTGTATTTGAAATGGTTGTTAAATAAACTGTATCATCTGTGGGTTTTAGCTGGAGCAGATGGACCTGGAGGTGCGGGAGATCCCCATCCAGAGCAGAGCCATGTACAACAGCAGACTGAAGAGCTACAAGCAGGAGATGGAGAAGCTTGAGAAAGACTTTGTAAGTACTTAAACACTTCCTTACATCATTGAAACATTACAGTTATAATGTACACCATTTACATTTAGGTAATCCTATGAAAAAATGTGATTTCCAAAATGTGCATTTGTGTAATATAACATACTAGATATGTATATGACACAGTTAAAAGTTGCCACAATCATTTCCTTTGTGGTGTATATGCACATCTATTGTTTGCCTTTCCTACCAAACTCTCTCTCACAGACACACACACACACACACACACACACACACACACGCACTCCTTCACACTCCTTCACACTCCTTCACACTCGCACAGTCCTACACTGAAGCTCAGTGGTGCATCCACCGAGGTTAATTCAGAGTGCGTATTTGAACTTGGAAGCGATGCCTATTGAGAACAGGTTGTGTGTGTTTGTGTTGTTGCGGCTGGATCTGGCCTTGTTTAGTAATTCATAAATCACTGTATCTCTTGACTTGATCTCTAGCCTCTATCAAAGCTTAATGAAGAGCCCAGTCTATTGGGTCACTTGCTTTTAGTCCACATTGTTGGCTTCCAATATTTCTCAACGTACTTCACTTTAATATTATAGAAATTGGCAATTATCCAATGCAAATCAATTACTGGAGTCTTTTAAAAATAATTTTAGTGTCTTTTCTTATTACCCTTATAAGTCGCCAAAGTATTTCGAAATTATAGTTTGTATTCAAATCTTTTTCTTGCAAAAATATGTATATTTAATGATATCTTTATTTTTTTCTGTTGACTGTTATTGTTTTCTGTTGTGAGTTTTGTTGTGCTGGTGCTCACAACACGGTAATAAACCCATAGCGTAAATCCAACTGACCTTGAGCTCGAGAGTAGACAAATCCTTCCACAAATCACAAGTGAAGTGAAATAAACCCACAACTTCAGAATGTTTTTTTTTTTTTTTTAAATAAATACTGAATTGGACATTTAAGAACTTTTAAATGAATTCGTAATCCCTCAAAAGGCTACCGACCTGAGATAGTTGCTACATTAACCTTGTCGTTAATGTGGTCCTGAGCTTGTTATAAACTATTGAGTTAAATAAGCAGCAAAGTTTTCTCGAAAACCTTGAAATGAATTCAAGGTGTAGCATTCCACTCAAGTGTGAACTTTTCTTTACTTTGAGTATTTATTGTTCAGTAGCTAAAGCTTGAAGGAAAGGATTTCAGAAACAATCACTGCAAAACTGATCATTAAGTAAAGATATTATAGCCATAATTGTAAGTGGTAAGTTTTTTTTGTGTTTGTTACAAAATGAAATGAAAGTCCAGACGAATCGTAACATTTAAATAAAATAATTATTACAAATTACAAACTGAACCTTTTTTGTGTCTCATAAGACCATGCTCCTTCCTGCCACTGACAATCAAAAATAATCTAAATTAAAACCTGCTTAAACGTCACCCTATTCCTGAATTATCTCAAACATTTTCACATTATCTAATATCATTCACCACAAAGTGCTTCTTAAAACCTGTATTGAATTAAATTTGGGAATAAAACAACATTTTCCCCCAACCCCTCGCTATTCCAAGTGCCGAACAAACAAGTAAACAAGCATAAACAACCCATTTGAATGGAGATATCTTGTGCTAGTGATCTGTGAGTACACCACAGAGATGTGCAAACTGAGATCACAGAGGAGCTCTCCGTGCCAATACAGTTTGCTTTCCTCGCCACGGGCATTTAATTGGCAGACGATTAATCTTTAACTTTTCTTCTCCCCACACTTACCGTGCTTAATCATCAAGCAGTTAACACCTGCTGTGGCGGATATTGGTGCTAATTTTCATTACTTGCATTTTTATGCCTGTCTTAGGGGCGTGAGTGAGAAAAATTGGTCTCTTTAACCTGCTAACAGTTAGCAGCCCTACATCCACTTTATAGAACTAAACCTTGTTTTCCTGTGTGTGCAGTACTTAAACAGAATATGATTAGCTCTAAATACTTACTTCCATGCCATATTATGTGTCATGGTCCACAATACTGAAACATGCAAAGCAGAAGGTAGCAGTAGGGGAATCCTAGAGGATAAAGAATAGAATAATATTGGCCTGTTTCTAACTGTGACTCCCCAGTTTGACAGAGTAATTTTCACTTTTATACCTCTGTGTGTGGTGTGGTCAGATCAGTGTACATTTAAACCAGGATCACCCACCTCACACAGTAACATCTAGTATATCTGGTCTCCCGTAAATCTGATGCAAGTGTTCAGAAGGCAAGAACTTCAGCCCCCTCAGATGTGCCTCAGATGTGCCAAATGCTATAGCCGAGCTCAGCCTCTCACTTCCTGCAGGCCTGGGGAGGACATGACACTCGGCTCGAAAGGCGTCTAGTGGAAAAAAGGCAATCTCCTTTCTTTTTAATGTAAAAAGCCCCAGCTTTGTTGTGCTTTCCGTGGATATCAAGGCCTTTCCACTCCCTCACTACCCCACCCCACCCCCTACCGGCCTCCCACGGGTGTCTCCCCCCTTAACATGCTCTCTCATCCTCCCATTCACCCGTGGTTTGAAGTCTTCCTACCACCGGTGTGCCAGCTTGAGACCTCATTCCTGCTCCTTTCCAGACAGGGCCCAAGTCGACCCCTAGTAACCCAGCCATTTCATCCAGGAAGAAAACTTATCAAACGGGCATCCCAAAGGTGTAGCTTTAGCTTTGTTGTTTTGGCAGACAGCTTCATTGTGATAATAGAGGGGACAGTGGGGTCTTAAAGGTACTGGTCCACGACAAACAGGCATCGCAGAACCCAAAGGGGATGCCAGCCTGACCAAGAAAGTATAAGTCAGAGTTGGGGGGGGGGCGGTGGGAAATTAAAATGAAAATCCTATTTGATAGAGTGTTCAAGTCAGGGGAAGCAGAATAGCATGGCTCTTAAAAGTGTCTTTGATCAAGCAAAAAAGAGGCCTAACATAAGCTTAATTTAATGAAATCTATCGGGTAAATAGAGCCACCATCTTCAAAGGGCCACGTTTGGTTTGTCCCAGAGGGGAAGGTGGGGGTCCACAGATGTCCGCTGTGTCTCAGAAAACACAATCCATTTTTGAGGATGTGTCTCAAATTACGTACCATGCTAATTGTAAATGTCTGATGCCTTTGACATGGTGCATGATGAGATGTCAGCCATAAGGTGTCACGAAGCAACGACGGCTCAGAAATTTGATGATTTTTGTCAGTCCTGGAAACTCATGGTTGGTGGTGTCTTCTCTGTTGTCAGTGCGTATTTTGAATATCAAAGCCGTTCCTTTCTTGCTCTTTTCAAAGGTGTTCCTCGTCGTATTGTTATATCTGTACTTGAATATGTTAAGTAAATAGGAAGTATTTTTAGGCTCACGCAGCTTTCAGTGAACTCGCAGTTAACATTGTTAAAGTGTGTCTGAACTGATTTTAAATATCAATATATTATTGGTAAAACAGAACTGAAACAACTGTGTCCAACATGCCGGCTTGTTTAAGACATCAGCTGAATTTTTCTAAGAAATGTTGGCCCCAAGTCAAAAAAGGTGCATCTAAATTCACTGGTATTACCTCACATTTGGTATAAAGTTTAGAGCACTCCGTCTTGAATACTAATGAACAAGTTAATCATAAAACTTTCATTAATTTTTCTGTACTTGTTTAAAAACCCTGCAGTGTTTGGAAATGTCACAGATCATTGTTGCTTATAATTTTTCACACCAGTATGACTCCTGCTCACACTAGTTGGGGTGGTTGTTGATCTCTTTTTGCAGCAGATGGCGGTATTGCTCTAAGAATTTTCCTCTACTTAAGGTAGATGACAAGGACAATATTGGGCCCATTTACCAATTACAATGCCTTTCAGATGTATGAATGGACTTGCTATAATAAATCCTTCCACTTATTACTATGTCTGACCTCATCCTTTATGCTTTGTAATAAAGATTGAAAATAATGTTACTGAAAATGTCCTTGTGGTAAAAGCCCCTTTAATAAAATGCGCCTTATACTGGTCTTGGTTCCAACTTCATATAGTTTATTTAGATTGTCTCTACTGCTCTTCTCTCTGCCCACTGATAAACTAAAAGTTAATTACTACCGCAAAACAAAATATAAATTAAATAGCGTCCCTGTAGGAAAGTGGATGTCTTTCATTACACTGTAAGCATTTCATACTCTCACTAATGTTCACATATCCTCTCCCAATTAATCTTAATTGCAGGAAGTGTTGCTTCTAATATTTCACCTCTTTGAGTTTTGTTTAAAGAGGTGAGTTTACATTACATTTTTAATTCTTCGTCTTTTTAATAGCAAAAAACACATGATGTTAGAGGATTTGTGTTGAAGGATCCTTGACTCCAGTAAAGGTTAATTGGTAGTTATTAAATATCAAGCTCTGACAAGTTTTATTGTTCAATACTTCTTCATTTTCCCGTCATTAAGTGGGAATGGGTGCCAGTATTGGTCAAGACAGTTTTGTAGATGGCATGAGAGGCACTGTGTAATTTTTCTAGTACAATGTGGGAGGATTAATTTTGTTAGATCAACCTCAATGTTGTTAAATAGAAAGCTATTGTTAACTTGTGGAAATATGCAGTATATTATTTCAAGGAGGATCAAGGACCATGAAGGCGTTATTCATTACCAGGCATCTGTGTTTCTTTTGAAACGCTTATCATTACTCAGTCTTTATATGAGATTGGCAAATATGTTGTCACAGTACATAATGTCAGTTATTAAAAAATGTTAAAAATGGGATATGGTGAAATTTTGATGCACCTGAAGCACAGTATTCAACTTAAAAGAGGTTTATTCATTATGATTAGGAAATATGAAGTGATTTTCTTCTGTCTCATAGTCGTTCCAGCCTGGCTTCATTCATTCCATTATGTATAGTGCAATAGTTGATCTTGTGTTTTCTGATATTGAATCATGAGGCCAACTGTCACAGGGATAGTGTACAACTATCCTTTCCTAATTTCTGATTGTCTATTGGAGTATTTTTTTGAGTTACAGTCACTGTCAAGTAGGATGTCTGGACTGCCTTTTCTTTTAATAAAAAACTTTAGATGGAATGCCTCCTAGTGTCCACGCAGGGAGATAATTAATGCATTTCCAAAGAGTCAGCCAACCTTGAAATATTGAACAGTTTGCCAGGTACAACCAAGGTGAATAGAATGAAAAAGCTGTTGGTAACCATTCCATTTTTTATTTATATTTTTTTTGTACCTGTGTAAGTGATTATCAATGACCTTAAAAAATAACTTGAAATTTTGCTTTCAATTGGGGCAAACATGAGTGCTGTATGTAATGAATTGGCGCATTGGACCTTTAAGCACAACTTGTGAATGAGGAGAGATGATTTGATTGAAATGTGGAAATACAAATGAGATCAGTCAGTGATCAAAGGGATTTGACGGAAAACAGACTTTTTAAATTAGCGGTCATGGACAAGTCAAGGTTGTGGAGACTATCCAACTTTAGCAGAGAGCAGTCAAAAAACATATTTAGTTTGGCACAATTAGCAAGCTAAAAAGAGAAAGAGGAGTTTGCAAAGTAATTTATCAGAAAGTTTTGTTTTCGCGTTAAGAAGCTCTGACATCATAAAAAAAAAACATTTTTTAAACTAGATGCTGATAATTATGTTGAGATTTTGGTTTTGATGGGAGATTTTAGGACCACTGACTGTACTTCCCACACTAGAGCCACACTAGTAGTGCTTATAAATTTGCATTGTTGTTGTAATCCATCTTGAAGGGTTCTTGTTGTTTGCCCCCTGTCCTCGTTATGGTGACTCCTGCAAACAGACAACATGACAGACCAACATTAGTTGGATGTTAGACACTTTAAATCGCCTTAGGTTGACTTGGCTTGCTTGTTCTTATTAAACACTAAGGAGTAAAGGCAGATTGACTCTTTTCATGGTTTGTTACTTAACAACCCATCACTGACACCAAAGTCTAATCACTCATAGCCAGTCATAAAAGGACTCCCTCAATTGACAGGGATTTTTTCCCCTATATTTCCTCTGAGCTGAGTGCAGATTTAAGATGTAAACAAATAGATCTTCTTCTCTACTTATGAGTCATGTCTTTCATTTGGAAGTTGTTGTGCGCAGTATGTCTTCCTCGAGCCCTTTGTGGATTTGTGGCATTCGAGGCTTTTTCCATGTCCTCTTTATGGACACGAAGATGGGATTCATTTTGCGGATTAGCCTTTTGTCACTCAAAACTCAAACCATGTTTTTATGGGTTTGATGGTTTAATGGCAGCAGTGGGTCAAATCTGGGTTGAAGGACAGTGTCACAAGAAGGACAAAAGGATGTGTTGTCTCTGAATGTTCATATTCGATCATTAAAAGATGTGAGTGAGACATAAACCAGAATATGTAATATGAATATGTAATACCACAATGTGCAATAGTTTGATTCTTACTTTTTTTGCCAATGAAATGTATGGTTCATGTTTTGCATAGGTTAGGTTTAAGTTATGGCAGACACTGAATGAAGTAATCATTTTGATTTCAAATGGAATTTTTGTCTTTCAAGTTGAAAATGGACTTTTGGCAAAGTTTGACTGGACTGACTTGAACTATGACAGCGTTAGCAGCCAGATGCGATGCAGTTAAGCAATTCTACAGCTAGGGCTGCAACTAACCATTATTTTCATTATTGATTAATCTGTTGATTGTTTTCTCAATTAATCGATTAGTTGTTTGGTCTACAAAATGGATTTGTCCCGACCAACAGTCCACAACCCAAAAATATTCAGTTTACTATCATAGAGGACTAAAGAAAACAGAAACCTAGAACAAATTTTGTAATTTTTATTCTTAAAAAATGTCTTAATGATTCATTGATTATCAAAATAGTTGGCGACTTATTTTCTGTCAATCAACTAATATATAATAATCGGCTAATCATTGCAACTCTATCTACCACAATATTCAACTCATTTTCCACTGCTGCTATATATAAATAGTGTATTTTCCCATTAAAGCCACTGGAAACCCAAATCCACAAAAGCCTTCTAATTATGTAATTTAGGGTCTTATGTACAGAATAGCAGGCATCTAAAAAGTATTAGAAATTAGTTTCAGTCCACATTTGAAATATTGTCATTTAAGTTTTTGTGAACTTTCCTGATATTGGGTTTGAATTAGGTGTGGTTATCCTCAGACATTTATTACGAATATTATGCAATTAACTTCCAATCATAAACCAATCATAAACAATGTGACAGTTGCTGGAGTTTCTGTGTTATTGGTAGCGTTTCCGCATCTCAACCCAGTTAATTTTGCTATATTCTTCATTACTGCGGCTAATTACCTGCTGTACATTTAAACTTACACCACTTCTGCTCAAACACTCTTAGCTGTCTCCTTCTTTTAGCAACTTTCTCACTAATCCCACAGTTTACACACTTTTCAGATCTGCTGGTTACGTTAGCTTATCTGCTAGCGATAGCTTCTCCTTTCTCCCTCTCTCTCTGTTGCTCTCTCTTGCTTGCTGTGTCTTATGTTTAGCTATTCCCCTGCCTCCTTTACTGATAATGGTTCATGTCATAAATGTAGTTTATTAACCGTGTTGGAGGTGAGGTTCCCCCCAATGGAAACTCAGTTGTTAGCTACTGTAGTTAGCCAGCTGGTGCGGGTGTCAATCAAAACGTGATCTGCCACGCCTACACAGTCTTGAGAAATGGTCTAAACAGCAAAATGAGCTGTTTTCTAATAGTTATGAATGTTTATTTTCACTCAGATTTTTGTGGTTGCTTAATGACAAACTCAACTTTGATATCATATATGCATTTTTACTATTTCAAGCCAAATTTCCAGAGGCTTTAATAACTTAATAACAAGTGATTTTATTACTTATCAGTTCTGAGTTTGACCACTAGAATGCAAAATTATCACAAATGTGTTGTGTTTTCCAAAAATGTTGTTAATTTCTTAAGTGAGGAGATTCTAGACAAAGAAGTGGGGATATATTTCGGGGTCATTCGCTTCAGTCATTAACAAGATGAGTTCTTGTCAGAGGTAGTCAACTCGCAGAAATTGCATAAACTATAATTTGTAAGCAGATTACCCCTCACTCCCTCTCCATCTCTTTATGTTAACACTTGTCTGTATAGATGGGGTATCTGCATTATGCCTGGAGCATAGGTTTTTTTTGGCATTGTGCAAATTCGGCCGTTATCCTTCTGTGCGATCGTTTCCTCTCCCGCTTATCTCTCCTGGCCCCTCCAAAGTCGCTGTACTTCCACACACACTGACAGCGATCAGTATAGCTTTCAGACACTTGTCTGGCTGAGTCTGCCATGAAGCGAAGGCCCTCCCAGGTCCCCTCGCTGTCCTCAGGGCTTGTGTGATTGAGTGACTGGAGTGAGTGGGGGCCAAAGATAATAAGGGAGAAAATATAAAGACATGGGGCAATGATATGATAACATCCCCTTCCTCCTCCTCCTCCCCCTCCCTCTCTTTACTCCCCTTTCCACCTCCCCTTCACTTTTCCTTCTGTTCTTCTTTCTGTCCTACCCCCGATTTCCGTGCACCAAGCCTGTCCCACGCAGTAGTGTAAACCAGAAGTGACATGTGACACCCACTCCCCAGTGATGTGCTGACAAGCGGGTACTAGAATAGGTGACAATGTTTTCTTTTTTTGCCAGACTGGCTTAAGTATGGTGAAGGGATTCATGAAGTATTTATGAAATATATTATAAATCATTGGGTCTGTGTTTTTCCCTCTGTATTTTAGGCAGTGGCATTTGCTTTTTAATAAGAAAGCCTCAGAGAAGGCGAGAGTGAGGAAAGGGGTAAATAGAGGAAGAACTCTTTACATTGCATCCTTACTAGCGTTTCTTCGTAGTTAAAGCTCAGTGTTTACACATGTTTTAACCCCTGCTCACACCCCTTTCACACACGCAGACACACAATTAAACTTAGTTTCTTCCTCTCATCCTAAGTGTTTCTAATGAGGGAGCGTGCCAGAAAGAAAGGGAAAGTGTTTTTGCTCTCAGCGACCAACAATTTTGCCTTTTCTCTGGTGTTTTTTGAAGCCTGCAGTGGAATCTGGCTATGGCCTTGATCAGAATTACATTGTGGAAGATGAATTAAGGTTTTTTTTTTTTTTTTTTCAATTATCCCAGAGGTTGGCCACCATTAGAGCATCAGCCTACTCCTGCAGTGAGACTAAACTCTTTAGTTTTGTTCCCCTCATCACCATAGAGCACTTGTTTGTTCTGCATTGTCAAGCTTTTTGTGTATTTTTGTCTTTGTACATTTTTATTCAGAAATTATCCGTTTCACATAACACATTTTCTGCTTTAAGTGCTTGTATCAAATGGCCAAGAATACCCAGTAGAAAAAAATATCTGTTGCCTATTAAAAAAAAAAACACAATCAAATTATCAAATTGCTCATTAAATAAATGCTATTTACGTAGTTTTTACTTTGCAGTGGTCCTTTTATATTTTCTCCTACTTTTTTCTTTTGAAGATTGAACAGTAAGTGATTGTTTTTGTTAATTATTCAACTCCACTGTTTATTCCTGGGTTGAATGTAACATGTTCTTTTCTACATGCTTTTGTTTTAAAAAAAAAAAAATCTGCTTAAGAAGTGTAAGCAACTCTTCTCCGCAGCCCTCATTTCTCATAATTTTTGAACAAATGTTGTGAATTCCAGTACAAAACCTGCAGACTCCCAGGAAACTGGTAGGTGTATTGGAAAGTTCAGGAGGGCACATGTTGGAAGGGCTTTGGAAGGGGGCCTTACTGGCCTCATCAGCATTTGAATGTGTTCCGGCTAGTGAAATAACAAAGTATACATAAATATATAGAGATAATGATCTGGCTAAGTCCCTATGTGTGCTGCTGTATTCTTATGCTAATGAGCTAGCTATTCAGCACCAACAATGGTCACATTACAAGAAAAGGCAATGCACTGAAGGAGATAGTCTTCTCTCTGCATGTCCACTGACGGACGCGCACACGCACATGCTCAGCAGGCCCGACTCCTCTCCCTTTGTGTCTAGGTTTTTTTTATTACATTTTTCAATTTTAGATAACACTCCAAGAATAGACATCAAACAAAAATGAATCATAAATCGAGGTCAGGAGTGAGCCTCTTTCCAAAGCAGAGAAAGGGTTAAAAGTGAAGGTATTTCTTTCTTTAAAAAAGATGGAAAGACTGATAGGAGAGGAGCTCTTCTCAGCAGAGGGTTCAGTGAACCATATGTAGGTAGCCACAGGCTAATGGGCCGGTTGGTCCCTGGCTTGCCAGGTATCCCACATTGCACATCCTAACACCCCCCCTCCACACACACACACACACACACACACACACTCTCTCTCTCTCCTCGTCATCGTCCAACATACATCTCTCCCACCCCTCCCACCTTCACTCTGTGAAAATCCCTCCTCCACTTTCCTCTAATCTCACCTTTTTCTCTGGTGCTGACCCGGGGAGGCCCACTTTATTCCCCACTGCACGCCAGAAGCCAGCGTTGTGATCGGAGCCCGGGCCCCTGTGCTGGTTCCCCCTCTCCTCTCCTCTCTCCTTGCCCTGGCTGCCCGCCTCCCCGACGGCTCTGCTCTATTGATTTACTCCTCCAACCAATGCTGTCTGTCTCTGTTTTGCACCACCAGCACCTAGGTCCCTCATCTCTATCACCCTCCCTCTTTCCCCGTTTTCTCTCTTTCCCTCTCTTGCTCTCTTCTTTTCTTTCTTTTCATACTTTCTGTCTTTCTTCCTTTCTTTCTTTCTGTCCCCTACCACACAACCACGGGCACGGGGAGAAAACCTGACAGAAGAAGAGAGAAGGAGGGAAAGAGAGATGGAAGGATGGGGGTGTGGGAGGGGAAATGGGGCCTTTGATTTTTCATTAGAAGTGCCTCCATATTTTAATATTGGGTTTAATCGGGCCCTCATGCCTTAAAGAAATAACCATTGAGAGATGATCCCTCGGCCTTCAAAAAGTATATGGCGCTTCTTCAATCAAAGCCCTCCTCCAATTTGCTCTTTTGTTTGGAGTTCACTTGCAATCCCCCCCCCCTCCTCTCTTCTCTTGCCGTCTCACGGCCTCTCGCTTTGTTGGTACAGTCGTTAGGCTTATTGACTGATCTCGGCTGTACTTAGCAATAGAAATGACTTTGACAGGGAAATACACCACTGGTATCACAGAGGTACAAGCATGAAAGGCTTCTATCAGAATAGTGTACACCAGCAAACAGCTAGGTATTTTCCCTCAGAGATAAAATCCTGTTTACTTGATATTAAAATCTTTGATAGACTCAGTGATATATTGTTAAAATAGTAATAATCATTTAAATGTTTTATTGAATTAAACTGATAAAGGGATGTTGCAAGGCTCTTCATGCCAAGCTTGATACAGTGCAAGTTGTTTCTGACCTTGTTGGGGTTTTTTTTTAAGTGACGCAAGATCTTTTTGAAGCTGATACACTCTGTCACCCTAAAAAAAAAAAAAGTCTCCTCACCTCATACGTGTTTAGATATGTTGCAGGCTCATTTATTACCTTGCGGTGGTTGATCATTCACCTTTTATTTGTGTTTTCGACAACAGCTTCTGTGAGACTCCTTCAGGTTTTTAATGGAAGTGGAGCACAATGCTGTGTGCACAGAAGCCACCAAAGCACCAACCTGTGAGCTAATGAGAGGCCCCATGCTGTTATCTAAGGCTCCGGCTTCTCTACCACTGCTGCACTTCTATTAGGGGAGAGAACACACACCGGGCTACCGTTCACATATGTTGCTTGCGTACGTTCTCTAAAGGAGGTTTCCCCGGGATGCAAAGGCTCGTTGAAGCCTCCGTCGTACATACAGTAGCCCTCGCGCACGCCTGTGCACTCACAAACGCGCACAACAGACAGAAGTGGAGGAGTCGATGGCACCAAAGACCACAATAAAACAAAGGGAGAAATGACACCCTCCTGTGACAGTCACAATTGTAGCTGCTTGCCTTTGTCTGATAATATATCAAATGCATAAAAAAAAGAGCACTTACTTAATTGAACAACCTCTCCCAATTTGTTTGTGTTAAAGGAGAGTAGAAGATGCTAGACAATAATTTGAGTGTGTGTTTTCCTTTGTGCCGGCTGTGTGTGTTTGTGTGTATGTGTGTGTGTGTGTGTGTTAAACCCCTGCCAAGCAGAGATGCATTATTTAAGATGCTGTTGTGATACTTGTGCCTGCTTAAAGGTCTCAGCTTCCTTTTAACGCCATGCCGCTTCAGTCCACCTCTGCCCCCACTTGTGGGGGGGAACCAGAGTGGGACCTGCTGGCACTGGTCCCCACATCACCTGGGAAAATATCACAGTAGGAGGGAGGAAAGGAAGTGATACAGACAACCTTTGAGTTTAGCACACATTCTTGTGAACAGAAACATTTTACCCCAATTTACTGTCATTTTATTGCTGATTTTAGACTCGTTTTTTACAAGATATTTAAGGATATTAAACTGTCAGTGAAAGTGTTTACCTTTGTGAGCGTTTTATGCCGGTAGTTCAGATATATTTCCACATTCACTGAGCAGCTCTGACAGTTAGGAAAATAAAAAATTTAATGCCAGATTCAGGCAAGCACATGAAGCTGGACATAAGACTTATTAAGTCTAAATTTGGAAATACCCAGCTGCTCTCCTACTGGTGAAAAAGCCAGTAATGGAACGTAGTATTGTAAATTGAATATAGTTAATTACTCTTCATGCTATGCCACCAGCCATGTGTGCAGGGTGAGAAGGAAAAGCTTGGGAAAGTGGAGAGAAAAAGCGTCTGCAGAGGAACTTCAGGGCCCCTCATTACACTCTGCCCCTGGGTATTTTTACGCCTTTTATTTCCCATCTAATGAACTGTTTACATTTTTCAGCTTTCCAGGCGCCACAATTATTTGCGCTTGTCCTTGTGTCACTCGTTACACTGGGCAAAAAGCAAGGTGGAGAGTTGGAGGGCATTGAAATGTGTATATAAATATCAGTTTGTTTGATTTTAATTATTCTGAATATTTGTAGATGGGGAAGTTTTTTTTTTTTTTTTTTACATTACAAAGAACACAATTGTCAACAGCATGAAATCATTGTTTTACAGTTAATTTCTGTAAACAGATGATTTTTAGATTTACATTCCTCTTTATGGACTACGAAGGAACTAAAACTTATGCTGTTTATTTAGACAGTATATAGCCATGCATTCACATATACTATAAAGGGATTCTACACAAAGAAAAGATCCATATTTTTTGTTATAATTAAATAAATATAATTTACTGCTCAGAGGATTATGCCAAACTGATTAGCATATCTGATATGAATTGTTATGCATGCATATGTAATTACATTTTGATGGGTAAAGAAGAATAGTTTTTTTTTTTTTTTTTCATCTACTATCCATGTCAACAGAGGTAAAACGTGTGTTTTTGACAGGACAGCAGCACCTCCATCGCTGCATTTGACGGGATGTGTAGAGTTTTTAAAGGCAGGCCACTTTGCATAAAGTTAAGATGTACCTTTGTACTTTTCTTGTGTGCTTCCGGGAATAGAAGCAAATTCTCACCCAAGATTAAAAAAGTGACAAAAGACAGACCTTTCAAAAGGATTAAAAAAAGCTTTTTTTTTTTCCTCTTTTCTGAGCAATAAGGTATCTTCTGAAAGCGCTCATTCTTTTTTAGATTACAAAGCCTGATTAGTTGCTTTCGTCTTAAGATGCAGAGTTCAGTCTTCACATACTGTAACTAGAATGAGACATTTTTAGTGCTTTTTCTTCATAGAATATCTTTTTTAAATCATACAACCAATTGCCAGGTTTTCCTATGGAACAGGTATCTGGTATCTACTTTCTTGACCTCAAGTAATCCTGTTGTCGCTTAACAATTTTTTTTAGCTTAACACCATAACTTATAATCAAAATCTGTCACTGTATTAAGCACAGCTGTTTATGCTTTACATCAAATGGGAAGGCAGTTATCACTCAGGAATCAGTTGTTTTCCAGAGGGGGAATCCAAAAACTGGAGTGTATATACTGTAGGTACAGGGGTAGCGGCAACACTTTCATTTCAGTGACATTTTCCATTCTTTATACTCTCTTTTGTTATCTGCACTGTTCTCATTGCAGAAACGCTTCACACATTCATCTGTAACAAACAGCTATTTAGAAATACCAAAAAACCCTGCATATAGTTTTGAAGGCGACGTAAGCCTTAACATTCAAATCAATGCTTCTCCCAGGCTTCCTCGTCTCAATTACTGGTGAAGTCGTCTTTCCCCCTAAGTTGCACTGCAGCTCTTTAAGATGAAACTTGACTTAAATGGGATATGTGGGTGTTTTCCTGGCAAAAAATGAGTGTGCGTGTGTGTGTGTGTGCGTATGCCTTGTGTACATGCTGTCTTCAGATTGATGCTTATTGTCTTTCTGGTTTTACTCAAATGTGAAATTTCTTTTAACGTCCTGACAGCAGCACAGTGACCACTTATTTGCCCCCGCAGAGCAGATGTGACAGCAGAATTGAAATAAAAATTTTTAAATGATTAATATATAATCAGTTATTTCTGTAGATTAAAAAAATATTTTGCAAGAATTTCAACATATTTTATGCCACCTATATTTGCCATATAGCGCTGTATCTATTTGATTTTTATTTTAATCAAAAGAGCATTGAGGAGGCAAATTGACTTGTGGGATTTAAGAATCACATATGATACATTAATGGATTATACATGATAATTTACCTAGTTTTTGTAGATATTTTGGAATTTTCTGTCACATGTGTGAGTGTGGTAACAATTATCACAAACTTAAAAGTTAATTATTGACCTAAGGGATGAGTTGCACAATCACAATGGTAAAAACATCTTAAAGAGCACATTTTAACATAGAAGGCGCTGTGCTCCTGTGGTATTTTGTGTTATCGGGGGGCCAATGTTGTGTTTTATTTGAGTCGGTGTTGCCGATCTCCTCTTTTTCCCCACAGTAGGCGTTCTGTGGTTAGCTTAGGTCCCTGTGGTTGAGTATTGTTTGGGTGCGCTCTTTATCTAACGGGTATTGTGGTCTGGGTCAATCAGGCCCTCCGTCTACTCTGTAATTACTCCAGAAAACTGTGGCCCTCACCGTCACGATAATAACAGCCAAATCACATCAGCCATGACTTTCCACTCAGTGCTCCAGATTATGAGGAGAGACAAATAGGAAAAAAAACAAACAAACAACTGGCTCAGTAGTGATTGTTTCCAAAGTTATTTCAATCAAGGAACTTGATATCACTCTTGAGGTTAGAATTGGCTTTTTCAAGTTTGGTTTGTGCTTCTCTCATGGAAGGTAGCATCAAAGTGCTTCGTGCAATAGCTTCTTCAAACTTTTACTCATAATAGAAAGATAGTGGGAAAGGATACTGTATATGAGAGAAAAAATGTCCCCACCAGGTGTTCCTTCACTGATTCCCTGTCTTTGTTTTATTTATTTAGAGTCGAGGACTAAGTAAATATAGAAAATAGAAAGAATTCATGTTGAGGAAAAAGTGATATTTTCATTCCTATGCTGTTGTTTGTCTTTGATTTTGCCCACCTCCTGCAGCCCACCTAGAAACCCTGTCAAGGCAGGGAGAGAAAGCGAAGGAGGCTTAGTAAACACTTTCTGTGTCTGCTGCTGGTGTGTATTTAGTTTAGAGGGCATGCCAAGAGGCTGTTTTTCCATGGGTCGGGTGTCTGTAAACAAGCGGTACAACGGCAGCCCACCCTTCCACAATCGGAGGTGGCACATTCTGAAGTGTGTATGAAATATGTGTGTCTGAGTGTTTGTCTTTTGGGTTTTTTTTTTATTTATTTTTTTTTATTTTTTTTGGACATGGCATTCCCTCTTATTCTAGCCTATCTGGAGACAGAGAAAGAGAGAGAGTGCGTGTGTGTGTGTGTGTGTGTATGTGAGGGAGAAAGAGAGAGAGGCAACCCCAAATCCGATGGGCCGCCAATGGGTGATGAATTATTCCCTGTCTGAGTCTCAGCATTGGTGTTATCACAGAGCCTGCCACTGCACTGGGATGACAGCAGTGACAGCCCCCAGAAAAGATTTAGCGCTGACAAGTGATACTTCCTCATAATACATCTCCCTGGCCCTCTCCCCCTGTCCCCCTGTTCCACAGCCTCTTCATACAACACACAAGATGAGGTTTTTTTTATCCCTCAACTTGTATTTGTTTAAGGGGGCAAGGTGGGGGGCTCTTTGCCACCACTTCTGTGGCACAAGTGCACTAGGTACAGTAGATCACCTTGGAAGGTGGCATGGGCAGAAACCTGGGTGTGCTCGTTGTCAGTACATGTGTTGTATCGTACACTCACACACACAGAGACACACATACACACAACCTGCATGCGTATGACTCAGTTTGTCACCGAGTTCCATTAGGGGGCTCTCGTGCTTAAGGAATGCCTGTTGTGTTTTTGCATCAACAACAGTACTAAGCCATATTTCCCCACTTGTTTTCTCTTTTTGCTCTCCTCTCTTTCTCCCCTCTATTCTTCTTTTTGTCCTTCTCCCTCATCCTCCTCCTCCTGCAGAAAAGGTCACGTATTGCCTACAGTGATGAGGTGCGCAACGAGCTCCTGGGGGATGACGCCAGCTCCTCGGAGAGCCAGGTGAGGTGCTAATCAGGGGCCTAGCCGACACCAGTGTGGGTGGCTGACTGGCCCCTAGGGTGAGGAGGTGGGCCCCTCATAGGGGCCATCGAGAGCTGAAACCACAGTATTGTCACCAAGTCATGCGGAAGGAACACTGTTTAATGCAAAGCTGGGCTACCAGTGAGTGGGCTCAGGGCATGGGACCAGTGTCTGGCCAAAGCCAGATTGTGACCGGCGCGATCGCACACACGCACACACACGCACACACTCACACCTAAACACAAACACACACACACACACACACACACACACACACACACACACACACACACAACCCAAATTTAAATCCAAAACCTCAGCTTCTCCACTCCAACCGTCGCACAGCTGTTCTCCAGCCGGGTGTAGACTTAGGCCTATTATAGATACTCCATCAAGGTCCACACACACACACACACAGACGCACACACACAGACACAATTGCTAAATCTTGTTCCATCGTCTTTCTTTAAACTCCAAGGGTGGCGAACCTGCACAATGCAGATACTCAAAATGAATAAGGACACTGCTTCTTATATTGCTGACAAATGGTACAAAAACAAAAAAACACTGAAATATTTTGGTGCAAAACCCCATAAAAATGATCCTTTAGCCCTGAAATATTTTTATTTTTTATTGACTTCAGCCTTTGATCAAAAATGTCATATTCTGTTTGACATCTTTATAGTTTTTTCTATATCTATCAGCATATTCACAATTGATATTTTGTTTATTAAAAGATGATGACTGATATTTTGTTTGAATATCAGTGCAGCCAGTTGAAATCGAGGGATATAAACAACAGATAAATCCCACGTTAACAGTTTTCATTCATTGTCAGCAATGTCTACAAAAGATTCATTCACAGCAGTTATGAAAGTGGCAATGAAGAAGAAAAACAATTATCTTGAATTGTGATCTTAATTGCCCAAAATATGCCACATGTTCTTTTAAACTTAAGTTGTTTTGAATAAATGTAGAGATGCATCAAAACAGTGATACATCAACCAATTCAGCAAACAGCGTTTTAACATTTAAGACGCACTTACCTATTGCTCACCTGCACAGCTGCCACTCATACGCAGCCACTCTCAACTATGACCAAACGTCTTTTGACTAATTATATATTGCCTTTAGAATCGGCTGTCAACTTGCAGGGGTTATTGTGTCTCAAGGCACACACAATCACACACGCATGCAAATAAATACTTTGCATTTGCAACTGTGCACACTCGAAAAAAGAAAAAAGACAAAGATGAATACTCAAATGCATATTTGCACATTTAGTCCCACAGTGCGTTATGGGAGTATATTTAGATGATTCACAGCTAAATAAAGTTGTCTGTGTTTTTTTTTTTTTTTTTTTTTTTTTGAACATTTCCTTATTACCATTTCAATGATGACCCATGAACTACACATCTTAGAAACATATGTATCGCGAGCCAAGATGTGTAATTGATATGCATATTCCTGGCAAATTAGCGAGACACAAAAGTGACTCTGACATTTTATGCAGAAGTTGGAAGGAGATTTGCTGTCAGAAATGTCACGTTTGAGACGCTGATGGGTTCTATCAAAATCTTGTCAAGAAAAGGCTGAAAAAAAGTAGCACATCTCATATCAAATCCTATTTCTCTTTCATTAAAAATTGATCCAGAAATATTTTAAAGTAACATTTTAAAAATCTAGAATTCACACATCTCAAAGAAGATTGTTAATAATAAAAAAAGAATCTTTTTGTTTTACATTCATATTACAGATTTTGGAAATTGCTGTTTTTATTGCTGTAATTATTGTGTAAAAAATATTAAATTGACTCTTGTTTTTAACAATAATTATCAAGTTTAATTTTGTGTCAAATGACAAAATGGAAGACAATAAAATGCTGTGTACTATTGAATCCATTAATGCACATTTATCAGGAAATAAAGAGATATATGAATATGATATTTAAAGCTCAGAACACTATCCACAGCCTCATTCTCAATTTTCACTTCATATCAACATGATAATATAAATTATGAAATGTAAAATAATATTAAGAAAATTTCAAGTTATATAGTTTCCATATTTTACTGCATTGCATAAATTAAGAGGAACAAAATAGATTTACCTTAAAATGCTTTTGTAAATTTTGTCAAACCTGATGCACTTAAAAAAATATATTTCCTAAAAAATACGTTCCTTTTTTCATTCTAGCCATTATTTTAGTTTTCCAGATTCTATTTTTAAAAAGACATGTCATGGCTTACCAAGACCCACTTCAAACCTTTAATGTTTAAAACATAAACTATTAATAAAAAAAATAGTGGAAAACACAGTAATAATCAGCAATTATAATGTCTGATGTGAAACTTTTAAAAATGATAATTATATATCTAAAACACACATACACAAAGAGACAGAAAGAGTTCATGCTAGGGGCTAAAGAAAAGTAAATAGATGATATACATTTTCCCTTTTTCTCCCAGGTGCCGTATTTACCTCATTTTCATTTTAAAACTTGTGGAGATAATACTTGTCTTGGTCTTGCTGTGAGTGGAGTACTCGGAACTTCAGGGTTTTTTATCTAACGAGACGGCGGTGATAGGAGAGGGGAAAAGATGGTGGGGGCCGGGGCAAGTCGGTCAATTTAATTCCTGACGATCTGAAAGAGGTCAGGATCATTTCATATAGCCCTGGCTGAGCAGATCATTACCAGTCACAAATCTGTTGGTTACATGGCAAGGATTTATAGCTAAGTAAATAGGGAACCGTCATAAGTTCTGAAAATGGCGTGTTGGCCCTGCGATAATGGCTAAAGGACGATTTAATAGAGTTCGGCATTTATTCGTTATCTGTATGCGGACAGAGACTGAATTGGCACTATCACTCGTTTTTTTAATAATGTGGTAGGCTACCATTGCACATTTTTTCTTTCTGTTTCCTCTGCATGCAACACACGCACAAATGCTGGTGCGCACACACACACACACACACACACACACACACACACACACACGGAGGCGCCACACACAAAGCAGCAAATGCACACACATTTTTCACACACGAACACTATACGGAATAGTTTCGATTTCAGTCACAGCAGAAGGCTTGGCCACAAGAGATTGTGCTGGTTTGAGCCGGCATGGACCAGATTTTACAGGCTACAAAGGAAGCAGATTACCACTTGTATCGAATTCCGTATTGGATAAAAAAAAATCTTTTGTTTGAAAAAAAAAAAAATTGCTGATTATCATAACAGAAAAATTGCAGCAGTGCAATTTTGAATACTGGCTGGCATCACAAAAACACAAGGAAAGGCGCTCATGCAGGAGTAATTATAACATTTACAATATTCTGTATTTACCGCTCTATATCTCTTGAGCAACGCGAGCATCGTTGTCCGCACTAAAGAATGGATGCCAAAGAAAAATAAAGCTAAACAGGAAGAAACTAGAAACACAGCTCAACATGGCTCTTGTATAGTTTTAACAAATCCTCCACGAGGACTTGCAATCAGTCAGGCAGCACAAATGAGCTAGAACAAGTTTTGTTTGGTACCCATTGACTGATGGCAGAACTGGGGTGAGGGATCGCAGGATCTGCTGGGTTTGTTCAAGCCCCAAATAACCACCTCCACAGTGTAGTTTTAAACTTTGGCCTCTTTAATAATGCATTCTTAGTGGGGAGTTGTTGCTTAAGTTAGAAAAGACAGTTTCCACTCTCAAGTGCGTCTTGTTACTGCCGACATTTTCAAGGGCGAGAGCTCTTTAGAAAAACATGTAATTATACTTGTTTACCTCCCACATTACAAATATTGACAATATTTTTTATTGGCAATATAACAGCGAACCATTGTAGTCTTATTTTTTGATTTGTGGGAAAAAACAAAAATGATGCAAGAACTATTTTCGAGATGCTGTAAAAATAACAGCTGTGACAAATGCAAGATTCTAAGGTATGAAATACATGATATTTTTGTTTGGGTTTAATATAGTATACATTCATCCTGAATTCATTATTATATGACACATTTCTTTGAGTGTGTTTACTAGTGGTGGAATATTAAGAGAGGAAACAAATTTATGCAGTACAGTATTGTTTTTTTGTTGTTAAGGATTTTAGTATCAGATAGGTGCAAATGTTAAATGTTAGTTATTTGATATATTCTGGTCATAATAGCTAGTAGAAGGAATTGATGCTTCATTTTATCCCCTCTGTCACTTTGTTTTGAATAATTTGAACATAAAGATGCCATTTTCCAATCCTCTCCCAGCTGTTTTTATAACCTTAAAGTTAGTAATCAAGTTTGTGATTCAAGATCTAAGAAGTCTCTCTTTATATGACACAAAATAATTCCAGACTCACAAAATTCAAAAATAAACAAGTAATAGTTGCCCTGAGCCTCCGTTTTAGATCTGCTAACCTTTAAATGTTGCCCAAGAAATGTGGATTTAAGAAAAAAATCACCTCTACAAGGCTTTCAAATCAGAAAATTTGTCCTTCCCCTTTCTCTGCCAAAATGTGTTACATTCCTACGATAATGCCCAAACCTTCTCCTTCCTTCTCTGCAGCCCTCAGGCCAGTGATGCAACCTTTTTTTAATTGTGATTAGGCATAATTAATGACAAATGGGATTATTGCCTTCCCTCAAATGTCTGATTCACTATCAGAGATGCAAGGTTTTCCAGGACAGGGAATAGGAATATGATTTTTTTTTTTTATTTACTTCACTTTAAATTTGCTATTCTCTTTCATCAAAAATGTATAGCTATGCTAAGATTCATTTTTCATGATCTGTGGCCGTCCCAATAATAATAAGCTGCACTGTATGTATATACAGTGGTAGACTCACATGGCTTTCCATACATAATCTAAACAGCGTGCACCTTTACTGAGATACATAAGCTACATAAAATATTGATTGAACATATCAGCATTGATAAACAGCGGGACAAGTGGAGTGGCTCAGCATTTCTCAAACTCAGTTCTAAAGGGCACATATTTCTGTTGATGCTTTTCCAGAGAATCCAGCAAAATGACAGATACAAAATATTTTTTTCCCATAACATTTTAAACATACTGTAACTGTTGACTATATTGGACTCATTTTTTTTTTCTTTTCTCTTGCTATATCAACTTCTGTGATGTGACTTCCTTGATAATGTTAGTTGATATTGCAAGTCGAGCAATCCATTTCCTCTCTTTGTTTATTGTGACAGCGCCAGGACTTGATCTTTGTTTGTTCAAAAAAAAAAAAGTCAGCCCGAGCGGCGCGTTTAGCTTCGTTTAATGTGTTTGTCTTGTGATTTCCAAATGCTAAACATGCAAACAGATAAATCGTCAAGGTTAATTCTCTACCCAGCCACATGACTGATCTTCCTCCTGCCATGTTTCTGCTTTTTATCTCTCCTTCACTCTCTCCATCTTTCTCTCTTCTCCCTTTTGCTCTCATGATGCAGTTGATAAAGTTACGTGAAGAGGTAAGTGCTTCTCTGCTCTGACAATTTAAATTCTGCTTCCCCACTGAAATTTCCATTTGCCCTCCTCTCTCCAGTAGAAAATTAAAATCAGCTCATTTGGACACTTTTTTGCATGTCTGATTGAACAGCTTAAAGGCCAAGTCAAAGATAATGAATCCACTGAAGGCCAGTTTTTCCAGTTTCCCCTCCCTTAAATATAAGAAAAGAGAAGATAAGATATTATTTCTGATACAGCTTTTTGAAGACAAATATTGGGAAATGAAGCTAGGCTTTAGAGTAGCTTCAGTTATTGGGCCCAACATAGTTCAGAACTTGATCAACTTCTTAGTTTCAAGTGGGAACACCGGGTTGTAAAATTTGCTATCACTTCATTTTCTTCAACGGGAGCAAATTAGTTCTGCCTTTTTATAATAAATGGGATTGAGGTGATCATTAGTGATATGATGTTTTAGCCTGTACGTGATACGAGACTGCAGGGTAGTTGGTGTTGTTTTGTCGTTCACCACTTCATCAACATCACCCCCATTACCAAAGATTACTGATATCAATTCAAACCATTTTGATGTATTTTTAGTTCATAGTCTATACCGTGCAATGCAATGTACCATACATACTTCACTTCCATACATACTCATGTTCAAGATATTGAACATGAGTTCAAACAAACGTTAAGTGACTTGCAAATGTCCAAATAAAATTCTTGAAACTGTCATATACTATACATAGCATATCATAAATGACCAATGGTAAAACAAAATTGCGTTTTAGCAGATAGTTGGCTACAACACACAGCCAGCAGAAGAAGATTCATAGTCAGCTGTTTTACTTTTATTTTACTGTTCAAATCACTTTTCATGAAAGCGTCTTGTGTCATTAGCAACAGTTGGCATTACTTTCTTCACTGGTAAACAAAAGGCGCTAATGTTGGAGTAAAGTTGTGATTCTTTGAACTTTTTTTGTTGTAGCATCTGTATTCACTGTAACTCTAATACATATGCTCTAACTGAGCTGCTCATAACTCATAATTAAATACAAATCGACTTTGTAAATTGAATTCATCTTTTAGTAAAAAAAAAAAAAAGTAATTGCAGCAAGTATAATGTTGGGCTGCCATGACAACCCATCCATGCGTCATGTTTCTTTTAAGCCTGACTTTTAAATGTATCTTCAGCTCCTAACATCATTTAGATGAGTGATGTGGAAAACAGCAGCATAATTTAAATCAATTTATTGGGCTTTCTTGAGTTAGGTAACACATTTGATAAGCATTTGAACAGTTTCATCCACTATATGTAGCATTTTGATGATTTAGATGTTTTAAACTTCAGCATTTGTCGTTTTAATGTCTACCAGTGTGAATAATATTTGAGCAAATGACATCATACTTAGATTATAAGTAAACACAGCAGTCACACAATGTTTATAGTAAACAGTAAGTGGTTGTTTCATTATATTATGTCATATTTTAGACAAAATGCATTTTCTTCTTATTGAGGCAGATTTTGTCACTTTGCGTAGGTTACAATATATTGCTTGTCCTTTGAGGCACGACTGTCTTTGTAGGTGCACTTACAGTATGTGGTTAAATGTGCCCTTTGAGTGAGACTATGTTCAAGAAGGTTGCTGCTGAAGCTGAGTAATTCAATTCCTATCAAAGCCTCTCCATTCACAGCTATCCATAATTTAGAGCACCATCCGTGCCCAGATGCCATGTTATCATACTTTTTTTCTTTTATTTAGCTGTACTTTTGTTTCCCCTTCTTCTTCCCATCTTTTTTGAGCATTTCCTCCTAGCCTGAGGGTCAGAAGACATCTTGAGTTACCTCACCTGTCTACCCCTTTTGGAATGGCCCTATCTGTGTAATCGGGCTTGATTCTGCGCCCTCTTCGCCATTGCACTTCTCCATTGCAGTCTTTTACCCTCCTGCTCTTCCTGCATTTGAATCAAAGGCTGGCACAGCTTATACACACTTAAGCCTTGCTTTTAAAAAAACTATACTTTTTTTCTTCAGCTGAAAAACATGTTTAAATATTTAGCACCCATATTCACAGCTGTTTGACACTTGTAATTCCTCGTCTTACAAGTCCCAAACAAACGGCACAGAAGATCACACAGTCAGTCTGAATCACAGCTGTCATCATTATTCACTTTGACTCTCCCCCACCCTTATTGAAATAATAAGGAAATCATCTGAACTTTGGAAAATGGTGATAGTAACCGCCTGTGTTTGATATTGAAAAAAGGCAGGAGAGCGAAAGAAGAGGGGAGAGATTTCTTTTGAGCTACAGCTGCATTGTTCTGGGGCTCCCTGTTAATAACTTACAACTGAAGAGTGTTTCTTGACGCAAAAAAGCACAACAAAAAAACACCATTTTTGTGGTTCCTAAGAAGATCTTTGTTCAAAATGTAGGTGTCAGATGAAAAGGCATACATGCATAGGCAGAAATGGTGGGGTGTGGGGGTGGAGGGGGGGTTGAACCAGTGCTCTCACAGATGCACAATATTTATCATATATTGTTAAATCCTTTGCTAGAAGGCTCCGTGAGACGATCAGATATGATTTTGATGAGATCCTTTGTTTTTCTTTAGTAGATAAATGACAGATCTGAATTGCAAGTCAGTATTTTAGCTTGACTAGGTGCGTCTTTGCCTTATTCTGAAGGTTTCACGGTGGTTATATCAGAACCACAGGGGTCAAGCCTTGATATCGGACGTTGTAGCACAGTAGGGGCTGGCAGCCACTTTGCATTTCCCTTGACAAAAATGCTGACAGGGATGTCCTGGATTTTGCTTGCTAACTACAGTATAAAATCTTAGCTGAACACTTCGATACATTCGCATCCTTGTGGTTGTTGTGTGACAACTGCATATTTGAACAACAAACTGCTTTCCTGGAGAGTGTGAGTCAACTGATTTTTAGATTAAGTTTGTAGACGTAATCTCTACGTCAGCCTCGACTGGGACTTCTTACAGTACCTGAAGTGTACTACTGTAGTTTTAATTACACATGCTCCTTTTCATTATTTTCCATGGTGTCATCCTGTGTTCGTGGCTGGATTGTTTCATTATTAGGGCCATCACAGTGTGCCATTACTGGATTCTTAGTGGCTGAACTCTCACCCTTTCCCTCAGGTTCTGTCACCGTCAAACTCGGGGCGCATTATTCTAATGATCACACACACATATACACTGCAACTGCCACCACTACCCCCCCCCCCCCCCCCCAGCAACCCCGCCACCGCCCCCCCCCCCCCACCTCACACACCCACCCACACTCACCCTCCCCTCCCCCTGGCCCTAAAAGAAGACAGAACGAGGGAGAGAAGAGAGAGAGAGAAATTCAGGAGGAGAAAGCTTTGAAGTGGCTTTCCATCGCATAGAGTCTGCCGGCCGTCTCCCCGAGACGTGTCACCTTTGCCGAGAGGGAATAGGAAAATCACGTTTCGAATGGTAATGATAACATACTAATCACTTGAGCTCTTTGAAGAACCCAGGGAGTGCGCTACTCTGTCAGTATCCCTGGCTGCCTCATGCTCCCAGGCACACACAGGCACTGCAGCCATGGTCTAGGTGTATTAGCTTAAGCATTGCATGTCAATACGTCCCCTCCATCTCAGCTGATCCATAGGGGCTCATTATAGCCCGAGCTTGGTATCCGTTTTCTCCCATGCGCATGCTGCCACCATCTCCACTGGTGCCACTACCACTTCCACACCCATGTAACCCCTCCATGAAACCACCTACCACACCCTTTACCAAAAACACACCACACCTTGCATCCCCTCCCACTCACCATGTTCTCATCGCTTTCCTCCTACCGGCAGCCCATTTTACCATCCATCCACCCACCCATTCTCCTATCCCTCCATCCTCCCCCTGCCCTCCCTTTAACTATTAAAAAGTATCTCTGCAATTTTAAATGACATCTGTCAGCGGCAGGAAGAAAAAGGAAGCGAGGAGGAAAAAAAAAAAAAGAGTTCAGAGGGAGTTTTCGCCTCCCTGCTCTTTTCCCATCCCTCTTATTGTCAAACTTTGAAAAGTGTGTCGTTGACTTATTTTTTTTCTCTCCATGTTTTTCATTTCCTCTGAGTGATTAGTGGGTACATATTTTGACAGCCTAACCAAAACTAGAGATTTCACTTCTCCCCCTGTCCCCTTCGCTCATGTGTTGGGCATAAACCCTTGTCAGAGAGGTGGTTGTCATTTATCGAGTTGTTTTTGAGTGTCAAATGTGTTACTTTTGATCAGATTCTTAACATAGCATATTAGAAAGGCCATCAAAACCAACAACATTCAAGTAAACATTTAAGTCGTCCATGTTTATGCTGTTTATGATCCTCTCCACTGAAGGCAGTATGGTTTAAATGAAAGCTGGGTCTTCATTTGGACTTGCAGATAAAGTGTGTAGCAGCAGCGGACAATATAGGGGTGTATTTTTAGTTTTAAGGTATGTTTTGCGTTAGATCGATGCTTGAATCTTCGCATTGAACATAGATTAATTATGTACTTGCACATTGCCTGTATGATGGCAGTGACTTTCTAATGTTGTATGGACAATATATACTGTAGTTAGTACCTATATGTTTGGCTGGCAATTAGTAAAAAGGTGAAAGTAGTCTAGTCAGTATTGTGTAGTGTGTAGTGAGCCAATTACCAAATTAGAGTTTGGACAATATCTAAAATCTGCTTGAAGCAACCGTCATGGTGAAATAAATATGTGCATAAAATGATACAAGTATAACAATTTTTATCCCAACATTGCTTGAAGCAAAGTATGATCACACAGATTGTTCCATGATTAACTCGTTTGCAACGCAGTACATCAGAATCCCTTAATGAGAGCCATAGTTTGTTAGATTTTTGGACTGGTGTTAAAAAACAAGCCCAGAAACACAGAATTAAACTTAATGCAGGTGTATGGCATTCACCACAAAACAGTCAACAGTTACAGGTTATGGATAATTGTACCATCATTGACATGAAAACACACCTGAGAAGTGGAGGGGAACATCCATGAGAATAGTTTTTTATGTAGTTTTAAAAATGCTGTGTGATGTTTAAGACATTAAAGAAGGTATTCCCTGTTAATAATTTCCCTTTTTCTCAAATAATGGTGGCCAGGTCTCATTTACAAATTGACTAACTGTAGCTGTTAGTTGAGATGAAACTCGGGGTCCCCTTGTGAGTGTCAGTGGAAAATAATTATAGTAAAATATTTGAGACATTGTCAAGTAACCTCAACTAATGATAACAACCGACAACAACCGATGACAACCGACTAAAATCACACTCACTCCTGAAAACCCTTTGTACAGGTGACCTCGATATTCCAATTAACTCTGGATAATAAAGAAAATAATATAAGAAAACAAAATTCAAAGTGTTTAAGGGAGCCAAGACAATTCCCAATTATTTGCTTTTGCCCTTTTCTGTCTATACTGTATGTATGTAATATACAGCACGTATACCTGTTAATACATTGTGCAGTAATTGTATACTTAAACACAATGAAATAAAATCCTTAGGGTAGATTCCTGTGTTTTAGAGCCCAAAGATGGAACTCAAGGCCATCAGTCAACAGATCAGATCTTTTCTTGCCTTGTTTGTCAGACATGAATTGTTAAGCTAGAGAAAAAACCAAGACCGTAGGATTTCTTGGTATCTTAGGAACTGCCATCAATTGATATGCGTACACATGATATTAGAGCCCTAGCTATCACCTTGATACTCACAAACATCCACTTTGAAAAAATGATCAAATTGCCTATTTAATTATTTATAAAACACATCTTTTCTTGATATGCTCTCTGAACTCTTGCTTTCAATGGGCAACCTTGTCATGTTGATAGCTGTGAAAAAGCCAAGGGGGGCTGAAGTAACTCATGCATCATGAATTACTGTTTTGGTCCACTAATGTGGATAAACTAAAAGAAGAAAAGGAATTTTATGGTTTAGCTTATGATAGTTATTACACCTTCATTATTATTAGTCTCCCATCATGTGGCAGAGTTTTTTTTAAATAATCTACAATTAAGGGGATAAATGTTCTTTTTTTTTTTCTTTTTTTCTTAAATTTCTCCTCCAGTTTGAAGCCATCGCCCGGACAGGATGTTTTCAACCTAAATTTTAATTTCTCTTAAATGGCTCCACCTCCCTCCCTTAACTTTTCCCTGTGTTCAGAAGAAGGTTGCGCTCTGAAACAATATGAGGAGGTAACAAACCTCAAAGTAACTCTTTTTTATGTCCAAGATGAGGCAGCAACACCTCTTACTTTGTCAGCCTCAACATGCATATGCTTGATATTCCATCAGCATACAACACATTGTCATCCATGAAGGTTATTGCCAACCTGGCTGTATTATGTTGTTGCTGTGGATGTGGTCTGTCTGTTTAGGTGACAGTGTTGATGTGTTTCTTTGAAATGGGTCCCAGCCCTCTCAATCAATTTTTTTTTTTTTTGTGTGTGTTTGTTTCTCTGGCTTTATTTTTTTCTTTCTCTATTTGTTGCAGAGAGCGCATCTGTTGGACAACACAGAGAAGCTGGAAAGGTCATCACGGAGACTGGAGGCCGGCTACCAGATAGCAGTAGAAACTGGTACGTATTCTGTTTTGGATTGGGTTGGGAAGAAGTGGGGTGGTGTTGGGCGGGGGTTCAAGATAGTGGTGAGGATGAGTGAGCGACAGCAAATTGTCTTGCTCATATGTGAGGTGGGTGGAAATGTGTGTTTGGGTGTGTGTGTGTGTGTGTGTTTGGGGGGTGGAGGGGGGAATCGAGAAAAAAAAAAAAAAAAAAAAAACCTCTTTCCTTGACGCCTGATGACATTTTCGGGAGCACATCAAAGGCGAGCCAGGGAGGGAGAGAGAGAGAGGTGTACAGGCGACAGATCGAGCGCCGCTTCTCCTTGCTCTGCTCCCGAAGAAAATTCATGCATCGCTATGGCTGTGTGTTGTATGTGTGTGCGTGTGTTGGGTGGGTGGTGGTGTGTTTTTTTTTTTTTTTTTCTCCGACAAACAGACAGGGGGTCTATGAAAATAAACAACGTCAGCTTTCCTCCTGAAGTTCTTAATTCAGGAGTGCAGCAGGAAGAAAAAAAACCCCCATAATATCGCTTTCTAAATAAACCACCCAAAAAAACACACAAACTCTTTTTTTCCCTCATTATCAAGGTTGGTTTTTATCTTAAAATAGGAAAAAAAACTCATTTGGACCTTAAATAGATTTAACCAGTTAGCATATTTTTTTTTTTCCTGTCTTCCTTCCTGACAGTCACCACATTATTGAGGCGCAGTGTATTCCTCAGAGATGTATCAAAGCTCATTCTTGAAGTATCAACCAGCTTTCTGTGGCTTCCGTTGTAGTTTTGAAAAAGTTTGTCAATTTACACTATAATCGTGGGGCGGCTGGCGTGTGCGACATCGACAGATTTAATAATTCAAGTCAAGGAAGGTTCGCGCGCAGACCACCAGCTTTTGATGTTCTCTGTAACTTGTATTTACAAATTCATAAATACAATCTGCATTCTCTGCTTAAAAATGTGGATTCACATGTCTCAGATGATCCTGCCGTTATCCGTGCTTCTCCACTGTGTCAAATTCCGCGAAAGCCAACGGATTTTTAATTCTACCCAGTCGTAATCTTTCAGTAGAGTGGTTCGTTTTGATGTTGTGCCTCACAGCTCGGTTGGTGTTAAAGAAGTCGGCCATGGCTTAACAGTGTTCAGTACCTCCTGGGCCCGGCCGTTTCTCCTGCCGTAGTCGGCCACATGCCCCTTGACCTGGTGTCACCGGTGGCCGTCTCATCCGCTGCGTGCGCGGCTGGCTAAGAACAATGCTCGTTTATCCTGCCTTGGTCCCACACACTTGGCTTGGTCCACACCAACTGTGGGGTGTGTTTGTGGTTTGGTGGGGAAGCTTCGCCCCGCGTGTTTAATCCGTGACCCCTTCCTTTACTCTGCTGTCGATACCAACCCTTCGCTCAGATGCACAACCTGAAATGGCAATGTCTCCGGGTCAAACACAGAATGCATCTGCACAAAGAACGTAGATACACAGAATATATGCAGTCCTCCACCAGTCTAATTACTATATATGCCAATCTCTCTCAAATTCAACGAACACACTGGGCACAAGCATCAGGTAGCCATATTTATCCACTGGGTTTATAAGGTTTGACAGGGTTCACCATCTGATCCCAAAATTCAGTTTGGTCTTTAATTTAGTGTTGTTCACCCATGTCAAACTATATATTTACTCTCGTGGTCCCAAAATGGTTCGTCACAACACTTCTCATACATCTTCATGAAATCCTGCACATTTTAGATCATAGTCCTGCTATAGTTGTTAGAGTATTGAGACACAGTACACTAAGGACTGAGATTTGTTTCTTTCCAAACACTAAATTGTTTACTTTTATAATCCAACAAAGGCTCCATTTATTGTAGTTCCTTTTCTTTCACACCATCAAATGCAAAATAATAAAATAAAAATCCAAGAAGTGCACTACACTCTATTCACGCACTTTATGAAAATGGCATTGGCAATTGTTGAAGACTACGCTTTGAGTTTTCAAACACAGAGGTGTGCCATCCATAGACGTTAAACAAGAATAGTTAGAGCGTTAAGTGTTTCTCCAATCAGACACTCTCTAGTCGTACTGTAAATACTTTTCTTGCCACAAACCTCAACTCTCTCTAGACATCTAAGCTGTACTTTTTAACGTGGAGCAGTTTAGCGTCGTTATTTTTGCAGTAATTCAAAGTAGCATTCTCCATCCACAATGACACAGTAGCCCATAAGAACTGTAATTGACCAATGGGGGAAGTGGAACTAAAAGAGATTTTATTTCAAAGAGATAGATCCTGAACAAAGAAATGGCGTAGAAACTCAGCTTTGCCCCCTTTCTCCTCAGCGTCGGCAATATATCTTTTAATGACCAGGAACAAAAAAAACCAGGATGCTTCTAGGTCACATTTAAGGGAAAAAGAGGGCTCTTAGTTCTAAGAAAGATGAATCTTCACGCAGTACCATTTTATCAGATTTTAGCATTTTTTTTTTTTTTCCTCCACCATTCTCAATGTCTCCAGTGTATTTAGCGAAAAACAAAGGCTTGCCAAAAGCAGTGAGAGCCCTCAGAGGGATATAGAGGAGACTCTTTGGACATGCAGAGCTATTTACCACACGCACCCTCAAGAACCAGGGTCCTCTGTTTGTCTCATAAATAAAGTATAGAACTTCATTAGTGAAGAGCACCGACTTAAAAGCCCAGGCATAGCAACAAGCAGACATGGGGGTTAGCCCAGTTAAAGAGGGCCCTAAATAAAGAGGGAGGGCATGCAGTTAGCCAATTTAAAGACATTTGAGTCAGGGGCATTTGAAATACCCAAATGTGGAGGCTTGACTGATGTTAAATCAAAGACATGCCAGATTTTAGTCCTTCCCTCCACAGTTGAAAATATTTTGAATGATTTATGATTGCTTGTTTAGAAATAGATGGCATGTCAGGAAAGACATCTAAGTTGCAGTGATTAGCTGTTCCACCTTTTGTGATTATTATTTGTTGAAAGGGTAGAGAGTTGAGTCTAACATATTGATTGACATTTGTACAAGACGTGGCTTTGCTAAAAATGTTCCAACAAACTACTGATAATAATAATAAATGATAATAAAAATTCATCATTTGCTTACAGACATAATTAATACATAAATAGCCTTAAATTAAGCTTATTTTGTTGCTATAAATGTGTAATTATTTTAGAATATTAATGATAAATGTAAACTTAAAGTAAACATTGAACTTGAATTATGGGCTCATTGTATCAGCAATAGTTTTATGTGTGCTGGAAGCCACTGTTGGTAAGTATAATGCAATTCCATTTTTTTTTAAATGTAATTTTAACATGTAATGTAAAGCTTTGAAATTGTACAATTATGATATCCCTGGTTACTATAAATCCATCTCAGAGGCAATATTTAAAAAATGTACAACTGGAATAAATAAACCAAGCAAATGTGGAGTGAATTTACTTTGAAAATTCATCCCTCTTTATACTTGTTTCAGTTGACACAAATAACTTAGCAATGCCAGCAAAATGAGCTGCTGAAACAAAGAAACGGACAGACAAAAGCGTTTCTACTCTGCATTTTAAAGGTGGCCAGCAAGAGGCTGAGAACACTTCTTAGGCGAGTGGTTCTTGGTGTTTAGGGGCCTGTAATCAATCCTGCAAAATGAAAACAGCTCATTAGGGATTGATTTCAGTCCCGTTTAGATAAGCAGATAGGGTCGGGGCCCGGCCCCCAGGGGCCCCAGTCTAGCCCAAAGTTCACGCCATGCCAGGTAGAGAGCAGCACCGCAGGCTATCAACTTTATTAGGATGGAGATAAGCTGATTAGACCTTGTCAATCAAAGGTGCCAGTGACTCAATCATGATCCAGGGGACTTTCTTTCTGTCTCTCCCCTTTTCTCTCTCTTCCCACTCTCACAATCTCCCTCTCTTTTTTTTTGTGATAAATCATTGAAGCGACCAACAAAGTGGCAGCCATCGCTGGGCTAAGCTAAGCAGCCCTGCAGTTGTCACCAAGGCAGACGCGTGAGGACCCTGTGATGATGTGACGACTATATTAAAGAGTACATCAATTTGTTTTAGAGCAGTTTGATTTTCAGCTGCAGTGGTATTAAAAGAGAGGGGGGGGGGGAGAGGGGAGGGCGAGCACGTCGGCGTCATCGAACATGATTCCAGTGGCAGAGCAAGGGGTGCTGGGACAGCAAGAAATAAATAGATAAATGACAAAGTGACGAGAAATAAATAAATATGTTTTTGTAAACATAAAAAAAATCTTCATGGCTCCCTTTTGAAGCCGAGTGTGGCTTTGAGTCTTGCTGAGAGTCCATGGGCGCTGGAGTGGCCCAGTAACACAGCGCACGTTTGTCCCGACTCTCTATCTCTCCCCCTCCATCTTCGTCTCTTTCTCTTTTTCTCTCCCACTCGCTTTATTTCTCCCTGTTCTCTCTAAAGATCAGACTCGATGATTCTTTTGGTGCGGGGCCACCAAAGTGGTGCTCAATCCTCAAATCCATAAGCAAACACTTAGCAAATGACATAATCAGTTACATTAATGAATGCCAAGTGATATTTTAAGCAGAGGTTATTATTAGTTCTTAACCGATTTTAATATTCATAATATTTGGTTAAGCTGAAGATATATAGGGTCTATTTTTTTATTATGTAATCATATTAATCAGACATATATTTCTACAAATTAAAAAGTTGGAGTAAATGTAATCCTTATTACTAATTTATTTTTAAAGCAAAGCAGTGTTTTTTTTAAATCAACTCCAATACTTTTGAACATATTCATTTTAAATGTATATTATTTATTTAAAGGTTTGCATCACCTGCTAATACCACAAGCAATTTAATATTTTCAGTCACTACATGAATGATTTGTAGAATTATATACCATATATATGCTATGTAAATCTTTTTATTAGCAAGTAGCTGGATCCTTTCTCACTTCTTTTTTTAGTTTATTCCTTCTGTTCTACAATGTAGTTTGAATATTTTAAGGATCTCTTTTTCATTTCTCTTTTTAAAAGGACAGTTTGCTAAAGTGGATTTCCTTGAGGTATAGCATAATAAATCACTTTTTTGTAGGCTGATACAATCGGCATGTTGTATTGTGTTCAAAAGAATATGAAGTTATTTGATAATTGTTTGATTAATGGTGCCGAGAGCTAGGACTTAAATATTTCACAGCTTGAGTTTTCAGTTGAGGAGAAAGGAGGTCTTTAAAAAAAAAAAAAAAAAAGAAAAAAAAACATTTTAAGGGAAAAGTGTGTTTTTCTCTAGCTATTTAAAAGGAAAATAATTACTAAAAACACTCCGAAAATTTAGCTTGAAACGATATTTCCTAAATATATATGCTTCAACGCATAACATCTCGCTCTCAGAAAATCTAGCCGTGGGTGAGCTGTTTATCGGTAAACCCCTGGTGGATGAAAGGCGTAGCAATAATGATTTTTTCTCTCCTAATCGCACCTTGTCAGCAAGGCGTCTTATCGTGGAGAGGAAAATGACACCGATCCTATCGAAGAGCCTGGAGTCCGAGTCGGCGGCGTGTGTCCCCCCCAATCATGGCCGGCCGTGGCCCAGCCATATCTAGCGCCGCCACAAACGGCGAGCGACGCTTTTTTCATGTGGACTTCAAAAACGTTGCGAGTCATTAAAATTGCACCCGCGTTCGGCAGCGGGGATCAGCCGCTCTGGAGCGAAAATGGGATGTGGGAAGAGGAGACTCGCTAAATGTGTTAATTCCATCCTCACATGTTTACGGCTTAATTTTAATCTGTTTGAGGGGAGGAGGAGGGGTGGAGGGACGATTGGAAAGGGGGGGCGGGAGGGGCAATGAGAAAGCCTCGTACTGCAATAAATCGCCATTATCTTTGACACCCTAGGACTCAGCTGTTCCAGGGATTTAGGGGTCCACTGGCAACAGTGTATATCGTAGTGCATGAAAACACTGTTTACGCTTGAACTGCGGTAGCTAAGGTGCAATCACCAGTTTCAGGCAGCACAGACAAAAGGCCTTACGTGCACAATGGCCAGCTAGCATACGGACCCTCAATGGAAGAGCTGAACCAACAGACTCGAGTATGTGTTTGTGTGTGTGCCTGTTTCCCTGTGTGTGTGTGTGTGTGTATGGGGGGGGGGGCAAGTCTGTGTTTTGCTGTGTATCGACAGGTGTTGTCACAAAAATCCAAATCACAATATTAGCTTAAGTTAAGTGGATCTGAGAAGATGGCAATGAGTGAGATGTTTGTGTAAAATTAAATGAACCTTACACACCAGATAAATGCTTATCAACATTTCCCGACTGAATAACGCTTAATTTGGGTCCACAATCTGCTACAGCTATCCTCCTCGTGTCCCACTATTAGGTCTGCACAAAGTGCTAGCTAGCATTAATAAAATTAGGAGAAAATCTAATAATTAGACCTTTAGTCAGTTATTAGCTTCAACAAGGCTCTCAACATAATGAGACTCTTGGAAGTAATGATCTGACTAGAGAGCTCATTGGAGCTTTCAGGCTTAGTAAAACATGAGACAACATTGCTAAGAGAAACCATTTTGAAATTGTGCTCCCATTGTTAAATGAAATTTGAACTTTAAAAACTTTAATATTGATTTTAAATTCCAGCGTGAATTCAGCACAGACTTATTCAAACATTTCATATTTAAGATAAAGCTTAATCCATAACTACAGCCTTTGTTGCAGTGAAAATGTCATAGACTGACCAGGCAGCTTTAAGTCAAATACATTATTTACACAGGTGATGAAGTTGGGCAGCATTGGCGTTTTTTAGTGGTCAAGTGTGAGCTGACAACTAGATCAACATTAGCCACTAAGCATAATAAATCCTATCCTATTTTTTGTGTTTCACTCCACTACAGTAGATAAATTTTGTAACAATATACAGTATTAAATTTTAAAAAGGCTGCTGATTTCAGCTTTAAATAATGCAGTGTAAATTTATTGATATAATCTAATTGATATAATCTAATCCTTATCTCAAGTTACAAAAGACCTTCCAGTTGCTAGATAGTGGTATGCCACTATATCTTAAAAGACACCTTAGTCCCAACCTTAAATCAGATTTTTTTTTTCTTCTATTTTTAGTTACAATAACTAAAAAAGATACCCCCTGCCTTCTTGCATGCAGAAGAAAAAGTGCAGCATTGACCTCTGGCTGACACAGAGAAAGCTAAGGGAGGGAGGGGGGGATGGAGAAAAAGAAAGCAGCAGAAAGAGCGACAGAGAGCTAAGACAACAACTGTGAAGAGTTGCATAGGGTTAAAGAAAAACTGTTTCAGAAGGAAATGGGAGACAAAAGCGAGGACTCGGAGCCCCCCATGGGCGCTTTAAAGAGCCGCTACATCTGAGGCGCTGAAATATTAAAAACGGAAAGGAAGAACCAAAAAAAAAAAAAAAAAACAACTTTAAATAGTGAAATAAAGTAAAGGAGTGATAGTAAGAGAGAATTGTGCCACCTTGTCACCCGAGGACGTATATCAGAAATATTAATTCAGAGATGAGAATGACGCACTGCATGACAAGAGGATTGATGTCAGTTAAAATCCTAAAAGGAGTAAAAAAAAAAAAAAGGGGAGACATTTAACAGATTGAGTGTGTATAAGCAGCTGTATAGGAACAAGAGATGGAGATGTTGGGAGGTGGATGACTATATTCAAAACAGCTGCATAAAATGTCCTTTTTTAAAAACATTTTTCACTTGTTTACTAATTCAAAAAAAAAAAAAGATCCCCGTGCTTTTGTTTGACCAGTAACCTTCCTTACATGTGTTCTCATTTACAATGTACTGTAGTAAAGTGACAACCATCTTATTTAAAAAGAGGCAAGAGGCAAGCTACTACAAAGCACTTGAGTAATGACAACTGAGTCAAACTACCATTAGCAGTGTATCTTCACAGTGAGTCTTCTGTCAAGCTGGCAGACATAACTGTGCTTTTTTTTAAAAAAAAAAAAATGCAGATTCAACTGAGTTTTAAGGAAGAAAATTGCAAGGGGAAAATACTGCTATTAGTACACTTGTCAGTATTTCCCTTTTGCTCTGCTCATGTAAAATGGCAGTGTCGATAGTTGTTCAAGATAAAATCTACCGTTAGTAGCCACCTACCTGTCATGCGTCATGACGCCAGTACTAATACTCTTTTTTTACAGTACATGTTTAAAATAGATTATATTACTATGTTTAGATCCTATAACTATAACCACATTAATTTGATTTAATTCCCTCCTAATTAATTTATTTTTATTTGTTTGCATTTAAGTGAAAGTAGATTTTGAAAGGGAGAAAACATTCAATATTATATTGACAACAGTGTAAAATCTGACAGATGTTAAGAACTAATATCCAATTCATCTGTGACTGTCAGCCAATAGAAACCATAAACCACTGCACTTCATAGTGACCCTAATGGCACAAGAATGAACTCAAACATTGAATCTTTTGAAACTGTGTGTCAGATTTAGCAGTAGTAAGCAGACAGTCACAAGGTAAAGTTACAATAGTAGCTTGCTACCCAGCTGACTGCTGCTGCCATTTGAATGTTAATAGTCTGACATCATTCACTAATCGACATAAAAGTTGGAGTTTGCAAAATATATTTTTAGGCCCAACAATAAAATAAAAAACACTTAATACATGGAAATAAGTATAGCATATTTTTTACTTAAATACTGTAGACTAATACATGGAATAAGCGAGGCTTTTAAATAAAAGCATCTTTTCTTGCCCTCACTTTAAGTTAATAACAGTATGTATCAGTTTTCTCCTAATGGCTGTCACTTTTAACAGTAAATGTAACTTTAAATTACTACAGTGCCATCATATCCAATGCACAGTATGTTAAGTTTTACATTTTTTTTTGTTTGCATAAAATTGTTTATTTTGTCCTCTCAAGTAACCAATGACATTTTCAGGAATATATGACTTAATCCAGGTTTATGCCACAGCACTTTAAGAAAAGTTTTTTATATTTAATATTTGCTTTTTATTTCCATATTTAAAATTCAATTATTACACTTTATTATTGTTGTAGATGGAAATAACAATACTCATATTATATCTGTTAATATGTTTGAATAGAATATGTTTTGGGGCATTAGATTATAGGTTCTGAGTATAGTTTTACACAAGTTATTAGTAGATTAATTTGAAAGTAACTTTCCCAGCTGGGGACTGCATCCAAAGGTCTGTGAGGAAACAGCCCAACAGCAACACTGGCTCTTTCTAGCTTAAGATGGTGTAGCTGGTGCTTTGTTGTCAGAGTCATTTAGTGAACGCACTGTGTGTCAGTTCTCGTGTAGTCACACAGATGTTTTTCAGTCGCACAGATAGAGACCCTGTAGCCTCACGTCTGCAAACTATGTGGCACCTTTTGTGTAACAATAAACAAGGCTCGTACTTTTAAATTACTTGGTTTAAATCTAAAAAAGTACAACTGCTCGTGATCCCCTGCAACAGTAAGTGTTGGCTTGAGCCTTGAGGAAAATATTTGATCCTGTGTTAGCAAACCATATAGGGCTAAATGCAGTCATTAGCGCTTTATTAATCTGCATCTTCTGTAGACATACCCCGAGCCTCCCACCCTGCAAGACACACAATTATACTGCACAAACACAGTGAAGCACATTAGCCATCTCCGTCTGTCCTTGCTCCTCTTTTCCTCAATGGTAGCCCCAAGGAGCACACCCCCCCTCCCCTGTCAAAGGAGCTTCCTCCTTGGCTGTCCTGTGCCCATCAGACAGGGTGCCCGCCCGTTTAAGACACCCAGGGAACATGAAACAGAGCCGGGCCGAGATGTCAGCTGGTTGCCCCATCTGCCAGTCAGTGGGATGGTAAAGCTTTTGTCCTGGGGGGTAACCTTAGGAGTGCTCTGCGTGCTACTCAAGCGTGTTTGTGTGCACACACGCGTGCGTGTTGCTGTGGGACGGGAGTCTCTGCATCACAGTTTTGAGCAAAGCTAGCCACAAACAACATGCTGACATTGTCCTTTCAATTTATGGGCGACTTGTGTGCACATACAGGATTGTCACATTTTGACCAAACTGACCAAAATTTAAATGTGGATTCTCTGTTGTCTGATCAGGGCAAAATAACTGCTGTGTTTATCACAACATTTTTGAAAGGCAGAGATTTCAAGGGAATGTAATGTGTAGGTCTCAAAGAATTGTCCTCTGCTGGATTGAAGTTAATTGGTCTCATTTCAGATCTCCTCACTTCTTATGGAAACCACAGTTGGTAGAGCACTCGTCAGAATTTTAAATTGCCTGCAACTTGTCTCTATCCTCTCCCCGTTCCCCTGTTAAATAACATAACCTTGACAGTACAAACAGTTTGACTCCCATATAAATGAACCAAGGTACTGACTGGATTGAGGCTGGCCGGCTGGTTGAATCCAAAGCAATTCCACTCATGCATTCTATCTTTTGGTAGATAGGCCGCGCCCTTGAGCTGCTGTAGGAGGGTGGCGCCGCTTGTTCTCACTCTGTAAGAAGGTGCTGAAAGGGGGCCTCTGTGCATGCACAAATGCACGCACATAATCCTTTGGACGGGTCTATGTGAGCCCAAGAGTTCCTAAAAAGAGAATGCATGCAGACAGCATGAACTTATTTATTTACCACTGAGTTATGCTTTTGTAGTTGTGCCTGTCAAGGATATCAGCACAAGTTAATACTGTGTGCTTTTGTGTGTGCGCGCCTGCATGTGTGTGTCTTCTAGTAATATGTGCATGTTACACGTGCTTTACACCTCACTCGTTTCAGCCTCAGATAAAATGTGATTTATAACAACAAAGTCATCCCTTTCCTGTGCTGTAATCATTTTTAGTCAACTTTGACTGTTGACTGCCATGTAGAAAGCTTCCCTTAAGTGGTCTACATAGTCCCCTTGCTCACATCAGTCAGTCTCACCGCATGATGTATGTGGTGGTAGTCCTGAAGGGCTGATGTATGCACAGCTCTGCACCGGCAAGTCCTCCCTGAGCACATGTATGATCTTGGGTTACTCAATCATCAATCAAGGCCAACTGCAGCGTACTGTACTGTCGCCCATCTTTTAAAGTGTAGTTGTGAAGGACTGGATAAGATGGCCTAAGGGACACTTTCCTTGGTCTGGCCCATCTCAGGTTTGATGTGAATATGTGCGTAGTTATGACTACACACAGAACACAGTTGACGAATTGATGTAGACTTTTTTAATGTTTGGTGAAGGCCACCTGATAGTATGGATGTGGATATTGGTATTTTATTTTTTGTAATTTGTAAAAAAAAAAAAATGTCTGCTCTAATTCTGATCATTTGCAGCTTTGCATAATGTTGGAACAGGAAATAAAGATTAACAGAAAATAAAAAGCATCAATTTACAAAGTAAAAAGCTATAATTTTAATGTAATATTTTAGATGTATTATGTTATTACTACATAGTGAATATTAGACGTAACATTAGATAGAAGTATGACATGTTCCATTCTTTATCTCCTACCAAACTGTATTTTAAATCAGTCTTCATAAGTGAGAAGAAAGGCAGTTGTCTGTAAAGAGAAGTAACAATGCAAAATCTTTTGTAGATAATTCATTGGTTAAACATTACTGCCGAACTAACTTATCCAGAATGAGGCTTACCTGAAAATGCAAAGCCTAAATTTCAGACATTTATGGACAGAGGGAGCCAACATAGAAGGCAGTGCAAGAAAACAGTGCCAGAGAATCAAAAAGAAATATACAGTACATTCACTTTCTCCACAAAGCTACACTGCATTCATTATATCATCCAGAATGGACATTCAGAACCATACGATATTGCAGTGATAGAGTTGCATGCCAATTTTCCTGTGTGCTTGAAGTGAGGTATTGTGCTGTTTTAATGAGCTGTTTAGACTAGTGGCCGGTTGCATTTGGGCTGTAACAACCAGCTCAGTGAATAATTGTTATTGCCTCTTAAAGGCCAGATGTATGGAATTCATGCAAATTTAGAGCAAAGGGAAAATGTGTGTGTGAGAGTGTCTTGGAATAATTGTATTCCAGATGTCCTTCTTTCATGTGAACCACACAAACACACGCGCACACACACACACACACACACACACACACATACACTAAAAGAACAGAACAGATGATGGTGATGATGATTAAGATCTTAAGCATATGGAGATACTGTGTTGTTTTAGTGTTTCTGTGTATGTGTAGGTTGCTGTGGTGTTTTTGAACATTTCTGCTCCCTCAGTCTTCAGTGACAGGTTCACCCATCTCTCCTGGGGAGGCCTTCACTCCCAATTTAGACGCAAGCGTCGTCAAGTGACAGCAATGGCTCCGGCACCCTACCTTTGCAATATGACTACAGTTAACTTAACAAGTTTCGATATGTGAGCTCCATCTTTGAAGTAATTGATTTGAGCGGTTTGAGCATATTTCTTGCGGAGAAGTTGAATTTTTTTTGGTAGATCTGTCAAGATGATCAGAGGGAAGCAGGTCATTTGTGTCAGATTTTTAAACTAAAAAAAAGTCACTACCTTTTCTAATATTTCACATAATCTACACTGTACTGTTTGTGCTTGAATGTCCATCAAAAAAGTGCTTCCTCTGCCTCTGTATGTCAGCTACAGTACAGCCGTTCAGAAAACTCATGGCCATCAGGATGGGCATGTGTGGCCACACTGCACTAAGGTCTCTAAACAGGAGAAGAGCAGCAGCACAATATTGCAGTCCATCTGCCCATGCCTACTTGTTGTACAGTGATCATAAATGTCAGCAGCAGAACAGAAATCAAAGAGCTCTCTGATGCAAAACTGTTAGGAAGGTGGTTTCTGTACAAGCAAATCTTGTATCTCAATATGTTTAATGTCTACATCGGACCTTTCGTAGGCCGGGCTTTAGTGTAAATGTGGATGTTTTTGTTGATGAGATTCAAAGTACAGTTTATTTATTGTTTGTTCTTATCTCTGATGTTTTTACTGCCTCTGCAACACCTTAAGCTTGTATGCTGCATCTGTTTTTATAAAACGTGAGGAACCACTCTACTGCAATAAGATTAGTACATCAGTGCAATATACAAAGACATAAAATAAGTGCTGCTTTTTAATGTTAAAACTAACATCAGATAATAATTTAGATTGTTCCAATCTACCATTTGTGTTCTGTGATATAAACTGAAATAAATTCATCAAGAAATAACATTTACTCAGTTGATCTTCACATCTTCCAGTCAGCAGTGTTCAAGAACCCTTTTATAAATGGTCAAATTTCAGCGAACAGCAAGTGCATAAGTGTGTGTACATGTCATCACACGTGTGTGTGTTTGTAGGGGGTGAAGTTGTGTTGAGTGACAAGGACACGCGTCTTGAGCCACCTGGATTTATTTGGGCCAAACAAGAGGGGCCCAGGTCTGTCTGGGCCCCTCTTCTGTCCGCAGTGGGGCCTCAGAGCCGCGAACAGAAGGTGCCTCCTCACAACTCACACCTGAGCTCCTCCCAGCCTGGGACCAACCTCTCTCTCTCTATCTCTCTCTACATCCATACAGCCTCTTCTCTCTCTTTCTTTCACTACCCTCTGTATCCTCTCCACTTCTCTCCCAGGCCGTGGCCTGGCCTACTTTTACCTCTCCCACTCTGGACCCTTTGATGTTGACTATATTGGCCCTTTCCACAGATCATGTGTACGTTTGGAAATGGCCCCTTTGCTCAATCCTCAGTCTGTTTATGAATATACATTTCACAAACAGGATATGTAGTTAATGGTCTACAAAGAGAAGCATTCTCTCTCATGTATTAGCTGTGCTTATCACAGTAAATAATACTAAGGTTCGCAGTGAAAGCCACTCTTCCATTCACTTGATTCTCTCCTTTCTTTTTCAGACACTGCTGAGTTTGTTCTCCTTTTTTGTTGATGTTTTTTTTCCCTACGACTCTCTAAACTCAGTTCCTGGAAAAGAGGCTTTATTCAAGGAGGAAATGTGTGTTTGCTTGTCTGTTAGCATCTTTTTCATTTAGTCTTGAAGTGACAGGGTGTGAAGCAGGGTAGGCGTGTGCATCTCAGAAGAAGTCAAAAGCACAAACAGTAACAAGACACCAAGTTGGTTGCTTTATTTTGTTCAAGGTAAAGTCAAAGTAAAATCATAGGATTAAAATGTTTCTGGTCAGTTTGGCATATGGCCCTTTCATGTCTTCAGTACTTTTTGGACAATGTAGTTCTGAGGCATGGAGGCATAAACGTTATAATGCTGTAACACATACGCAATTTAGTCTCCTCAGGTGAATTGTTGATGACTTTTTCTCTTAAAAAAATGACTCATAATGAGTAATTGATTATCAAAATAGTTGGCGATTAATTAAATTGTTGGCAACTAATCAATTAATCTACTAATTGTTGCTCTGACAAAATAAAATGATACCTTTTGATTGTGGCTGTAGCATAGACTGTATATACAATCTATGGACTGTGGTTGTAGTTGCTATGTTTTGAAATGCAGTTGGCATTTCCCCAACTTAGCAACCTGTTTTGCAAAACTGTATTGCAAGCTCAATATAGTTGCAACTGACATATTTACTGTTTTTTTATTTTTGGCCATCCATAACCAACAAGGCTGTGCAATACCGTCATCACTCATTGTGAGGGGGGAGCGCTCCCTCGATGAACTCACCTCATTGCTCAATTTCCTTACATCCAGTTCCTTTATTCAGTTTGCATATAGCAGTTTCTTCTCACCCCTTTCTGTGTAAAGTTTTTTTTTTTTGTGTGTTGTCTAGTTATAAAAGACTACCACTAAGGGACTCAAGTAGTCTCCCCAGTCAACTGGTTTAAAATTCGCATCCAACTTTCACTGCGTACAGATTAGGGATGTCAATTTCGGTTAATTTTGCTTTCGACAGACAGACACCCATTAACCGATAACTAACCGGTTAATTTTTAAGAAAAGTTGTGATGTAGCTCTCGTTTGTGAGCAGTCAGTGGTTAGAGCTCTCGATGGCATAACGTACTCGAGTTCAATGTATGACTGTAAATAATACGAATATAAGGCGACCCTCATTATAAGACCCCCCCCCCCCCTTTCCAACAGCTGTTTTTGGAAAAATAACGTTACTTTTTGAATATAACTTACCTCATAGTATAGTTACACACTCACACACTCTCCTACCAGGCTCTTGGAAACAATCAAAATGTATTTTCTCTGGCAGTTAACATTTATAAGACTGCCTGTTTGTCTTTTTGAGCTCCTTATCATCTGTGACAGTGGTATTTAGCAGCTTGACAGAAAAACACGTTACACGAGGCTTCAGAAACACTTTTAGGGCTGACTGACTGTAAAACACTCACTATAAACAGACTTTAAGACACTCGCTAGCCTAGCAATAATAATGCTACAAACAACCCATAATGCAACACTGCATGCAAATTAACCTATAGACCAACATGTGTAACTGGTCAAAAATATTCTCGGCAGTTAACTGATTAATGGTTAACCATTGACATCCCTCGTACAGATATTCTTAAATTCTAACTCAAATACACAATTCACAGTCAAGTAAACTAAATCTGTTTCTCACAGTTTCGTTTCTTCTTAAGACAGGGCCATTATCCATAAAGTACTAGTAGTTGTAGGGGTTACTACACTTAGAAATTAATGTTATGCACCTGTAAAATTATATGGGGCACCACCTCCATTGATTAATTATTTAGGAGGAAAATGAATTACATCAAATGAATCAGTCTTATATCTCAAAGTTGTGAACTGTGAATACAGGGATCTCCATCTTTGTTTTAAAGGAATACACAAATACAACGACTTGGTGATGAATCAAGATATTAATTAAACTACCAAGGGATAGGGATGAATAAGGACCTCTAAGCATATATACATATGTACAACTGAAATGGATGAATTAATGATTGGGTAAATTAAAGTTATTGCTGACAGAATGAATGAACTAATTAATGAAAGTTATCAAAAACGAGTCAAAAGTACATTGAGGGGCAATTAACTCTAAAGTCAATAAAAATTTTAATTTAGATAGCTCTTTGCATCAACTCTGAGACAGAAGCATGGCAGATGGTTTTCCTACTGTTTCTGTGGTGATGAAGGGCTGATGATGAGGCGAACTTCCCGGAAAGCGCCGAGCAAGACGAAGCAGACTCGGTGATCCTCGGGTCGCCAGGGTGACAGCCGGATGAGAACCGCTGCAGCAGGTTCAGCGAAGCACTTTGGTTCACTGCTTCCCAGGAGAGTGAATCCAGTCTTAGACTCAGCTGAGGCCACACAGCAGGCACACAGTGTGTGTTCCGGTCTTGTTGTATTCAGTGGCAGGCTGCAGAGTTTGGATGCTGGAGCTAACTAACCAAAAAGTCTTGAAAAGTCAAAAAAGTTTAACTACACAAAAAAAGAAAAAAAAAGAGAGATTACAAAAATACTAGATTATTCATATGACTAACGGTGTGCAATTGCTAATGGTACTTGGTCAGTGGCTTTAGGCGTCTTTTTCAGTCTTTCTCCTTAATTGAGAGTTTCTTTTCTGGGGCTTTCAGCCCTCAGAAGAAAAATGAAAAAAGGGACAACGCCCGTAACGCAACAAATGGGCAATGATCGACGGCTGGCAAGGCTGAGAGGAACAGAGAAGAAGAAGAAGCAAAAGAAGCCAAGCCACACAAAGAGTTGTAAACTTTTATAGTCTAGGGGCGTATTTTGGAAGAAAAAGGATCCTTGGCACTCTTTTGAGAGTACGCCCCTGATTACTAATTAACTTCTTTGTGTAAAGACAAAACTGGCCTTCAACTTAAAGAGAGGTAATTTTTCCTATAGGATATTTGAAAATTACGTGCTTACAAATTAGATACTCACTCATTTCTGTTGTCAATGCCAATGTCGTCAACACATCATGAAAACCAGTAAGAAAACGCTTAGAAATTGATTAACCAAATGAAATACAGAATAAAATCAATAAACCTTCATTTTGTAATCTGTAATTAAATCTAGTAAGAAAGGATTATCTTAGCAATTGAACCATAGCTAAATTATACACTTAGACTTGTTAATATCAAATAAATCAAATGCAATAATATGTGTGGCTTATAATTTTGAAGGAGAATTTGAATTTCCCATAATATCAAAATAATTAAATGGTTCTGAAGTATAATAAAACTTAACATGGGTTAGACAAGTCAAGTCAGTAAGTCAATCATATGTTTATATTTACCCATTTCCAGACATTTTGACAAATTTAGACATTCATTGTGAATAAAAAGAGAGAGGAAGAGAGATGGACACACCCAGAGAATAATGTGGCTTCTCCCAAAATTTATGACTATAGAAATAGTGTGAGTGGAGGATGGTCCATCAGTTCATCTATGGGGTGAACGGAACCCCAGTTGGTGCAGTCTGCCCGTACCTGGAAGAAACAATGTCATTAATTGCAAAACCTGTTAATTTTCCTCCTGTGGCTAGTGGGAAGAGGCTGGGTTTTTAGTTCTGTTCCATGTTTCTCCTGGCATTTTTATGCCTTGAGGTCAGAGGTCATTGGGTCTGTGCACTCTTGTATACACACAGATATTTTCTGTTAGACTCAAACATCATAATGTTTCTGAAAGTATTTAGCTTCTTATATTCTTGGGTTTGTTCTCTACATAGTTTTTCACATTTCATAACATTGCACCTCTATTGTGACCATATATCAGCTGTGGTTAAAACGGACTTTGCACTTAAGGGGACCACAAGATCAATTGGGTAATTAAAGGCATGTTGTCAAACCATTTCATGACCACCTTGCTTTTGGGGAAAGGGCCAACACACACAACTGTAGGCCAAAGCCCTAATCAGTGTCCCTGTTGTCAGCTCCTTGGTTGTCTTTGGTCTTGTTGCCTTGGTTTCCTACTGGAAGGTTAAAACTGTCTTGGTGTCCTTAGTGGTCAACACTAACACCTAATTGATCCAAACTGGTCTTAATAGTCGTAGTAGGATGTGGGACACCATTGTAACTAGTGGCATGGGAAACCTGGCAATTAATGGGACATGGTGGATGTCTCAGATTTAGTGGTATCAATAGCAAATTGCCCCCTCACACTGCAGGATTGCAGTAATTGAGCCATTGGTCTCCTTGGGTTCTTACAGTTGTGGAGGCTAAAACCTGGATCCAAATGTTAAAATTGATCTGACAATATTGGAAAGGACACTTGTATGCATTGTTTAAAATTTAAATGTCATCATTTAATGATTGCCTACCTTCTATAGTATATCATCTGTAATGAATATTGGTACAGACAGTCGAGATGAAGAAAGTTTTTCAAAACCCATACACTTCATGTTCTTAAACTTTAGGCATATTGCCAATACAGGGCATGAGTATGTGTTGTGTGTGTCCACTGATATGTGTTGGACAGGCTGTATCTTTCTCTCCCAGACTAATAGTGTGTTAGTCCATTCTTCAAGATGTCTGAGACAGTAATTAATGGATTGCTTTGAGTCAGGCCAGCCCAGGGCAATGGGAGGGACTGTGGGGAGTGAAGGGAGGAACAACATGAGGGACACTGGAGAAGAAAAGGGCCGCCCATTTTATAGTCCTGATGGAGGTTATATTTTCTGTGACAACTGGACCAGAGTAATCAAAATGTGTTAATAATCCCTTCAAAGGGCTTGGCGGCACATCAGTGAGAAGCCTCAGTGAACGCCAATCCCCTGCTAGACCCTGGTTCTGGCTGCCCCACCCTCACTGACCCTCCGTCATGCTTTCTTTCTACCTATCCTGCTCTGTCTTCATGTCTATTGCTCTTGATCTTATCTGTCATGTTCAACCAATGTTTCTGTCTAGACAAAATTGCACCAAAGTTACATATCAAACTGTATCACGTCCTTTACAAATCATAGTTACAGTCACTGTTACATTTTGTCCTTCTGCAGTGGAGCTCAGGCCCCAGAAGGGAGTCCTAGTGCCTCTTTTAGCAACCTACTGCTTGCGTCTGACCCCCTGGGAAAATTCCAGGTCAGACTGTATAGGTTCCAATAAGTTCCATCTTTTGTTTGAGGATTAACACAAAGGTCAAAGTTCACAAAGATGGCCATATGGGGTCTCTAGTGCTAAATATCCATACCTTCCGCCCCTAAAAGGAGGTTGAGCGTCAGGATCAATGGACTCAATCGATGGGCATTGTGGTGGAGGTAATGCTGGCAAAAAGTTTGATTGCATGCATATTGATCAGAGAGTGGCTAAGAAGCTGTAAGGCTATTGATTTGATTTTGGATTTGCACTGTTTTAGCTCATTTCATTTGTCTACATGTTTGGATGGAGTATAGTTTCATTTATACACATGCAGACAACAAATGGTAGTAAGATAGTTAGATAGTGAGATAGTTGATTCAAGTTAATAATTTAATGTACCAAGAACCACATTTTAGTACTGTGCTATTGGATGATTCTTAAATTAGCTCAATCTCTTAATTATTTGTAGAATTACAGTGAAAATGTCATTCACTTAAACTTGGAAATATACAAACTGCAACACAAACATGTTTCCCCTCAATTTTTACATACTGTATGCAAGCGAAGTCCACATGCTCAACTTGCTATCTTCGTAGGGACCCTCAATTAACTTCATTCATTTTTATTTTCCCCTAAAGGCCTTTTCAGACCAGGAAGTGACAATCGCAGTGGTCTGCTCTGTTTCCAGAGGCTTTTGCGCCCAGGCCAGCAGCAAAGCCATCACCAAGCTCTTATTGAAATGAATAGACCCTGCAACTTGCCACTTTTCAGTCTGAAAGGCCATTTACTGTAATCTCAACCCTCAGAATTACATGCCTAACCTAATTATATCAATGCTAACTTTAATTGTAGCTTGTGGGAACTGGATTTTTGGACCCCAGAACATAGGTGTTACCCCGCCATATGATTGGGCCAACAACTTTGTGTCCTCATGTAAACTAGGACACACTCATTTGATATGAATGATATTGACATTAATAGTCTTTTTTTACATTAATGTTGACTTTCATTCAAATTAATTCTTTGCCAATTACAGAAACTCTGCCTCATTTTGTAGTCTAGTCTGAAGCTGCATGTCAGGATCAGTTTGAGGCATTTAAAAATGCATGGGGTCCAGGTGAGGTGCCGGAGCCCCAATGTGACCTGGGAGCAGTTAGTGCTGCATCTCAGGAGAGGCTGTGTCCAGTGTAGAGCAGGAGAAGGGATTGTGCTTAATAATAGAGCCACAGCATCAAAGGCTGTAGACTACTGCTGTCTGACATGGCATACATCATGAAACTGTGTCTGTGTGTGTCTGTGTGTGTCTGTGTGTGTCTGTGTGTGTCTGTGTGTGTCTGTGTGTGTCTGTGTGTGTGTGTGTGTGTGTGTGTGTGTGTGTGTGTGTGTGTGTGTGTGTGTGTGTCTGTGTGTCTGTGTGTCTGTGTGTCTGTGTGTCTGTGTGTCTGTGTGTGTGTGTGTGTGTCATATTTTTTCATCAGGGTTCCATATTTCCCCGTAAGTTTACGTAGAGCTGTTTTTGTGCACACATACATCACATACATGTGTGTCCAGTTACGTATACCTATAGTAGTTATGTGTGCATAACACCTTTTGTATCAATGCTTGGCATGTATGCAGGATATATATATATATATATATATATATATATTTATAGTTTGTGTCTGTGTGTAAATGAATGTTCACAATAAGGCCCTCACTTGGTGGTGTGGCTCCCTGGGAAGGCTAGTGTAGCTGCAAGCACTAGAGGACTCATTGACTTTCTAATGATTAGTGGTCAGGCCCCCAGCCCATGCTAGTACCAGGGGTTTGGCCTAGCCGCTGCTGCTAGCCTCTGGCCACCGCCGCGCACCACTATCGACTCACCGCCAGCCCCCTCTCTCTTTGGCCTGCTGGCGATGTGTCAAAACCCATTAGCACAGAGTTCCGCAACTATAGAGAGGGATCATTTTAGGTTTATCTTTCTTGCTCTCCTCTTTACTTCTCCACGGCCGTCTCCTCTCTCTCTCCCCCTCTCATTTGTTCTCTCTCCATCTCCTCATCCTCCTCCGCCCTGCTAAAATGAAGAGAGAAACACAGAGAAAAAGGAGTAACCTTTGACAGGAGTTGTTCCAGTTGTGGTATGTATGGCTGCGTATTGATCTGCATTGGCTTTAGGAACTATAGAGAGGAGAGTCAGCGAGTTGCCGCTGCTTTCAAGTCCCACACATTTTTTTTCTGGGGAAAGACAAGGAAGTTTCAGATGCATGTTGACCTCCTTAGGTCCCATAAGCTATGGAGATTTGTTTAGAGAAAGGGGTGGGGTGTTGTAACATTTATATCTGTGAGAAATAAGTTCAGGAGTCTATGATCCCATATGTAATCTTCTATCATGTTAATTTCCGTTGTGTGTGTGTGTGTGTGTGTGTTTCTTTGTGTGTATGTGTTTGTGAGAGGGAACATTTGTTTTTGTGCTCCATTGTATTGTGTATTATGTAGTGCATCTTTCTGCTCTTCTTGTTGGGTTTGACCTCTTGACACACTTGGTTGTTTCTTTCAAGTTATTGACCGACACAGCCACTTTATCCAGATAACTATTTTAGAGAGTGGAACTTCTTTATTTTTAAAAAGCTATGGCATGGTTTGAATTAGAATAGATGTTCACACACACACATGCGCATAACACACACAGCTCAGTGAGACAGCATCCTTCTAACCCAGCACTTCTTTTTCTGATAAGCTCTATCTCCCAAGAGAAAAGTGCCTGTCAAAGACTTCGTCCAAACAACGGGAAATCTGTGAAAAACAAAAAAACCCAAATACTTTTCCATCACTGTTCATCAATCCATCTAGTTCTGAATTCATTATTTATTTATGGAACTTTGGGGCGCGTTATTTGAATAATGTGGGGTATGACAAAGGGGGAGGTGTATGAAAACAACAAAATGACAACCACACCAAAACCACCCGAGGGCACATGCCAACACATCGCATCAGTGTCATCCTTCCTCGCTTTGCTCCTGTGGGCTCACTGCTCAGCAGGTAGCCACACACACCCACACACACACACACACACACATATACATACGCATTAACACTAACGACATCATATTCTGATACACACATAAACATATGAATTTGCTTTCTTGCACAGATGCACTCACAAAAAAACACACACACACAGTCAATTGCTTTCAGATAGACAAATATAGACTATACACAAACTTTCTGTCTATTACTCACACACGCACACACACACATGCACAGAGTATGTATGCACCACGCCCTCAGGCCCTGGAGACGGCAGCAGTGGCATCAGCGGTCTGATAGATGGATCTTGTCTTCTTGTGATCTCCACTTGTCAGACAAGCGTCACACAAAGCCCAAACACAAATCAAAAACACAGGTATGGAGCACATGTCAGTTTGATAGGACCTTGTGGGTGCCTTCCCATCCATCAGCAGCTAAGATGCTCATCCATTGACTTGGAATGAGGGTGTTAACGTGCGCTTGTCAGTGTTTGGGCTATTGATGTACCTGGTTTGCAGACTAATGGGTTGAACATTTATGTTTGGTTTATGCCGCTAGTGCTTTTATCTTGAGCTTTGTTGTCAATAAGAAACATAAACAGGGCATTAATAGTGCTTTTGGAATGGCCGCAGCTCTGTACTTGTTTTGTGCACTATTGTAAGATGGATGCTGTTTGGTGGATCAGCACACTTTGGCAGACTTGTTGGGTTTAGTAGCTAAGCGTAGCACCAATCCATCATTACCTTTACCTGCATCCAGACACACACACACACACACTCTTGTACACCTAAACTCCTTACTCACACACTAACTTTCACTGTCGATCTGTTCCCCACACCAAACAAGGGCTGTTCACTTAACACCTGAATGTCACAGGCAAAACCACAAAGGCAGCCAACTTGTCCAACAACACAACACCTTACCCCCCTCCCTCCTACTTGCCAGACAGGAACAGCCCAAACCAGACCACAACAAAAACAAGGGAGAACCCACCTTTTGTTTACTATTCTCAAAGGTGGATCACGGGCCAGGCCTGGTAAGGGATTGTGACAGAGGTGATGTCTAAATTAATCATTCATGCTCTTTCACATGGGCTACAGTAACAGCCCTGAAATATTAATGACAGCTGCAGAATAAATTTGATTCCCTTTTCTCTCTGATTATAATCCACAGGCGCGCTCACACACACATGTTTATTTATGCCCTGGAGATGAGGTACGGGGTCACTATCAGGAGTTTGTCTGCACACATTGAGATACACACACACACACACACACACTCCTTCCCTCTCCCTCTTGCCACTTGCACTTGTGTACCACCTCATTGTTTTGGAATATGTACATATTTTTCACGTGTGGTGGGCGAGTGGGCTATACATTATACATTATATGCTTGTACCGTCAAGGTATGATATACTGTATGAATACTGTGCTGGCAGCCAGGGGTTTTTGTTTGTTATTTTAATTAGGTGAGGGGCTTTTTCATACTTTTTTTGGAGAGCATGACCTGAGTGGAGAAGAGAGGGTGTAGGATGTGTTGCAGTGTTCCCACCTCTAGGAGGAAATTCATCATACTGTCTTGAACTAATCCGACATGCAAACTGAGCCAGGCCCCTGTTCAGGTCACGCCAACTTTGGATTTAGTAACTCCACTACTTGGATTTTTTTGGAACGTTGTCTGTTGTACAGTGGTAAAACAACTCTGAGTGAATGCGTCAAACTATTTAAACTGTTTGTCAAGTCATAAACATTCATGAATGTTCTTTTGTATTCTCTTCTAAAATGGAGCATGCTACAAGTTTTTTGGTTGCAACATAGTTGAAAGTCAACAATCAGAATGACCCAACTCTGCAGCAGAGTAAAGCTTGTCATAAAATGTCTTTCGGATTTTGTTTTCCCATCCCAGAGATCATTGCTGTAAGCCTTACTCACAGCAACATAACCTGGTCTTGGTGCACAGATAACTATCAGCTGTTTATGTCTCAACATGTCACTGGAGAGTGTTCTTCTCTGTCACCTCCCTGTATCCTCCTTTCCTGTGTTCGCCCCTCGTTTCCTTAACCTGACGCGTCAGATGGTTTGTTACACAGAAAAAAATCTGAGAAGTCATCCTTGGAAACTATTTGGGAAAAGGGCAAAGGTGCTCTATAATAACTCACTTTAAAAAAATACTTGGCAGGTGATGGATGAACCACCTGTCAATCACCATCTTACCTTTGTGAGGCAGTTGGATTTGTGATCACGTGAGAATCCCCCACAAAAATTCATTATAGACTCAAAGTATCTGTAACTAAATAGGTGCTTTTTCGATCGAATATCCTAAAAAGGTTTAGTTGAGCTTTGAGCAGTCCTTTGGTTTTACCGGACGGTCTAGCTAGATGTAAATTTCTATTATCACTTACTTTGTAGAAGCATTTACGTGAAAAGTTTCTTTTATTCTTGCTGTTTGTTTCCTTCAGCGCTTGTTTGGACAATTAAACAAGTGATGAGCCTAATTACACATCATTCAGTTGTCATCTCCTCTCAGGAGACGGGGCTCATGAGCAAAACTAGTCTGTCAACTCCCCAAGTTGGCTCATTTAAATTCATCGTGGTGAGCTAATGCTATTGTCAAGCGAGTCTTCTCACTAGTTGTCCGTGTATCAAAGATTATTTTGCTGATATTTTGAGTCATCACATGATGTATTTGGCAACAGTCCCCGAGGGTTAATTTTTTCATTTCTCTCTTTTGTTAGAGCCACTTAAGGTATTTACACCGATTTGAATTGGTTTCTAACCCACTGCAGGTGCTTCTTTTTATGATGCCATATGGACATTGATTTGTAGCTTGCAAGACTGTCAGGTAATTTCAAGCTAATCTATTTTAATAACATTTCCTGGGATTGATGTCTTTATTATATTATGTCATGCCCTGTTGAGTTACACTCAGTCATGTGTTTACGCTTATATTAAGGCTACACATAAGTAACCTGGGACATGTCATATAATCTGTTTTTCCTGTCTGTTTTGCTTGTGTTTAGCCTTGTCTGGCTCTTCCAGTGTGCTTGCCACTGTGACATGACGACGGCCACAACGTCATGCTCTGTTTGAGGTAGAAAATATCAGTCAAGAGATGTTTTTTTTTTTTCTTTTTTTTTTCTGTGCAAGTGGGCATGCACACATTTTCTCATGTCTGATTGAGTGTGAGTATTCTGTACATGAATATTTCTGTGTCGACATGCTATGTGCGTATTTGTATAAATTTGTGTGCGCGTGTGTGATCCTAATGATGCCTTCCTCCTCTACTCTATTGGGCTGTCAGCCCGGTGCTGGTGACTGTCACACACACCGGCCCCCCTCCAAATCTTGCTGAGATAGGTCATTTTTCAGTGTCAGGACAGACGATTCACGTTGGCACCAGATAGATCCAGGACACATTGGACTCATTATTCTCTGTTTGGATATGTTTGCTTCATACAGGAATACAAGTCGACGTGTACAGAAGGCTTGAGCTGAAAACCTATAGCATATCTCAGTGCTTTGTTACCATTAGCCTAATTAAACTGCGTTGCTGCATCTCAGGTGCGGGACAAGAATGATAGAACTGATGAAAGAACTGTCCAGCACTTAACACAAATTCAGAGCAGATTTTTTTTGTTGTTGTTGTTATTTTAATCAACATAATTTGACAAATTCAAAAATCTATACCCTGGAAACTATTATAATCTGCTGTCTTCATTATTAGAAGTGTGGGAGACATACTCTACCCTTAGTAGGAATTTTGAGTGCATCGGGGGCGGATATCAGAATAGATAGCACATGCAGAACATGCATTTTGTTCTGTCTTTTTTTTGCCCTCCCTCCATTCTGTCCTCTCCCATATTTTGTTTTTATAGGTCAGCTTATCTATCCTAACCAAAAGTACGTTATACTCTTTGAACATATCTAACCCTTGCCAGCTTTCCTCACTCTTTCTATCCTCCCTCCCACTTGACAGGGTGGGTGAGTGTGTGGGTAGACATTTGGCAATGTGGGGTAGGTGGGGGTCAAGGCCTGTGCCCCGGGAGTGTGGTATTTTAATCTGGGCTATTTGTAATGACAGGCCTCCTATGAGCGCAGAGGAGTGGCAGGTTGAGAGGCTCTGACAGGTTCTAATCGCTGTCAGGAAAAGTAGCTGAAGAATGTGCCAGCTACACATACCCCTCCCCTTTCTGTCCTCTCCCATAGCTGTTGTTCTCTGCTGTATTTCTCTGTGTTCCTTTTGACCTGTCTCTCTTAAAGGTGAGTGAAGGATCTTTTCTCCTCCTTCTGTTTTGCTTTCTCTCTTTCTTTATTTTGGCTGGCATCCAGGAGCCACTACCTGCCAGCGTAATCCCTTTCTCTTTCCCTCGCTTCTTGCGCCCCCGCCCCCCCTTCATAGACCCAACCTCCTCTCCACAACTGTGGACAGTTGTTGATATTCCTTGAGCATAAAGACTCGACCCATCTCTGTGTGTCCCCTGGTCATTGGCAAGCTGCCTTACTCAGTGTCTACGCCAAAGCAAATAGGCTAATATGGAAAGGATAAAAAAGTTGCATTGTGAAAGTGACTTGAATAAGTAACTATACATCTTCATATCATTGAGTGTTCACTTTTTTGCTCAGACTGCATCAGAGAAATTCATTCAACTCTGTGATGATAGCAAATAAAAAAATGGTAGAACTAAGAAATGAAATTGACACTGTACGTGAACTAAAAAGTGAAACTGAAAGAGAACATTAAGAGTTGAAGTATATAAAAATGAAACTAAATGTAAAATGTGTACATTAAGCGTGCTAGTTACAAAGTCAACATCAGTCTCCACTCAGGCTGCAATTAATAAAATTCCAACAGGATGTCTAGACATTGGATAACTCCTTGCTGGAGTGAAGCCTAAATTCCACGTTGTTTGGCTCATCGGGGAGAGAATCAGTATATCATATCATTATATGGTATGCTAACCTCTCAGTATGTAGTTCTCACAAAATAACATATTAATAAAACCCCAAAAATAATGATGGAAACATATAAAAGTTGGTAAAGAAACTAATGGTAAAGCTTGCTCTGTGACGGTCTGTCCTCTGTACTGCTTCATTAATAACAGGTTCACATTGTATTTGACCCATTTTATGCACTACTCATTTTCAGTGCTATTTTCGGTGAGAGCGCTAGATGTTAGATGAGCGTTAGATGTTTCCTATTTTGAAGATTTCTTTAAAAAAAAAAAGAAAAAAAAATGTAACACTTGTTCATATAACTTCATTGTTTGACAGTATTGCTAATGACAGGCCATATATAGCCCGACGCACAATGGAGAACACATTTTTCATTTCCTTGCTCAAGGATAGAACCATGAGCGAAAAAGTCAAAATACAAATGTAAAAGTACCTCAAAGAAAAACAAGATGGCCAATAGAACTTTTCAGGTTCAACACAAACTTGCTGCTTTGCCTCTCTTCTCCTTTGGCACAGACAAGGGTGGCCAAGCTTTGCCCAGGTGCCGTCTGTGCCATTGGCGCTAAAGCGAGGAGAAGCTGGCACACTTTGGGCATGGCTGCAGCCCCTTCTTCCTCAAAGGCTTGCCTCGTCTCCCTTCTTTCCCCTCACAGTCCCTGCTGCTCCATAGCCCAGGGAGCTCATTAGGCCAGACTTCCTCTTCATTTAATCCATTTTTCATAGCCTAAAAAACAGTCCCTGATCTTAAAAATCCTGGCTAATTTAAGCCTGGATGTTGGGGAAACGAGTGAAAATATCATGAAAAAAGCAGGCCCGTGCATGCTTTTTCATATTTCTGATGTCAAAATTAAATGTTTTTATAGAGTAGTGCTATGGCCAGAATAGGAAGATGCAGAACCAGCACTAATATGAACAGTTCTTGAACAGAGTTTTAGACCCCAATAGGCAGCATCATATTCCATCCACTTCCTTGCCTGTTGTCTGTAGGTCTTGGGGGAGACCAATGTGTTAACTTGGCTTAATGAAAACATTGGTAATAACATGCTCCCTCTCCGTGTTCCTTTAATTATGTATCTCCAACTGGATACCAGAAGGCCCCTGTAGACTTCCAGCTCCACTTGTTGTGGAAGTGAAGTTTCATTTGTAACTCAGATCCTGGTGGGAAGGATCTGTTCAGAGAAACGCATTTTCTCGTTCTTTCTCTCACACTCGTTCTCTCCCCGAAACTCCCTTGCTCTCTCTCTCTTAACATCATGTTATTCCTATCTCAGTTACTTATTGATCATGAGAAACTTAATATAATAATATAGCTTCTTTTAGAAACACTTGACCAAGTATCAGTATTTTCATTGAAATTTTCAGCCTCAGTTTCTGCCTTATGCTGTTATACCTTTAACATTATATCCGCATAAACACTGTCAAAGTTAACACCCTCAAAAGTTGTCCAAGGCTTTGTCCTTTATCTCTCTCTGCGAGGACAAAGCTTTTTTTTCTTCCCCGTTCCAGGAAACCATCACAGCATTAATATACCTCCCAGGTATAAAGTGTTGATGAGCGCCTGTCTCCTCAGTCTGACACTTATTTCACCAAAGGTCTCAGAGCAGGGGTAGAGGAACATTGACGGAAGAGAGGAAAAAAGAGCTGCTTGCATACCCAGCTAACGGATGTGGTGGAATTGTTAAGCAGTCTCCACTGCCCTCTCGTTAGCCTCCGAGTTGCCTGGTGACAGAGGTGAGGCAGAGAAAGTTGCGGTGGGTTGAGAGACCCCGTGCCACTGTCTCCGGTGCCTCCTCTGTCAGCACGCCCTATGCCCCAGGCCGCTGCGGAGAGGGCACATGGGGGGCTGTCACGCGTCGGCCTCAATTACAATCAGGGGGATGGAGCATGCAAAGGCTGCCCACTGTCACGGCTCATATTGCAGTTGTAAAATCTGCACTGTATCATATCTAATCTCCCATGCAGATGATGTTTGCCGGAGCTGTACTTGCTCAAAATCCTGTTCACTTTAAAATTCCCACTGTCCTGTTCTGCACCAGTTTGCGTAACTCCATTCAAAAAATATAATCAAACACTGAGTGTAGCATTTCTTGTACACCTTACATAATGGTTCTTGGCAGTTGACAACACTCTCAAATAAGAGTTTTTACACAAAAAATACACCTTTGGATACATTTCATTGGGTCAATGGACATAAATCTATTGTATTGAATTTTAATACCCTTTTGAGTTCTTCCTTTCTCATTAATATTTCCGTGCAGACTAACAAAGTAATCAGCCTGTATACTGTAGCTGTCAGTTAAAAAGGAAACATTAGTATTCATATAAAATGTTGTATACTGAAGTTATACCTACAATCAGCAATGTGTTTTTATTAGCATTGAATCAGATGACTCAGTATAGTGTGAAAATATTTACTCATGGCTTGTTTACCTCATTGTTTTACTGCATGTAGACTGCATGGTTGAGTGTCATTACGCCTCCTTCAACCCCTCATAAAAACTGTAGGCAGCTATTTTCAGCAAACAAGCATGGAAGTCAAGTTTTTGCACAGCATAGAACTGCAGAAGCTATTGGCTGGTGAAGAAAAGCTAGTATCTAGCAAGCTACTCAGATATTTTTCTCAGGAGTTGGTGGACCGGTGTCTACTTTAACCATATACCTGACAAGCCGACTGTATGACTTTCTGCTCCGTAGTGGTCAAAATGGGGGTCCATGGTTTACTTTTGTCATCTTAGGGGTCCTTGACATGAAAAAGTTTGAGAACTACTGGTATAAACAAACAAAATTTGTTAACGCAAGTAATTTGGCATTTTCAAAGTCATTCTATTAAGCTGAGATGGAATCCATATTCTGTTAGTGTTCAGAGGCTGCTGGTGTGAGCCATCTGTAATAGCCAAGCAATGTTAGATATGGTAATAAAGTCAATGATCACTCAAAGTTAACTGAACATTTCTTTATTTTGTTCAGCCTTTTAAACATTGTAAAATGTACATCTAAGCCAATACAGTGGGTTAAATATTGTTTAACCTCCGGCACATTTGATCACTCGCTCACAGAGCACACACACTTTGCATCTTCATTGTTCAATCTTTTGAAGTATTTCCACGCAAAGCTGGTAGGAGAAAGAAAGTCCAAAAGAAAGTTACGATACTAACTGCATTAATGGTCATGGTGCAATCCCACATGGTCAGAAGTTCATGTGCTTTGAATTCATGGTGCCTTGGGTTTATTAATTACAATACAAAACAAAAAGGGCAGAACTCAACTGTGAGGGCAGTGCAGCCCCCGGACAGTCTACAGCATGCACACGCTAGAGTTATCTTGTAGATCATCTTCAAAAAATTCAGCATTTTTTGATTTAATGACTAAATAGTTACCTTTGTGAGACGAATGTGAAGTATATTGTGAACTTTCTACGCCGTCACTCAGAGACTTACGGCCGGGACACACAGCCTGCGTGAGCAGTGCCTGTGCGTCGCGGAACCTCATTTCGGCGCCCGTGTTAACAGATCAGAGCAGCCACACAGCCCGTGTGAGCTGTGCATCTCATGCGCGGCTGCCAGTGTCATCTAGAGATTGGGGGTCTTGCCTATTTTTTCCGCGTGACGCGCGCAGTTCTCCACAAAAATAGACTGTGAAAATGATCTGTTGATAGTCCTATTGACATTATACCAGTGACATTACACCTTTTACTATAGTTTGAATGTCTATATCTGTAGAATATGTCACAGACATGAAAAAAATTAAGTGTCACCACTGCGGGTAAGCCTGCGTGGTGCATGCTGGGGTAGGGAGTCTCTCTGGTGGCGAACTCCAGCGCGGAGAGTTGGTGACACACAGAGCTTCTTTTCTTGACTCCTGCTCACTTTCTGTGATGTTAGTTCAAACCGGGACTCCTGCCTGTTGTTTTACCTGCTTCCAGATTTGGTGTTGTTATTTTCCTTATTTGTTGTCAGTTTCCCTCCTGACAGTTAGTTCGGAGGTTTGTTTGTTGGAGTGTGTTTGGCTCGTTTGGGGAACTTCGTGTCATCTGGAGGGATTTTCTTTACTTGGGAGGTTACAGCGGGGGTTTAACTGGCAGAATAATCAATAAAAAAAAACCCCTACATATATTCCAATATGTTCTAAATATTTTTTTTAAAAAACAACGTTTTACCGTTATTCTCAGGAAACGGGAAATGGTTTAGATGGGTATTCCCAGGAATCCCGTCTCCCGGGATTAAACCCTAGTGGACAGTATACATATTTAACACTCTCAAAGTAATATGATACCTGCATGGATGCCTAAACTTATCATAGGCCTTGGCTAGCACTTGCTCCTTTCTAACATTATACATTTACTTAGACAGAACAACTGTTGGGTGGTTGATAGTTGTGTCCACTGCCAATTGCTGGTCTAGTTGCCATCTAATGTAATCTAAACAGTCAATGACTGCCTCCTGTGGCAATGTTTGTGAGACTACTGTACTTAATTGAAGTCCATCCAGCTTGATATCATTAAAAACACATCTTCTATTCGGACAAGCTATTGCACACTCGTGTGTGTGCGTGTGCATGTGTGTGTGTGCGTGTGCCGACCTGTATTTACAGGACAGATGTGCAATTACAGTATGTACTCTATATACAAGTGTTTTGTGGTGTGGACTGATCTTATAACACCTTGTGTACAGTTAATATGTGCACATGGATACTCTGTCACAATGAATATATTGAAAACGTTAGAGTTGTTGGTGATTATTTTTTCCTTTTTGGTAGCCTGGCTGTGTGGACCACATGCTGATTTGCACAGAGAATCCACATACTTATATGAGGAATCAGCATATTAGTATTAGTTTCTCTCTATAGGGTGTTGTAGCCATGCGTGGCTACTGCTGTTCCTGTCAGTCATAACAGGGTCGCATACCATCATCCTACCCCTGAAGAGAAAATGACACCTGGCTAAAAGAACCACTGTGTGTAAAAGAAATTTTGTCCCACCTCCTGGTGGCCAACCTGTCTAAGCATTATGGCAAGATTAGCTCTGCCAGATGCCATACATTATTCATGAGGTGAAAATAAAAGGTATCTAAGGTTGTGTTATTACAGACTTGATGACTCTCTCTTTGTGTCTTTCTTTTTTCTCTACGGTGAAGCTGGCCCCATCAGCATACCGTAAAACCCACAGGGAGCTGCGCCATTCGTAGAAACTCTCCGCTACACTATTGTCACCTTCATCAGCATACTTCAAAAAAACAAAAAAAAAAAAAAGCAAATAATTTTGTTCAGCAGCTACAGTGACAATGTGTATTGCTCAGTTATAGATTAAAAGCGAAGGACTTGCTTTAAAAGAAAGAGTCTTAGACAAAAGAGAGCGACAGGCAGGGGGAGGTTGGGGGAAAAAAAGGGCCAGCTACTGAGTTGACAATTGAGTTATAATATCATGTCCTTTATGAATAATTAATTTGATGGCGCTAAGGCCCCTTAGAAGGTAGATTAAATTAGTTCTGCCATGTCTTAAAACTTAGATATGCTTTATTAGTGTGGAAGATGGTGGCAGGCGCGTTGGGTTATTCACTAAGGCCTGTTTTAGTTAATGATGGAGAACAGGAGACACCTTGTCACCCTAGCAGTAATGCACACCATTATATCACATTTATGTCAGTTAACAGAGAATTTCAGAAATTCAACACGTGTTGTTCTCTCTATGTCTGGTGGTCAGATGATCCTGGATATATATATTATAGTCCTCTTTGTGTGCAAGCTTCTGAATATCAAGTAATGAAATATGCAGGCCTATGTGTTGTGTCGAATTTTAGTTATGTCAGAATAGGTAATTGTGCTTGTTGAGATTTGTAGTTATATCTTTTTCAGCGTTTGCAATGTCCTAATACCATCCTCACTGGTAATCACTGAAATATTATCTATTGTACTTCACTCATATATTGTAAGAAAAGCCTTGTACTTGACAGAATTTCCTTCAGCTTTCTAAGAAGAGCCTTTCAATGAGAATGCCTTAAGGATTAAATTATTCCAAACTGTTTTTCTTGGAAATGACTGTTGCTTGTGAAGGAACAATGTAAAGTAAGCACAAATAAACAATGTTTACTGTATGCAAGAGCTTTGACATGCCCTCACATGTCGTGCCATGTTGTGTGTATTCACAGTGGCAGCTGACAATAATCTGCCTTCAACTCTGTGGCCTCGGTCATTGTTAAATGAGGCGCATGATGTGTCTCTCTTTTGTGAGTCCCCTCTGTGCCTCGTATTCCCCCTATAATAGCAGTATTATTTTCCTTTTACCAGAGCAGGGAAGTGCAATGGTATTATCCCAAAGTAAAAGACAAACTTCTGTTTGTGCTGTCTGTCAGAGCAGCCACAATGACGCAGTGTTCTGATAACAGACTCCACTGTTGCTTGCTCAATCGGAGCACCTTAGATTTGCTAAAGAGAATTTGATGTATCATCTGCGCATAAGGGGGCAACTATGGCTGTGGCAGTGAGTTGTTTAATACATGCCACCAATATGGACATAAAATGTTGATGTGTTGCTGCAATACAAGAGAAAAGCCTTTTATTTTCAGTCCTCCATACATGACAAATAAAAGACGATTATTTAATTTTCGTACATCTGAGATCATGAAAATTGAACCGTATTTTTTTAAGTGAAAAGAAAATTGTGGTTTTTATGTGTAGTTTTGGGCCATCTTTCCGATCAGTTACAGTAACATTTACTCAACAAATGAATTCCTGACATCTGGAAATGCAACCACAATGCATGTCCATGAGCAGTCAGGTGATCCGAAAGGTTGCAAACAATTCCCCAGTATAAACTTATTATGTAAACCACTAATTGAGGAATTATAATGAAGGATAATGCCAACCAAAACTTCAATTACAGTTGCGGTAAAAGTGGGAAGGAGGGTAGTTCAAATGAAACTCCCCACTTTAACCTTTCCATTTCAAGCTGTTTTCTGTGAGGGAAGGATCTTATTTTTGCCTATAGCAGTCACATTAATCTCATGAATCTTAAAGGAAAAGTGTTAGCCAACTAGGGCTTATGTTCCAAAATGAGATATTATTGAAAAGAGATGAGGCAGAACAAGAAACTAGTTACAATACTAATTGGTACCAAGAAAATCAGCTTCATTTAAACATACTGACTTGGCCTTTCTTGGTGCAACCAGTCACACTAGAGCCAGCTGTAACACTTAGCCCAGCTCTCTCCCTTTTTTTTTTACTATGTTCTGGGAGCCCTTCCTCAGTCATGAGTATTAATGAATTCAAAGTTTAAGGAAAATAATCTTTAAGTATTTCCAACTGTCAGATCCTATCAGTGCAACCACTTCTAATGGCCTGCGCCTTCCATTCAGGCTAATGTTTGATGTCTTGCTTTCATGCCCTCCTTTTTCTCCATTGCTAAATTGCCGCTGACAGTCCTGTGTCCCCACAGACTGTTTGTTTGTTTTCGAGCCATGCTTGTTTTACATATTATTGACGTAACGAGGATTCATTTTGCGAGCTGTTAATCGGGGGGAAGGGCGGAAGTGGTCCATTGCTTTCTTATATTCAAATAGGATGTGATCATGAGTCAGGTTGCAATCTGTTGTAGCACCGGAAGATGGAAGATGTAGGACTTTTGAGAAACTCCAAAGCGATGACAAATCTTTTATAAAAGTAGGACGGATTTTTCATGTCCAAACCACTTGATGGGGAACAGCTGGGCAGGTACAGTCAGGCTGCAGAAGGCGTCACATCCTCATCAGTTTAAACAGTAGCGGTGATCAAGCCTTGATCAAGACATCCCAGAGGCTCCTGTGTGTGTATTTCACTGTATTCTCATCAGTTCTAACTTTAAATCACAAACCAGGCACATTTAATAAGTTATTTAATAAGTTATTTCATTCATTTTAGCAACAAGAACCTATTATCAGTAGGTGTTGAGAAGTGCTAAATACTCCTAGCACTCTGAAGGAAAATAGAGGGAGGCTCCCAACAGGCCTTGTCAAAACATGCAAATGAGCTTGACGCCAGGTCCGACTTTGACAAACATAATTAAGGTGTTCCAATTCGGGACATGTTAATAGAGAAGACTGCGGGCCTCCCCCAGGTCTTCACTAATCATAAAGCCTTAAAGCTTTGTGTGTGTGTGTGTGTGTGTGTGTGTGTGTGTGTATTTCCTCTCCCTCATCTCCCATTTTATTGGATAATGAACTGTTGTAGAGTGTTAGATCTCCTCTCGCAGTCTTTCACTGAGTTTGAGGAGATAGGCAGGGAAGAGCTGCCCGAGGTGTGGTGTTGTACAGATAATTAAAAGGCAAGAAGTTTGTGTTTCGCTCTTTGATCTGCCTGTCAACTTTCTGATTAGAGACGTAAAAGCCTTTAATCAACAGTAATGTGATAATTAATGCTCCTAAACTGTTGAAAACGAACCAGAGGAACGTCAAGTTTTCTCTTTCTTCTTCCCTCCTCGTCCGTATATCTCTCCCTGAGTCCATTTCCGACAAACTGGCAAACTTTTCTCCTCAGTCACTTCCACCAGGGGTTGTTAAATCTGATGTTGTGTTTGATTAGAACCAACTGACATGTTGTTTTCTCCTACATACGCCTCTCTCTAGTCTCGATATCGGCAGAGCTCAAATTCGCTCAATGTGTTTGTCTTCCAAATCCAACACTCTCCTTTTTAATTTCTCCTGTGCTACTGTATTGTTTTTTTTGTTTGTTTTTTTTACATATATTTGACCTTCAGCTTTAATATGGTTATCGTATTATTACAATGCTCACATGCTGTGTCACCATCATTTATACAGCTACTCAATTGATAATAAAATCTAATTATTTATGTTGCAGACTAAAGCACTTAAACTCCAGTTTTATTACTTAGGCTGACTGTGGTTGAATAAAGTTTTTATGCACTAGTGTTTCTTTTTTTTTTTTTATTTACATACTATTTATTTTTAACATTTTAGTTGCAATGTGGCCAGTACAATTGTGTGACACAAATGTCAGCACTATGAATAATGCATGCACAAATTAGCTCATTCGGATATGAGTTTTAATTCTACACTTCATACATTTTTTACGAATTTGACCAAGTTTAATCAACACATAAAAAATCATTTTCCCAGCACTGGAAATGGAATTAATAAGTCTGCTGTGTTTGAGCTTCACAATTGACCAATTGGGATACACTTAGAATAGGTGTATAGGCTGACCAGCCGTCTGTAGAAATTCCCTGTTTTTTAATTGAAGACCTCAGAAAGCAATGCTCCTGCCCACACATTGTTGCATGTGGGGCAATCACAGCAAGCACCCAAGTCCATTAGTTTTCATTTGGATGGTTCAGTAAGACTGGTTGATTAAGTCCAGGCAATTTGCTTGTAGGAGCCCTCGTGCTCCACTCACCCCTCCTGCTTGTCAGCCCTCTGCCACCAGCAGGGTTGTCGTTCAGGTTAATTTAATCTGGTTTGTTAGACATTTTAACACAATAGCTTTGTGGCTGTCGAGATTCCTTGGCACAGTGTAAGGGGTTTGCTGTAGTTTATTATGGTGGAAGTTTGCATATGAATGCTCTTGGATATTTGACTGTATTGGTTATTGTAAATATTTGTGTTTACATTGTTACTAAACCATGGAAAACTGTATAATATACAGTATCCACAGGGACATGTAGGTATGGGTAATTTCATAAGTGTAAAACAAGACATTCCTTTTCAAGCCTCATCAATTCTCATTGAATGAGGGTGAAGGAGACTTTGTTGTTAAAAAAAAATGTAAATCTGGTGATCTGAGAATTTGACTTTGAGACTGAGGTGAAAGGAAAAGAGGAGGGGGAGCTCAAATAGAGGGAAAATGCAGCTTTCAGTTCTCTCCACCCAGGTTCAGCTTTAAACAAATGGTTCTATTACCAGCTGGTCTCTTACAGGCCTGGTCATTTATACCCATTAAACTTGCGTCTTATCACCCATAAGACGCTCTTACGTCTCTCCATCCACCAATTGTCTATAATCAGCCATTTAAAACAGCGGCGGAAATTTCTTTTGCGCCTTGCTTCGGTCTGACGGACAGGCAAACGAGCCGGGAGGAGGAGGGACGGGGGAGGAGAGAGGGATATTTTCTGCGGAATGATGAATAGGCCAAGTTGAGTGGCTGACTAACAGAGATCTGTCTTAATCAGAAGTGATTTGTCAGAACAGGAGCTCTGCGGGGTCAGGGCGCAGGCGATGAATAAAACAGAGGCTGGCGGAGTGAAGAAAGGCCCCAGAAATCCACCCTGACTGCCCACCACCACTCTTACACATGCAGAGGAAAGGGCCGATGCATGGGCTAAGTCAGGATGGACCGGGTCCGCCTCGCCCAGAATACTCCTTGTTTTGGCCATTTTAAGTGCTTAGACTGTTGAAAGAACTGGCCAGTGCCTGTCCCAACACTACCTATACAATATGTAGGAGTAGTACGTCTTCTCATTAAACACTAGGAGTCTCGTTGACGCTTTATGAAATCCTTTATTGTGATATAACAGTTCCTGATTAACATGCAACAGAGTTTGTTCTTATTATAAGTAAGCTGTCATAACATTGCTGAACCCCCAGTTGCTACATGCCCCCCTTGTGACCCAGCAGTTGGCACCTCTTTATTTTGAGCTATTGCTCAGTGCGAAGGTGCTAGCCTCATGGCCTGTGGGCTCAGCATTACAAATACATCCCAGTGTGGGTACAACTTTGATGGAGGTGATGAAAGTGTGTCACCAGGCAGTTGTAGACTTGAGAAGTCCTAAAAAAAAAAAAGCTTCTCTGGAAGTGTACAAAGACGGGTAACTTTATTCACCTGGGAGACACAGGCGTATAAGTTTACTGCTACACTGTGTGTGTGTGTGTGTGTGTGTGTGTGTGTGTGTGTGTGTGTGTGTGTGTGTGTGTGTGTGTGTGTGTGTGTGTGTGTGTGTGTGAATGAGAGAGAGAATGATAGAGAGAAAATTTATGGTCTAACATTTATCAGGCTCCTCCTTACTTACCCTCAACCCTCCCACGGGTTTCCAAACCCCGTTTGTTGGAGTGTGTGCCTGTGTCCAGATATAAGTGTGTGTGGTAACCTTCAAAAAGTGGTCTCAACTGCTTAATGAAAAGGAGCTGTGCTGAGCTTCAGAGCACACCACTGTCAGGTCTTGTACCCTTTCAGCTCTGGGGACAGAGGGAGCAAGGCGAAAAGAGAAAGAGAGACAGGGCCCTCAGACAGTGTGTAACTGCTCCGAAACAGCTCCTGTAAAATAGATGATTCGTCCAATTAAATGTGTCCATGTACTGGAGAAAATTGAGGGCTATGGAGGTTTGGGTGGCACTGGTTTTCTGAGCCAGGCTGAGCATACTTGGGCAGTTTATGATATATACTTTTTTACACACATTGATAAATAACTAGTTGGGCCTTTTCTTTAGAGAATCTGAGAATAAGGCAAAATAAGTGACCCTTTTTGTTGTTGGAAGAGTCGACGCAGTCACAAATGAGTCTTAGTTTCCTCCAATTCTGTTTGGCCTGTTTTATATTGCTTGTTCAAGCATTACAGATAACATTACTAGTTCCACTAGTAAAGTTAATTGTCCTCTTAATATATTTTCCAGCCTTATCATTATTAACTAAACCATAAAGTGTTGAGCTGAGGTGAAATAGAAATGGACTGTGCTATTTCAATAGAGTGTCCATGGATTTACAGGAAAGAATTCCTAATCCAGACAAAATTTTCCCCTCAATCTAATTTGTGCCTTCAACTTTTCGACGCTAATTCTTTTCCACAGTTACATTAGAGGAATGAGTTGAATTAAGGCTCTCTAGTGCTGGTGTGAGGGTAATGTAATGGAATAATGGGCTTGTTAAATGGACCTTTGGGGATGGGGATCTTTAACAAGTGAGTCAGAGCAAGGCCTCTGTGCCAGAGTTATTTAAATTGTTAATAGCTGTTTAAACTGGAGGGGAATATTTTACTCACTAACGAGCAACAAGTCAGGGGCATTAGGAGTAAATTATTTCTCCTCTCCTGTATTGTTTTTATCAACTGTAAATTTTTCATTTTAAAAGATTGCCCTTATTTTTAATACCCCACATTTTTGTCTTGGTCACAAACTGTATACTGGTTTTTATTTGTTTTTAGCTGTCAAAGATTCTGTATTTGCTTTAATTTGTAATATGTTTACACTGGAAAAAGTCAAAATCCTATGAAACAACATGCATTTTAAGGTTACCAGAAGTTCTGATAACATCACTGGAGGGACTAAGTCAGTGTATTATTTTACAGGTGCTAATAATTTTGGGGTGGAAGCCTTGTCTACATCAAGCTGATGCTGATTAAATACTGGGGGAGTGTTTTGTTACTTGAAGGAACCTTTCATTATTCCTATACATTCGTTTTTTTTTTTTTTGCTTTTAACTCAATATTTTTGCACCATTTGTCACCCAACAAGTTGTTTTTCCCAGTAACTAATGACATTTTACACAGACCACTGGACAGCAGGGCTTAAATAAGATGAATGGAAATGTAGATACGTGCCAGAAAATGAGTAATGCAAGAGAAGATGCATGATAAAGACAATAAACACCATACGTTCCTTTGGGAGATGTTGTGTACACCTCTAATAGCTCAGTGTGGAGATGACTGGGGAGAGACCTTTAATGGTACACAACCAACACAAATGTTTATCTTAACAAGCTGTGATAAAACTTTTAAGTCCATCAACTCAAGAGACTATTCAGTTGACTGAAAATGATTTTACACTGCTCTAGTCATGGATATCCATTGAAAATTTCTTCAATGTCACACAATTAGTTTTTCTTGTAATAACATATAATGATTCATTTAATAGCTGAAACCTTCTTACCGTCTTGTATTATAACTCTGCGCTGTTATTTTTGCTCTTGTGAATGTGTCTTTTTCTCTGAAGAGTCTTGAAAGGTCTCCCTCTTAATCAAGGTTATGGAGTGTGCTGTAGCTCTCCTCTAGGAAGGCTGAATAAATGTATGTGGTTTTAACAAAAAAACTTACTGCAAGTATAAAGAAATGTACATTTTTTTTTCTCCAGCAGCTGCTACATTTATCAAGGGCAACCATTTGCATGCATCAATACAATCCCTCAGTATGGACGACACGCGGTGGTGAAGCTTTAGAGCACTATTGAAGCACTCGTTCATGTCATTCAGCACTGTGCTCTCTAAAGCAATAGACAGAAAGCCACCGCGGTTCCATTTTTGTCCCCTGAAAGGTAGCTAATTTCCAAGACCAGTCATACATTCTTTTCCATTTCTTTTGTTTTAATTCATGTTTGTTACCTCCAGTAATCATTGTCCGTTTCGAACCATTACTGTCTTGCAAAACATACCTCAACAGAATGTTTCTAATGAATGTTTAGTGCTTGGGTTAAGATATCTTTGGAGGGCTTTTCTCCTCCTACCTCATCCATCTTTTTACACATTGCAAACTTTCCCAATAATGCACTTACCATCAAGAAAAAAAAAAAAAAACTCAGCTGCTACAGTGCTTGTCACACTCATTTATTTAGGAAAAAAGCCGCAACCCTGACAGAGATGGATAGATGTGCTTATTTGTCTCTTTTAACAGAAGATTTCCGCTACAGCTCCCTTCCTGTTTATCCCTTGTTCTTCTCCAATGGGGACGGGGGAGGGCCTGTATTTTTATGGTTATTAATACCTGCACTCAGTCTTTTAATCTGCCCTATTTGTCACATGTGACTGTCTGACTGCACTGTTTAATCTGGGTATCCTTCAATCTGTCTCGTCCCAGATTAGAAATTAATGAAGGCAGGAAGAGACACATTTGAGTCAGTTATAGTGTAGGGGGGTAAAAGGGATGGGATGAATGGAAGACGAATGTCGTTTATTTGACAGTGCTTTCTTTTTTTTTTTTTTGCTACTTCTCCCTGATCCCCTTTCTCTGTCTCTCACTCTCTATCATTCTCTCTATTTCTCTCTTTCCTCTCTTGTTTAGCTGCCAGATGTAGCCCATTTTTGCACTGCACCCCCCAAACAGGCGCTCAGCACGTGGGTCCTTTGGTGTGCGGCACCTGTGTAGTGTAATACAGTCAGCAACTGCGTTGTTTATTCCAGATTTGTTTGGTGCGCTTGAAAGCCTGTCTTTGATCCATGCAAAGATTCTTCACTTCTTTTCCTTTTTTTTCCTGATTCATCCTCTGCCTCCCTCATTTTTAAACGCTAATGCTGTAGCAGTACGGGTACATTGATGGCAGCACTGGGTTTTTTTGGTGTGGAGGGGGGGTGGCTTATTTGGTTTATCTTTTTGTTTTGTTTTTTTGCTTTCTTTTCTCATCCCCAACCCAAGGGACAGGAAAATGACAGTGACCACTGACAAGCTTGTCAGGTGCCTTGTCGGGGATGTTTTATAACTGTGCGTTAATGTGTTTACATCTACAACTGACGAGAGACATTTAAAAAAGAAATCGCTTAATGAATATTGCATTGGCTGAGTGGACCCCACTGGCAGGCTGGATGCTGGGGTATTGTTGCCTAGAACTTCATGTCTGTTTACTTCAGCATTTTAAGAAGATTTAACAAACACTTCCCATAACTACAATATTCTATCTGCCCGCCTGACACTCCCTCCAGACTGTTGTCTCTGTACACTGTACAGTTAGTGTACAAAATATTGCACAATGACTGCATTCAAAATGCATTCCTTTTAGAAAGACTGACTGAGTGAAGGCAGGCAAAAATATCACATAATTTCCACTTTGGTCACGATGGTGAGACATAGTTGAAGGAGACAGAAAGACAAAAAAATAAAGGGATTCATACTGTACAGTTGAGACAATACAAGTAATTAGAGGCCATAGTTAATGTTAAGGGTATTCCAGAAATACAGTATGATTTATAAATGTTGGACATACCTTCTCCTCACACTGCATCTGCTTTTTTTTTTTTTTTTACAGAACAAGTGGGACAAGAGATTCTTTCCAACCTGCACAGTGACCGTGAGAAGATCCAGAGAGCCAGAGAAAGGGTGAGTACACACATGCCACCGCTCATGTATCCAATCTAACACACGTTTGCAAGACCATAAAGGTGTTATAACTGGTTAGCAACAGTCACCACTTTCTGCACGGTTTGCCAAGTAAACACACGAATGTAGGTTTACGTACACAAACATGACACACCCAGTGCCTTGGACATGCTTGTGCAGACAAAGGTCTCTGTCAGCAGTATTGTATTGGCAAGGTACTTATGCTAGTTATTGATAGCACTATAGTATATTGCTTTCAAATAGATATTTTGGTCATCAATATCTCCTCACATTTGGAATGTGTTTGTTTTGTTTCAAAACTCAAAAGCAGACCAATCTTATTTTGCCATGTCACATGTAGTGAAATCAGCTTGCTCGTGGGTACATATTGGTGGCCCCTGTACACCATTTTTTGATATTTTTCCCGTTTTCTTCCACTCACATTAATGGAGTTTCACTTTGCCAGCTGCCATCCTTCCTCACCTACCCTCCTTCCCACTTTCCCTCAGAGAGTATCCCCAGTCCTTAGCACTGCACCTCCTTACATCCAGCCAGCCAAACAGACAGGTAGGCAGAGACAGAAAAGACCAAACACAGGAAGGGGGCCCAGCCCTGACGGCCCCCTCAACGCAGAGTGCTTAAAGATCACAACATGGCAGTGGGCCTCGCACAGGCGATTTCAAAAGAAATCAAACATCTCCTTTCAAAACGGTCCATAGTGTCTACTGAGAGTACCTGCTCTCTTTCTTTTGCTTTCTCTCTCTCTCTCTCTTCCTCCCACGAGTCTTCTTTGCGGAACCCCCCCCCCACCACACACACACACATACACACTCAGAGGGCTTTAAAGGCAGTTTGTGGGGCAAAAGTAAAGTAAGAAGAAGCCAAAATATAAAGACACAGGGTTGAGGGGCTGATTAACAGCTCTTTTGCATTAAAGAGATGGAAGGTGAAGGAGGTGTAGTTTAAGCATAAATGCCAAAACATGAACATACAAACACACACTGCAGCGATCGGCGCCTTTAAGCACGCACGCCCTGCGTCACACACACACACACGCACACACACACGTTCCATTTTGTTGTGCCGATCACTACAACAGATATGCACACATACAAACACACACCTATACACACAAACCCCTATGCTCAGCAGGAGGTGTGGCCTTTTGTTTTGCTTTTATGGTACAAATAGAAGTCAATGGTGGGTTACAACACTGGGTCAAAGCAGTGTGGTCGCAACTCTGAACCCCTGAGTGGATTGAAGAAAGTGATTTTTACCATTCTCCAGTCTGGCTCATACAGAGCCTTTCAGGTAACAAAGGGGGGAAGTTTTAAAATTTGTTCACTAAAATGTGTAATCTATATCCTTGAATTAATAATCACCGTGCACAAAATTATTAATTTAAGGTTAGGATTGACTAATTTCAGGGAACCAAATAAGCAATTTGTATGCACAAATTATGAATTTGTTCCCCCAAATGAATAATTATTGCCCTTAAATGACTAAATCATGCTCTGATTACTAAATTTGTCCGCTCTCTTCTCTGTTGATCAGATGCACATCTTCTTGGTAGCCCATTTTGTTTGCATTTTGTGAGCATTCATCTGTAGCCACAAAATAAGCAATATATATTACTGTAAGTAATTTAAGGGCACCTTAACACTGCTGGCCTACTGCTTAGTCTGGGTGCTTTTGCCTTATCCAAGCAGACTATCCACAACAAGTTATAACTTCAGTATCTACTGTTACAATAACTTAACGCTATTAATTTGAGGGAATTTATTATTTTGAGAGTGTCATACGGTTTAGTAATTTAAATTTCCCACCCCAACGCTTACCGTAACAAACTTTAATACCCAAGAAGAATGATGTTTTAATTTTTTACTTTTCATCCTCAAGACTGATTATTTCTCATGATTCTTTCCTGAATGCCCTCTTTTGGCTCTTGATAGAAATATGAATCAGAAAGTGACTGAATTTTACACCCAAATGAGATTTAATTTATAATAATACAGTTGGCACAGAATATGAATGAATTTTAACCCTGAAAAATGAGAGTGTCTTTGGAGATTTCTCTGTATATTAAAATCAAAAGATAGATACACCCACCCCAGTAAATATTATTTTTTAAATAGCCACTCAACTGCACTAAAATGTCAGTTGGTTTCAAGTTAAGGAGGAAAGCATGAGACTTGGTAGGAGGCTGTGGAGAGTGAGTGATAGGAATGGAAAGAAGGAATGATTCAGAGAGAGATGTATTTTGGGAGAAAGTGTGAAGTGTCTAGGGGACAGATCTGTGGTCAGAGGTAGACATCAGGCAACTGCAGTACTTGTTGTCTTTGCCAGAGGGCCCAAACCCCAGGCCCCCCACCTCCTACCCTGTACCACATGTATCCTTGGCTTTGGCAGCCTGCATCGCACCAGTCCAGGCCGTCAGTGGGTAGGAAGGAAGGATGCAAGAAGAAGAAGAAAGTAGCAGTAAAGGAGGGTTGGGAAGAGAGGGCCAGAGAGATGACTGCAAAATGAGCCAGATTAAACTGGAAAAAGAGTGATGCTGGAACCATTGTAGAGAAGAGGAATGGTGGAAAAAGAGATGTGAAAGTGTGCAATTAAAAATAGAATAGAATACAATATAATACACTGATGAAAACATACTGAGTGAGAGTGACTTTATTGGGAAAGCAGATAGTATCTCAGAGAGAGATGAAGATGAATGACTCCCTGGTGACTCTAGAGAGAAACTCTCTGCAAAGACTCATGCCCACACATCCTCTAGAAAATGCGACTACAGGTAGACGTTAGTGGCAGCTCACTTAGTGCCGTGTCAGCATTTTTTTTTTTTTTTTTTTTTTACAGTCACGCTCACACCTTGTTGGCAACATCTCTGCCAGTTTCTTCCCCTGTGAAAGTCCCCATACCTGATAAGAAAATGGAATGAAAACATTTCGATGACCCCTGCGGGGGGAAAAAAGGCAGAGAGAAAGAAAAGAAGATGGTGCGAGAAAAAGGAAAATATCCAAGGCAATTAGCATGAATAGCCATGATCATTTTGTTGCTTCAAGGACTCCCTGCACTTGCCATCTACGTCAAAAGTAAAGGGCCCCTTTCACTCTTTTTCCATCACTATTGTAATGTTTGCTCTTTAGCAAGATGAGCAGAAGGCCATTAGAGTGACATGTCCTTCTAAGTGAAATGTTACTTGACTATTCATTTAAAGTTATAGAGATTGTCTGTGTATAATAAAAAAACAGCTCTTGATAGCTGTAGTTTTTAGACCTTAAGATCTAACTTTTATAATTTATGTTCTGTAAAGTAAAGTAAAAAAAAAAAAAGCAAGCTTCTAATCAAAGGATCTCCAATTCATCACTAGCTTGTAACCAATATCTTTGAGTGAAGGGTAAAGTCTGAAACTTTAGAGGGCCCTTTTTCAAATTGCCCTTGAGAAAGGCATTTTGCCTTAAAGCCAGTTAGCACAAGGCTGTGCAACAGTTTAAACTTACGCCAGTATACAGCACCACTGTAATAATGGTTGTTTTTACTTTTTTCCAACACTTTTCCATCAATTTTTGGGGAAAAAAATGTGTATAGTAGGCCCCCTTGCTATTAAGTCATCTGGTATAATATGTAGTGTGTTAATTTCCTTAATTTTCTCAGTTAGGTAAGAGTTCAACAAGAAATGACTTTCCCTTCTTTCTCTGTCTATTAATTGCATAGTGAGGTGGTCAAATGTTGATTTGTTTTAATAGCAATGCATTTTGTAGTTAGAGGGGGAGTTGATAGAGGAGATAATGGTTACTTTATAAGTTCTTTGTAGACTTTGTTTAATAACTTTCACTGTTTCTGTCCTTCCAGCTGAGAGAAACAGATGCCAATCTGGGGAAGAGTTCTCGCATCCTGACCGGCATGCTGAGAAGGTAAGAGGCAGGTAGGGACCCTGTTTCTGCACCTCTCTGTGTATGTATTATGCCATACCTGTGCTGTGAGAGTGCTCCAAGTCATCACCATCTAATATATTATCATCAGATCAAGATCAAAATTATCCAAATTTTTATCTCCGTCTTAAAGACTGTGAAGATGAATAAATACAAACAAATTAATAGATGGAAGAATTAATTAATTGATGCATGAATACAAAACTTCAGAATTTTAAATGAAATAGTCTGTAGTCACTATTTACCTTAAAAAAATCATTCTGTATGAACTTTGACTAGTTGATTTTGTCCACTTGAATAGAATTTTATGTGGATGACATTATAACAAGTATTCAACAAGGTACGACCGTGATTAGATGCAACATACAGAAATATAATTTCTGAGGTTTTCTTGGTGAATTTCTTGAATTCTGATTATTAGTTGTATGCTCCTTTAATGCAACTTAGATCTGAACTAACTGACTAAACTAACAAATGGTATGAATGCCTCTTCATTAAAAAAAACAAAAAAAAACATTTGTATTGAATGCAATGGTGTTGGTGTTAAGTGCCTGGGTAGCCCAGCATAGCATGCTCCAGAAAAAAAGCTGGAAAAAAAACAGTACACACTGCACATGTCTCTGTTCTTTTCTTCTCTTTGCCTTTGTTTTTCACAAAATGCACTTACAACCCATGTCCAACTTGTAGTCTTTGTTTCTCTTGCTCGCTAGTTCATGCACAAGGAAGCCGCCACCAATCAGACAAACACAAAACTCAAACGCAAATATTTCAATACTCCTTGCATTATCTTATGCACCCGCCTCCTAATACACACATACATGCTCCCAGATACACGTACACACACACACACACACACACACACACACACACACACACACACCCCGTAATATCTTGTCACATCTCCATTTCATAAAGTGCCTGTGTGCCTACCCCTGAACCGTGACGCCATGGTTTTGTTTCTCGCTCCTCTTTCTTGTTTTTTTTTTTCTTCCTGTCGCCCACTGTGGATTTTGATTAAGAGTAATATGTAAATGACACCGACTAAATGTAAAATCCTGGGGCCAGGAAGGAAGTGCCAATTGAAATAGATGCTTCAGTGCCCGTAGACAATTTGGAAGGCGGCTCACAGGGCGGCCGGCACTTACTAGAGAGGGAAGGCCTGAGGAGGGCTGTGACGCCGACTGTAACCAATATTTCTGCATATGTCTCCATTTTGTCAAGTTTGATTATGGGAAGAGGAGGAGGATTGTGGGGGGGGGGGGTCAACTCGCCTGGCATGTCACCCAAAGCTGTCCAGAAATCATTCATCATTCCCTCCTCCTTCCCTCTCGTCCCCCCCCCCCCTCTCACCCCCTCTGGTGCTGAAGTAAATAACACACACTTATTTCAATATTATCATATTAATGTTAAAGTTCAGCTGTCACCTAATGGGAAGACTTAATCAGACGTAGCATTTTAAGAGGCAAGCTGCCACCCACCCCCCCCCAGTCTCCAGCCCCCTCTTGACGTGCCTTACCTCCTCTGGTTAGCCCCCTGCTCAAATCAGGATTTATGAGGGCTTTCCAAAGTGGGGCCCGGCTGCGAGCCTCTTCGACTACCACCCGCCTTTCTGCTTGATGGGAGCAGCACAACATACACCCCCTGCCTTTCCTTAACAAAAAGTCTTTTTTTTTTTTTCTTCCAGTTTCTCCACTGTTTGAATAAAAGAAAGTGGGTTTTGTTGTAAGGTTGTGGGCTGGAAGCGTCAAATCTAAAGTCATTTATAACCAGAGATAGAGAACTGAGAGCAAAAAGTAAGTTCAGGATGGTTCAATGATATCTCAACACCCCCCCCTCCCCCTTTTAGGCAATTCTTCCTCATTTCCCCATTCATTTCATTATTTGCTTCGCCGGTTTTCTGCCTTTTGATTAATAGTATATTTGTGTGCGATGTCAGAGCAATTGTTGTCTCTTTACACTGTTGTGGGGGTTGAGGGGTGGTTGCTTTGTCATTCTTCAATTGTTTGAAACAGCTATAGAAGTAGTGCAGTATGTAAAGGACTTTCACAAACAGAGAAGTGCAGTAAACCTTACCTGCTGTGTATTATAACCTTGGCACTTGTGATACAGAACAGAGGTGGATGCGGATACTCATTCACGCACAGGTTGATGAATATTCCATCTGTTGTTTAATTGTTTTTTGGCGTTCCTTTTTTGTGGGAATGCAGCAATTAGCTAATTATGAAAGTGTATATATTTTATTATTGTCCAAGCTAAGAGCTTTGAACAGTTGTCTTACATGAATAACAGAGAGATGTTGCAATTTAAAGTTGATTAGGAAACAGTCAACGCTGGCCTAGAACCATGCCCAGACAAATAGATTTAGTGTGTTTGGGGGGATATATCGTAATATGAGATAAATGGTGGCCTTTTTCATTGTTGGTGTAGTCTATTTTAAACTCACACCTCTTCTTTAAGCGTCTGTATGGTCTGGTGGATATCACCCCAGCTGAGAAACGATTAGACACTCATTAAGCTAGCTGTCAGGGTTCAAGAAAGCCAATTAACTTAAAGACTCTGTGAATATCACTTATTGTAAGAAACATTCAGAGACAGACACATCTCAAATAGCTGTTGCTTTGTTTGAAAATTAATCTTTACAAATTTCTCACTGTGAAACTCATCACTGCCAAAGAGGATAATTAGTGTAAAAACTGTTTATAGGTGCTGTTGATTGGCTGGGTCGTGGGTTGATAACTACTCTCACAAATGTAGCCTCTGTCTCATGTCAGCTCTATTCATTTACTTAGTGGATGTCAGTGGTCTAGTGGTGGGCACCCAGGGCATCCACTCTTAGTTAATTTTTAATTCAATCATGTGAAGTCCTGTGGGTTTTAATTATACCGTGACAGGCACAGTGATCCCAGTGAGGCATAAAGGCAATCCTAATATTATATTAATATCTATGATCATCAAATCATCTATTATCATATATTTAGAGCTGGTTTAGCACCACCACCAGTCCCTTTGTACCACAAAGAAAATATTTGATAACATTCATGCTTTGCAAGTGTTTTACCAACTTTCACTGGTTGCATTCCTCATTCAAAGATTTTTAGTGTAAATGTTTTTTAGGGAAATATAACATCAAATATAAACAGAACCTTAATCACTTAAGCGAGGGTAGTACTGGACAACAATCTTAGGATATCTCAAATTCAGTTGGATTATTACAAGAAAGCTCGGGTTTTAATCTGTGATACCATCAAGCAACACTTTGTAAGACTGCTCCGCTGACAGTGGTATGGATATCTTTTATCATTCAACGCTTTTTGCAGTTCTGTGAAATAAAAGACACCTCAGCCCACAAACTTGAGCATGGATTGAATCCGCGCAGTGACATTGCAGACCTGAGTCTTTTCTCCTTGAGACTTGATCGGGTTCAGAAATTTCAGATGAACTGAACTGTCTGATGTCAAAGGATTTATATATGTAGACTTTGTTTAAGAAATTTTCCTCTAAACGAATTGGTCTTCAGGGCTTTGGGACACGTTGCATTCGGAAAGGTTACAGCTCACAGTGCGGCTCACTATCCCCGAGTAGAGAAGCCACACAACTTTTGATAATGATTATGTTGTCTCCATGGCACACTGACACTATGGCTTTTCAAAATGGCCCTATGACTGTAGCGTGAGCCTTCCTGCTGTTATACTGAACATCTCAAGCATCTCACCCACCACAGTCAAACCAGTTGGGAATGGGATGCTGCTGCAGACCGAGTTAGCACCACTGGGGTTCCTGGCAGCTTCATGGAAGGAGGGGGCACAGTGAAGGGCAATGAAGCAGGGAGGACGAAGGGGAGGGGGGAGGGGGGGGGGATGTATATTTTGAAGCAGAGGGGTTGTCTGCTCTCGCTGGCAGCTGATCCCACATGCAGGTGGTCGACTCAGTCGCCAGGCAGATCAAAAAGTCAAGGCCCCGGGTGGACCTCCCTTTGAAATGGGAATGGGGCCTAGATATCAGACAGAAAACATAAGCAAGCTCCCAGCCACAGAACAGCTCCATATTCATGGCTGGGACTGGCAGTAGCGACGGGCAGGCAAGATGGACAGAGCCTCAGCCTTCAGAAGAGGACTCATGCACACTCTGGACACTGATTAAGAGATTAGCCCATGAGCCGGGCTGAGGATGATGCAGTAGCTCACAAGCTGATGCAGACGCACCGTTAGCAAGACACCAACTTCCTTTCTTGAGACATGTCTTGACAAACTGTGTTAATGTGTGGCCAAGGTAATTTCTCTGATTTTACACAGTAGTTACATGTGGCAAGGTCAGTGCAAATATATTACAGATAGCTAGGAACAAGCCACTGATTCATGTTATACAACTGTTCCTGAAAGTAACAATTAAGCTATTTATATGACTAGTTGGCAGAACAAGAATATGTACAATTCGTCCTTGCCTATAGGGAAATCAAGTTTGCTGCATACCTTATTCATAGAAAACTGGGAGTTTATTTTTACTTTTTTGCTTGGCCCAATAAACCAACATGCAAACAATGTCAAGAGCCAAGAGACTGAAGTGCATGGACCCAGAAAAGCATCTGGAGAAGGGAACTTCTGATTCTCTAAGATCTACAAGTTTTGCCTCTCTCCTGTATTATTGGTGAATATATACTCACTCTCTCTATCCGTATGTCTGGAATATTAACTACTGGGATATGTAGGTCACATAATTAATGGAATTCAACTCCACCAGTGAGACGTGGTGGGATCGGAGTCTTGGGTCCCTCTTGAAGTCTTGTTATGAAGTTGAACAAAAAGATTTGATTTTTTTTAATTGAAGCTGAAAGATGGGGCAGATAACAGTTCACATGTTTTTTTTTTCCCTTCCCTTTTTTCTATGTTTTTTGTGTTTTCACTTATTTATTTGTGTTGCCCTGTTTTTTAGGGTGAGAAGAGCAGAGGAGAAACTTCATTACAGTGTGGGTGATGGAGAGGTAGAGGGGTCAGGAGTGTCAGCCGCTGGAACAGAGGCACAGTGGCACTATGTTCTACCTCTATACCTACCATCATATGCAACATACATTTACAATCCTACCTGCTCATATATTTCCTCTTTTTCTGTATTCGACCAGAATAGTAGAGCACACTATGACATTGTATAAGACATGTTTGCCCTATTTTACATTCTATTTTACTGTGTATTACAGCTGAACTCATCACAGTAGCCATAGCTGAGCTTCGTGTTTTCTGTCCCGAGAGTGGCAGATCACTCCCAGTGGATCCCCCTCTCTCTGATCTCCTCTCCATGTTGCTGCCACGATAATTCCATGTACTACATTTAAACACATTCCCTTTGCTTTGCAATTTGTTCAGCCTGGCATCATTACCACCCCACTCCCCGCCCCCATATTGCTGCATCCCTTTGGGTCAAGTCGTATCCCTGGCCTTTTCTGCCCCCTCCGGGGAAGCATTCTGCGCTTTTTATGTCCAGTCTGTTTTTATTCTGGCAAAGGAGCAAAGTGCCAAAGCATGAATCGTATCTTCCCCCACCGCAACCCCTAGCTAAACTTTGTACATATCAAGATGAGCGCAGCTGTTGTGTGCATGTATGCACACTTTATGAGTGTTTTCAGTGGATTAAGGATAGCATGTCAGCCTACTGTGGGAAGGTATTTAGTGTTAATGGTGGTAGTTCTTACTGTTGGCTGACAGGCAAGTAGGACTGGAAGATCTTGCTGGCCTTTGTGGCTCATTTACTTCAGTAAGGAAAGCAAACAGGTTTCTGAAGGCAGATTTATACTTTCTGCATCCATATAGCTGCAAGGGTCCATGTGATGTAAATTTCATGCCCACGTGGATATCTGTGCAGACAACCACTCAAATTCCTGACCATGCAAACTATATGCCTCCACAGGCATACTGACTGCATATGCAGACACTCAGGGTTGTACTGCATGTACAGCGTGCACATCTGCTGTACGTGGATGTGGACATGATGGAGTATTTCAGGGCTCTTACTATACCTCCACTATCTTACAAGAGAGATCTACTAGAGAGATCTTACCCCAGAGATTTTTCACCATGTTGAGTATTGGACTTTGAAGATGTATCGCCTATGAATGTATCTAACATTGGGTTGTCTTATATTAATGCGGCTCCTTTATAAGAGAAGATAATGATATATATTACTTTTGGTATTAATCTACTAATTTATTCTTATCAAGCTATTTTTCTTTTTAGGTTTTGAATGTCAGATAAGTGTCCTGAAAATTTGCACTTTTTTCCCATGTTTGGAGATAGTAGATACTTTAATGTTCTTGTGTGTCTATGCATGTGTGCGTGTGTCTGTGGCTACAGGCTGCTGCTGGGAGAATGACAGGGTGCGCCTCAGCCTCATTACTCACTGCTCCAGAGCCAAACAAGCACCACTGCCACCTCTCTCTCTCTCTCTCTTGCTCTCTCTGTCTCTCTCTCTCTCGCTCTCCCTCCTGCTTTATCTCTGTCTTTTTCTCTCTTCCTCCACCTCGCCCATTAGAGAGTGCTGATGGGACGTTTTTTGCAGAAAGGAAAAAGATACACACACAAGCCTGGGCTGTAGAGAAAGGGGTTGTTGACAAGGGCAAAGACGTGTTGTTGTTTTATATAAGGGATGCATTTGTCTGTTGAGGATTGACTCGCTTAACTGGCTGCCAAAGCCCCCTTTTTCTCCCTACATATCTCCCTCTCTCTATTATCCAGACCATAGCGGGCTTCTGTTTTTTTATAGGTCAGGACATATAGTGGTGAAGAAATTCTTAAGATTTTTTAAAAAACAAAATCATGTAAAAGAATGTCAGTGTTTGAGACAGACAGCCAACTTTATAGATGGTAAATAGTAAATGCTTTCTAATTCATTTAAAGACGATAAAGTAATCAAAGCACAACACGCAATAACTAGCTCAGTCATATTTTGAGTGAAACTGCTATACCAGCACTATTAGCTATCATTTAGTCTTCCCTTGAACTCAACATCAATGCCGATCTTGGAGCATTCCAACAAAAAGCAGTCTTAACACCATCACTTCTCCAAATGCTCAAGGGTCAGCCAACCACAACATTGAGGTGATACTTCGTTCGACCTCGCTCATACCGTCCTAGTTGATAGAGCTCCTTTTTTCCCCTCCTTTAACCCTGACAGACTGTCGTTCTGACGAGATGACTGGAGATCAGTGGCGCTCTCATCCCTTGAAGTGGCTCCAGGTGTCACTCCAAGGGTACCCGCCCTGTTTGATCTGCCGTCGAGCGCCTGTCGGGCCACGGCACCCTCTGATTTCCCCGTCAGAGGGGAAAGAGGCTCTCCTGTCCAAAAGTTCTACCGCTACTTTTGAGTGACAGTCGGGGAGAGTTGTTGGCGGCCATAGAGCTAACGGTAGCCATGACAGTTTGGGAATGGACAGTTTCCTGTTTCCATTATTCGCTAGCTGCCTTTTAGCAGCTATAGGGAATCCTCTTATACACCCCCTCATGGGAGCATTGTATAGAGGTGATCTTGATTTGATATGCCATGCCCCAGCAGTCCAAACAGGAACAGGAAACAAAATAAACATCAGATGAAACCAAACCATTTTCACTGATCATGCTGTGGGCCTTGTCTTAAGAAGAACAAAAAAAATATCCACTCTTCATCTTCACATCAACATCTTCAGATGCTGTCCAAAGGAGGTCCCTGTCTTCACTGAGGAACTGCACAAACAAAAAGGACAGATGAAACAAAATGGAGGAATGGAGGTATATATCTTTTCAGCAAACATAGATGCCCGTATCCTTCCTCCCTTTAATTTTATTATATCTGTTACGTTTTTTTTCCCCCCACCTACTGTGAGCTTCTATAGAAATTACAGGTGAGATCTCAGTCTGTGGCAGGGCCTGCCTTTCGTCTAGAGGGAGCAGGGGGAAGGGTGGGTGGGTGGCGGTTGGTGGGGGGAAAGACTGAGAAGGAGAGGAAAAAGAGATTCATGCTTTGCAGTACTGCTGTGTTGTTTGTGGAGCGCACTCTTCCCTTTGTGTGTCTGGCGATAACTTATTCAGCACAGGGCCATTCATCCAGGGGTTGAGCGCGGGCGTCCGTCAAGACGGAAAATAATGAGGCGACAGCAGCGCAGAGGATAGCTTTCTCTCTCTGCCTAGGTCGCCCCCCCCTCTCTTCCTCCTCCACCTCCTAGTCCTCCTCCTCCTAGCCTCCCATTATTAGCCGATTTAAATAGATAATAGGGGGCCTTCTTCAGGACATTTTGAAGCAATTAGAACCTATCACATTGTCTCTTCCCTGACTGTTGTTCCCTCCCAGCAAGCCATTGTGCAGACTTCTGGGCATACTACGCAACAGCTGCCTTGAAGAATGTGGAATGCCACTGCATTGCTGGATGCCAGTATTTGTGTCAAGTAGAAAAAAAGGCTATTTTGTTTCCTATATATCTGCAATGGACTCTACACCTACATGCGAATGTCAGGCAGTGTTCCAGGCATGAATCCCATGTCCATGCCCAGACATGGGATCCCTTTGACATAAGTTGCTCCATTGTTTGTCAGGGTAAAGTGGCTCCTGCCAAAACACTTGTACTGTATATCCCTTCCCTACACTTTAAGTTGGCTCTCATTTAGTTCCTCTTCTCACCATCTTTGTTTGTTGTCTCAAAACATACAGTGGCATACAACAGTGGAAAGTGATGACCTCATTTGATTTTGAATTACATTAATTGAAATTATTCGATAAGCTAACAGAAAAGTATGTTCAATTGGGCTCAAGATTCAAAATCACTACTGTGTATAGTTTCACTCCCAACAAAGTCATCTAAGTAGTTTTTGCAAACAGTGATAGTCTCAACAAAATAAGTCAGTTGTCTAGGTTGTGTTTGCATCAGGATAGATGGTTAAGTATAGTTTTTGCTGTTATTGCTGTTGCCCCTCAGATCTCTCTTTGGCAGGGTGCAAGAGCTTGAAATATTTACAAATGCTGAATTTTGACTTGTTTTTTTTTTCTTTTTAATATTTTCTTCTTACCCATCAATCATTTACTTTGCCTGTGTATGTCTGTATCTCATCCTAACAGACCCCCAGGATGGTGCAATGAAACAAAGGCAGTACATTGTTGCCATGTTGTTGATGGCATAAAAGATTCCCTTCATCACAATGGGCAAAACAATAAAAAGAGGACCACTTTTTTTTCAAGGAAGTGAAAAGGTTGTAAGGCAAGGCATTTGTAGGCATCAGGATTCAAGAGGGGCTCCCGTCAAAATACTTCAACAGCAGATTGGTCCCTTTTCTAAGCAAAAAGCTTCTAACCTTGAGTGCTTTTATACTAAACACAAAAATGTTTTTGTGGTATTTTATTTTTTTCTATCCTAGAGGCTGGAAGGCAAAAGTATAGACCCCATCACCCCACCCATCCCTTACTTTGGTTTGGTGTTGCTTGCTGTGAAGGGCGTTCCATCACGTATAGAACTCGACCATTTTGACAAGTACTGTAGAAAATAGATCTCTGAAAATATCTTATTTGCAGAATACAGTGTCACAATGGGGTCTACTATTACACAAAAATTCAATGTCAATCTTTTTTTGAATTCCCTCTGTTGTCGTGAAAATTCTTGGTGTGATTCTCTGCCGACGGAATACAAGTATCTCAGATAAAATAAATAGAAAAAAAAGAGATGACAAAGTGCGAAGTAAAATGTCATTGGTCTTGTGTAATCCAGTCATTGTACTGTATTTCAGGTCAATTGTTTCATTAGCCAGTAGCTGTGAATAGTGAAATTTCTTTTCAGATTTTGAAGTATTACACTGTATTTGTCTGCATTTTATCAAATATCCATCTAAATGAGTAAAGTCTCATGTAATTCTGTGTAATTCTGCAGTGTTTTGTAAAAAGTCAATGGATAACATTTGGATTCTTTGTGAAAATATTTAGGTGCTTGTATGTGTGTGCGTGTTTGTGTGTCTATAAGAACAGGCCTTACTGTATATCATAATATACTTTTTTAAATGTATTATTTCTTTCTCTTTGTTTCTGCAGTTTTCTTTTGGTTATATCTATTCCTGCTATTAATTGTTGTACTTCTATTTAGTGGCCATAGAGAATGCCAAGTGTCACTGTAAATATCTGGCTGCATAGGTGCCTTTTTACATTGTATATTGTCTCATCCACAATCTGTTTTTATTGTCTTTTAGCGTGGACCAAGAAGCAATGTTATCCATAGTCTCACATAGGCACACCCTCTTACTAGATTCAGTAGAACAGATTAGTGCTGAGTGTTTCTTGCAGTTTCTAGCATACTCATCAAGATATACACCATTTCTGCTTAAGGTCATATGCCCTGTTATCAAACCTTTAAAAAGCTTGAAACTGATTATTAGAACTATTTGTCAGCCAGCCATGACAACTGAACTGAAGACCAAACACAACAAGAATTCTTGGTTTTTTAAGACCTGGGTTATTGGCCAAATGTACTGTTTTCTGTCTTTCACCTGAAAAAGTTTGGGTGCCCATTATTTCTCAGAGTTTCACACCTTATTTGTGGTAGGTCTGCTAGACTGCTACAAATACTAGGTCATTACATTTGAATGCATGTTTCAATGGCAGAGCACTGTTTTAGAGTAGTTTATATTCCTCAGTTTCTCAAAAAGACGTTTTTGAGATTCATCAGTGGGATTTTGTGGCTCAGCCCATTTATGCAATGCTAACATTTAGCTAGTCTAAGCCACTACCTGTCTGGGATGTGTGTTATTCGTCAAGGATGTCTGAGATACAGCATGTGACAAAAGAATAAAACAGGCAGAGACAGATCCATAGTTATTTGAATTAGCTGGCTCTGACAATGACACGGGCATGACCACTGAGATGTGTTGTATACTTTTGTGTGGAGTTAGAAGATTGAATTATGGCACTAAACCCACTGAAACACTATTTCTCTTTGTGTAGAGTACTGATAGAGTACATTTGTGACACAGGTTGTTTTGTTTGTTACTCTGAGTCTCTCCCTAGATGCCTTTGTCCCAGCGGTGCATTCCAGTGAAATGGTTGGGCATTGAATTGTAACGGTCATCCCTCTAACTGGTTAGTATTTAGTGATGTTGAAAAGGCCTTTTTCTTGATGGGTGCTTGAAAGCATCATCTTTTGTAGCCAACATCGTAAGGACAAAGCAGAGTTATGCCACAAAAGCCTGTAGAACCTTGATCAGTGGAGAAAATCCCAGTGAGGTCCAATGCCCATAGAGTCCATTTTTAGCTTGTGGACCATAGGAAGTTTTCTAGATGTTGTATAATTAGATAGTATGTAGTTAATCCTAAGAGACTGTTTGGCAGGCGCTGTCTTTCCACTTTTTTCACTCATATGTAATTGTCTTGATCTCATCATTCATGGCTTTAACAGGGTTGTTCTCATTGCTTTAAGAAGCGCTGAAAATTTCAGTCAACATTTTTTTTGTGTAAGTGTAAATAGTTACAAATACCTTGATATGCTAATGATCTAGAATAATTCTGAAAATGGATCTCCAGTGACATACCCTGGCTGAGACATTTGCTAGAGTCAAGTGCAGTACACGTTCAAGCCCTTGGCCCAGCTCGGGTTTTGGGGAGTGAACCAGCCATGCACGGCTGGTAATGACAGGTTCCATGTTGCCCGTGGCTTGTGGCCCACTGCACTGTTTGTTTGGAGAGTGGTGCTCGGCCGTGAAGTGCTGGCCCAGCTGGCAGCAGTTCCGTTGCCCCTTTGGCCCGATGGTTGGGGCTTGTTTGGCCCACACCAGCCATGCAGACTGGCATCCAGGAGGCTGTGAGCAGGGGTGGGGGGGGTCTGACAGAGGAGAGGAGCTGTTGGCTGAGCACCCTGGTGCTAGGCCAGGCCTGCTGCCAGCTGGAGGGAAGACTTCCCCGCTCACACCACGATCTTCACGTCTCTGTGGCGACAGGGATCTTAGTTTGCACCTCAAGGGTCAACATCATCCCATCGTGATCTGTCTGAGCACTGAAAACTTTGCAAATATATATATATTTTTTACTGTTTTTATCCCTACATTTGATAGCTAACACCTTTTTGTGGACAGTAACAAAAGCCTAGGTTTAAGACAACTGACAACTTTTTAAATTTTGTTGTTTTTTTGTTGCATTTCTGAGTATGCCTGTAGCACAATATAACCCAAGTAGTGTTATTTACACACACATACATACACACACTTTCCCTCCACAGTCCAAAAGTTCAGTTGCTCATCTTGCATCTGCCAAAGTTGTAACAGGGCTGTGAAAATGAAAAATGCTGACCTATCAAGTAATTCCCTTCACTCACTTGAGTGTTGATTTCAGGATTGTTTCCTATGCCACTGGCAAAAGCAAAAAATAAATGCTGATCAGAATTTACAAAATTCATATACATTAACCAAATTGATCTAAATAATATTAGCAGAAAGTCCTGAAAACAGCTCGTATTTCCTTTGATTACATAAGCAGCTGGGGTCAACAAGAAGCCATGAACTCTCACCCCTGACCTTTGTGTACCTATATAGCCAGAGTAACTCCTTCAACATGCTTTGGACACTTAAGTTATACTAGATATTAGGTAAAGAAAAATATACAAATTAGAGTAGGTCTTTAAGCTCATTTGAATAACTAACATCTCAATTGCTGTACTTGGCATGAGCCCTAGCTTGCTAGCAACAAAGTTGATTCCTACAAAGATATCCAGTTCTTCCTAAAGGATTACTTAAAACCCTGAAAACCATTGCCTCTCAAAATGTAGAACTGCTTTGTTTATTTTCTGAGTGTTTGCTGGGTCACATGGGTACATCCTGTCAGCCATCGTGTAAACTTTAACCCCCACCCCGTATTCTGATGGCGCCAGGGCTAACATTGCTTCAGTGTTAAAGGGAAGTTGTGAGGGCGTTGATGTGTTGGCCTAGCATCCTGGTGTCACTTTCCCAGCCTGTTTGTGGAGCCCGCCAATCCCCTCATTCTCCTCAGCTGACCTGAATGCATCACTGAGTATCACACACATGTGAGGAGCCTGACATCCCAGCCAGCAACAAATGTTTTCCTACTGTTACTTTTGCATTACCATTGAACAGATCCTTCGTCCTTTGACCTGGCTGAAACCAAGGCTCTGACTGCTAGCTGTTTTTCTGACTCTTCAGGCCAAGACTCTATTTTATTTAACAAGATGTAGACGCACACCCATCCCATCTAAAAGTTTCCCTGTGGTATAGCATTTCAGGACAGACTTGACATAAACCATTTCTAAACACTGGTTTCATTTCACCAATCTTTAATTACATCGTTTGGTCGAGGCCGAGGTACAGAGTTGAAGCGAAGCACCATGTTAGCAAAGCATATAATAGTGAGGGATACCACAGCCAGAGGACAGAAGGTTGAGAAGAGAGAAAAATATCATGCACAAACAAATACTGAGAAAAAAGATTAAGGTGCTAAGGATTTACAGACTTAATGATTTTGATAAAGCGCTTAAGGCCTCAAAGATGATGGGTGATTTTCAGCATTTAAAATCTATTTGATTTGTGGTGGAATGTCTGGTTTGCGATGATCATGGCATCATTTTCAAAGTTCATCACTTAACTGTGCATAAGATACTACATATTAATATAAACATGAAATGGTTAACACTTCCTCTCCCATGACCTTTGAATGAACCTCAACACGTCAAAAGACAGTCCACATTCCCTATCCAGGTATTAATTGTCATTCAGTGCCTATTTCATGACTCATGCCAGCTGTTAAAGAATTGTTACTAATTAAATTTATGCAGTTATTCTGTGCCTGTCTTTCATTTATATTTCCCTGTTACCATATTTCTAAACATATTTCAACTTAGCCTTAAGAAGCCAGCCACAGTCAGTCAATTAATTGTAGGTATACAAACCACTGGGTTGCATTCCAGTTGCACACAGTTTCAGTCTATTATGATGCCATGAAGAGTAGCATTGTAGCCCAGAGCAATGGACAAACCTTCCTCCAGCTCTGTGACAAAGGCGGCTGTGAGGTCGTGCCCGAAGCCAGGACTATCAGAGCTATCAGTCCAGCAGAGAAAGAATATAACAACAAGCCCTGTCGAATAATGGTGTCAACAGTGGAATTGTTTAGCCTCATTTGTGCAAGGAATGTCCCTGGTTTAATGGTGACGTGTCGCTCTCTATTGACTCAGTCGGTTGGATTTTACCCTGTTGTTTCTTGTTCTCTTTCTACGCATATAATGGTGTATTTTGGTCTATACTGTACGTTGTTGGAAATGGTTTCCCTATCCTCAAACTTTAAGATGTCATAAAGGTCAGTCGTCAAGGATAATTGACCTAAAGACATAGATGTGGGAGGTGACCTGCTAAATCACCTTTCACTGAAGCTTTTCTTGTCTCACACGGAGACCTTTTTGGTATAAGCCTGATTAGAAAGAGTTTTTTGCTTATTATGTGTGGTTGTAGTTTAGTCATAGATGTAGGCAGGATGCTGAAAGTCTGGTCTAAATTACAAATGGACTTTTCAATCTGTTCAATGTGATTTTCTTCTCCTTCTCCTTCTTCTGCTGCTGCTGCTGTTGCGTTGCTAACTATTTTTAGTGGAAAGTAGCTGAAGCCTGCCGGAAAAGTCGGTAGATGTCGCTAGATGATGTCACATGCTAATTTGACGCTGTAATAGTCAAGTTCACGTTTACGCAATTACCTCAAAAACGGCTTGGCCTAGAGTCTAAATTCTTGCATCATTTTAATCTCTTAAGTCATCTGCATCTGATCTTCTTCTAAAAATGTCAAATTTTGCAATTTCTTTTTCTCAATTTTCTCAAAATCCTATTTTTGACACCTTGTCAGAAACCATTCGTCCCAAAACTTAGTTCGGATCATCTACAGACTTTACTGATCTTAAGTTGTTAAAGAAATTTCGATATGTCAATCCGTTTCAATTTTACAAGCCAATCAATTTTTATCAAAATAGCAACAAATGTAGTCATGGGAAACACGTCTTCACTGACGGTCATAAGCTACATCAAATGTTTCTGAAAGTAGATTTATATACCTCAACAGAGTATCATCACAATGAATTATTTTAAAGAAAATCAAGAGTTTTGCTTCATGTCAATTAAATAAGAAACAAGCATCCAAATGCTCACAGTCTGCTTAGATCATTGCTGCTTGTGGCTATATTTAAATGTGGGTTTTTTCACGTGCACTTCATGGTTATGAGATATTAGATCTCTGATGAAATACGAAAAGAAAAACAAAGATTATATCTTTTATTTCAAAGATCCAGATCTTTATACTTCTACACTAAACACTGAGGAGTTCTCTGTGTTTAGTGCAGTCATGCTGTTGTGAAGAAGTCTTTCCAGGGTTCTGGATGCTAGTTGCTTTCTAAACTGTCAGAATGTCCATTATTATTGAGCCCCCTCTGCCATGCCGTACCCTCTGAGTCTCAGCACTTCCTTTACCTGACTGCCTGGATAAAATGATTTCTTTTCTCCCCTCTTCTTCTCTAGTCAGAATATTGCTTCCCCCCATCGCCACACCACATCCCCCTCCCCTCTCTCCTAACGGTAAACGTTAAGATCCAGGAGTGGATCAATGGCTGTTATCCTTTGATGTGCCAGGACGCATTACGAGCGGTGAGTTCTAATTGGAGCAGAGAGCTGAGGATCAATGTTGGCTGTAATTGCCTGACACAGGGATGGGTGTGAGACTTTATTATCATTAATATTTAGACATGATGTGGGAGGACCCGGCCGAGGCTAAATGTACAACGGCGGTGCGAGCCTTTGATCTCGGGAGATAAGTAGATCGATTGGGGGTTGGTGGGGGGTGGCTGAAGGAAAAGAGGTCGCGGAAGTGTGGCGAGCTGGACGAACGAATTAGCGAGGCTCGCACCCTGGATTTTATCGGATTTCTCTGGGAAGTTTCCCTTCGGCTCGGGAAAGGTCACGCTAGGCCCCAGTCTTCCCTATAGTTAAAATAACAGCCTGGCATCTGGTCAGTGTCAAGGGAGAAAAGAGCACAACTTTTAAGGCAAAGGCTTAAATTTAAGTTTGGACACAAACAGGAGGCAACCATCACCTTTACAGAATGGACACCATAATGAAATCATTAATTCAGTAGTTATTGAAAGAGCAAAAAAGTTACAAAATAACCATGCCCAATGCCCTTGTTTTGGCATTTTTTTCCAACTTTACATGGTTTAGTTTTCTCCTTGAATTGAACTAGTTTAGGGATAGTTTCAAAATTAGAAGAACGAGGGATAAAGAGATATTTAGTGTTTGTCTTTTTGACAGGCTCCATTGTTTGGAAGACATAACAGAATAGAACGTAGGAGGAGGAGGAGGAGGCCCTGTGGGGCTCAGGGCTGCATCCTTGGTGTCAGCAAACACAAGATGCTGTTACCTAATCTTATGAGTAAAGGAGGGAGTTAGACTGTCTCGTGGAACACTCCTTGTCTAGTAGCATGGCCAGAGGGGTCAGGGAATATCCCCTGTATCCATGGAGGCTAAGGGCATGCTGAAACTGTGAAACTATGATGTATATGCTCAATTCTGTCTCCTCTGCTTTTGTCACCTGGTTCCCCAAGGACTGATACCTTAATCATTGTACTTAGTGGGACAAAGATGGGTAACAGGTTGGACAATAACAGGTGTGTTAGTTTTCATGGCCGTGACCTGCTGCCTGATATCGGACAAAGTGAGAAACCCTGCAGGATCCAGGTCAGCAGGGATGATGATCATGAAAAGAGATTAAGTGAGGGGTGATGCGATGTAATATGACTTTGACTTACAAATTTTCCCCAAAATTCCTCCTTTTTTCTAGTTTTTGCCGGTGTCAATCAACTATTCAAACAACCTTGCTTTTATATAGTACATTTCATATAAAAAAAAGCAACTCAAAGTGCTTTACAGTTGCAAAGACAGGTGGAGACATAAAAGATGATTTAATCACAGTGTGTTTAGTTTTTATTTGGATCCCCATTAGTAGATGCCTTGTCAACAACTCCTCTTGGCAAAAACTACTCTTCATGGGGTCCATATTAATAATATACTGTATAATTATAATGTCTACACTTACACTACATGCAGTAAATAATGTTTGTGTGGTAGAGAGCAGCTTTGAAAGATCAGGAAAAACAATTTCAAAACAGTCAACAATTACCTGAAGTAAGTTATTAGACTTTGAGTCACACAAGCAAAAACAAACTAAAAAAATGATATAGTATACACTGTAAAGTCACTGGCTTCCACTTTTAGTTTCCCTACTATGCAAGCCAACAGTTGTTTAAGTTTTTAAATCCCTATTGGTCAGCTTTGTCTCTACATTTATTGCTTTCCATCCTTCCTAACAGTACATTGTGTAGAGACCATATGGAAAACCTCAACAAATGGACCATTATGTAACATTTTGATCATTACGCCAGCTTCAGCAGTGTTAACACACACACACACACATGCACCTGTGTGTCTGTGTGTGTAGAAATTCACACACACACACACATAGTGTTTTGTTCAGAAAATGTGAACAAAGCATGCACTGTCTATAAACCTTCTAACCAAAGAATAGGACGTTTTCTCAATTATATTCGCTTCACTCATAAATAATAAACATGTGGTAAGAAAAACAGAGATATGTTGGCAGAAAAGAGCTGACACTTGCCACATGGAACCTTGCTTTTCATCAATATTGAAAGACAGTGTCCTTTCCTCTATGAATATCTGCAATAAAGCTTGCTTTTGTGTGTTTACTATCTCAGGTCAGTGTTGCCCACATTTTCAAAGTTATTGTTTAGTCTCTTGTAAGAGGCTCGTCTTTCGACAGTTAATGTTAAAAGTTAGCTCAGTATGCTCAGTACTCAGTACGCTCTTGTGTGCCCGACTGTGTGTGTGCGTGTATATTCATGAAATGTATTTGTGCGTGCATGCTCAAATTTGTGTATTCTCTATTTCTATCTCTGTGTGTGTGTGTGTGTGTGTGTGTGTGCACGCGTACGTGCGCACATGCCTCAGTGCATGTCGATGAGGGAGTGAGATGAGAAGGAGATGAAGAGTCGTTCAGAGGAGCTTTCTCACTCAGAGGCGTCCCCATCTGTTCGCCTGGGCCTAATTGTTCCTGGGTGCGAAGACACAGAAAAAAGGGAGGAAAGCAACTGTACTCGTCCCATGTCCCAGAGTTATTTCTGTAACATTAAAAGAGCGCCACCAGCATGTTCCAGATTATTGCCATGTAAATAATGGCACTTGGCTCGATTCCCTGCTAATGAATGTCATTTACTTTTCCAAACGAGGATTAATTATCGACCGAGGACCCCTCTCTCCTCCCACAGGGAGCACGTCGCAATTAGCTGCCAAGAGATGGCTGCTAATATTTGTGTTTTTTAAATACATCTATATGTATATGTGTGTGCATATGTTCCTGTGACATGGTGAATAACCTCCCAATTAACTGTCTGCTTAATTCTGTGGTGAAACTGAGAGACCAGTGAAAAGAAAAGCAAAAGAGACCCGTGTCTGCTTAATGTCTTTTGCCTCAATTGAGTATAAGGGTTTTTGTTGGACGTTGGTGTTGGACATTGTTGTTGTGAAACTAGGGGAAAAGAGAGAGTTGTGCTGCTTTGGAGCCAGCCTCCTGGTTGCAAAATAAGGCCAGGAAAACAAACAAGGGCTTCAAATTAGATTTCCCAAAACATAGCATTCCCTCTCATTTTACACACCACTGTGGCCTGGAGACAAGAATAGAATAACCCGTGAAATCCACTTCAGATTCAGAATGGCACAGTCACTGGAACACTTGACATACCAGTGCCCTCAGGATCTATCTGATGACCCCGTTTTACCTAAAGTTTTACCTTATTTACCTACCGCAGGCATGTTGTGAAACTGCCCTGCTAATTTTTAACTGAAATGAAATTTACTATCATTGATAGGATAGTCCAGCTATAAAAAAAAAAACTTTTTCTCTCACTCTCCCACTTTAACACTCATGTCAAATATACATCTCTTTTCCTCACTCCTTCCCTCCCATGAGCCCCCACTCTCCTCCTTTTTTCCCCCGCTGTTGAACTGCCTCTCCTTGCGTGGGCTGCTTGAGCTGATGCACTTAACCCAAATGAAAGAGAAGATTGGGATAAGGGTTATTTCTGTCGACAGTGGCACCGTTTGAGGTGTGGACCCCCTCCTGAGAATCCGAGACTTTGATAATGCTGCAGAGCTGAAAGGGTTAAATTCAAAAGGGCCCTGACTTCTGACGGAGAAATATGAAGAAATCCATGCTGCCAGGTTTAAACCAACATTTTTTTTTTTTCAGTTAATGTGAGCATTTTTAATTTTGGTTTCAGTGTTTGGTCTTAACACACCCAAGTTGTCGAATCGAGTTTGACCAGCTTGCCAAGGATATTTGACTAATGATTTTAAAGTGACTATAATGATGTTCATTAAATATCAATATCATTATCTTTATATCGTTTAGAAAATGCAATATTTTTAAATAGAGCAATAATCATTGAGTAGAGGAAGAAGTCTGTATTAGATTTTTAGCTTTTCTTAATCAAACCACATTCCCATCTACTTTTCTTACGTCAGCAAGAGACCAGTCGAGGTTAGAGCTGCCTTGCAAAAAGGGGGCTTGTGAATCAGACAAGCCCACAGAGACAGGGGTTATGATAATGGATAACTGTGAGAAAGGCTAGGAGGGAGGGAGTCTAGAAGAGGTGGCAGTTGGACACATACTATACCATGCGCACCCCCCCACCCCCCTCCTCTTTTCCACTAGCTCCATGTTTTATGGCTAGATTCTGTTGCTGCTCCCTGGCTCACCTCGCAGTGTGAAATGAGCAAGTCGCGACTATCCGCCTCACCCCACCCCGGAAACACGTGAGCACGAATGCCAGGAGTGGTGTTTCTGTTTGGGTCTAAACATGTCGAGGGTTATGATCCGCTGAGTGTGTGTCATGAATGCGGTTGTACAGTGTGTCACCAGCGCTTGAGGAAATGTTTGTGTGTGTTTATGAATTTTTAAAGAGAGATGGACTACTCGTTTATGCTTATTTACTGTACTGCTGACATTACACTTAAAATAGCAGGTAAACTATAGAAAAGCCTGTTTGCTGAGTGGGAATTTAAATCCTAAATAACATTAAATAATATTCCTACTTCCCCCCCTCAATCCTGGCCTTTTCCTTACTTTTTTTTTCTCTCCCTTTCTCTCGGGGAGAGGGTGAGGGGCATGCTCCAGGCTGCAGCAGGTTTAGCAGTTTCTGAGGAGTGCGAGAATAATTTTGGATCTGCTCTGTTTCATCATCTCCCGCTGTCAGAAGTTTGTTTCTGAAGCAGGAGCCTAAACACTTGCTTCCTCGGATGATATGTCACAAGTGGCACTTTGTTGCGCAGTTGTATTTGTCTCTGGCAGGTTTTACATAGTGAAAATGAACAGGGATTGTACAGTGAGCAAGTTGTGATCTCTGTTTAGTGTCAACCAGGGCTTTGTCAGTACTTGTACTCTTGTTGTGTAGTCTTTGTGTTCGTTTCATTGTTTGATTTGTATTTGCGTTTGGGAGATACTTCACACAGTCTCATCCAGCTATACACCTGATATATGACTCACAATTACTTTTATTTATTTTTTTATATTCAAACTTAATCTATGTATGTACTATCACCAATAACTTTATACATACTTGTAATTTAGATGAATATTGATTCAAACAATGAACAGTAATTTTAGTAAAAAGTGCAAAAATGTAGATTTTATAGATTATAATCATTTTACAGTGTCATTCACCTTGTTGCCAAAATACAAGCATACATGCAAAGGTTTTCAGGTGAGGCAGGCATTGGAAGATGGGGCTGGGAGTGCATACAGTAAATGTAAGTAGATAAGTGATTTGATTATTTAATTAAAAATTAAACCCAGTAGGCGTTCAGTAAATGTTTTCATGATGGTTTTCTTTGGTGTTGTCATAAAACAGATCTTTGCTCACTCAAAACCCGTGAATGGGCTCTCATCCCATGCACCTCGGTGGTTCAAAGGAGAATGTTGTCAGAACCTGTGGAAGTGGATTTTAAGAAGTTGAAATGTTTCTGAAAGTGCCTGTGAGCATGAGGTGTAAGTGAATAAATAGATAAATAACCACCGGCCCGTGTAGAACGAGTCCCTCTGGCCACGGGCCAAACAGGTAATTCCTCCGGCATAGTTTTGGAAGGGCCACAGCAAGCCAAGCCGGCCTCAGCAGTCAGACTGTCTGCACATTTCTGCCGCTGATGGCATGCCAGGGGCGCCATTTTCCTCTCTGAGACAGACAAGCTGGAGGATCTGATTGGCCTTCCGCCAAAGCGCACTCACAAAGGCTCCTTTGACAGCAGGTCAGTCGGTTAACCAAGCAGTAGGCAGAGGGAGAGAGGGATAAGCCAGAAAAAAAACTCTTTTTCACCTCTTCACCCCTAAGCTTCATTATTAAAGGGTTCCTCACACACACACAAAAAAAAGAAGCTTCCTCTTGTTTCTCAAAAATGTAGAAACATGCATTTTCAGTTATTTTGTTTTTTAGGGAACAAGGTAGGGTCTCTGTAGACTTTCAGCTCTCATTTGGAAGACTGTATGCTGGTCGCAATTCAGCAGACACGGGTGTGAGAGTGTGCACAGAATTCATCAGTACATCTGACCTATACTGGCCTATACCTATACCTATACTGCCTTGTGTAGACATCCAGTGCTGGCAAAAGGCATGCTTTAAGTATGTAATCATCTGCTAGAACTATGATGTACAGTATATGACATGTTTGTATTCTGCGGTAGTATTTTTTACAAACTTGGAGTCATTTCTTAGTTGTGAGTTACACAGCAAATGGAAATGTTTGGTTGAAGCTCACAATCTAATGTATTAATACTGAGTCTGCATTTTGACCAAGATAAATATGCGCTCAACCATTAGCTCATCGTTGTTATGATGTTGATGGAACCTCACATCTTATATTTTCATCATAAAGCTGTGTAGGAGCTGACACGGTAGCGTTAAATAGCTGCTGATGTTCTCCTCTGTGCTCCCGCGCTCATTATCTCTCCAGTCCAGGCCTTGCTTCTCTGCTTTCTCCTGCCGCCCATCTCCTCCCCTGTGTACCAGCCGCTTTGCATACGACTGATGTTTAAATGCTGCATTGTTAACTGACGTGGGGTAGCCCTTTGCTGACCCGGGAGGTATTTGCTCGTTTGATCATGGGGCAGCAGTTTTAATGTATCGAAGCAGTGCCGCTCCGTAAAGCCCCTAGTATAAGTGGAGACGGAGGGCGAAGGCAGGACGAGGGATCCATTGGTTGCAGGCCTGACAGTACAGAAAGAAGGTGATTATTAGAATATCTGTTGGTCAGCAAGGCCAGAGGGGACGCTGCTGACCCTGCACTTCCACTTATGCTGTGGTGGTGGGTGTTGGTATTTCAAGGGGGTGTTGCAAGGGTTGTGGCTAAGACAGAAGAACAGGGCTCCATTGACAAACGGTTCCAATATTTCCATCATAGTGTGTTTATTATAAGGGTTTGGGTATTTGCATGAAAGTATGAGCATTTGTTTCAGGCCTTTCTCTTTTTTTATTGTTTATCCTTCTATCTGATTTTCATTCTCTAAAATAGACCTCTCACCATAGCCATTAGCCACAAGGGCTTTTGTATTCCCAAAGAAAACTTTTGTTCATGTTCTCATAAAGTTTCAAATTTGCAGAGAAATTCAGCTTTATCATACAGTTAGTTCTTGCCCTTAGTTTGTCACACTAGTAAGAAAAGACTGGAAAATAGTAACCGAAAGGCTCAATGTCAGTGACAGCCATTGTTCCTTTACATGTGTCAGTGGGCACAAGAATCCCACTTCGCCAGCTGACAACACAACAAAAAGAAGTGTTGAGAAAGAGGAAAGACAACGACACAAAAAGTGTACAAGTTTGTGTTTACACCTTGGGACCTGTGTATCAAGACCCTGCTAACCAGGCTCTGGCCCCTCAAAAGAAAATATTGAACACCCATACACCCTTGTAGCCTTTCCTTACCCTTCTTTGGCCTTTTTTTTTTTCTCTGTCTATCCTTTCCTTTTCTCTTTGGTGCTTTTCTTGTGGGAAGTCTCTCAGGGCAGCAGTGACCATAGATGCCAGGGGAAAAAAACAGTAAGAAAACCCACTTTGCTCGACTTGATCATTAATATTTGATAGACAGTTCCTCCATGAATTTCCGATAGCATTCCACAGCGGGCTTGTGATGTGCAGAACATATGGCTACAGATGGAGATTATCGGAGGGACCTGATGCACAGCTCAGGGTCAGCATCAGGACCGCTGTGACCAGGTGGATTGGCTTGACCATGAACAAAAAAAAGGACATTTTTGTTAGCGTGTTTGTATGTTTGTCAGATTTGCAAATGTCACTTTATCCTAATGTGTCATTAAGCAGGTATGTCTTTACACTGCTTTCTAAAAAGGCTCGCCTTAAAACTCTCTTCTGAATAATCGTGTTAACATGCTTCAGATTAACTCCCTCCTTCTATATCCATGTCAAGCACTATGGATCCTCTTGAGATTTCACAACTGGATTCTGCAAATATGGATTGGCTCTTGCATTTCCAAAAGTCCCAAAGCAGCCCAGATGCCCCTTGACTTTTAAACTGTGGTTCACAGGAAAGCAGGGTTGAAGCAAAAATCTGCATCTCTCATGGTGCCTCACGCCCACACTGCTGCTGAGTTAAAGTGAGAGAGAATGCCACATGAGTTTACCTCTAGCGGTGAAGGGAAAAATGAATTGAGTATTCTTAGTCAATTAATCCAGGCTGTCATCATCAACCCCCAAAGTTCTTCTTCTCTTTCTATTGCCCCCCCTTCTCTTTTCCTCACCCCTCGTCTCTGTGCTGTTATTTTTTCATTTCTTTCTTACAGTTTTTTTGCAGAAGGCTGACCCTGCATGGCTTCAGGCCCTGATTAGCAGGGTGTCAGAGCCCAGAGTCTATTGATCGAGCCTCCAGAGCACTAAGCAAATGTAGCTGGAGCAACAAGTCAATAATGCTGTTACTGCAACAATCCCCATCACACTGGTGGCTTCCCCCGCACACTCCAAGCGGTTCTTTTTCCAGGGTTGGGGAAGGGGGAGAGATTTGGTGATGAGGCAGGCAATCATGAGCAGATCAGTGTCACTCACAGGGCTCGGTGTGCTCACTTGCTCTTCTTTCCTTTCCTTTTTATATCTTTATCTCATTCTCTTTATAAACGTCTACATGTCTTTTCTCCACTCTGGACATCTAATTCTGGCTTTACTATGGTTTAACTGGTGATTTCTTGCTTGAAAAAGACTGTTGCTTAGTTTATTCTGAACCATTATCTAACTTTCCTCTCTCATCTCTTCCACCTCGACCCCTCCCCTCTGTCTCACTCCCAGGCTCTCAGCTTAGACACAGGGACTAGGGAAGCTAGTCTGCAAATTTAATGGAACAGCATGGATTATTTAGACTGACTAAAGCCTCCCTTGTAGTGTCAAATGGGGGGTTGTGGGATGACATTATACCCGTACATTCTCTCTCTCCGACTCTCCTGCTCTCTCTCTCTCTGCTCACCTGCTGGATAAAGTGATCTGTACCTGCATGTCCAAACAAGATGGACCTGGCAGTTCATATAATCCTTAATTGTTGTGTGTTATTTCACACCAGATTGCCAGACGCGCTCCTGTAGTTTTCACACATTTTACTCAACACTCCACTGATGCGAACACACACACATGTGCAAAATTTCTCTTACACAGTCTTTTACTATAGTCTGACACTGTGAACCTTGGCTGGCTCAGTCCTTTTCGTACCTGCAGGACAGAGCAAGGGGCAAGAGTGGCCTGACGTTCACGAGGTCAAGTTCAAGAATGGCTTCTTCTCTTGCTTACCCGTGGCGCTGACATGAAATCCGAGCTTGGTTACTCTCGCGTTCTGTCCACACTGACACACAAATGTGACCTTTAACCTCTGAGGAAGTTTAAGGCGCTTCCTTTATGGTCAGACTTAGTGCTGTGTTGTTCCTGATTTCAGTATCTGATTGTTAAATGCTGGCCACGGCAAAGGCTTTTAGGTGAGGTGCTCGTACTATATGAAAAAGAAAAAAAGTATTTTACTCCCCATACATCAAACTTTTCGTCATATGTATCAGCATTATTTAAATGCATGTTCTTATAATTAGCCTGGAAGATTAAAAAAAACATCGGGAGACATTATGTTTCTGCTTAACGTCTATAAGAACATGTTTAAACATGTTCTTTTAACATGTTTAACAACTTGTGTCTTAAGGCCATGTTGATTTTGTGTGGGTTGCTAAAGACTTTAATCTAGATTCATGTATAATCATGTAAATGCTCTGTTGATGTGTAACAGATCTGCAATCCAGTATTTTATTTATGGATAGAAAATGGAGACAAGCAGAGATGCGCACTTTGGAGAAATGCTGCAGATGTGAACAAACTTTGTCATAAGATGTAACAGTAGTGTGTAGTAAAATGTTTTTTAAGAGATATGTATGGGAATGTTTGCAGGCAAAAAATGTGGTTGTAACCTAGCCAGTGCAGGCTCTGCATATGTTTGTATAAGAAAAGGGTCAGCATGTGTGGGTGTGTGTGTGTGTGTGTGTGTGTACTTTGTATGTTCTTTGCATGGATGTGTTTGTGTGCATGCTGGTGGGCAATATCACTACATCATCTGGAGACACACAGGATGCAAAACTAAAACCACATGGGACTTGAGGCAAATATTTGGAGAGTTGGTTTAAATTGCCAAACAAACACCATGCGGAGGAGCTTCCTTACCAGCTAATAAAAAGACTCAGACATAAACACTAATATCCTCATCGCTTCTTTGTCGCGGAATCCTAAACAGACATCTTTTTGGGGAGTTTAAAGCATTTATCTGATGGTTTTTGTTTTGCGCGGAAGTCAGTTTAAGGCACCTCACGAAAATAAAACTGTCAGTGACAAGTTCTTGTGAAGATAAGTGCTTTGATTCCAACTTGTATAAAACAATTTCAACTAATAACATTATCGAGGACGAAGCACGATAAGGAAATATACAGTATGTCTTTTCCCAATTATCAGATCTTTAACGTATTATTAAAGACAGAAACAAACTTCATGGAGCAGTCTTTTCTGCTGCGACTATTTTTTTTGTAGTGAGTCCAAACATTTTATCAGTATGCCTGAAGAAGTCGGGTCAAATTTCACAACAATAGAGTCAGTGTTAGGTATCAGATCGTGGATGTGTTCCTCCCTGCTTCCTTGACACGAACTCCAACAGAGAAATGTCTAAAAGTAACTAATAAAAAAACACACACGCTTTGAAAAGTGCTGTTTAGAAGAGTGTGTGCAATAATTAGATTAAGAAACATTGTGTGATACCTAAGCAGCCTGTTTCTTCTCTCTGTTTGTCACTACGTTCTGCCAGTACTAAGCATGCAAATGTCATAAACCATTGCCTCGGGTGTCCTACAGCTCCACTTCTCCTGCCTTTCATTCCTTCTCCTTTCCCTCTCTTTCTCGGGTAAAAGTGTGCACAAATGATTTATGTATGTGCTTTAATGAGATTTCAATGCTGAACAAACAATAAAAATGTATGGACATCATAGTTTTGGGGGCCTGCAGCTCTAATGTCTAATGTTACACCCTTTTTCACCAGGGCCAGTAATCGGATCTGCAGCTGGCCTCCGGCCCTTGCAGAATGTATACAAGGGGGATTTTGTGTTTTGGGAAATCTTAGCAGAAAGGAGAAATGGAGAGGAATGTCAGTTATCAGGGTGTAGGGATATTGCGTCTTCTATAATCCCCAAGTGAAGTTGTAGTTCAGTAGCGAAAGCATCAGTTATATGCTTACTTATTCATGCTATAAATCCCAACACGTGTAAGTGAGCAATCTGCAAACTAATTAACAAACACTGAGCACAAATTCCTTTTTTTTTTTTCAAGCAAGTAACATGTCTGGATTTTCTTTGCATCCCAGGTGAACATGAGCGTAACAGAGTTGCAAAGGGGAACTTCATCCAACTATTTTGCATAGATTTCCACCCTGACAAGTTAGATATTTATTTTTTGCTAAAACTACAATTGCAAAACTGCAGTATTATCCAATTCACATACAGTATATAATATTATTCAATGCATCTGTAACAACCTTATTGCAGTGGAGTCAAATAAGCCAATCATTTCATTTCCTTGTCTGTCTTTTTTCCATAGTGATCCTCTAAGCACACAGGAACTAACGTCATTCCATCAACCTTGAATAAGGTCATATTCATCGGCTTACATTAACAATTGTAAATACGGGTTGTTGACATGCTCCTGTAGACTATAGAGCACTGACATGAAAACCACATAGGGCAAACAGAGAAAAAAAAAATACTGCATATCACCACACCCCTCCAACGAGAATGAGAGAAGGAGAAACGGGAGTTAAGAAAAAATAGAACAAGTAAATAAGCAATGTAAGAACTGAATGAAGGGACTGAATGTACAAGTGAGGGGACAAAAGGAGGTCTTAGGAGGATAGAGATAGGGAAGACAGAGGAGGGCAAAGGTTCAGGCTGGCAACCAGACAGGGGAATGATCTGTGTATGTATGGAGCTCAGAAAGCCACCTGTACATCACAATGGGATGAGGAGAAGCTGCAGCAGCTACCTGAAATTGCTGCCGGAAAAAAAAAAAAAAAAAGTTCTTAAAAATTCCAGACACAGTTGCAATGTGTTCTCTCTTCCTCCTTTTTCTTCACCCACTCTGTCTCTTCTCCATTTCCCTCTCCATCTACTTTCCTCTCTCTAACCTTCTTTACATCTCTCTCATACTCCCATACTCTTGTATATACACACTCTCCTCCCACGCTGAATTTCCTCCTTTCTACCTTCCTCTCTCCATCCCTCCTCCTCCTCCTCCTCTCAGTCTTCCTCTGCCCTCCCTTCCCTTCCGCCTCGCAACACTTTTCTGGGAGAGAACTGGGTCCCAGCCTAGGCTGCTGCTGGCCAGGGTTGTTAGCCGCCAAATAAAAAATGGATGAACTCGTAGAGCCCCGGTGCTGTTCTCCTGCATCAAGTTGGTAGAAAGAGAGGGAGTAAAGCGGGAGCCAGAGAGAGAGAGAGAGAAAATCTGACTGACATGAAATACCTTGCTCTGACCACGTCCTCCAAATAAAAACCTGTCCATCTTTTATGTCAGTTTTCTCAGTTGTAAAAAAAAAACAAAAACATTTTAGTCAATACAGGTCAGAAAAGGTCTGTGAAATTTTTAGGGATCAATAATCTCAACCGAAAAATGTTAAGAAACTAGTTATATTACTAGATAACTGCAAAAAGACCTTCTGAGAACAATAGAATTTGTCTAATGGATTTTATGCTTGAATATACATCACAGTACAGTACATTTCAGTAGCCTAGTTGTGGAATGACAAGGATTTAAAGCACAAAGCCATATCCTTGTGGCCCACATTTGAAGTTTATTTACATACCTAATGGAGAATTTAATGAAAAATCTAAATCTGTGTTTCTCCACATATCATGAATTCTGTTTCACAACCATTGTTGATGTAAACCAACCTTTAACATAGTCAGACAATATTAATAGCTAAGAATTACAGTTGTTGCTGTCTGTATATTAAGAATTTAGTATTTTATTAGGATCCCCATTAGCTGATGCAGAACAGCAGCTACTCCTCCTGGGGTCCACACAAGACAAAACAAAAAAATCAGTTTTGTAGTGCTAGAAGGCTCCAGTTATGTGTCGTGTGTTTTGTGGTGGGTCGACCTTTTTGTTTATATATCACAGGTTGATGTCACATGCTAATTAGGCAACATGAGTGGAAAACATGCATTATTTTATATTAGTAGACATTCATCTATACAGTATTACCTCACTGTATTATTTCTCTTAGTGGCGTCTTAAGTGTGAGCATCAAGGTGTGGGCGCGTTCTTAAATACTGTTTATCTTTGGGGAATTAAATGATGTTGGGGACTTCTTTAAATAATTACAGTAAACGGCTCGCAATTAAAGGCCTGCTCCAGCTGTGCGTGTTTGTGTGTTCGAGTGTGTGCGCGTTTCAAAAATCATCATTTATCTTGAACACCCCCTTGGGGGCAATAGGCAGAACGTACGCGGTGGGATCAGATCTCTCTAGCAAACAGGTCAAGTCATTATCTCTGCTGAGCAACGTGAACCCGATCTGGATGGTTCTGCCTCATTCTTCCTCGTTTCATTCACTTGATTGAATTGTCGCACGTTTCTCACCTTTCTTGACTCGAACTGGATTGATTGCAGGCCCATCTTCACCTTTTGTTTTGTCATGTGTGTGTTTATGTGGTAGGTGTGTGTGTGTGTGTGTGTGTGTGTGAGCCCAGACAGCAGCATGTGTGTGTGTCAGTCTACAATGAAACATTTATTTGTATTAGTTTGTGATAACAAGTCGATGCATTAGTTAGGACCTACCCACACCAGTGCTCCACCTCCATGTCCATCACTCAAACCATTTGTGAACACATTGATCCTTCCTTCCCTCCTCCCTATCTCCCCCTCTCCCGCCTCCCCTCCTCTCCCTTGCTGTATATTCCCAGGATTTGGAGGGAGGAGAGCCAGAATGGCTCAGACAGTCATTGATTTTTATTTTATTGGTCTACTAGTGGAAAGAGGAGGGATAAGGGGAGGGCCTGAGAGATGCAACTCTGCAGCTAAGTTTGTTCTTAGTGGAGGTGTGTGTGTGTGTGTGTGTGTGTGTGTGTGTGTGTGTGTGTGTGTGTGTGTGTGTGTGTGTGTGTGTGTCCAGTCACCTCTGAGAGCCATCAAAAGCTGTGTGTGTGTCTGTGTACAGGTGTGTCAGTGTGTGTCCGTGTGCCCACCCTCATGTGTTTTTCGTGTGTCATTGAAGGGACTAGGGAATGTGGGGCGCTGATGGAGCTGGCACAAGGGACCTGGACCCTAACACACACACACACACAGAGCTGAGGTGTATCCCGGTGCTCATTAGAGCTGGTAATAAGGCTGTGCTGCTGGAAGAGGAGGGGAAAAAACAGGGAAAGGAAGAGAGGGAGGGAGGAAGAGGGTGGGAAGGGAGAAAAAGGAAAAAAAAAAACGGGAGATTTTAAATTTTAATAACACTGGTACGATTTTGTAAATCTTTCCTGACAGAAAAGTCCTCATTATTTTCATCTGTCTCCGAGGAGCCTCTCCTCCAGCTCTGCCTCCCCGGGTAAACGGACTTCTCTCTCTCTCTCTCTCTCTCTCTGTTTCTCTCTATTCCTGTCTCTCTCCACTCTCTCTCTCTTTCTTGTTTTTCACTCTCAGCTGCTTTATTGTCCATTTCCATCCTTCCTGCTTGCTATTTTTTTTTCTCCCTCCTTTGCACTCATTTTTACTGTCTTTCTCTCTCTCTAACATTAGTGTTCTATGTCTGTGTATTTCCGTCTAGTAAGGTGTTAGCTGACTGGCTGCCTGTGATGAAGGAACATCAGTAGCCAATAAAATGGCCAGTATTACGTGCTGTTATTGGCTGGCGTCTTGGTTACAGTTACTGTTGTCTATGTGAGAGTGTTATTTTTATGGGCGGGGGGGGGCAAACAGAGAAAATACTTGGGGATCATAGTATCATAGTAGGAAGCAGGGTTAAGGTAAGCCTTCTCAAACTCTGTGTGTAGGAGTGTGTAGATATGGGTCAGCATGTACGTCTGCACCCTTGTACGTGCACTGTGTGTATCACTCACACATCCCCAAACCCTCACCTCCACACACACACACACACACACACACACACACCTCACCCTCCCCACCTCTATGTCAAGTGTCAAAGCTGGAGGATGGATCCGGTTTGATAAGTTCTGTTCTGTCTGGCCACGTGTCAGGACAGGATCAACCATACGGCAGACGAAAACCATGTTCTTCACTCTCCTACCTCCCAATTTTTGGAATTTTTTTATTTCTTTTTGGGGGAGTTTGGGTTGTGTGGGGGGGGGCAGGTGTTCTATATTTTTGGGGGTAAGTTTTATTTTAGCTGCTTTTGTTATCTGTGGAATTTAAAAGGAAACTAAAATGATTTTTAGAACCTAATTTGACTTGTGAGATGATAGTAAAAGTTGCTGAATACAAAATACAAATCTTTAGATTAGATCTACAGGATGCAGATGAGTCGTCCAGAGGATTATGAAAATGATCTGTCCTCTTTTTTTCATTTTTCTTTTTATAGAAACAGCTTGTTATGAGTGACCAAAAGTATGAAGCTGAAATGGAATATGAGCAAAATCATTTTGTTTTTTAGCGTTTTTATAAATAATAGCGTAGATTTGCTCACCAAGTATTGATTTGTAGCACTTTGTGTGACTATAATGTTTCATCCTAGTATTATTTTGTGGTTCTAATAGAAAAAAAATTCTCACCCAGGCTATAATATAACATAAGTACCGACTTCCCAGCCGCCTTAGCTCTGTGGTGGTTAAGGGGAGTGTGTTGACTTTAATATCCTGGCTGCTCAGCTGTCAGTGGGAAACACTGTGGCTCTTTACAGTGTCACTGACACTATTTTTTTTGTAAAAATGGATTTCAGTATTGCTTAAGTGAATTATGACTGTACCCCCCCCACCTAACTCCTCCCAGTCTGTCTGGCTAGATCTTTGTGTGTGTGTGTGTGTGTGTGTGTGTGTGTGTGTGTGTGTGTGCCTACAGGTCATCTGGTCAGAGGTGACACTTGGTTCATAAACTTCACAAGATCTTTTTAGTTTAACTTGAATTATTGTGAGCATTAGAAAAGTGATGTGTGAGGTTATGATGACATTTTGTCGCTCACAGTGGATTAAAACACGCAGCTGGTAAAGTGAAAGGCATACTTAAGAGTTTGAGTTGTGGCAGTCTAAATGTAACCTCAATTTATTTTGCGGGAATTAGTTGCTTCAGCAGCTTTTGGTTTTTGACTGGGCAGTGCTAAAATTGTATCACCCTTCTGTTTAAGTGTTCAAGTTGGCACAAATAAGATTAGCTACTTTACATTACACTCCGAGACATGTTTTGTTAGATTGGTGTGCAGTGAATCAGTTTAGGTCAAAGTAAGTATTTTTAAAATATGTTTCCCCAGAGAGAAAGTTCTTAAATCGCAGCACTGTCATATTCCTCGCTGCTTTGAACATTTAAGTGTTTGAAGTTATTCAGCGTTGTTTGCTACCAAATCAGACTCCTTTTTAATGAATGCAATTCTTACAGAATTTGACCCCCCCCCCCCCCCCCCCCTCTCTTTTAGCACCCAGGCTCCTCATCCATGAGGCTAAAACTAACTTCCTGTTCATTTTTCCACCCCCAGGCCTCTAGTCACCCTCCCCTCATTTCCCAGCTGAAAAATTAACAAACAACACAAAGCAATCTGGATCCTCCCAACACACTCACACACACACACACACACACACACACACACACACACACACAAATCACAAATTCATGGTGCACAGGCGCCTCCTCTGGGTATTTGGCTGGGATAAATAATCATTCTACATAATGAATGTCAATTAATAGGGGGAGACGTGGCCTTGCTAAGCATGCTCTGATTAGTGTTTCTGTGGGATCTCCTCCCCAGCTGGCTATAGCCAATCATTTCAGATTGGCCTATCATAGCATCCCCAATGCTGCTTCAAGTATCACCACAACATAGGCATGTGGGCATATGGCATATACAGTACAATATGAGTTCTTATTTTCATTACTACTTGTCTATCCTTTAGGGTGAAGCCTTAGCATGGCCTAAGACAGATCCTATGTAGCAGGATGTAAAAATATACCATAACTGTAACTTGTGTTGCATAAGACTTGTTTTAGTATGCATTGATGCAGTATGACACTGTCATGATAATGTATGCATTTATTCAAGGATACAGTGTCTACTTATGAAGCTGGGCTACTTACAAACAGTAGCTGTAATGAGCTCTCTGGTGTTTGCAGCGAGAGCAATACAGTATGTCGGTTGTTTCCCCTTGCAACTGATATACATCAGTGGGTATAAACATGTGGCTGGAGAGACATATTTGTGCAAAGGAGTTGTGCAAGGTAGACGTGTCTCTGCAAAAAAAAAAAAAGCATACACAAAGAACTTTTTTTGTTATATTTTTGTTGTCTCCTTTCTTCCATGGCCGTGAGCTTTTTAGTGTCTGGTTGAGGCTACCGCAGGTCTTAGCTGGTGGACTGGAGGAGCTCGACTGGTGTGTGTGGAGCTCAGACCTGATCTTTAGAGGGTAGCAGGGTGACTGAGCAACCAGCCAGCCCCCCTCCCCGGTGATAAATGGCCACAGCATGGGCTATTCATCTCCTGCTTAGAGAAGTGGACAGTGAACCCCCCCCCCCCCCCCCCTCTCTCCCTCCTCGGCCTCTCCTCCACCCCTCCACATGTCAGCAAATGTGATAATTCTCTCATTTGTCAGGAGCAGCAGAGGGTTTGGTGTGTGTTTGTCTGTGTGCTTTGCGCGCACATGTGGTTTAACAAACTCTGGAGAATTTTCGGGACACACACACGAGATGAGTTGCTCACTCCGCCGATGCTTCGGCCTGTAACTCTTCAGCACACCAGCACCCACTCTGTATCCTTCTTGTCTCTCCGGCCCTCAAACATTTTCTGGCCCTCCCTCCCCAGCTTTGTGTTTTTTTTGGTACAAAGCCCGCTCTTGTCAAGTTTACTTAGGTCACAGTGGGAAAATTTAAATGTGCAAAAAGAGTGAGTCGTTTTATGGCAAATTCCATCAGTAATTCAGTGATTTTATTACCTCCAGGAAACTACTGAGCCACTTTTTCCACTTTATTGTGCAAATAAAGTTATAGAGCCTGTCTGCTGCTTGTGTGCGTGTTTGTGTGTCATGCTTGTTTATAAAATGTCTTGCTCTTTTCTGTGTGTTTATATGTGTACACAGGTCTGTATGCAATTTTTACAGAGGCTATGAGCGTGTGTGCAAGTCAGAAATAATTTATGAGAAATTTTAGACAAGAGCATTGCAGTTTTGGATATATTGTGTGTGTTTGTTTTACACTCCCATGCCAGTGATTGTATACTAATAAATACCATGTATGCAAACCTCATGGTAGCTATTAAACACGATAAGCCTCCAGTTGATGGCTGGTCATTTAGTTTGCACATAAACATGTGACTGGTTTACGTGTTTTACTTTTCTCTGTAGACACACTATGACCTCTGTGAACCCAGCATAATCTCTCCGTGTCTCTCTCTCTCTCTCTCTCTCTCTCTCTCTCTCTCTCTCTCTCTCTCTCTCTGTCTCTCTCTCTCTCTCTCTCTCTCTCTCTCTCTCTCTCATTCTCCAGGATCATCCAGAATCGTATCCTGGTCTTCATCCTCGGAGCCATCATCCTTCTCACCATCATCCTGGCCATCTATTTCAATCTGCGGGGCCACTGATCTCCCATGTACACACATATACACACACATACTCCCCCTCCTGACACAAACACCAACACACACGCGTGATTAATAGCGACAAAAGCGTTGTTCGGCTGTAATTAGGACAAATGGTCCCCATGAATCACTGTTTCCAAAGCCTGACAGGGAGCTTTTTTCCATCTTTCTCCTTTCCTGTTTGCTGTTTCTTTTTCTCTTTCTTTCTTTCTTCTTTTTTTTTTTCCACCTTTTGCTTCCCTTTCGTTGTTTCTTTCTTTCTTTTTCCATTCTCATCTGTTTTTTCCTCTCTGTCAGGCTCTCTTACATCTCCAGGGACCCAAATAGGGGGAGATGTTTTTATGATAGTTCATATTTTTCATGGTGTTGATCTGTGTGGTTTTGCAGCCCATCCTGTCCTCGGGGGCACATGGCCTGGGATTTTTTTTTGTAACTCGAAGCAGACTCGGATATGTAGATTTTTTTTTTTTTTGTCTGTGATTGAGGTGCGTCAAGTTTTACTCAGGATGTTTTTGTGCGCATGCATGAGAGACATAGAGAAAGAGAGGTATAAGAGTGTTGTGCACACGTATGTTCACACAAGTGCATGAGTGACAGTCATAGATTGGGGGCCCTCACGCTATGTTTGTACACCGACAGCAGACACACATATTGTTGTATGTATGAGTTTCTCTAACTAAATGATTCAGCTGTTCTTCATGTAGCCCCTACACAGCACAGAGGACAGTGCCTTCAGATAAGATATGCTGTTCACACTCCTCCTTTAAAAAGCTCAGCAGAGCCCAAAATAGATGAGTGGCACTGCCTTGAAACGAGGGGATGCACATAAAAAGGTTGAGGTCAGTTCAACTCCAGTTCGGTCAATCAAGGTGAAACGATTTTTTTCATTTTATTAAGACGAAACTGTTTATTTTCAATGATTGCATTCGAGAAAGGATACGAACATTTCTGGAGAGTTTTCAGCTGTCCAAAAATAAAATAAAATCTTTCAATATGTTTTTAATACAAAAGGGAACTGACCCCAACCTTGGCAAATACAAAACATAAATACAATACAGAGAAAGGTTTATTCTGACGTTATAACCAGCTTTAACAACAACATTTGGTACAATGCCCCTGCACCTCCCAAACACAGATTTCCACAGCTCATTCCTCTTTTTGACACAACTGTCATTGTGGAAAATTCTCGGCATCATACATCATACTGTATGTACTAACATTTAAATCTACATAATGTATAGTGTTTTTGCTCTCAATACAAGTGATTCTGTTACTATTTATTTATAAATGAGTTTTCAATTAAAGTTTCTGTGCTAGAACTGTATATTTTATGAAGTTAAAGTGTATTCAAAGTGAACATTAACCTCGTGTTTTCTTCTGATTTGGTTGTTCAGTGATTAGAGTAAAATGCAGACTGCACACCAGGACCAACTGAAAAGTGTGGATTTCTAGTTTTACGTCTTAAAGGGTTTTTTTTTTTCTTCTTCTGTTCTTATAAATGGAGCTAACTTGTTTTAGAACTTGTAAGTTCTGAGGATCGTGATGCAGTCCTTGTTTCTGTGTTTATCTGTACGCTGACTGATGATGTGATACATTTGCAGGTGTTTGAAAAAAACATGTGCTTGAGTTTATTTACTGCTGTTTAATTCTTCGGGGGGGGAAAGCCATTCTTCGGGGGGGTCGTGGAAAATCTAAATTTAAGAGCAAATTTGGGGAATTTTCAGAAGTTGAGATACATGAAGGTAATGCTCAGTACACCACAAATACACACACTCGCACAGATATGCACATACAGTAGATGCACGGCGGTGTATTAGAGTGTGTCTCCTGTGGCCGGTGTGGCTGTTCCCGGCGAGGACATTTGCTATTCTGTTTCAGGGCCGCGGTCTTCATTTTCAAAGATGCGGGGGTGCCCCACACCCCCACCCTACCGACCACCATTTCACAGGCCCTCACCAGCCGCAGCGCCGCCGTTTGCTTCAAAGCCTCAAATTAATGGCCAACAAAATAGTGTGCCTCTGACTGTCCCATGCGGGGCCGACCCACCAAGAGTTATCATTAAAGTCAAGGAATAATGAAAAAAGGAAAGAAGAAAAAAGGAGTGAGAAGGAAGGAAGTGAACAAGGAAGCATGGAGGTGGGGGGGGTAAGGGGGGGGGGGGGTGAAATCCCTGGCAGTTTGACAAACCTCATCTGGTAATGACCCTCAGTGATTGTTTTTTCACCCAGTGCACTGTGTGTGTGTGTGTGTGTGTGTGTGTGTGTGTCTCTGCATGTGCAGCCTACCTGCGTGCCGATGTGCTCTCTTCTCTTCCTCTCTCTTTCTATCTCTGTCTTTTCTCTCTCCCTCCCCCATCCCTCTTGCCCCCCCCCCCCCCTTTCTCTCTACCTCTCCTGCCACCTTTTCTCCTCCTCCCTGTCCTCCCCTCCCTTCTCCCTCCCTACCTCCCTCCCAGCCTGTCAGATGAGCGGAGCGATAGCTAGCGAGTGAGCGGTGGAAGGCAGCGTGGCGGCGGCTTCTATTTGAAGTTGTAATGGTGTCAAAAAGTCAGGGCTGACTGACAGACGTCAGTCCCACAGGGCCTCATTAAAAACAGACCCACTTGACAAGGAAATAATTGAGCGCCGGCGACAACTCGGGGGCCCCTCTGCGTTTTTAGATGTTTTTATTTTCTTTTCATTATTAGTGCCGAGCTATTATGTTCATTAAGAAATGGCATTAAAACAAGTTTTTAAAAGCGAGGAAAGGGAGGGAGGGGCAGAGGAAAGGCAGGATGCACGGAGGTGGGAGATAACGATTTGTTTAGAGCCCCCGTCCTGTTTTATTATTTAAACAGGAGCACTGTCATGTGATACCTTGGCAGACGTCGGCTATCATCTGCCTCTCCTCCCTTTTTTCCCCTCTTTTTCTCCTTTTTTTCCCCTTTACCCATCCCTCATTTTCCCCTGCTTTTATCTTCCTCTGCTCTGTCCATCGCTCTCTTTCTCCACCTGCCCATCTCTCACCATCTCACCATCCCTTCCTTTCTCTGCCTCTGAGCGGCGGGTGTCGTTGGAATATGAACTAGATTATTCATCAATGCCCCCCACGCCCCACTACCACTCCCCCCATTCACTGATTTGGTTTTCGACAAGCGTCTCCCCGCAGAAGGCTGAGGATGAAAACTTGTCAAAAATAGGTTATATCTTATTCCAAGGGGCAACAATAGCAGCAGGTACAGACACCTTTTAATATTTAATTTAGACGGGTGTTAACCCTCCTTAAGTGACTGGAGCTGTGTCTTCCATACAGACACTAGGGCCCGCATGCATATACGACGCATAAAAACCATGCATACGTCATTTTCTGGACATAAACTGGTATTTATAAACAGAATGCAGTGAGAATGTGCAAACCTGACGCATTCTTCATGCATTCTTCACACATACACTTCATATATGTTTTTCCATATATGTTTTTCCAAAGCAATCTGAGGGTGATGTGATGAGGTGGAGATGAAATATAACGTGAGAGAAGGAATCTTTTAAGTGTAACATTGTTTAGGTTGACAACCAGCTGCACTAATTGTGTGATTGGTTAATTACTTTTGTGTAATTAATTTTTATCATTTTTTAGAATTTACATGGGAGTCAACATTTTATTTTGCTGTTAATATTCTTTTTATTTTATCCTTAGTTGTGTCACACCTTGTAAAGTCAGTTTAGATATGAGAGCTTCAAACTAATCATTGAATACATTTCTGAGATATCACTGCCAACGATGGTTTACGGGGTCCATGTGATGAATTAATGATATGGATGCTATAAAGAGCCGCACAGCCGTGCATAATGGTCGCACCGTAATGACAGCTGCTCTGGCTGTTGGAGAACCTCGCTGGTGCGACACAATAAGTGAAAGTGCACTTCTGCTTTCCTGTTTGTTTCATTGACAGGTGTAAAGGTTGGCGGAGCAGGCGGCGGATTGATATGAAAGCGGCTGGTTAAGGGCGTGTCTTCATCCATTTATGGCTTTATGTGGGAGTGGAAACGAGGCTCGTGCGCGTGCGCCCAGTTCCACAAAGACTGACGCGGATAAAACAGAACCACGCATAGCACGGCTTTATAAATCTGACGAAAAGAATGCGTGTGCACATTTCTGGCTTCGTGCGTGCACACAGTTCTAGTCATGAATCTACACAGAGTTTTATGCATCTGGCCCCAGGAGAGAAACTTTGGGGAAGCGAGCAAGAGGGGAGAGCAATTAATTATTTGATGCCTGAAAAGTGATTTTGAAGCTCTCCCTGCCTTCTCCTGTTTGCCAGAGAAAGGATCAAGACTTTGGGTGTCCCTGTTCATTTTCTACACCAACCACGTCCTCAGCCTGGCTGTCCCGTGAGAGCTGAATTATTTCCACTCAACTCACATTTAGATCCAAGCTCCACTGTGCCCCATTTGATACAGTAATGATAACACAATTGATCGTATAGCGACGGTTATTTCATCAGCAGGAAATTATTTTCCACCGCCATCTTGCCTGTCTGTCGTCAACATCCCTTGTGCCCGGCTCAGCAGTCATTGTTGTCCTCCATGGCTCTCTCTGCAAGATTTACAAGTTTTTAAAAAAAAAAAAAAAAAAAAAGGAAGGTTCCTCAACAAGGAACCTCTGTGATGCACCACCATTACAAGAAGCCTGATGTTTGTCAGCCATTTAAGACGACAAGGGATTGTGACAAGTGTCATTTGAGCTGTCTGTCCCTCAGCGAAGGGCGGGCCTTAGACAGGATAAACAACTCCAGTGGTGGGATTACAAAGCGAGGGTGGGCGCTTCATCTCCAGGAGTGTCCATGATGATGCCACCCCCTCCCCTCCCCTATACACACACACACACGCATATACACACATGTTAAAAGAGTCCCTGCAACAACAACTCCCAAGAAAAACCCACAATGCCACTGTTTGAGAACTACAATGAATCTTCTACTGTTTGATTCAAGACACACACACAGAAAAGCACACATGCACTGTCGCACGTATGGTGGAAACCCCCCCCCCCCAATAAAAAGACACACACGCTCTAGTGTACAGCTGTTAGAAGAGGAGCCATGTTCTCCGTTTGTACACGCCACCAGTCCTAGCAGAATGGCTTTCTTTCTCTCCTCGGCCCTTTATCTGTCTTTTCTTTCGCCCCCATCAGTGCTGTCGACCATTTTAATAGTGTTTGTGCTCACAAAGCGATGACAATGCCCCCCATTATTTAAGGAAGCCACAGGGGCTGCAGCCATACATACATGGATGTTTGTGTGCTTGTGTGTGCAGGATGTGTCCCCCTGTGCGGTTGAGATGGAGCTGGAGTGTTTGGATGTAAAAGGTTATGTTGACTTGTCTGTATGCACAAATATCTGTTTGTGTCCATCGGTAATGTCTGTGTGAGTCATAATTCCTGTCGACCGGGATCTTCAGTCTTTATGTTGTTCCTCACAGTTAGACCAATCAGACTGAGCTGCTTCCAAAACTATGAAAATGACTTTTGTGATCTCTGTCAGTGTCTGTGTTGTTAAATATCTGTCATTAAAGCAGTTCTGCATCTCAGCAACCCGGACGCTGTGTCATAACTTGCGTAGCTCTCACTCACTCACGAACAAGGAATTGTGTTTATGTTTATGAAGGCACACCTAGCTTTGTGTAGAAGACTTAATAGTGTTTCGCCGTGGAGACAATAGAAACACAAAGAGCCGGGTCAGAGCTAGGCTGAGCCAGGCTAAACCACTCTGCACCCCCCCCCCCCCCCCCAATCTCCATCTCCATCTTACCTTCCATCTCTCTCCCTGTAGATTTCTGCCACAGCCTTTGAACTGAAATTAACACTTTACCACTACAAAGACATACAGTTGTAACCAGCAATGTCATTTGCATGATAATGCGGAGTTGGAGAAAATGGAGCCACTTTTGTTTAGCAGCAGGAGCTTTTTTTTTTTAAAACAATTATTTATTTATTTGTCAGTATTTGCGTGTCCTCTTTCAATTAAATACCTCACTGTGGCTTACTGTATGTGAATGAATGTACAGTGTGCTCAAGTACATGTTAAAGATGAGGTTTTAATATGTTTATAAAACATTTTTGGCCCCCCTATGTCGAATGGAAGTCTTTGGTACGATCAAATTCCTGACTGTGATTTTATTCTGTGTAGTTTTTCCTCTGTTGAAAGTGGATGGATGATGGAAACGAAGAGAAAAGTGAGTATAAGCGCAAACAAGGCCAGGTTGCCTGGGAGGCACTCAGTGGCTTGGACGTTCAGAGAGAGGAGGGTTTAGTTGGGCTCGCCCCTGTACAGTAATTTACTTTGCATATGGTGTCTTAGCAGACACGATTCTAAATTTCCAACTGGGAGGCATCAGTGGAGGAATCACTGTCTTCAAAAGACGGCCTGCCAGTCACGCTCCTCCCGTAGCCGGAGATCTGAGCACACGGTGATAACCCGCGACATCTTTCTGGAAAAACGGGGAGTCGATCAGCTTTGATGGAGCACATCCGCCATGACAGGCTACTGAAGAGCTCGCTAATGAACTGGGGAGGGGGGGGGGGCATCGCTTAGCATGACAGCACAGAGGAGAGGGGTGGTGGGGTGGTGGAGTGGGGGATGGATGGATGGATGGATGGATAGATGGACAGATGGATGGAGAAGGTGAGTATTTGTTTGCTGTAAAGCACCCACACCTCCTAGATATGCAGGTGGATGGAAGGATGCCTGGACAAGATGGAGACAGAAATGTGTGTTGCATTGTCTGGGAAAAAAAAAAAAAAAGAAGAAGGGCCCCCGCTCCAATACCCCCAGCAGCCCGTTGCCTACTTCCCCCCTCTACGAAACCTCCTCTTCAGATGGTTGGTGGTAATTAAATATTCATGAGAGGGCATCCAATCCCAGAGCTCGGTGGCCAGTTTTCTCCACGTAGGCCAGGAAGTGGATTGGATTCTTATGAGGGGGGCCTGCAGCAGGCTGGTGTGTGGGGTTAATTGAATAGGGAGTCCAAAGGTTACAGAACCTGTATGATTCCCAGTTATATTGCTCCACTAGTGAGACGCTCACCATGTACAGGACTTTAAAAAAAAAAAAAAAAAAAATCCCGGTTTGGCCTTACATGTGTATCATTCAGATGTTCAAGTCAGTTTCTTGGCCTCTCTTGATCAGTTTAGATGTTGGACCAAGCTTTGATTTATTTTAAGTCAGTCCCATTCCATCACGTAATTCACCCAACTCAAAATTATGAGGCAAACTTTCACTGCGACGCCTTGTGCGCGATCTCTTCACCGCGCATACAACCCTGCAAACACAAAGCCGCATCTCCTAAAACAGACAGGCCAACGCACACACTCACCTCGGCGTACACACACACAAACACACACCTCTCTATTGAGACGTATGGATGTGGCAACAAAATGCACAACTTTTTGTTCATCTCAAGGACTTGTGAGGGCCCCAGTGAACTGAGAGGCCATATTGATTTTCCCTCTTTTCATGCTGTGACTCTGGGATTACCCATTTTCTCATTCATTTTTAAAGACAACTCGTGAGATTCTTCCTTCCCCTTTTCTCTGTGTTTTTTCCTTTTTCCATCACCCCCCCCCCCCCCCCCCCCCTTAACACACACACACACACCCCCACCAGCACAGCAGTTCTACCCACCCCTTTTCCACAGCCAAGTCCCTCCTTGACCCTGAAAATTGTAATTCTGCCATAGATCACAGCTGCTGAATATTAGGGCTTACAAAAGCAGTTAAATAAAATATGTTGAAATCGTCCAATCCCAAAGGCCACAGCTGAAATTCTAATCAGGTGAGAGAAAGGGGAAGGAGTCAGCAGGGGGATTATGGGTAAAGAGAATCGTCTGGATCTACCGGGCAAGAGTGAAGAGCTGACATAGAAGAGGAGGGATTGAACCTAAATCATAGCAATCATAACGCTGTGTCATGTGGTAGGGCGAACCATTGTCGAGACGTTTGAACTGTGTGATTGAAATTGAACCTAAACTCAAAAATCTAATCAAATCAAGAGAACACAACGCGATCCACAACTTTAAAATCAACCCGAGCTGCATTTTTAGGCTTGAATTCCTCGGTTTTGATTCACAATTTAAAAAAAAAAAAAAAGCCAAAACAATAAAATACATGATGCATCAATTTGCATAGAGCATGAATTGTATTTGTAGGTTTTACATAATCACAAAGACATTTTAAGAAGCAGTTTGAATGAAACACATGATTTCAAGTAATTCACGCCATACTGTTGTCCATAATTACTGCCAATATCAGCATCGCCTCTAGCTAAAGGTCTTCAAAGTCGACAGCTACTCGTAACCTGCAGTGTCAACCAAACTATTTGCAAAATAATTGAGTCTCCGGGTATTAATGCACTCATTTTATGCTAAACAGGCCAACAACACTTTTGGCCTATAGGCCTTCCTTTGACCGGCGTGGGAGGGGGTCAAAACATATTAGCCTAATTATTCTGTTGGCATGCTTGTTAAAAATGAACCACAAAGGTTGACCCAACTGCTGCTTCAGATTATCAGATTTTATGTTATTTTTCCATAGAGTGAAGAGAAAAAAGTCATTTCGATCAGCTCCTTAAATAAATGAAAGACTTATGGCTTCAAGAAACAATATGTTTTTAAGGTAGACAAAATAAATATTCCTTTAAGTGAAAATGAATGTCATGCTACATTAATGTGATCAGAAAATTATGAACCTGCCTCGTACACAAGCGTGTCATGAGTGCTCTGAAAACTTTTCACACTCTCTTTCTTCATTGTTCCCGCCAGTGAGCAGCTTGGACTCAGCCACATGTAAAAAAAAAAAAAAACGGCTGGACAGTCCAGAGAGGGGTGATTGATCGCGCTTCAATCCCTAGCGGTTCTCCAGACAAGGAGACGCTCGATTACACTCTGGGATCAAAATGCTGAATTCACACACTCCCATCCAGAGAGAGAGAGAGAGAGAGAGAAAAACAAAACATCCAGAGACCTTCGCCAGTCAAATTCTGCACACCACCCAGCAGTTTCAGCTCTCAGGACTTCTGCTTTGTCTTTGGCAACCAAATAATGCATTCACCTTCATTCTTTCATGCCGTAGTTGGTACAAAACAACAGCAGAGTACATCAGTCTTGTTCGTTGTGGCTAAAACTAACATAAATGAGTTAACCTTCCCCAAACCGTAGTTAGGTGTATTTGCAGAGATAAAGGCAGCCTGTGAACACTTCCTCATCTGTCTAGGAGAGAGCTGACCACTTCCAAATTAAGCCTAGTGTGGAGCAGTTTACGGTAAACGCAACTATACTGAGCTGAGAGCACACCACCTCTTTTTCTGGACATTTACACAAAACCAGCAGTTTTGGTGGAACAGCAGATTGACAGCAATCAGCTTTCCTTCAGTTACACCTCCACAGACTGATGTCACAATATGAGCATAAAGTCTTAAAATGCAACTATAGGCTCTGTAAACAAAACTGACAGAAATCTCACTTAAAAATGTAAAGCAGACATGTTCAGGAGTGCTTTAGTGGCTGATTTTTTCCCGTATAATTTAATGCATCCATCTTTCACTTTTATAGAAATAAGAAAATATAATATTATAATAATTGCTGATTACAAATGAGAGTTTTCATTCTTTTAAAAATATTTTTCAGTGCTGTGTGTGTTACAGCTTGTGTTTGTCATACCTGCCTGTTAAGAATGATTCAAAGATCGATCAAATATTTGTCCAGACTTTGAAACCACATGGATTTAGTTAGAATTTACCTTTTTGTTTCTTTGTTTATATAATAATATTGTGAAACCAGACTGAATCAATGCAAGAACAAAGCTCTATCTGGAGGTTTTGTCAAGGACTGAGGGAGTGGGAGAGGACGCAAACGGGGGGGAAAAGGGTATTCACCCCTGTGTGGACGCGGTAGCAGCAGAGGCGCTGTGGTCAATGCGAAAGCACTCCAGTGTTTTTGAAATGTACAGCCCACAGAAATGATGCTAATAGACAAAATATCTTTTTCATGACTTGAGTAACGCAAAAGCTGCTTATTCAACCCAGCCACTGTTTGTGCCCATTGAAATCAAATGTAATCTTGTATGCTGAGCTGATGGCAGTGGTTGAAGGACAGGCCATTTAGAAAGGGAATGATCTTACAGTTGCACACATCTAGTGCCTTTCAATGCACGCTCAGAATCATAGTGTTCATTCAAAGTGAAAATGCTTTCTCAAGTGGTGGTCTTTCTCCAAAACGGGACAATGGGATGGAAAAGTAAGTAAAAGCGGAAGATGGTGTAACTAAGAACTTTTTATTGTGAGTATCTGCCATTCCATAAAGAAGGTAGGGAGGTCAGTAGCTGGAGCACTCATCTCCACTGGCGTGTAGTGCTGTGTGATTATGCTGTGGCCTTGGGTTTCTATTGGTGCAGAGTGGATGTCTGCACAATTGTGTTCATTATGTTGGACCTACTGTTATGGGGCTTTATTCCTATCTTTATTGAAGAGCGTGGTCTTTCAATTTGAGAGCATGATTTATTGATTTCACGTTCAGATTTTGTAATTCTTTCCTTAAAACCCTGCCCTCGCACTCAAATAGCCCCTGCTTGCTTAGATTTGATCTGCTCTCGCTGTATGTTTGCACACGCGTGTATTGTTGCGTGCACAGATTTCCCGCTCCGGCTTCAGCCCATCTCCTCGTACTCAGGCTGCTTCTGTGCGCTCGTGAAACGTCTGCTCTCAGATTTCTACCCTGTCCAAAATTCCCCAGCAAATCTGAGCGCAAGCGGGGGGCTATTTGAGAGCGAGGGCTGGGTTTGAGGGAGAGAATGACAAAATCTGAAGGTGAAATCAATAAATCACAAATTGAAAGACCCCGCTCTTCAATAAAGATACGAAAAAAAGCCCCATATTCTGTCAGGTAGCATCCTGGCTCCATCTTTCTCTGTACTATTTCAGCTACATGCTGCTCTTTGTTGTCAGCACAGATTAACAAAGTAAAGCCTGTAACAATGCTGGCTGTTGTCATTTAGGTGTGTTAAAGGGATATTTTGCATTTTTTGAAGTGGAGTTCTATGAGGTACTCATCCATAGTCAGTGTATTACCTGCAGTAGATGGCGGTCCGGAGCCAAATGTATTTTAGCGCACCTAAAAAGATCAATATTTTCACTGCTTTACCTTGACAGCCCTTACCTTCGGCACTACATTTTCTCAACCGTAGAACCTCCGTATTCTTAGGTATTACGCCGCAGCAGCACTTTCTGACCCAAAAATGACCTGGTCATTATTTCTATACATTATGGTAAAAGTGATCTGGGATTCAGAGTCAGTTCAGCCAGATTATGTGAACCATAAGAGGTTAAAACCAAAGGTGAAAACACACAACATTTCAGCAATAATATCCTCACTGCACAGGAAAACTGTGTGCTCACAGTACAAAAGGTCAATGTTGGACTTATAAGTCACTCTGTAAACAGTTATTGGGTAATTACCTGTAATAAAGTCATGTATTTATGCTCTGATTTTGGTGCAGGACATAACAGTGAGTGATCATTCTAAACTGTAAACTACTGAGATATCGTATTAAAGGATGGTTTCACATTTTTTCACGTCCATCTGTCAGGTGCCCATATGTACATTTAAAGAGGTTTTGCCTGCTGTAATCATCCCTCCTGTTCACACTGGCTATTAGAAGATCCCTTCCCAGTGAGGGAGATGGGGGACAAAATCCACAGTACTCACTACATTTGAAGGTTTAGCTGAAACTAATATGAGGATAACTCTGATTTTGTTCCCCATCTCTTCCATTGGAAGCATATTAGTAAGTGATCCAGCATTAACAGGAGGAATTATTACAGCAAGCAAAGCCTGTTTCAAACGTACATACACACAAACCTACACTTTAAGGAGAGAAAGGCTGTTTGATTTGAGGAGCAGAGGGGTGTGATTTCTTAAAGATTTGTGATGACTTTATTGGTTGGAGCTTTTTTTTTTATGCCCACTATGACACTTTTCCTGAAAGGTGATGTCTCCATTTCACTGGGTCTTTAAAGTCTAATTAGTTGTCGCAACTGCCTCACAGGATTCTGTAACCAATCTATTAAACAACACCATCATCGAGTGTGTTTCTTCAGAATTGATTTCAAGAAAGTTGCTGACTGGTGCACCCCATTAACCTACTGGTTAAAATGCATGGCACATACCCCCAACATCTTTGGTTTGAATCTGACTTCGGACCCGTGTTACATGTCATTCCCGTTTCTTTTTACTTTTACTTGTCAAATAAATGCCAAAAAAATCATCTTTAAAAAAAGAAACGTGCTAATGAAGGTATCAAACCTTTCAGTTTAACTGTACATGAATGCAGCAGTACTGGGTATGCTCCAGCCTGTTAGGAAAGCTTAGATGGCATTAAAATGGTAGCTGCCACTGATAATGCACTGCTCAATGTGAGTTCAAGTTTCTGGGATCTCATGATAAGTACGTTGCTATATATGTACCTATATGTCGAGTATAGCACTGAATGGCTTTGAATTCCTGGGCTGAGTGGATGGAGACATGCCTGTGAGAGGTCAACAGGCCTTTTTACATCTGCATTGTACTGACACTGCCTCAGCAGTTTGTCTTATACATGCGTTTTTACATGTACAGCAGCAGAAAACCCACAGAATAATCTAAAAAACATCATTCTCATCTCAAGACTTTCCTGTACATACAATAAATATCATTACAGATGTGGATAAATAAATAAAGTTACAAATAAATGTAAAGCTACAGTTTGGGGAAATGGAAATATGTGTAAATGAATGTGTGAGAGGTCTTTAATAATGATCGATGCATGTCTGTCGACACAGTTCTGTGAGGAAGCAGACACAAAAGGACACAAGGGCACGGGTTTATTTCAGCTGTCAGGTTGTCTCTGTAAGTGTCTGTCAGAGGTTTAACTCCACAGGTTGAGACACACCGACTGATGGATGATAGCTATCCACCAGAGAAGACACCATCCAAGGACTGCCAGACATGCGGACCAAGACTGAACATGTACTTGGAGGCCATGGTCCGAAGGCTTTACTTCATGGAACAAGGAATACACGTAAAAGGAGGAAATAATCTAACACTTGGAGGAGGTGGGAGGTCAACTAAATATGGAAATGTACTAAACACATGGAGGTAATAGAAATCTGATAAATGTGGCTGTAAATAGTTAATTTCTGGCTATTTTTTTGCTTTGGAAATTAAAAATGGCATTACCTTTATCATGATTTATCTTTAAAGGCTTCTTTCTAGATCAGATTTATATTTTACAAGGATTTTAAAGTCAGCAGCATAGCAAGTTGCTTAAAATGAAAAACCTACACAAAGCAGTGGCCCTTAACGCTCTTTGTGCTCTTTGGGTTCAGCCTTCCAAATTGTGCTCCATGTGCACTCCAGAATGACACATAGGAGCGTTTTCTAATCTGGCACCCCTATCAGCACTAACTATACATACACCCTCTGACTTACATTATGACCTATTGTATCATTTTTCTTGGGAGGACAGTCTCGCTTATTCACTTTCTAGTTTTGAGACGATCACCTGTTTCCAATCTGTTTCAATCTGTTTCCAAAAGTCAAAAATTCACCAACCATCACTTCCGAGGTTGACTAACTAACACACTTCTCTCATTTGTTTAATCTGTCCACAAACAGAAATGTAAAAACGACACAGTTTTTACGGGGATTCGCTATTTACTTCATGGCGACGACAAGACTCCAACTTTCATCCTGTCTTGTGAGTCTGCTTATCCATCCATTGCATGCTGGGATACACCCCCCCCCCAATCCAACACTAGCTGGGTCGTTTCAGCACCATGGACAGATTCAGCAGCATTCAGAGTGAAGTTGCACAACTGTTTAGTTTGAGTTTAATGTCTCTTCTGTCAATTCTGTGGGGCGTTCTGATGAAGCAGTGTGGTCAGTCTTAGTCTGTGTGTGACAGTTTATAATTATAAATGTTGATTGGATTGGCCTCAGGCATTACATAACCATACAGGAGCGCACAGGTATCAAATCAGTCATAAAAAAAAAAAAAAAAGTACACCCACAACTACAAGAGCCCCATTATCATTGGGAAACCAACGTAAAGCAATATCTGCTGGCCAGAGATGAAATAGTTGTTTTACATGTGAGGCACACTGATACTCAGCCAGACAGGTTGGTGATGAAGCAGAGGCCCTCCTGGTTACACTACGTCTCCTTGAAAACAAAAATCCCCCAGCTCCAGCTCCAGCTTCAAGCTGATGTGCTATAGGGAGCTGAGGTCACTGGTTCATCCGTCAGAGAGGCTCCTCGCTGATGGATGGCACTCAGAGCATCGCGCGCCCAATCCGCTGTAGCCCTAACCGCCGAGAAAGGGCCTTCGCAGGCAGAGAAATAAATAAATAAACAGCAACATCAAAGGGATGTTCAAAAGAAAAACAAAGCCTGCACACGTTCGTTTGCAAACACACACACACACACACACACAGGCGCGCATTGGCTCTCTCGCACACATCCGGCGAGAAAGAAAAGGGAGGCGGAGGGAAAAAAAAAAATACAAAGGACTGAAAGCATACACATAGTTTACTCTCCAATGACACTCGGCTTGAAGAAAATCTAGACAAAACAAGGCAGAGTGGCGAAAATTGGAGCGTTTGATGGTTTGATATTCACACAGAACAGACTAGAAAACAAAGATCAGGCCAAAACCGTATATACGGTTTCAGGTTTTTCATAAAATCAAAAAAAACAACAGCGATGATCTTCATTTTCAATCTGCCAGAGTCTTGCAGAGGGGTTGAACTGAAGCTGTGGGTCACCTTTAGCTACTGGACACCCAGCCGAGGCTCAGTGGTCTTCTATCAATCACAATATTACACTACCTCCAAATGACTTTTAAAGGATAAGTCTGGTCATATTTTATATTTCTCTTATTGTCAGCAAATCCCACAAAAAGACCAAAACCGACAATGAATTTAAAGTACTCCTTGTGTGGCTAAACCCTAGGACAGTTCCTTCCTCGGTGCCATAGAGCTCCAACATTGTCCAAAAACTCCTTCTGCCACTACATGAACATGGGCACTGTAGTTTATTTTGAGTCGATTCCACAAACACCGCCCTGCTGTGGTCCGTCCTGCCAACAAATGTACTCCTGCTGAGTAACATTTGCTAAAAACCACAGCTGTTTCAGGGAATTGTGTAGCATTTTTTAAAATGAAAGTATGTATTTTTCATCTGTTTTTAGACATTTACATATCCGGTAGGAACCAATGTCCTTGGGGATGCAAGCGAAAGAAAGGCTGAAGTAGTCGGAGAGTATTGAGAGACGGACTAACACATTGTTGGTTTTGGTCGTTTCATTGGGTTTGTTGACAATAACAAAAATATACACAAATATTACCAGCGTCATCCTTTACTGGACCATGTGACCAGCTAGGTTTTTTTTTAAAAAATTCATATATTTCAGGACTGAAAGCTTCGTTGAACTGCCGTCTGCTGGAATCATAAAGGAGCACAAGCAAACCAAAATGGAAAAAAATCTCACACCCAAAAAAGTTGGAGTACCTTGCATGAGGTAACTTCATGTAATCATACAAAAACAAGTTTGAGCTCAGGAACTTTTACCACTTTGGTCGACCCACAGGATCCTATCAAAGATGAGCCTACATGTAATTGTTTTTGGGTTCAGCCTTCCAAAATGTGCAAAATTGTTTGGCTTACTATCGCGCCTCACTAAAAATGTATCGAGATGCCAGTGCACGCCTTCAACCTTGCTTCCTTGCTTTCGGAATTGAACTCAAAAGGGATAACATAGCATCATTTACACTTTATGGCAGTCATCTCGGATTCACTATGTTCTTCTTTGTCTCATTTATCTGATTTCTGGGAACTGCAGCTAAATGTTATTGTTTCCATGATCGTGGATATCGGCAACCGCGAACCTCAGCAGACTGTGAGCGCTTTGGTCGGTTAGGGAGCCTTGCTTGCATGGCCTTGAGTTAGTCAGCATGGGCTCATCCCATGAAATATTGAGGAACCTGGAAGGGTTGGGCTGGGGCCTCATGTCGGTGTGTGTGTGTGTGTGTGTGTGTGTGTATGGTGGGGAGTGCCTGATGGTGGAAACAGTGGATGTTGTGTCAGCTCCCCCAAACCAAAACAAACTCCTTAGCCCCCCAGTGTACTCCTAAAATCAGAAAAGTGGATTGCAATATACCTTCCATTGAAAATATACCATTCTCTCTCTTGTTTTCACACCCTCCTCCCCCTCCCGCTCTTCCCTCCCTCCTTTCTGTCTTATACACACATACACACGGATACAGACACACACGCACACACACCAGCCGGGCTCTCCTAGATTTAATCTCATCCTTATTCCCGTACCCTTAATCTTTTTGTTTCTTTACATCTCCATTTCCCTATGCAAATCAGTTCCTCTCATCTTTCTGCCTATTCTCCTTCACTTTCTGCTCTTTCTCTCTGTTTTTCAATCAGCCGACCGAGCCTGCTGCATGTGTGTGCGTCTAGTCAGTCAGCGAGCTGAGCTACAGTACAGACAGTTTAGTACAGTTGAAAGAGCACATCAGACTTCTGCCCTGCTCTCTCTGAGGGCTGATAATATGGGCCCTTCTTACCTGTTAGGAGCTAGTGAGCCGCTGCTCCTCCCTTTAAATGAACTTCAGAGGGGGAGTCAGATTGACAGGAACACAGAGAGGGCTGCCCCGTTTGACTGGCGGTCCTGTCAAGGTGAACCCAAGGTGCTCTCTCAGGCCCACGCTGCTTTCCACAAGGCTGCCCCGCTGAGCTGATTTGGTCTTAATGGTACAGTAATGACCAAAACAAGCACACACACACACACACACACACACACACTCAGCTCACTATTGTCTCAGCCAAGGGCGCGTTATCTCAAAAGATTTTATAAACTTAAAGGTCTAAGCCGGCTAATTTAGCAAGTTAACATCAGTTGAGCCTCCCTATTAATCTTTGTTTCAAAGTATGTGAGGGAAATATAAGGCCGAGTGTGGTAACTGTTTGAGAAACCATTAAGAGTGCGTGGTCTCGTTTTCCTCCCCCTGACAGATTCTGCATAGTAATAAAGGCAAGGGAAAGCCTCTCTTTAAGCCTCAGCACCTTAATAGCCTGTATGATGACACTTTATCTATAGTTTGTGCATATAATCACCAAACTAAAGGGGGTGACCCCAGGGCGTGGGTTCACCCGCTGACATTTGACATCTTTATAATTAACTGGGAAGGTCTAATCTCTGCCTTCAAATGACGCGTGGCCACATTCCATTTAATATGCTTATAAGCAGTATGTATTATTCAAATATGCAGATGAGGGCTCCGTTAGAAAACAGACTTTTTGACACAGGTTTTTCTCTCCCGTCGTGGTGGGGTATGGGGCCACTAATGGACCTGCAGGGATCGGAGAGCAACAGCCCTTCTGAAATTTTCATTCCCTGAGAAAGACAACAAAGTTTTATCTTCTGCGTCGTCTTTGTCTGCATCCTACCATTTGAATTTAAGCCTGGCTGCTTTGTTTTAAGTGCAAAGGCTTTGAAAAAAAAAAAAGCCTAATAAAACCTCACCCTTAATTTGTGCTGCTGTATGAGCCAGAACGCACATTTATCAAGCCCTCATCACTCCATATAAAACATTTTTTGGGACAGGGACTGCTTGTGTGGATTTTTCTGAAGAGTTTTAATAGTTTTGGTCTGCGATGTTTGGAGGAATCGGCCGTCTTTAGACTGAGTGAACCAGCAGAGCTTTTTATGGATGCGGGCTCTAACAGGGCTGGAAGAAAGAGCCTCTTATGTTCACTTTTGGCTTGAGTTACTTTTGAGAGGCTGGTGGTCGCTGGGTCAGAGGCTTCAGTGAGCCGGTAACCACTACATGAAGCCCTCAGTCCTCATCGGGGCTTTTCAGCAGCAGCAGCAGCAGCAGCAGCGCCTCACCACATTCACAACCTTATATCCTCTCACCTTAGGGAAGGAATGAAGTCAGACTTATGAGTAGTGTGTACTCTGCCCAAAATGCTATTCTCATATACATTGTAATTGTAAATTCATTACATCTTCTGTCAGAGTCTTTTGAAACCACACTGATTACTTGTAATGTTGGCGATCCTAGAAATGTAAGTTTTGGTCAAAAGCAGCTGCTTTATAAATGATGTTAAATGTTCATGTTTAATGTTTATAAAGGCTCTTACATTTAAAGTGATAGAATGTGAGTATTAAAGAATAACAGACACCCTTTAACCTGCTACCGTGTTGTCAAAACCTACTCCGAACAACTTTTCCAACATTAACTCCGGGGTTGGAAAAGTTTGAGTAAACATACAGTAAAGCTATATTTTTTTTTATCTGTTCACTTCTACAGCTGACATTTTCTAGCTCCTCTTTCTCTCCTCTGGCCTTCTCTGTCAGTTGTCAGGGATGTTTCAAAAACTATATGAACAAACTGTGCTCTTTGTAAGAGAACAGACTAAGTGACTTGAAAAACATCTGTTCATGTTGTCCTTGAATTCAGATAACACAATTTTCTATTACCTATACATGCGGCTTTCAAAGGCTTTTTCCTGCTTCACTAAATTGTGTTGATTGCTCTCATTTTCCCCCCCCAAAAAAAAAAAAAAAAAAAAAAAAGGTGTCTGCTGTATTTGCCCTCTGTTTCATGTTTATCCCCAGTTTGCTGTTTGGCCGTTACTGGGTTGATATCGAACGGCATCAAATCACTTTTTTGTTCCTTAAAGGTTGTAAACATTTGTAAATGCTTGCATGTGTTGAAGGCATATTAGGTTTTCTCCCTGGTGTCCGTGGGGGTTTATCGAGTGTGCTGTTGTTGATCCTGGGCTGTGAATCTTTCCCTGCCCTCTCATCTGCCTGGAGCCTGCCCCCAGTCCCTCCACAACCTCCCACTGAGCTCCCTCTGTCTCTGGCTTCATCTCCAGCTCTGTCTATCCAGCTCACCATCGCAGTTCCCGCCTCCTGTCTCATGTCCCCTTTAACTAAACTGTGGGCTTTTTTTTAAAATCAGCTCTCAATTCAAGCCTTTGTTATCCAACCTTCTCTTATTTCCCATATTTAAGTGGCTTATTTGTTCCTTCTTTATCGTACTTTATTATTTCCTGGCCTAATTGTTTTACTGTCAAATTCACCTGTTGAAAGCATTTTAAGAATGAATCTTGGTCCTCTGCAAGACTCTCACCGGTGTTTTTCACCTTCTCTCTGCCTATGAGTACACATTATCTCTTTCAAAAGATAGAAATCTAAAATAGACCAAACAACAAAATGCTTTAAGCTTGATTGTGTTCCTATTTTACATAACAGCTGTTAAGTTAACCCGAGAGTACATGCAGTATTGCATGTTTAGTGTTGCTTTTATGTGCTGTGAAATCAAACCCACAAGACACACAAGTAAAGTTAAAATTCTTAAAAGGGAACCTATTATGCTTTTCCTTATTTTCAGTCGTATTCATAATGTTACAATGATGGAACATATGAAGTAATCCCTGTGAGCAAAAAGCTCAGGCTTCAGACTGCTCTGAACACTCGGTTTCCAGTGTTTTTTTCTACTTTCAGCCTGAGCTGACGTCGGCTCGTGACGGATTTCTTTATCTTATCTGCTCCATGCACAGCACACGAGTTCACAGCTCCGCTCTGCTAACATTATGGCATTTTTCCATTGTTTTGGGGGTAGTCACGCCAAGCCGTGACTTGAGTCGAGCTGGCACGCTGTGAATGTTTTTCCATTACACTGCAGGGCAAAGTAAATAAAAAAAAGTTGTTTACCTGTTGGAGGTGTGCTGGTCGTCTGCAGCTCTTCATCAAACATCATCATCACTGTGGCTGTTTCTGCTTGTACTACTCCTCCCTGCATTATTTCTAACTGATCCACTCAACAAACAGCTCCTAATATCTCCATATGTTGTTGTATCAACTGGTTTTTAGCACCACTAACAAAGCTCCGCTAATTCAGTGAGGAACATGTTTAATTTCCTCTAAATTCTTTACAATAAAAGTTTCCATTATTTAGTCATTTAAAAGCTTTTAATATGAAGCAGTAAAGCAGGAAATGTTGGGTTTTCATCAGCGGTAATTTAACACGACTATTTTCAGGAAATACTGTAGTTTTTATTTGGTAGGGGCAGAGTCCACCATTCCCCAGCTGGATTCAGATTGCCTGCCTAAAGATTCACAGGAAAGGATGCAACGAAGCGAAGTTTGTTCTCTTTACTCCATGTCAGAGCTCTATTAACTTATTGCTATTGCTAATGGAACATTTTCTACTGCGGCTGCTTCACATTAAAAGTGTGGAGCAGCCACAGGAAATGCAATGTGTTTGTGCGATCTTTAATCACAAATGCATCTACAAAACAAGGCAATTTTGTGATTTGCCACAACTGAGCTGTTAGATAAGAGTAACCAACTTTATTGCTGCTGTGTGGAAAACTACTCGCGCTGTGTGCGCCGTGAATTCTGATCGCAGTTGTAATAACTCTAACTGCTGTCTTCATAAAAACACGAGTTATGCTGAAAACAGATACACCAGCTGCTCTTCTGTTGTATGTCTGACAAAGTAGCTGCTCAAGCAGTTGGAACCACTATGATCACTATGTTGACATGATTAAGTTTAAAAAATTGCATCCAACAGTTTCTAATTCTTTTTGACTTAACCCGGTGTTCATGTGAAATTTAAAGGTGGCACGTTTCTTTTCTTTTTTTTTTTATCCGTGTTCATATATATTCTGTAACATATGACAAGATTAGTTTTCTTAGGCCAAGGGTCCACATAGACATGAGCAACATCACTGAAAATTTGATTACAAAATGCCAGACAGGAATGATGTGCTGTAAAATATGCGTGGGACGCACACAACATCTTGTGCATCTGTTCAGTGTGCATGTCCGCCAACAATTCCTCTTGCAGTCACACACACACAGAGAGAGAGAGAGAGAGAGAGAGAGAGAGAGAGAGAGAGAGAGAGAAAAAAAAAAAGGGAAGGCAACAGGCCTTTTGGCTGCCATATTGGCTGATGATTTATTACGTCTCTCACATTCACCTGTTGTTTTTCATACGGCCTAATTAGAAGCCTACTGTGTGTGTCATAATGTAACGTCAGTCACACAAACATGGGGGCAGTTGTGTAAAATTTGATTAGCCCAAAATAAACAAGGTAAGAAATATTTCCCGTCATTGGCGAGGTGAGGCTATTTTGGCATCTTGAGACGGTGTCACACAATGCTTTGGTGTTTTTGGGAGACCGATGTTAAAGTCTTCACTCACTTTTTTTTTTTTTTCCAACACCCCAAATTTATCAAGTGAGATATTTTCTCTCTTACTGTTCTTTTCTATTGCTGTCCAACACCTCTTTATCGCTTCAACACATCTCTCTTCCTCTCCCTCTCTCCTCTTCTCCTTTTCTATGCCCTGCAGATTGTCACTGTTATTTACCAAATATAGTCTGACAAAGAAGAAGTGGGATTTTTTACTGATTGAAGATCAAAGTAGCAAAGTCTCCTCCTCGAAGCCCGCCCCTTCTATTAGCCGCCCTTAAGAACAGAGGAAAACATCAATTTCTCGCACATCAATGGCGGCTTCATAATCAATTGAAAAAGACACTTGTATGGGGATGCAAATCTTATCTTTGTCTTATTAGAGCTTTTAGAAGATGCATGTCGGGATTTAATGTTATGAAATAAAAGGGGGTCGCTTTTTTTAATCTAAAGATGCAGAGGCGTTAGTAATGGTCGAAATCAAAGCCCAGAGACTATGGTAATTACTGGAGGAGTTTGCCTATCCTTATTAATATTGATCAAATATTACTGTGATCTGATCTCTGGGCTTATGATGAATTTGGAAGGTGGTTAACAAGCACAAAGAAGAACATGGCACTCGCTTTCCCCGTGCAACAACCACAGGCAAATGTCCATTTTCTTCTTGCTGAGACTGTAAAAGAGAGAAAAACAGTAGATTGCAGTTATGTTTGAGGTAAAATTGTTAAAATACTTAAAGATTTTAGCCTCGCATCTTTCTCATATGGCCGTTTATCTCCGTTTTGCCTTTTGCCTTGAGTCATAACAAGGAGATGCACACTTGCGGTGTTTGAGCGCTGGAAAATAACAGTTGTGTCAAAGGGAATTTAAGGTTGCTTTTCCATTGACCTCATGATGGTGTGTACAGCTTTAAAATGGCCCTAAATAGGCTGATGTCCTCTAGGCAAGAGGGATGCACAAAACACACCGATTCATCCACCAACAATGCCGCGGATGATCACAGAATTTTAAAAGATCCTCATTTTGAAGTGTAAATAAGGCAGATTCAAAAGTGTTGCCGGTAAGGGCACAATTTCTACACAATATATCCCAATACTTAGAAAGCTTTCTCACGTTAAGTGATACTTAAGTGGTGACCAAAGACATCATTTCATGCCCCGGAATATACATTATGCATCACAGGGGATCGCGAAAGGTGGAAAATTCATTAGCGTTTCTTTCATTGAAATTCATATATCAAAATCCTCCAGCTATGAACACATAAACAAAAGAGTGAAGGAGCTTTGGAGCCACCCATGTGGAAAGCATTGATTGCTTCTCGCTTGAAGCCTTCGGGAGTCTATTGGACACAAAACTTGAGGCCAATTGATTTTTCTGCATTAATTTCTCAATTAGGATCCTAGAAGAAGACCACAAGGGCTGTAGCCAAAAAACTCAAGTTGAGGCTGAAGTATGAAGCTTTGGGGCCTTATTGGTGTGTGTGTGTGTGTGTGTGTGTGTGTGTGTGTACAGTATGTGTCCATGCAGTATCTGATCTACCTAACACAGTATGATTATGAACGATTTTGAGATCAATTTTCAGGAAAAATGAATACCTGAGAGGTAATCAATATGTGAACCAACTGTGCCCTTAGACTTCACACACTCACATCCCTCCATCAGTCAAACATTAAAACAAAAGGCAGACAGACCTCTAAGAACAGCTGTGAGCGTGCAGTGTGTGTCATATTGACAAAAAAATGAGACAAACAAAGAGAGAAATTCACGCCTGAATATATGGTTGAGTGCATTTAGTTGTCCTCGTTGCTTTTTAAGCTCTCCGTTTTCTTAGTCTTTTCCCTGAAAAATAACAACTGTTGAATTATTACATCTTGCTTTATACTGTATTTCTACTCATGTAAACACCTTATCCTGGTTGCACAAACCTGGATATGCTTCATGGAGTACTTCAATAAACACCTTATCAAGGTTTCTGAACATTATTTGCTGGTACAGAACATAGTGGCTGAGATGATGAGAAATCAAGATACAACTGCAAACAGTGAATTAGAAAGCTGGATACATGTAGAAAAAAAAAAAACACCCATTGTTATCAATTAAACTACACAACAGTATATAAAACTGTTAAACCGATCTCCACCTCGAGCAGCGAGAATTACAAACTGCTGCTCACATGTTAATGCATCACCAACAATAATCCAGTGTATTACTATAACAGTCTGAAAGAGGCTATTTTGCATAACGAGTGCTTTTTATACTCAAGTATTTTTACATTGCTACTTCAAGTATTTGAATACTTCATTCACGCTAATGCTATGTACCATTGGTTTAAAGCATTTTGTAAAATAAGTGTGAGGTTCAGAGAGACATGAGGTATAAACTGACCTGTTACAGTATTTGATACAGTGCTGCTGCTATAATTGAATATACTGTAGATTTTTTTTCTTGACTAATCAATAGCTGGTTGATGTCGAATGTGAATGTACTGATGCATTTTCAGTGCAACTACACTCTCACCCTCTACTGTTTTTTATGTATTCTCGACTGTAAACAATCTAATTAATAAAGCCAGAATTTAATCATATCAGTTTTATAAAACAAAGACAACCTCTTTTTCTTCCCAAATAAAAAAAAATAAGTTTATATACACATGGCCGTAGTTCACAATCGGATGAATAGATTTTAGTTCAGATCTACGTACAGGCTGTTTTCCTGTTCTCTTTATCAGGAGATAATAGCAGCAATATTTGACAGCAGAGATATGAGCCTTTGCATCAACTATAACCTGCTCGCAACTTAACCTTGATGATGTTTAGTCTCTTTTATACAAGGTATTGTACAAAGACCATAGACTGATGTCTCATTAATGGGCTCATCTTCCATTCTGTTAATGAAAACATGGCCAAATGAACACGACTTTGCTCTGATTTGCACTGAGAGGCAACTCATTTGACTCAAGGTTACGTCTCCATTGTATCGCTCGTTAATAAGTGTGTATGTAGAGCATTAAAGATACAATTGTTTCTCTGTACTAAAGCTATTCTAAGAATTTATGGCATTGAAAGAAAAACAGCCGCTATTTTATAACTTGGCAAATTAGCAGTAGTGTCAAGTTCAAATGAAAGAAAAAAAAAATGTAGTCCTTACATTGGCTATAATTTTTCAAATTCCTCTCTGTAGTTTGATTTGATTTTCCATAAAGATGGTGAGATAATGTGCGCTGAACCTTTGCAACCAAAACTTGTCCTTCACGAAACTAAAGTGCCTTGAACATCTCGAAAAATAGCGCTGAAACCAGCCAATGTGCGCTGGAATTCAAGGAGCACTTCTGTGTGAAAGAGCAGCACAATATATTGTGTTTTATATTAGTATGATACAATTTTGCTCACTGTTCAAAGTTGGAGAAACAGAAATGAATACGATACGTCTTAAGTAAAATGCCAATTAGATACAACAGTCACACAGAAACTTTGCCCAAACTCACACACAGTCACACAAAGACAACCTGCTTCCACTGGGCACATAATGACTCTTCATTCAGGGCCAAAAAGGTCAACTTGCCCTCACTGTGATTTTAATTAAGAAGACACTGTTCCTTCTTTTTCTTCTCTCACAATGAGACCTCCTGCTTCCTGTTTGAGGAAGTACCTTCAATGAGATGCTCCCAGTCTCTTAAACCAAAATCAGAAGGGGTTTCTCCCCATTAAAAGCCCAGACATGTGGAGGGTCCTGCATACAAGGCCATCAGAGAAGGGGAGAGTTCCTCTTTGCTCCTCAAACACAAATCAAGGGTCGACAGGAAGCTGCTTTCTATACATTTGTCCGGTGCATCTGCTTTCGACTTTTGTTTTGATCGCCAAGAGGTCAAAAACACAAAGGTCAGCAATGAGATTTATTGTCTGACTTTTGTTTTAGTAGCTGATAAACTAAACATTTAAAATTTGTCAGGATCTTGCAAACATGACTGGAAACACTGAGATTATCATCACTTCTATCATCATCTCCTCACCAGGGGCCCATGGGGGCGTATGATTCCTTTTCTGGTTTAATTATACAGTCTGACAGTGATTTTCTGCGCAGTAAAGTCAACACTGTGCTCAGTCATGTGGGCATACAGGAGGATAACTGGACTTTGCATTACATTGCATACAAACTGACTGCGCAGAAGTTCCAGTGGCCAAAACACACCATCTCCTCTCCCAATCAAGACATGAATCAGTGTATAAAAATCTCCTTTGGCCACCTGACGCCTCATGCATTCACTGTAAAGCCAGTGTGAAAATATGACTCAAACCACCAACCCGCTGGCATGTATACCTACTGACCTTTAAGTAACATTTACCAGTCAGCAGCGGCTTGGCTCACCTCTCCCTGCGAGATGCTGCCGTGACGGACAGGTGAGCGGTGTGTGTGTGTGTGTGTGTGCCGGCCGGCAGATCCGCAGCAGCCGAGTACATAGGTTATCTTGTCTCTCAGGTGGATTCCATGTTTAGAGAGTTCAGGCCCTGCCTCGGACCTTGATTAATGACTATCGCGTCCATTTCTGAAAAACGCTTGTCTGTTTGTTTTGTAGGCGACGGGAGACAGCTCACGTAGTCGGCCCAATATAGTTCCCACGATGCTGTGTGGGGATGAGTTCTGGAGACACTCAGCTCCTGCTTGAATCCAATACCTACAGTGATATGAAAAGCAGTGCGCCTACATTAATCATCAGTGTCCAGACCATAAATCTCCTGATCCCACTCCCGGGATTTTTCTGGGAAAAAAATTAGGCTCTACAACCTGAGATTTGATATATTTTGATTATTGATTCATAAACTATTAACCGAATGAAATACTTGTTGAGCTATTTCATATATTAGCCCAAATCTCAAGGGGGTAATATTGATTTTAGATGAGTGCAGAGTCACAGGCCATTGTGACTCACTCTTCATAACACTATTATTCTCCTCTCTTCCTGTGCTGTCTTCATTGTGATTTGTGTTGTGGCTGGTAAACATGGACAGAAAAATAAATTCACAAATGAATGTGTTTGCCACATTTTCAGTGAGGTGCTTCATAGACGTGCTCACGGAAAAACCGAAATCAGAAAAAGGTTCACTTTCAGGTTTCTTGCGCAAAGATGTCACTGATAACAATTTCAACTGTTTCCATATGTGAAAAAAGACGTTACCATTAGCCTTTAAAGCTTTGGTCAACATACCACTCTGAACACTTTGCTTTTCAAATATTTTTCTGAAGGACTTAAGAACGCAATTTCAGCGCACAAAGCTTCTATTTTCTAATGTATTGTTCTATTGTGTCAAATGATTAGACTGCCGAGAGGCAAGGGAGCAGAGAAGCTCCTATTCTACCAGCACTATAAGAGAAAAAATAAGTATATACTGTATGTACACTGTATAATGATTTCACTTTTCAAGGGGCAACTCTTTCCTCATCATATGTTTTGAGGTATGGAATATAAATCCCACTGAGCAAAGATTTGCGCAAAGTAATTAAAATAAGTACAAACATTGAAAACAGTGATGTGCTGAATTGAACAAGCACAGTAATAAGGACACTATTCAAGAAAACAGAATTAACCATTTACACACAAATGCACATTCTAGGTATTTGCTGTCTGATTTGCTTTTACCCTAATGAACAATATACAGCATGAGACAGTCTTTTCATAATCAGGTAAATCAGACATCTATTTCTCCGTCCTGTCCATTCCAAAAAAAAAAACAAAAAAAAAAAAAAAATGATGAGAACCATTAGTATACATGTAATTATGGCTAACCACAGTATTATCCCGCTGATAGAATTTATATGAGCTGTACTGACAATAAATGCCAAAATGCTTAACAGCATCTCTTCTAACAATAGAGGGAATTTGCACTTGACTAAATGCAACCAAAGTTAAATGTTAAGTTTCACTTATTGTCAAGTGAACAAACTTCATTACAGAGCACTGGAATAAATCAAACCACAGTTTCCATAAAACAAGCGGGGGAAAAAAAAAAAAGGAGAAAATGTCCAGCAGTAATAAGTTAATCAGCAATGAGAGACCTTTTAGCTGGTATGGTTGGCAACATGGATGCATGATGGGTAATTAACTGTTTGCAAACACAGGATGTGCACTGTGTACTGCCGCTACCTTCCCTGCTGAGATGAAACAACATGGGTGTTCTCATAGAAAAGTAGGTGATTTCTCAAAGTAGTTTGGTGTTCGCTGTGACGATCTTTTAAATCTGCGTCTTTGAGCGCTCAAGTAGAATTTATTTAACCAGGTACTGTTTCTTTTTTTCCAGACTGAGAACAGCAGCAGACAGTTTTCATACTGTACTGCTGTAGCAAAATTACCAAACATTTAGTGAAGGTACCTTAAAAAGAAAACACTTTTATGTAAAGATTAAATAATGATATCTAATATCAAAATAGCGATTTGTAAAATATGTTTTCCCGTGTAGGCTGTGTATCAGCTAGGCACTACAGACTACATGTTATTTTAATTGTGCAGCTTCTAATTTCATCATCTTACTTTTTCACTCATAAACCACACGATCAAAAACCAAAAACATGCAGAGTGGGATTCAGAAAACTTAAGAGATTCTTAAATTACACATATGTTTTTAGGCTTTTTTTTTTTTTTTTTTTTTTTTTTGCATTTGACAGTTGACAGTGAAGAAACAGACAGGAAGTGTGAGAGAGAGAGAGAGAGAGAGAGGGTCATGACATGCAACAAAGGTCCCCAGGCAGATTCAAATCAGGGACGTTGCGGTTATGTGGCATGCACTGTAACCACTCAGCTACCACAGCGCTCTGACTTAAGAGATTCTTGATATTTAACACTCACCCCTCTCTTCTGGAAGCTCCAGTCACTCTGCATATTGAAAATGTTTATTGACTATGCATCGCCAATTTAATTATTCAACATTAAAAGAAATGATGTCCCCAGAATCCTTTGAAACCAAAAACTGATTACAGCTAAAATGTCTATTGTGTAAAGAGCTGCCTGGTGCTTGTTAAAGGCTAAATTAATTGGTACATCTTGTATACATTATGTATATATTCTTATAAGTATTTTAGATAAAAAGATATGTATTTAGGAGTTTATTTGTTATCAACAGGGTGTTTAAGGCTAGAAGCCACAAATACACTGAGCACTCGCAATAATTTGTTTTTAGAGGTGTCAGAAACATATAGAGCAGTACAACTGTCAGTATGGTCACACAATAGTATGTAAAATAGGAAAGCATATTTGTGCTGTGGCGCCCCTTTAATTATTTATTATTTCTATTTAGCATTTTCATTGTTTAAATGTGTATGGATTCATCATCAGGGCAGATGAAGACCACAGAGGAGAACTGAAGCTTTGTGATCATAAACCTGTGACTCCTCTGACTTCCTCCAACACTCTCAAAAACAAGCAAGTGCATGGATGAGTCTGAGTTGTACCACACGGAGCCGGGGTGAACATGCAAAGCCATGACAAAAAGAATAACACCCGACAGAAAGCCGTGCGTGCTCCTGCTCCGTCGTTCAGATCAGCGGCAGCGCAGCCTATCATCATCTTATTAAAGGGTCCTGTAGATTAGAATCACCAGGGCGGCATCAGAGGCAGGTGTCCCCACGGCAGGCATGATAACACGCTGCCAGCCCCAGTAAACTCTCAGGTACCTGCTGAGGCAATCCGGGGAGAGGCCAGCTTGGAGCTCCTCTGCTTTGGTCTGGTCTGTGTGGGCTCAGGTTTGGAGGGCCCCGAGCAGCAGGGTGCCTCATCTTCCACCGGCTGCCTAAACACAGACACGCTGGATGAGAACCAGAGACGGCGGTCCCTTTTCCCCCTTCCTCCCTGCTCCCTAACACTGCTGGCTGGGCTGCAGCCAGCTAACACAAACACTGCTTTCACCTCATCCAGATAAAGCACATCAGTGCTCATTGAGCAGAATAGTCTGCTTTCATGGTGTTGCCTGGTCTAGGTGCCTTGATAGGCACATCCACAACACTTCACTGCTACACGGTGCACATAATTCCTCATCACTGCTATTTGACACTGCTGAGAGCCGACACAGAAGAATTAGTGTCATAATATTTGTTTTCATGCCTCTAACAGCATGATGACATGAAGCAATATTTTTTAATCAGTAATTCTGCGTCTTGTTTTGATCTTATATTATATGATTTATTTATTTATTTTTTGCTTGAAAGGAGTCAACCATGTTGCAACAGAGTGTAAGTGTCACCTGGATGTATGTTTCAGCTCTATTTCTGACAGCTACATTTGAAATTCATTGTTGATTTAGTGATTGCTCCATCAAATATCGGCTATAATAGAAACTGCATTCCCTGAGCAGATGAGATAAGGTTACTGAATCACCGGTGCTGAGCTCATCACCGACACACACACACACACACACACACACACACACATGCAATTCCCTTGTACAGCTGTAACAGGCTTCAGCCCCCCCCCCACCCACCCCCCCCCTCCATCGCTTTTAAATACATTTCAGGTGCAACTGCAGGTTTTTTTTTTTTTTTGTTCTGTTATTTTGTGTTTATCCCCAATTAACCTGTTTTTACTCAGAGGAAATTGTTAAATATTTGCCATTTTAACATTTTTCCCTTTGTTGCTCCATTTTCTTATTCTCGCTGTTAATTCATTGGAGCACAGTAAATCAAAAAAAAAAAAAATGTGTCACTGACTTTATAGAATAACTGGTGTGCATGTAAAATGTACAAAAGCAGACAACAAAAACAAAATATTGTTTTATAGCCATATACTCCAGGGATAACTTATTATTTAATATGGTCAAATTATACATTTTTAAACATTTTTTTCCCCCCTCTGTTTAATGCAATCACCTACAGTTCACAGTAGCTCACACACAGGTTCTCCTTTTACAGGCTCTATTTCTACACGAATAAGCCACGGAGAAATCTGCATCAGTTATTTGTGTCCAGTCTGGCTGCTGAGGGAGAAGAGAAATATAAAAGCAGCCCCAGCCTGTGCTGCCAGTGAGGAATTCAGGTTAGTCCCAGAGGACATCACACCTGTCAAGGAAGCAGGATGCAATAACACCCTCCATCCCAAAAAATAGATCTGAGGAAACATTATCTAATACAATGAAAAATAGATCTAAGGACCTGACAAAGCAGATAAAATAGGAAAACAAGCTCGGAGTAATGGCTTTTATACTGCTTTGATAGGCCTCTAGTATTTGGTAAGCAAAATAAATAAATAAAAAAAAAAGGACAGATGCAAAAGTAGGTTATGGAGCATGAATGTGAAGGGGTGGTTTTGATTTAAAAAAAAAAAAACTTTAATTGAAGCTACACTGTTAACTTAATTTGGCCCCAGTGTGACAGACTGGTCGGGAATGGTGGAGTCAAACTGGTTGCAAACAGCCTGAGGAAGTACCTTCTTTTCATTTTTTTTTTTTTCACCGGGAGACCGCCCATCTGCGCGTTTAATCCACATTTGCAAGCAACTCCTATCTTCCTCCTATTTTACCATCACTGTCCTGCTCCCAAACTGCCTTTTTCCTCCTCACATGCTTTTCACTGCAGTCGTTCGCCGGCTTCCTCCAGCCTCCCCTCTCTCTCTCTCTCCCCCCCTCTTCTCTCTCTCTCTCTCTCTCTCTCTTTTTTTCTTTCCTCCTATTTATGAAAACGTCACTTCAAGTCCCTCCCTGTTTGAATCTCATTAGTTTCTTGTGTGTTTCTCCCTGTCAATAATCCTGAATCCAGACTCTCTCTATTTCCATCCCTCTCTATCTGTCAATCAGCGCCGCCTTTGAACTGAAAACCACTCCGACCAACTTCAACTCACTCAATCCGAGCGGCTCGGCTCCTTCTCCGGCTTCCTTTTTCTGCCAAGATTCCCTTCTTTTTTAGTTTTGTACCAACCGCCAGAGCTTTGGAAAACGCCAATACAGACCCCAAACTTAAACTCGGACTTCCCAGATCACCGAGATCAAGGGTTTAAAAACTTTGTGTTTTTTGCCCCCCAACAAAAAAATATTTTTGCTCGGGAAAAATGCCGCAGCTCAACGGCGGTGGAGGGGACGATCTGGGTGCAAACGATGAAATGATTTCCTTCAAAGACGAAGGGGAGCAGGAAGAGAAAATTTCGGAGAACTCCTCGGCAGAAAGGGATTTAGCAGATGTCAAATCTTCTCTTGTAAACGAGTCGGAAACGAATCAAAACAGCTCGTCGGATTCAGAGGTAAGTTACAGGCTACAGAAAGGAAAAGGAAAAAAAAAACGGGATCGATCGGCTACCTTAAAGTAGGGGCCTACATTTGTTACATTGTAGCACTGATAGACTTGAGAAGAAAGTTAACTATCAGCCTCGTCGCCCGTTGTGTTAACTTTAACGCAATCCCTGTGTTTCATTGCATTTCAAGGCGGAAAGACGGCCTCCGCCTAGATCTGAAACTTTCAGAGACAAAACAAGAGAAAGTTTAGAGGAGGGTGAGTTTGTGCTTTATTATTCCCGTCTTGGGTTTTTTTTTTTTTTTTTTTTTTTGCACTATGACATTATGTGCCCGGCGGAGGGGATCTCCTCCGCTTTATTGCTCAAGTGCATTTTTTTTGAGAAAAAAAAAAAGTTTTAAGGCCACTTTATAAAAAAAAGTTTTCTTCTTTTCCCCCCCCGCCATGTTAGCTGCGAAAAGGCAAGATGGAGGGCTGTTCAAGAGCCCACCGTACCCGGGCTATCCATTTATAATGATCCCCGATCTCACAAGCCCCTACCTTCCCAATGGATCACTCTCTCCAACAGCACGCACAGTAAGTTTCATTTATTTAAACTGTATATGCACACACACACACACACTCCTCACACACACACACACACTCCTCACACACACACACACACACACACGGTCTCCTGAGTGGACACGGAGACAGCAGGCAGACGCGGAGAGTTGTCACCCAGAAATGCAGCCGATAAAAAAAAAAAAAAAAATTGTAGAGCCAAGTTGTGCAACTCCTCCTGAAGTGTACAGTACAGAGGCGTGCATGTCCGCCTGCAGCCTGTGTGTTTGTCCTGACGAGCAGCTAGCATGCTAACAGTGCTATTAAAAAAAAAAAAAAAGAGCACATTCTGGTTATTATGGCAGCTCATGTGACATTTTAAATATGCTACCATTTGTTTTTGTTTTTTTTAAACTTTGCACAACAACTTTTTTTTTTTTAAATTAAATGCATGAGAAATGTGGGATTTGTATTATTATTATTATTATTGTGCAGGGTCTACTGTATTGCAGGCTACAAGTGCATGTTTTTAACCCACTGAATAATGCAATGGGCTTGTGTGTTTGCACAGCCTCATCAAAAATGCCCTTTTTTCCTAACACAAGCTGCATGAGGCATTCAGACCTTTACACTGGCTCTCTGACACGCTGCAAGCAGTGTGAAGCAATGTTAAACCACTCAAATAAAAATCAATATGCAAATGAGCTTTTCAAAGTTATTTGCATGTGTCAAAGCGTGTAAAGACATTATGTGGAAGGTGCTTGCATTCAAATTTGACAGTTTTTTTTTTTTCAACCCCTCCAAAACATTGGATAATTTTTTATTTTCTCATTGATATCTATATATATATATTTTAAAAGTGTGATTTATTGAATGGAAATGATTCTGCAACACTGTGCTTTGCTCTGCATGTGCATCACCTTTTGCTGCTAATGAAGAAACCGTTGCCTTTATATATAAAAAAAAAAAAAAAAAAAAGCATGTGTCATGTAAACCCATATTTATAAATAAATTCATGTTATTTATTTAGACACAATCAGCCATGCTATAATTATGCACACTTACTCATTTGCTCAGCACCTCGCCAGTCCCACTGGGCAATGGCAATCCTTAAGCGGCATAATTTTCTCAACCATGGGTGTTTTTTGCCCCCCTATTTTAAACGGTTGCAATTACAAGTCTGCGCTTTAGGACCTGTCATCTCATTTTACAAGGTTAAGGCAAAGACCAGGCATTAGGAAATATGACCCCTCCACCCCCCCCCTCACCACCACCACCACCACCACCACCACCACCACCACCTCAGCTCTGGCTAACGAAACTGATATTTGTCACCTCCATTTTTTTTTTTTTTGTGCACTGTGCACACCTTGAAAATAAATGCACATCTGACACATAATGCCTTCTTTTGTGTTTGACACAATTTCTGCTTTTGAGTTCAACATGATCACTCTTCAGTTTCACACCAAATAATTTTTTGCTGTTAACACAATTTTCTCTGCGTGTGTGTGTGTGTTTGTTTTTAAAATACAATTTCAAAGATTTGATCATTCCCAGCATATGTACACATGAGAACATTTTGCCATTCTTTCCCTCTTACTCAGCCAGCCTTGTTAACGCTACCGGCTGGTATGCGGAATTAGTCACTCATTATTCTCATCAGTACTGACACAAACACTGATGCACAACAACACACATGATCCGGACTGAAGCACTTCCTTGTTTCAGAGATTTGTAGTTTTTCTTTGTGACTATCACAGCACTGTGTCCTGTACTAGTCTGTGGAGCGATCATTTCATTGTGCTTATGCAGCAGTTAGAAAAAGCAGTAAATTGTGCAGTGTGGCTAAAGGATGCTGCGGCGAGACAGTGTTGACCTTTGCTCTCTTAATACCACTTCTGAAATGTTATTTTCAGACAAATTTCAGAAAAGGAAGGATTTTTATGTTTTTTGTTTTTTTTTTGGATTACACATTCCCTGATTTTGTTACCTGTTGTTTAGTTGCCTCTCTGAATGCGCCACATTCTTGTATTCAAGATTCCAAAATTTAAAAGTCCAGTGCAGACTGTAGAGGAGGTGCTTTATTAGTATTAAAGAAGACGACATTTATTATAGCTTAATTCACAGATCTACCTGGACAGTGAACATGGTTTTCAGCTTGCGGTGGTCTTCCTACTGTACAGCCTCGGCCCCCACTGTCTGCAGCGCCCTGTGTGTCCAGCCATTAGAGCTTTGAAGTCAGCGGTCGCTGTAATATAAATGTATTAGACTTAAAGCTGGCATAAATAATTCACCTGGACATTGATTAGCTGTCTTGCTCCCTAACATGTCATGTTAAGGCACTGAATATGACTGCTAGTATTATTGGAATGAGACTTTCTCTGTCTTGTCATGAAAAAGCTTTGATTCTCGCTTCTTCTTGCCTTCATTTTTCTCCTTCTGCTCCTCTCGGGTTTGGGCGACGCTCTGATATTATTTTTAGGATGTGGATTTCAACATCAAGGCCTTTTTAAAACTGTTTTGCTTTTTCTTTTTCTTCTTTTTTTTGGGGGGAGGAGATGATTTTAATTGAGATTTTTAATTTTTGTGTGGGTAAATTCACAGGCCTCTCTCAGGTTGGAAATATCAAATCAATTTAGAATTATTCTGTCGTCTGGCACTGATCCTGATATATCAGGACATTTTACCTTGTTTCTGAGATTTTTGTTTTCGCATGACTTAAGGGGGGGAAAAAAAATCCTCCATGTGGTTACCATAATTTGTCTGACCTCTGGGAGCCATAACCAGTGAGAATTTGTTTTTCCTACCACCTAAGTCCAAGGAGGCTCACAATTTAGTATCATTTAGCAATTTGACATGACGCTGTGCCTGGGCTTTAAAAGCCTTCCTGCCCTCCTCTCCTCCTCTCCTCTCCTTGCCGTCTCCCTCCTCCTTAAACCTCACACAAAGGCCTGCTGGATCACTGAGTGCAGGTTGAATTGGAGAAGTGGCCTGGCCAGTTCACCCCGGTTTTCTATCTCTTTTCACTTTCCCCCCTGTTCCCTCTTGCTCTCTCTATCTCCCTTCCTCTCTCCGTCTACCTTTTGTTTCCTGCCGATGCTAACATGGGGCTTGTGAAAAAAGGCGGCGGGTTAACTCCGGTGCTGTGGGCTAACATCACACCTCAACAGGTCTGGAGACTCAGAGGCTGAGGGAGGGAGAGCGGGATCTGGGCGGCCAGCTCTCCTGCATCGGGGCTGCAGGGCCGTAAATCCACTGGCTTTATTTACTGCCTCTCGGACTTATGAATGTTAAGATATTTGACGCCACCCCTGGCCCCATAATTCTCCAGGCCTGGAGAATTTTGGCGGAGGTTTTAAGTTTCGACGTATAATTACGAGTAGTTTAAAAAAGAACACGAAAGTAGAGGTTGGGGTGGGTGGGAGGAGGGATGAAAATGCAACACCAAGCATCCACCTCTGTGTTTAGAGTGAAAAAGGACGCTCCCAGAACCCGTGGCGATTCCACTACAAGACGGTGGAAAGGCTTTGTGTGGTTGAAACAATAGCATTTCCCTCTTTGTTTCAGTGGTGTTGTCGTACCAGTATCGCTCATGTTGCACCACATTTAAAAAAAAAAAAAAAAAAAAAATCCATTTCACACAGGCGGACTACTTCCTTTAACATTATTATTTTAGGAGGAAATAATGGCGGATTTTATGGTCAGATTATTGTAATGAACATTCACGAGTGAATGCAACACCACCTCCTTTGTGCTCACGTGCACACATTGCTGTGGCCTTATCTGTTATAATTGACACAGACAGACAGTATCTCTTCCTAAATGTGGCAGCAGCATAAGCATAACAATGGTATATCATATGGATTATGGGTGTTCGGCTGCTGTAAATGGATTTTTGGCTGTGACAAGAGGAAAGATAGTTTAATGCGGATTTAAGGGATAGGGCCCACACCTTATCAAATTGGCTTTACATGTTAATAGGGCCTAATTGGTGTCCGCGGGGGGTTTGTGGCACGACGCGGCCGCATTTTGTGCCTCTAGCCGCAAAATGCACTCTGAATTTAGTTGGAAGGTTGCGCTCCTTTTGTCTTGCAAATCACTTTTGTTTACAAAGTATGGCGGAAGCGGCTCCCGCTCTGTCTCTCCCTCCCACTACTCCTTTTTGTGCTCACTCTCTCTCTCTCTCTCTCTCTCTCTCTCTCTCTCTCTCTCTCTCTCTCTCTCTCTCTCTCTGCTGTTTCTCTCATCCTATGCGAGTTGAGGGGAAAGAAAAGGTCCTTATTTTTTTTTCTTCGACTCAATAAACAGTCATAAAAAAAGTACAATCTGCTTTGGATTTGAGGAGTTAAGTTAAAGAAAGGGGGGGGGGGCTGGGAAGCAAAGTTTGGCACCATTAAACTAAAATTGGGGCCTGCTAGACATTAGCGGTGCACAGCACATTCTCAGAGCTTAATTAGTCCGAACTGTAATTGTTCATGGTCTGCCAATAGGAGTAATGCTCAGGAAAAGTGGAGTTGCACTAAATCGGCCCAGGGTTTTTAAAACAATAAATCACTCGCATATTTGTGCCGTGATTCAGATGGAGGCTCGACCTCTCCCATCTCGACATGTGGTAAATTGTAAAGTCAATGAATCGCAGATGTAGGGGTGGGGGGCGGTGGTGTAGGGGGTGTGGGGGGGGGACTCAGAAAGAGAGGGAGAGGGAGTACAGTAAGGTTTTGTTAGTGCCTGGTGAATGAATGGAAAAGATTTGTGCAGTAAATATTTACTGAGGATATATATATATATATATATATATATTTTCTCCCCCAGTTAACGGGGCTTAATTGTCTAATGCTGATGAAGCCGTGTGAGAGCTTATGCACCCGTCGATCTGTCACTCTGCTTGAAACGCCACAAAGGCAGAAAAAAAAAAAAATCAGTCAGTCAGTTTGTGGGTGTGTTTCTAATCAGATTTTTAACTAGTGCAAAGGGAGTCGTGGTTCCCTGGTGGCGGTGTGAGCTGGGTTTGGGTGTAGCGAATGTTCAGCTGCAGTCAAGTCTGGTTTGGAGCTGAACCTTTTTTTTTTTTTTTTTTTAATTAAATCATTGACTTCATTGTTTTTAATGCAATGACAGCTAATCTGATGCCTAATTTTGACTTCAATGCAACAGATTATGCCTGTTACTCGTTTAGCCTGGATGAAATTTTTTTTTTTTTTTTGTAAAACAAATTATTATCAGAATGGATAAATCCATTTTCACCTCCTGTATCTTTCCCTGTTTCTGCCAGTGAGCCACCACACTCTGCTTTTCTGTGTCTGAGCAAAGAAAAAAAAAAGGCATTAGTTTAGCAGCTGTGCACTGGTGCCCCCTCCTCAACCCCCAGTAACCCCCCCACCCCTCTCTCTCAGCCTCAACCCCCCCCCCACCCCACCCCTCGCTCCCGCTTTCTCCCATGCATTTCTATAGAGCTCAACACAAAGATAGTACTGTACATCTGGAATGCAACTTTTGTCATCTGTTAAATATAGGCTAGCTGCTGCTGCTGGCCCACAGAGCTCGGGGCTCCCTGAAACATGGAAATTAAATTAATCTGTGTGTGTGCATGTAGCCACCACTTAAATTTGTATACAGAGCATGCCGATTCTTTATTTTTATTTACAGCTTTTCCTTGAAGGCAGCACATTTTGCAGGAACCTAGGACTGCTGGCGAGTTCTCTTTTAAAACAGTGCAAAAATATACACAAAAGCTGATTGACTCTATTCTCATTGATTTGGTCTACAATACAGTATTGAAGCCTAAAAAAAGTTTACAACATTTTACCATGAATATACACCAAAAATCCTGACAGTACTTGTAAAATACTGTAATACTGCTCTTCTTGAACTGCACATTTTTGCTGGACCGTGCTTAGCTGTTCCATTCATCCCTGTTATGTGGCCTCCAGTGCAAATACACTTGTTGGTTACTAGAATGTGAAGATTCCTCTCGCTTTCCAGCCAACAGAGTAAACTTGCATGGAGCTGTTTCAAATAGTTGCCGAAAATGGCAATAAGATAATTCAAGGTGGTTGCTGGAGATGTTATTGACAGTGTTGCTGTGCTGAATCCAGCTGAAAAGATAAGGTTAAAATGACTATTGATTGCATCTTTTAGATATGAAGGTTAGGGTTAGGATTAACTGGTTTCAAGGGATGATTACCTAGAATGTGTATTTTTCAGAAAGAGTCATAATTACAAAACCACTGTAAATGTCATTTCATAGCGAGGCACTTTGAGTGTTGAAGAGTATTTCAAGTATTTAGTCTTGTGGCGCTGTGGATGTGCATCTAACCATATTTTAACTGCAGTGTATTTTTGATGGAGGGCAAGAAATCCACAGAATGTTATGTGAAGAATTGTTTGAGCTCAGGTATCACTCTAGAAATACTTCTGGTATGTGCATTTTTCTCCCCCCCCTCTTCTTCTTTTCATCGCCTGAATGTGCATATTTCTGTAAGTTCATTCATAATGGGACCAGAATGCTCCAGTAGCCAAATGAGTTCACCAGTAGCCGAGTGGGAGGGAGAGCACGGGGCGGGAGGGGGCAGAGAAAAGCGGGAAATGTGTTTTAGGAGTTTGGGTGTGTGTGTATGTATGTGTGTGAGGTGGAGGGAGGATGGAGGGGCGACAGCAGGGGAGGGGGGGGGGGGGTGCTGGGGGTCGGACGCACAAAAGCCGTCTGAATAGAGCGCATAATTGCTGTTAATGCCAGGGCAATGAGAGCAGCGACAGTTCCTGGTTAGATGTCCAAACAATAGTGCCCCTAGGCTTCACATTTATCTTCCCGTTAAAAAAAAAAAAAAAAAAAAAAAAACAGCAGGGACTGAGCGGAGAGGAACACAGATTGGAGCAGGCAAGTTTCAGTTTTCAGCCACGCTTGGCGAGCGGGGATGTGTTCATGTGTGTGTGGTTTCTGCCACTGAATCAACCCCCCCTCTCCACACACACACACACTGCTGCCCCCTCTCCTCCACATCACTCTTCGTGCTTCCCACCCTCGTCGTCATCAAAAAAATTTCCCTTAAAAGCTCCGGGTGAGAGGGCCGCTGTGACACTGGAGGAATTCTGGTGGTGCCGGCCTTCTGTTTGGATTGTGTAGTGTGTTTGGGAAGGGTCAAAGTGCACCGGCTCTGACATGCTTTTCGTTGAGAAAGGAGCTTCCCCTCTCACCCCTTTTTTTTTTTTTTTTTTTTTACAACAACTGATAGGGAGTGCTTGAGTCTCCATTGGAGTTTTTTTTTTTTTTCCCCCCAGCTTGTGTGTGTGTGTGTGCACGCAGGGAGGAGGTGCCATACTGCCATCACAACTCTTAATGATCATGTCGGGCTAGATAATGACTAGCCGTACCAGTGTGCAGTGAACACCTGTGGTACACCCGCCTTTTATGGATGTGGTAGAATGCTCTGGAACGTACCACAGAAGAAGAATCTCATTCATGCTAATATCTTTTTTTTAAAAATACTAATTTTTTTTTTTTACCTCTCTTCTGGTACATGAAATCAGACAGTAGTGGTACAAAATAACGGTATCTCTTGTACAACATCAGCAAATTTCATTTTCAGCACAAAATGAAAACAAGATGACTTATGTTACCACAGCTCATGTATATTTTGCAATATATTGATTTATTACAAGATGTATATAAATAATCTAAAGTTCCACTCGCATCATCAAAAGGTGTTCAGTGTCTTGCAGTATTTTATGCAGATGGTGCTTTTCCAGCAGTCTTGTTTTTCTACTGAGTTTGTATCTCCAGTCTTAATGTAGTCAAGGGAATTTGTGTATATAGATAATCTGTTCAAAATGGCTCAGATGGGAAGGAAGCTTTTTGTGTGTGCTAAACACATAATGGAGGAGTTTAAGGTGATAAAACTCCAGTCAATGTATTTTTAATCTACTAATTAAACTTTTAATTGTATGAGGATAAGCTCCAAGGAGTGTGTGTGTGTGTGCGTGTGTGGTTATGTGTGTGTTAGTTTAGGAAGCGGCGCGAGTGCACTAATGAGGTGATCGTCTGCTTGTTTGTCGTTAAAGGTGGTGGATTCATAAATGCCTGCGAAAAAGGTGAAGAAGGTTTTAGAGTGCAAGCAGAAATAAATTCATCTACTAATCTGCGGATTATGGTAGGATTTGCAGAGGGGGGGGGAAAAAAAAGGGAAAAAAGAAAAGAAAACTGTTGGCGAGATTACTTAAAAATGTACAAGGCTAATAAAATGTAACCCCCTTTCCACTGACGTGCAGTGTCGAGCGGCGTTAGATTCCTGAGGAAAACAGATTAAGAGTAAATTCCCATGTTAGCTCTTTAACCAGCTGTTAGAAACCTATTTACACACAATAATAATAATACGCCTCTTGTAAGGAGACAGCTGTCAACTTGTGTACACAGCACTAGATAACATTTCATATGAACAGCTTGTTACAACCACACGTGGCCTTACCCTAGCACATGAGCACTGACTTGCCAACAATCGTGCAGGTAACAGTGTATGGAGTGCATTAAGTGTTGATTTTGCTCCAAAATTTGGCATCAAGGAATATGATTTTTTTTAGTGTAGATGTAAACAGCTTGCAGTGTTGTTTTTTTTTCCATTATTTCATTCATACTTTACAGACCTTATTGGAATTTACGTTGCCTTTCGAATAATATTTTTCACAAATTGGATGTTACTGAAACTCAAAACACCTGTATGGATGTTGTTTTATTATGTTTTTAGCTTTAAAAAAAAACCCTTCCAGCCCCCCCCCCCACCATTGTCAGTGTGCATATTTATTCCACTCCAGTGAGGGGCCGGTGTTGTCAGCAGCGTTTGGGGTCAATTCCAAAAGCGAACAAATTGACTTACGGCACTGAGTGAATTGTCAATTGCCTTCCTCCCTCGAGGGGTCAGAGTGAATGGAGTGTCTTGTTTGGACAACTGTCCTGAGATGAGATGAGTGGCCCTCACCGCCCAAACCAGTGGGGATGGACTGATGGATGGACGGACATACAGACAGACAGACTGAAGAACCAAATGAATTGGCAGACAAACAGATAGGCAAGAGTGAACGTGGCACTGTTGAGGCGGAAAACAATGCAATCTACTCGCCCTGAAATTACTGTTTGATTGGAATAATGACCTGCAGTTCACCGTCGTTGGCAGCTCTGACGGTATCAACTGCTGAGGCATTGACACGGTTAGGAAGCAATGTCTGTTGTCTTCCTGTAATAAAAACCAAGCCTGGACGACAGCTGATTTACAGGATCTCTGTGTTAAATATTAAATGTAGATTAATACTGCACATGTCCCACGTACTCAAATTTACATGTTTGGCGCGGCATAGCTTTACGATGATTATTCTACATCCTGGTTTCTCCAATGATGGGTCTGGAACCAAAATGGTCTTCCAGCAGGTTCCCCAGTGGCAGTTTCTTTTCCTAACTGAGGGATCCAGAGTGTGAGACTGAATTTCGTATTTGCTTTGGAAGCGACTTAAATGGAGTAACCCCTGCTAAAGTCCAAAATTAACACCACAAAATCCCAGAGTTTGTCTTTGTTGGATAAACCAGTGAGGAGATATTGGCCAGTAACTTTTGGATGATAACATTTAAATGTCTTGTGTATAAATATATATACACACACAGTCTTTAATGCTTGTGTTCTTCTTAAACTTGTGATGATTAACATAATAGTCAAGATGATGCACTGTGAGAGAAAAGTGTGTACTGTTATGAATGTCTTTTCAGATGGTAAGCTATTTTCGTCCATTGACACGTAAGGTTACATTCAGATATTAACCGTAAACCCAAAACCACTGCAGTCATAACGAAAGTTTCGAGATTAGGGATTGGCATCGCCAAGCAAGAGTGGCCTTTGTGTCATGTGATGCACATCACAGTGCCCTTTAGAACCAGGAGGCTCTTTATCTCATCTTTACAGCCTCCTCTATCTTTATTGGCCGCCACACTTTGCATATTTGACATATCAATAAAGATAAATTTCCAGCTTCGTCATTACAGGTGGCGTCAAGTGGCAAAGATTTCAGCATGGGTCTTTCAGCGACGTGGTGGTTTTAAGCATTATTATAGCTAATCTCTCTTCCGTGGGAGGCCGACTAGACTCTTGTTAGTCAGCAGTGAAGTAGCCAGCGCAGGGCTCTGGAGCATTTCTAGTGGATGAGTCCAGTTTTGCATGTCTATAAAAGCTCTTTGTCTGTTGTGGATGACCCTTGCTGTTGTAAGGCCTGTATCTGTCTCTGCTCAGGCAGGCAGGCAGGCAGGCCTGCAGTGAGGATGCAGCAGCTGGCCGGGGCCCAGGCACAGGAATGCTATGTATGCTGTTTAAACAGTGGCTTGTCTCAGTGCAGGCCTGGAGGAGCAGAGGGAAGGAAGTTGCTGCATGTTTACATAGCTGAATTGTCCTTTGGGCCCCCCCAGTGTCTAATGCACTTCTGTTCAAACATTCACAAGTGTGGAGATGACCCCCACTGATGCCGACGTTCACAGCTTTGCCTCTGCTCTCTGTCTGAATGTGTGTGTGAACAATGAAGACTCCTAGCCCCCTACTTTCTTCCCTACTGTGGGTGTTTGCTGCTTTAACCTGCAGGCTTGGATGATAGATAAAGTATTACAAAGCTCATTTTATCACACTGAGACACAAGGGAAGGGCAACAAGAAGCGATACAGGCAGATGAAGAGATAGGAGGCACCTCATTGCCCTAACCAACGTCCTGTCCAACAAGGAGCCAGACATTGACATACGGCGGAGTCGTCAAGCTAATTGTTGTTTGAATTACCTGTTATGATCCGATGACAAATCTCTCACACTCTTGCCACCAGAGCGGAAAATGTATCCGGGGATTGGCATGATCTTCGCGAGTGTGTAAACCTGGCTTCAACAAGATGGATAAATGCAATTATTGGGCAGACCTGGAGAGGAGAAAATCCATTTAAAGCCCGTAAAGCTAAGCAGGGGCCGTGGTTAATTCATTTGGCCAATTTACGGGTGATGTACGAGTGTCAGGGCACATTAGTCAGGCAGGGGAGAGGTGAGTGTGTGTTGGCTCAGTGGAGTGGATGGATGTGGGTGTGTATTTTTTTTTTTTTTTTTCTTTTGGAAAGGGGAGGGAGCTACATGTGAAGATGCTCTTTGGTTGCAGAGCAGTCTCCTTGAGACCTGGATCCTTACCCCCCCCCCCCCCCCCTCCCTGCCTCTTGCCATCTCAGCAGACAAAACAAATGGAGCCTGTACATGGAAATGACAAAAAGATGCACTGAGTGCACTGAGTGGGCGGGAAGCGGGATTGCTTTGCAAATGAGGTGGGGAAACGTGGCTGTGGTCCGCTGGGCGGCAGAGTGAGTACCAGCACCGTTTGCTCTACCGAGAGCTCAATCAGCTCCCGTCGTCTCCCCCACATCCTGCGAGTTAAATAACTGTTTTTTTTTTTTTTTCTACATGCAGCAGTTGTGGCCACACTGCGACGAGTCATAGTGATTAAATGCCCTCAAAGATCAGACCTGTAACCTAATGTCTGGTTCTAGTGTCAACCTATCAAGTGGTGTCTTAACAAACATTGTAATTTCACTGTAATTGGAAGTGACTGAAAACATAAAGATGAAAGAAAGCTGAATTACAAAAACTGATGAAATGATGCAGTGGGGTTTGTGTTGATGTTGACTCACTCTGACCCAGATTGACTCTCTCTCAATTCAAGGGAGTTTTAAAATGGACTTAGTGTGGATGCTGGTGTTTATTGTGGGTACACAAGGCCCTCAGCACGGTGACCGGCTCACCTGAGAAATCTTTCCTTCTGGCCTCAGCAGTGTTTGCCCTAGCCACTGGCATTCTCCCCTTTGTGACTTTTACTCTGTTATCATGAAAGCGCTTTGTGTTCCTCGGTGCTCCGAGTTATTTTTCTGTCTGGGTTTCTTGTGTAGCGTGGTCTGATTTGTGTTTATCAACTCTTGCAATGCATTGACATTAGATGGCTTAGTTCTGCTTAGTCTGTTACAGAGCTATTGTCTCACTGGAGCAAAACCACTCAACAGTTACACAAGCTGAGCGGTATGCAAAAACAGTGGTTAGAGCATAGCCCGGCGGGTGAGAGGCGTTGAGGGAAGCTTTGGTTTACAGCTCCAAGCCACAGCCTGAATCAGGGCAGGGTTTGCTATCAGACAGAGAGACATGAGAGGCTAAGACCTCTCTCACTATGATGCCGATGCTTTTTAAGTGGTTGAGATCATATTTAAGTGCCTCTTGGTTCAGTAGATTTGGATTGCCTGTGTGCGTGTGTGTGTGTGTGTTTGCACTCGGTGTCAGAGGCAGTGTGTGTGTTAGCATTTGTCACCTGACTGCCAGGCAGCCGGCCTCAGGAAACCAGAGTCAGTGTGAATGCGGAGGCTTGTCAAAGACAGGTGCCAGTGCTGCTGCCCATGACTGCCGTACAGCAGCTGGGGGAAGGCCCACGGTCAAGTGTGGGCCACTGGGAGACGGCATCAGCTTGAATTCCCTGTCGGTGGGGGGATCAGATGGACAGGCCTCGTTGCAGTCATGTGGCTTAAGGCTGAAACATGCTGTATGCGTCTGTGCATGCACCTTTGCAAGCCACTGGGTATACCGTACATACTTTCTGTGCTCTCGACCTTGCACTTTTATGGGAAGAGATGTTTTGTTGTACTGCTCTTAAATAAAAGTTTGACATTTAAAGATCCTATTTTTGCCTTTAAACACAGTTGCTTATGTTTTAAGTGATATCAAATTGAGCAAACTTGAATTCTGTGAATTCTGCAGACTAGTGCAACATGGAGTTGTGTTTAAAGTTTTTTTTTTTTAATGAAAATTAAACAGTGGAATAGATTCTATTAAAATAATTTGAAGAATTTACAGGTAAAAATAAAACATTGTACAAACATTTGAAGTCCAGTTGGTCTGTTTTTATTATGCAGCTGCTGGAATTGCTTTGCACACACCAACAACATGCAGCGATTGCAATATTATATTGTTATGTTAATGTTTATTTAACTGGGACCATTAACATTGCAACAGATGTAGTATATAGAGTGTCTAGCTGAAGCTAATCTGCAGGCCCCCCCCGCCCTGCAGATCTGTTGCCTGTACTTTGAGAGATAGAGTTAGGATCTGAGCTGCATACACGCTGCAATTACATCACTGCAGATGTGAGACCTGTCATGTGCTCGCTAGCACCAAAAACCACAAGAGGCAAGTAGTGGCCTTTTGTGTTAGAAATATTTCACTATGTAACATCTGTTGCCTCAATAAGAAAAGCAATAACATGATTTCTCAAGAGTTGGTTCAGTTATGGATTGACACTGGTTTTAAGCCCTGCATACAAGAGAATCAGATTCAGTCTTGTCCAGTTGCGGTTTCTTTTAATTCAGAAGTCCATTGTGATTATCCAAAGTTTAAAAGACTGCAACATAGTTTTTTGGATGCAGACTAACTGGTAACTGAAATGTCTTGTAAAAATTAGCCTTCAACCCCCTTCTGGTAATGTCTCTGACTCCGAGAATATTGTGGTATTAAACAGCAGCGCAGCTTCTCTCTCAAGCAGAGCAATGGCACCACTGAAAAGTCGAACAGGAAACCTCCCCCATCCTCTCAGGATAGTGGGGTAGTGGATGTGCCTGCAACCCATTACTATAAGTCCTCTGAGCCTTTTAGGGGAAGTTCCACGGACCTTTTTCTTCTCATTTTCTACACTCGCCTTTGGGATCACTTTGAGTCCTACAATCTGAAAATCCTGCGCTGTAAATATTCAGATCTAGTCATCATCTTCTCCTGATTTCGCCTACCCACTCCTTCCCAGATGCTTGCCCACCCTCATGGGAGAACAACTGCTGGCTGCTGTCTATAGGCCAGTGGAATTCCTCACCCCGACTCAGGAAAAAAAGAACTTGTGGAAGTTTTCTATATGCTCCCACAGATCATTTTTACATCAGTAGACGTGCCTCCCAACACAACTGTTCCCAGTTAGTGGCGAGCTGCCAGTGTTATTACGGTCACCAGTAGGACAAATGTTTTTCACTACCACTGTATGTAGTTTCATACTATGCGGCCTGCTTTTTCAAGCTGGTAAACCAACCTGTTAATCTTCTTCCTCTTAATGCATTGGTGAATTTAGATGTGAGCTTTGGCCTCGGCTGTATATTATGTAGTCAAGTTTTATTGTACATGGCATACATTTGGCCTGAGACTTAAAGTTGTGGTTTAATATCACACCCATGGGTGCAAGAGGGAATTATGGAGAATAAATATACCCAAACAAGCAGCCAATCAGCTGGAGAATTTATTGTCTTCCAGGCCAAAGCATTATCTTTTTTGGTAGGCCCAAGAATCAATTTTTGGTAATTGAGTTAACATTAGTGGTTGGGCTTGCACATTCAGAAATGATCTCACTGAAAGCATTTTATTCATGACATTAATGAGGCCAGTCAGCGCAGTTAATTTGCTGTTATTTAGCTCTGCGGTCGTGTTAAATCATAAACAGGCTGAGAGAGGCCTCACTAACAGTCAGTGATGAATAAATAGCAAATCTCAGGCCTGAGCTCGAAGAGAATCTTGTTTCTTGGCTGGCTGGCTCGACTGTTGGAGCTCCCTGGCCAGAGATTGAGATGCTGTGGTCTGAGATGCTGGGAAAGTCAGCCTCTAATTGTTCACAGAAGCCACTGGCAGGAGGAGTTGAGAAATGATGAGTGAGGCATCAACAGGGGTGGATGCTGAGATGAGACCGTTCTCACTTGCCATTCGGGGGTTTTCAGGAAAGGAGTT